>CM038143.1:341651584-342251584 GCA_021437245.1 Aegilops speltoides
TGAATAAACTAATGTATCGTGGGATGCGGAGCGGTTTGAGCGGTAAAACCGAAAATCTGGATAAGATTTGTTTTAAAATTTAGTTCGCAATTTCTTGACTATCAAGGACACGATGAAGACTTTGAGCGAGTTTCAATCGAGCAACGCACATGAAGAATTTGTGAATAGATTGGGTTGAGTATAGCATAGATGAGGAAGGGTCGATCACATTCACTTAGCGAAATCGCAACTTGAAGAATTAGCAATAAGTGAATCTTGTAGAGGACATAAACTCATATATATATATATATATATATATATATATATATATATATATATATATATATATATATATAGCCAATGAAGAAAATGACGGAAACATTGAAGATTTTGCAAAGTTGAAGAATTTGAAAAAGCGAGGAATTTCAAAAATGAGGAAAACTCAAATTGAAGATTTTCAACTTTTGTGGTGGCGTAACCCATGTATAAGAATGATGATTTGGACACAGCATACAATTGTCGTGGGGTTACGAGAATCAAATTCTTCATTAATTTCTTCACACTTAGAGTGTTATTCTTCATTGATTGAAGAAAAGCGTTTCTTCATGTGTTGCACATCTAAGTCATCAATTCTGCATAAGGGTTAGGATGTGTGTCCTTTTCAAAGAACATTCAAGATTCTAAGATATTTAGCTCACACGCAACTTGCTAAATCTCTTCTCATCCAAGGGCTTAGTGAAGATATCAGCTAGCTGTTCTTGATCTTCACATGCTCGATGGAGATATCACCCTTCAACACATGATCACGAAGAAAATGATGGCGAATCTGGATGTGCTTAGTCTTGAGTGCTTGAACGGGTTGTGAGCAATCTTGATGGCACTCTCATTGTCGCGGAGGAGAGGCACATTCTTCACGTTGGCGCCATAGTCCTTGAGGGTTTGCTTCATCCAGCAGATTGAGCCTGAGCATGAGCCAGCAGCAATGTATTCAACTTGGCGATGAAGCGGTGACACGCAGCTTCGCTTTTCTTGAGGACCAACGGACCAAAGATCGTCAGGAAATGACAAGTGCGGATGTTGACTTGCGGTCCACACGATCACCGGCATAGTCGAGTCGGAATATCAATGAGATCAAAAGCGAGCCCTTGGGGTACCATAATCCTAGTGTTGGTGTGTGAGCTAGATATCAAGAATATGCTTCACACCTTATGGTGTGATTCCTTGGTGCAGCTTGAAATCGGGCACACATGCAAACACTAAGCATTATATCCGGCCTAGATGCACATAAGTACAATAAAGAACCAATCATGGGCGGTATACCTTGTGATCGAAGTCAATACCATTTTCATCGATTGCATAGATGGCCATTTGTGGGCATAGGAATTTTAGCGCCTTTGCAATCTTGCATGCCTAATTTCCTCGATTACATCTTTGAGGTATTTCTCTGAGATATGAATATGCCATTGTCTTTCTTGTGAATTTGAAGACCTAAGAAGAATTTCAATTCTCCCATCATAGACATTTGATATTCTTCACTCATCATATAAACAAATTCATCACTATATCGTTGGTTAGTACAGCCAAAGATAATATCATCAACATATATTTGGCACACAAACAGTTCACCATCATATGATTTAGTAAAAAGAGTAGGGTCGAGTGAACAAGGGTGTGAAACCATTCTTCACGAAGAATTCCTTCAATGTGTCATACCACGCCGAGGGGCTTGCTTGAGGCCATAGAGGCCTTATTGAGTCTGAAGACTTTGTCGAGGATTCTTGGGATCTTCAAAACACAGGGGTTGAGCAACATATACTTCTTCCTCAAGCTTACCATTGAGGAATGCACTTTTCACATCCATTTGATATAAGATGATATCATGATGGTTAGCATAGGCAAGTAAAATCTTGAATAGCCTCAAGTCTAGCAACAGTGCAAAAGTTTCATCGAAATCAATTCCTTGAACTGTGTGTAGCCTTGAGCTACTAGTCGTGCCTTATTCCTCACCACAAGGCCATTTTCATCTTGCTTGTTGCGGTAGATCCACTTTGTGCCAATGATATTATGCTTGCGAGTGATCAGGCGATTGACCAATTCCAGACATTGTTCAACTCGAACGATGTAATTCTTCTTGCATAGCCTAAATCCACTCGGCTCGAAATGCTTCATCTACCTTAGTGGGCTCTGAGATAGAGACAAAAGCATAGTGCCCACAAAAGTTAGATAAGTGTGAAGCTTTTGAGCGTGTGAGAGGACTGGTGCGCTAATGTCATCGATGATCTTCTCCACTTGCACTTCTTTTACAGCAGCGTGGATGAGTGGGTTGTCACGAGGATTTTGATCAGCATTTTCTTGACACCATTTTCCTCATCATGTTCTTGGTGCATCAGCTCGGCGTTCTTCATGAACAGGAATGAATTCTTGAGCAGATTCTTGATGGGAATGACATCCTCGGTTGCCTTGAGCTTGATAGCATCCTCGGTGCTGGTTCATCTAACACGAAGGTAGGTGCTCTCTTTGCGAGCCATTAGTTTCATCGAACCGCACATCTACGATGTCGACAATCTTGTGAAGAACAATGTTGAAGACTACAGAGGTGTGCGAGTCCTTCCGTAACCAAGCATAAAACCTTCATGTGCTTTGATTGCAAATTTAGAGTTGTGGTGAGGATCTCTAATCCAACATTTAGCAATCAAGACTTTGAAATAACTCACATTGGGTTTCTTGTCGGTGAGGAGTTCATAGGCGATCTTCTTGAAGAATTTGTGAAGATATACTCTGTTGATGATGTGGTAGGCGGATCAATTGCATCAATCCAAAAAACGGAGGCGTTTTGTATTCATCAAGCATAGTGCGAGCCATCTCAACAAGAGTTACATTCTTGCGCTCCACGGCGCCATTTTGCCGAGAAGTATAGGGAGCAGATAACTCATGAGTAATACCAAGTTCATCAAGATAGGCATCAAGACCAGAATTCTTGAACTCGGTTCCATTGTCACTTCGATATGCTTGATCTTCACACCAAAGTTGGTTGAAGCCCTCGAGAAAATCGTTTGAAGACTTCACGCACTTCATGTTTGTAAGTAACAATGTGTACCCATGTATATCGAGAATAATCATCAACAATGACAAAACCATATAAAGATGCATCATTAGTATTTGCTGAATAATGATTAGGTCGAAGAGGTCCATGTGAAGCAATTGAATGGACGGGTAGTGGTCATGATAGTCTTATTTGGATGCTTGGCCTTGGTCATTTTCCGCTTCATGCTCCGTGATAAGTGATCCTTGAGGAATTTGACATTCTCAATGCCAATGACATGCTTCTTCTTCGCAGCGTGTTCAAATTCCTCATGCCTGCATGACCAAGTCGTCGATGCCATAGCCAGCCTACGAAGCTTTTGCAAGTAGACACACGGCTGGTTGTGGTCTGTAGAGAAATCAACAATATCTGATCTCCTCTCCTAAAGCCTTGAAGACTTTGGAATTGTCGACTTCCATAATCACAACACAATGATATTTGCGAAGACAACAACCATATCAAGATCACAAAGCATTGAGATCGACATGAGATTGTATCCTAAGGACTCAACAAGCATGACTTTGTCCATGTGCTTATCCTTAGAATAGCAACCTTACCAAGACCCAATACGACTTTTGCCTTTGTCGGCCAAAGATGATATGCTTGAGGTGGCGGTGATAAGGAACATCCATCAATAGATTCTTGTCACCAATCATGTGATTTGTACATCCACTATCGAGGACCCATTCGGTGGTTTTGGGTTGATCATCCTGCGGATGAATTAGTGTAGCTTGCAATCTCATATGCTTCATCGATGAAGAATATGATATCAAGTTCATCGATGAATTTCATCAAGCGATAGCAGATATAGCGGTATGAGGACGTGTGAAATGAAAGTTCATTTCATCATGATTCGCTCTGCGTCCTTTCGAGCATTTTGTCGTCCCTCACAAATTCTTGAGACGTTAGAGCACGTCGGAGACCTGACCTGCGAAGAGATTAGTTCTTTTTCTTCACCACCCACATCTGGAGGGGTGGCAAAGAGTTCATCATCCTGCGAGCACCATGTCAGAAAGGTGGCAAAGATGCCAAACCATTTCTCTTAGCATGTGAGGGGTTAGGGTAAGCATATGAATAAGCGGAGTAATTCTTCGAGGACTTATGAACATAATGGTTTGAAGAATAATGCACATATTCATAGCCCTTAGCTCTACCCTGCGAGACAGAGTTGTTAGCACGATGGTAATCATATGAGGACTTTGATCCAGTTGAGGAATTTGATCCTCGTGAAGAATTTGGTCCATATGAAGACTTGGATCCATATGAAGAGTTTGGTCCATATGAAGAATTTGATCTGGGGTTCCTGTTCTTCACAGGTGGTGTCATGAGGACATTCACCTGAAGACTTTCAACACAACTTTTGGGAACCCAGATTTTCTTCATAGGGGAACCGCTCTGCAGATTAGTGCCAACATATCTAGCAAATACTTCACCATTCGATTTTTGAACAGTTTATAGTTGAGTCAAATGACTCATCAAAAGAATGAGGAGATTCACATGTAAAGCCAGATAAGTTAGATGGATCAATCTGGAGGTCCCTTTGCAAAGAACCCATGAGGTTTTGGGGGTACCGCTCGGGCTTCCAATATGTTCCATCGGCATTGAGTTTCCTCTCAAAGGCAATACCCTCTTTCCTAGGGTTTCGTTGAGGATCTGCTTTTGAGCACATCACAAAGTGTCTGATGCCCTTTGAGGCTTTTGTACATGCTCGTCATGTACAATTCCTTCATCCTGCATTGTCAAGGATACTAGCAATGTCCTCGGATGAGGAATTAGTGATAGCAGAGGTAGATGAAGAATTTGTAACATTTGAAGCATTTGAACATTCAGTGAAGAATTAGCGATTCACGTTCAATGCACTTTAAGCATGGAGGAACAAATTCTTCCCGAGAAGCGCTGATTTGTTGAGCTAGTAATGAATCGCGCCCTTCGAAGATCTTCATAACACACTCTTAGCTTTTCAAGATCTTCCTTTCTTTGAAGAGCTTCAAGAAAGCTTCTCATGATCTTGCTTTTCTTGAAGAAATTCATATGAAAATTTCTCATGATCGGACAAGAGGAGTTATGATGACCTTGAAGATTATCATACCTAGGCGAAGTCTCTGAAGATTTTCACCAAGGCTTTAGTGCGATCCATTTCTTCATCCAACATATCATCACTTTTATCTAGCATGTTTTGAACCTTTTCAAGAGCCCGTTGTTGTTTCACAGCAATTTTAGCAAGTTTAGAGTAGCTAGGCTTGAGATCCTCATCGATTCATTTTCACTAGAATCGAGGAGTTGTATTTGAGTACCTTAGCTCCTTTTGCCATGAAGCAATAGGTGGGGCGTAGCCATCATTATCTTCATCGGGCTTGTCGGTGGAGTCGGTTTCTTGATGTTGAAGATGGACTTCTTGAAGAAAGCGAGAGCAACGCCGACTTCGCCACACGGACTCAGATTCTTGAGACTCCTCCTCTTCATCATTTTCCTCGATTCAGCTTGAGTCCATTTCCTTGCCAATGAATGCCCGAGCTTTCTTGGAGCTGCCCTTCTTGTGAGATGAAGACTTTGAGGGTTTTGATGACTGAAGACTTTGACGATTTCTTCTTCTTCTTCATATCATCGAGGCTGTAATCCTTGTATTTCTTCTTCTTCATTTCCTTTTCCCAATCGAGGACAATCTTGAATATAGTGACCAGGCTTCTTGCATTTGTGGCAAAGTCTTCTCTTGTAGTCCTTTGGATGAGAATCATTTCCTCTTGAGGGTTTTCCAAAGCGACCACGTCTTGTGAACTTCGAATTTCTTCACAAGCGAGCTAGATCTGGCTCGATTCTTGAGATCACCAAGGCTACTACCGAATCCTCACATTGAGTCGAGACACAACCTTAGCCTTGAGGGCACGTGGTTTGCCATAGTTTGAGCCATAGAGATCTCTCTTTTGAAGAAGTGGAACTTCGTGAGTGTTTAGCCTTCGAGGATATCGGCGAGGATCAAGCGACTTGTAGTCGGCGTTCTTGTATCATCAGTCCCGAGTATCAAATGAGGAATCAAGCGATCTCAGCGGTTTCTTCACAACTTCATGATCGGTGATGTCGGTGGCACCGAGGATTGAAGCTCATTTGAGATGTCGGTGAGGCGATCAAAGGTTTGTTGGACATTCTCATTGTCGAGTCTTTTGAAGCGGTTGAAGAGATTCGAAGAACATCGACTCGAGAGTCACGCTGAGTTGAAACTCCTTCATTTACTTTGGACAGCCTATCCCGGATAAGCTTAGCGGTTTCCAAAGCACTCACTCTTCCATCTTGTCCTTTGCTCGGATGGCCACAGATGATATTCTTAACTTGAGAATCGAGTTGTTTGAATCTCTTCACGTCGGTGGCGGTCGGTGTTTGATGTGATGAGGGGACACCATTTTCCACAACATACCGTAGATCATTGTCAATTGCCTCAAGATGCATTCGCATCTTGTTCTTCGATAAGGGTAGTCCGTTCCATCAAAGGTAGGACACCCGGTAGAGACCTTGATCATACTGCGGTCGACATAACTAAAACTCTAGGCGGTTAAACCAAAATCACACGTAACAAGGAGTACCTTGCTCGATACCAATTGAAAGTCGTTATATCGACTAGAGGGGGTGAATAAGGCGATTTTATGAATTCTTCATCGAGGAATTTCTTGATGAGGAAATTCCTTAGCGAAGAACTACTTATGAGAATATGTACTCGAAGTAAACATAACAGGATACACACATAGTCGGCATGATGAAATGAAGACTAAAGCAGTGCGGAAAGCGTAAACACGGGATAGCAAGATGAAGACAAACAGTGAAGAAATTGAACTCGAGGAATTTGTGAAAGTCTTGATCAAAGTCTTCAAACACAGATATGAACAACATTCAACACGAGAATGAGGAAATGGAAGAGTTGAGGAAATAGAACCGATCGGTTGGTGAAGACAATGATTTGGTAAACCAGTTCAAGCTGCTTTATCTCGGTTATACGTCTGATTGGAGCGGTGAGTATTTAAACTCGAGGACACAGTCCGGACACCCGATCTCGAGCGCCTTCAGAAACCCAGTCCTCACCGTATTCTCCTTGAACTAAGACCACGCAGGCCTCGTCCAATCACTTTCGTGGTAAGTCTTGGTGACTTCCAAACCTTCACAGACTTGGTCACTCGGCGATCCACAATTCCTCTTGGATGCTCTAGACCTTGGCGCCTAACCGTCTGGAAGAAGCACAGTCTTCAAAGGTAACAAGCGTCGGATCCACGCAGATCAATTTCTTGATGATGCTCAATCACTTTGGGTTTGTGGGGGTTTGGTTTTGGGATTTTCCTCACTTGATGATTTTCGCTCAAAGTCCTCGGAGGATGGGTTGCTCTCAAATGACAAGTGTCAAGTTTTCTCGGAGCAGCCAACCAGCTAGTGGTTGTAAGGGCGGCTATTTATAGCCTAGGAGCAGCCCGACATGATAAGACATAAATGCCCTTCAATGATATGACCGTTAGGTGGATAAGATATTTTGGGACAGCCGTGGCGCGACAAACAACGGTCGGAAATTTGACTCTCAAATTCCTCGGGGCTATCATGTTCCTCCTTTGTGTAGGCAATTCATTTGGCGAATTCCTAACTCCTCGATTAGAGCAAAGTCCTCGATGAATGTAAGAATCAAGTCTCATCCTTTGAAGAATTTATTGAATCGTATGAGATTTCAATGGCTTCACTCGAAGGGACTGGTAGGTGTAGGATTTTGAGTTGAGCATCACATGAAAATTTTTCCTTAGTATTTCCTCGACCCCCTTTAAGAGTACGGTGTTTCCTATGACTCAAGAAAGAGAAAATGAAACTACGAAAACAAAAGTCTTCACGCTTCATATCCCTCGAATGAATATCAAGTCTTCAAGGTCACACCAATTTCTTCACTTTCAAAGTCTTCAGAAAGTCTTCAGAATGTCAAAGTCTTCAGTCGAAAAACTTCATTTTTAGGGGTCGACTTTCTCTGTAAATATCAAACTCCTCATAGACTTATAGACCTGTGTACACTCACAAACACATTAGTTACTTAACCTATAAGTCTTCAATACACCAAAATCACTAAGGGGCACTAGATGCACTTACACCGAGCCGGTGGCGAAGGACTCTACGGAGCCAAGGAAGGAAAGAGGCCTTTGGTGGAGAGATGGTGACAAGGCACACAAGGGAGTTCTGATCAGGTACGAGAGGGTAATGGACATCCAACGAGGAAGGGCGGCCGTGCACTACTGGTTCCATGGCGGGGGAAGGAAGGGAGGCTGTGCTCAGGGTTGGTGGAGAGGTGGAGAGAGCAAGTGAAGAGGCCTGTGATGGAGTGAACTGTTCCGTGGGAGCTGCACTTATAGATGGGCAAGCACGCCGAAACTTAGGGAAAAGAGACCTATAACTACTGAGCGTGCAGAGTGGCTAACAGGCGGCATAGCCAACATACCACAGATCCTGCAATCCGTCGCCGATGCCTATAGGAAAGACATCGATAACAACAGCTAAGCAGGTTTTTAGGCTTTCCAAACCACAACCGTGGATACGACGTGGCTCCCGAAAGATTATAGACAGTAGAAGCAGCTGGGGAGGAGAGCAGCGCATCTCTGTAGGGTGTAGGGGTAGGATCTGGCGACAGCGAAGGTAGAGGACGGGCAGCTGGAGCGTCGCCAACCTCGATGAGGAATCCAGCGTGGACCCGCCCAGTGTTGGTCGGCCAGAAGGTGGCAATGGCGTGGAGTAAGGAGTAGGCTGGGATAAGCACGAAACTAATTGATTGCATGAAGCCTCAAACCCGCGTGTGACAGAGCGCCCATCGTGCGAGCGTATCGCAAAATCCCGGGAAATCGGGGCACGCGGGGTCGTGACAGTCAATGTATTGCTAACAGACGACGATTGCGCAGAGTGTGGAGGGCAAGGTCCAAGAATAGACGGCAAAAGGGAGTTAGCCTCCCACGTATGTCTACGTGCATGCACCCATGTGTTAGACCTTTCAGCCTGAGCATTGATAGTTGTGGATGACACTAGGAGAGTTGGGACAATTTTCGTTGGTTTATTTCTCACACAATGCCATACCAACCTGAGGGGTTGGGGATACATATTATAGGCTGCTAGCCAGCCAAGGCATATGCTAAGATCTTGCTAAGATGCCGATCTAAGATGCTAGTCTAAGATGCTAGCCGACAGGTCCTTGATGGTCGAAAAGAACTCTATCCTAACAGCCGGGTCCTTGATGGTCCGGACTTTATCCTCCTAAGCGCCACAAGGACCATGTCTGCAGCACCACAAAGACCCTAGTACATAGACTTATCCATCATTCTCCCCTAAGTCTTGTACGTGCGTCTTGTGGGAGAGTTGAATCATCCCAATCACGGAGCAAAGTTCGAGGAACTTGGCCCTCCCAAGGGGCTTGGTGAGCAGTGTCTGCGAGCTGATCCTTGGTGTTGATGTAGCTTCGCCTCGATGCTCCCTTCTTCCACACAATTGCGGATGAAGTGATACCTCGATCGGATGTGCTTGCTCCGTTAAGTGGAACACGGGGTTCTTTGCTGAGGGCAGGCGGACTTGCTGTCCACCAGGGGCTACACTGCTCAGTGTCTTGAGCGAGAAGATCACTGCGATCGAAGCGAGCAGGCGCTGAGTGCGGCGGTGGAGGCCGCTATGTACTCAGCCTCACAGTTGGGCAGGCCACCACCTGCTGCTTGACTGATTGCCGACTCACGAGACACTTGCCGAGGAAGAGGAGGATCCCGCTCGTGCTCTTCTTTGGTGTCGATGTCGCCGGGCGTGGTCATTTGTCGCTGTGCCAGGCAAAGTGTGCCGCCCGAGGACACCTAGGGTAGTGGAGGTCGTGGTCGAGGGTCCCTGCTATGTGGCGGACGATCCTCTTCACTTTTCTTTGGTGTTCCGCGTTGGTCGCTCCATGAACCGACTGACATAGCCGACGGAGAATGCCAAGTCCGGCCGTGTGTGAGTGAGGTAGCGAAGGCTCCCCACAAGGCGTCGGTACTGTGTAGCATCCACTTCCTCTGTCGTGCTGTCGCGGCTCAGTTTCAGCCTCTCCTCCATCGGAGTGAGAGCTGGATGGCAGTCGGTGAGCCCAGCTAGCTCAACGATGCTCTTGGTGTAGGCGGACTGTCGAAGCGTGATCCCGGAGTGGTCCTGGTGCACCTCAATCCCTAGATAGAAGGAGAGGAGCCCCAGGTCACTCATCTGGAACGTGGCCTTCATGTCTTCCTTGAACGCCGCCACCTCTGCATCTTTGGTGCCGGTGATCACCAGGTTGTCAGCGTAGGCGCCCACCGGCAGGGCATTTCCTCCACTCCCGTCGGTGAGCAACTTGAGCCTCATCTTGAGCTCTGCTGAAACCCATCTTCTTCGCGTGGAGTCGGCTTGGCGTTCCACGCACAGGTGCTGCCGCAGGCCATAGAAACCTTGCGGAGTACCTTGCCCTCTGGCGGGTATCGTAAAACCCGGTGGTGATGCCGTAGACTTCCTCCTTCAAGTCGCCGTTGAGGAATGCCGACTTAGCGTCCATGTGGTGGACCGCCCAGCCCTCTGGGCAGCGGGGCAGGAGAAGTCGCCACGGACTCCATCCGTGCCCACGAGAAGCAGCGTCGTCAAGTCGACTCCTTCTGCTACAAGAAGCCTCGGGCCAAGCGAGCCTTGTGCTTGATGATGGCGCGGATCCATCCCTCTTGACGAACACCCACTTAAGGGTGATTGCGCGGTGACCTCAAGGGAGATCGGCGAGCTCCAGTCTGATTTTGCTCGACCGCATCCATCTCCAAGCGCATCGCGGTAGCGCCATGCGCGTCTCTCTCGGCCTCTGCAAAGGACCGTGGTTCGCCGTCTTCACACGAGCCAGTAGCTGCGCCTCCGGTCACGTGGCACCAATCCGGCACCGGCTGGTCGCGGCAGATTATCCATCGTCACGGTACCGTGGCGGTTCGCCGTCATGCCCGCGGTCGTCGCTCCTCGTCGTGAGTGAGCGGGGAAGCGAACTTCATCGGGTTGTGCTCTGCGTGAGCTGGTGCTGATGAAGACGAGCCCGGAGTGGTGACCGCCGGGGCTGGAGTATGCGGCGTCGTCGGTTGTGGTGTCGTCGGAGTAGCAGGCGCCGGAGTCGATGTAGTTTTGGGGGCCGGGGTAGACATGCCCGGCGAAGACTCGGCTGTTGGGGAAAACTCGCCTGTTGGGGAAAGGGGAGTCGTCTCTGCTTCGTCAGCACGCAGATGTCGCAGAACTGCTCCACATGGTCGAGGCATGGCAGGCCTCGCACCATCTCCTTGGCACTTAGGCGCTTCAGGGCCTCAAAATGAAGGTGCCCAAAGCACTCATGCCACTGCCACGCCTCGTCGTCCCGACGGACAGCGAGACAGACCGGTTGTGCCACCTGCACATCAGGGCGTGAAGTCGATTTTCACCTCTGGTACCTTGGCGAGAAAGCGTATGGCGATCCCGGATCGTGGGACCCCATGCTCAATCAAGACGCGCGTGAGCCGTTCTCATCCAGCTGTCCCAAGGCGATGATGGAGTTCATAAGCGCAGGATGTAGTAGACACGGTGAGCAGCCGGTGCTCTCCGTCTTAGTGGTGAAGATGACGGAGCCGCGCCCTTTATCTCCACAAATGAGGCATCCCGAACTTGACGGAGCTCGCGCGCCGGAGTCCAGCTCGGCGAAGAATTCCCTTCGACCGGTCATGTGGTGGGTGGCGCGGTGTCGAGGCACCACCCGTAGTCTTGTCCTTCCGGAGCCATCGCCGAGAAGAGCATGTGCTTTTGGCTTATCGAGGTGGATGAAAGCCTTTGCGTTGGAGTCGTTGAAGGTAGCTCAATGCTTGCATGCGCCATGAACGAGCCGTCTCCTCCTCCTTCGCTTTGTGCGGCGTGAGCTGGCCTTGTCGTGGTTGCCGACACTCATTGGCCCAATGGCCAAACCGCCTGATTGTGGCAACTGTTGTCTTATGCGGCTTGGGCTTGCCGGTAGCGCCGTCCTTGGCGCCTCATGGCGTCACCCTCGGCGCGTCCTTGTGCCCTGCCGAGGGCCTCTTGGCGCCTTACGCTGCTTGCCACGCTTGCGGCCGCCCGTCGTGGAAGAAGGCTCCCCTTCTTCCCGCCACCAAGGCTGGCATCCCATGGCTCCCGAGTTAGGGCAGCTTCCGTCGGTGGTGATGGGCCTGAGGAAGGCTGTGGCTCATCGGTGTCGGCGACCTTGAGGCGACCTATCGCCTCCTCGATCGTCATCATGGAAGGTCCAGCAAAGACTTCGATCGACCGAGCCATCTGCTTGTACTTCGGGGATGCACCGAAAAAGCTTCTCGACAGCTCTCTCCTCGATGTAGGTGTCATCGCCAAACTTCACCAACCGCGGCGAGTGTTGAGGCGGAGAGCAAAGTCATCAGCGTCCTCACGGCTTGAAACCGGGCTCTCCCACTCCTTCAGAGTGCTGCGGGGTGGACTTGCGAGCACGATCGCTGCCGATCGTCTGCATGGAGATGGCGTCCCAAGCCTCCTTGGCGGTCCGCTTGTTGGAAGCGAAGCGCATCTCGGCGGGACTGCGGCGATGAGGCGTCCAGGCGCCGTCGATCCTCTAGGTGGTCGGCGTTGCTGTCTGGGCTGCCTCCCACATGCGCCGCACACGAGCCCGACCTCCATGATCGGCCCACTCGGCGTAGTTGGTTTTAGTGAGGTAGGCCACCCAACACTGGAACCAACATCCACGACCACATCCGGGACCTCGTGAAACCGTGGTCCTGGTCATTGCGGCCGCCGTCGTGGTGCGCGCCTCCACTGGGCGTGGGCGTGCTCGGCTGCCCATCGCGCGTCGCTCTGCGCCACTTTGGTGCGATCTGCGTCGGCGCCGTCGTCCGCAGGCGCGGAGCTGCTGGAGCTGCCGGGGCTGCCGCGGAGTGCCTTGGCATCCGCCATAGCCTCACGGGCTGCTTCTGCTGCTTCTACCTCCGCCCTGACTGCTTCTACCTCCGCTCTGGCTGCTGCCAGCTCCGCTTCTACTTCCGCTCTGGCTGCTGCCAGCTCCGCTGCAGCCAGCCTCGACACCCTTGAAAGGTCTAACACCATGCAGCAGGCGACTCACGACAGACGGAAGAAGCCATAGCAGGAAAGGACATGGCAACAACGATAAAGCCTGACCGCCATGGATCGCGGAGCATGATCTCCTTAGCAATACACTCATGAGCCACCTGGAAGCGAAAGGAGCCCCCCTGACACGGTTGGACTCGGAAGCCACTGGCACAGCCCCCGAACCAGGAAACCAGGAGGGAAGCAAACGCATCAGGGGAGAAGACAACACCGTCGTTTAGGACGACGGCGAGAAGGCCGGCCGGCCGGCAACGGCCAGCGATGGCCGAAACAGTGCTGCAACCATACTTGGACAACATATCGTCCTCAAACCAAGATCCATCCATGGAGCAAGCCGGAAACCCAGAGCACAGAAACCCTATCTAGACCTCACAGAGAAAGACGGCGCCTGAACGGCATGCATGCATCAAGGAAAGGCTGTGGTCCAGAACAAGCACTACGGAGAACTGACCTGCAACCCGTGGAAGGCGTAGGACGGCGAACGTTGATCCGGATCCAGACCTCAAGCTGCACGGCGGGGCTCGGGGGGGTGGACGCCGAGCCCGGGTGGTGCACGGCGGAGGGTACGATGAGCCCACGCCTCCTAGCAGCTACGATATCTGATGGGCGCCCGTGCAGGTAACACACGGCGGTAGGGAGCGTCGGCGGAAGGTGGGCGCCGTGCGGGGCGGCCTTGGCAGCGGTGCGCGGCGCCACTAGCTCCACGAAAGGCCCCTGTTCTTTCTTACTCGTTTCCTGCAATTAACTCAGTGCCATGAAGGGGCACAATATATTTGGTAATGTAAGTACTGAGAGATTACTTGCATGGAGCCAACGATTCAAAATAGCACTAGGAACAGCAAGAGGCTTGGCGTACCTCCATCATGAGTGCCTTGAGTGGGTGATCCATTGTGATATAAAGCCAGAGAACATACTCCTGACCCGAGACTTCGAAGCAAAGATAGCAGACTTCGGACTAGCCAAACTCTCAAAGAGAGACAGTTCCAGTTTCAATCTCACCCACATGAGAGGAACAATGGGCTACATGGCGCCAGAGTGGGCACTGAATTTGCCGATCGACGCAAAGGTTGATGTATACAGTTATGGCGTTGTACTTCTCGAGATTGTGACTGGAAATAGGATCTCAAGTGGGATTACAGTGGATGGGAAAGAGGTGGAGTTTAGACAGTTTGTGCATGCAGTTAAAGAATTGCTGGAGAGTGGAGATGTCAAGGTTATAGCCGATGCTAGACTGAATGGCCATTTCAATCCTGAGCAAGTGGCGGTAATGGTGAAATTGGCTTTATCTTGTCTCGAAGAAAGAAACAGCAGACCTACAATGAATGAAATTGTAAAAGCTCTACTGGCATGTGATGACGAAGACAATCACCCAGCCTACTCATGGTGACCGGCAATAAACAACAGTGTATCAATTGCAATAAGAAGAATTGGTCTAGTATATTGCTTGATATTTGAAAGTAGAAGAAAATGTTGCTAGAGAAAATGTCAGGTTGTGTGTTGCATAAATCTTTCTGTAGATGGAACACTAACTGCACTGTATTGAATGTTGTCTACATGAATTCTTGCATGAAACATAGTGGGCTTATTTGTATAGTTTTTCCTTACAGAAAAAAGAAAAGAAAACAAAAGAAGATTTTGGTCTGCATAACTGTTTGATCTTCTAGAGCATGTAACAACTTCCAAAGATTCCCACTGTTTCTTCAAAAATCCGTTCTTCCATTCGAGATCCCTTCAGTGCAACCAGAGACCGCGTGACTCTTGTTAGCAAATAGCCAATTAACAACTGACAACATTCACTCATTGAAATCTTGTACAAATATAAGATACTGATAAATGTGACCGATAACTCAAAGGAAAATTTGCTAGTAGCTAAAATACTAGCACAAATCATTTCAGCTACCAATGTCTTGCTGAATTAGCAGTGGAATACTGACTCGAATGGTCCATCGATCTAGTACTACGGGACCACTACATTTTGGCACCAATTTATGGTCAAACTTTCGGCTGGTAACATAATCAGTAAAGTGATCCAGTCATCCTTGGACTACATTATTAGTCACGATGGTAGAAAGTACAAATCGAGCACCAGGGCCAAATTATTTTTTCCAAAAATATGGGAAAACTTTAGCACTTATAACTGTATCAGCTTAACTGACCTTTCAGAACACTGCTCAAGTTCGGAATATCTGCAATCGTTGGAGTAACAAAAATGATTGATTTAGCTTCCTGTTCAGAAAGAGTGCAAATGTGTATTGGGCCTTACTGCCCTATGGTCCCCAAGCCGATGCAATGAATTACCAAGGTTGTAGTACATATTAAAAGAACAATAAAAAAACAGTGCGAAAGGCACTGTTGAAAATACGGAACAAGTATATACCATGATAGGTTCTTCTTTCAGTCCCAACAAAATGATAAAGATTCTTCATTCTTGTACCGTTGCAGGACGGCGGGGGCGTCGGGGCCTGAGCGCGGGGGACGACGCCGACGGGAGGCCTGCTCGGGGCGCGCGCGGGCAGGAGCAGGACGGCGGGGGCCGTGGAACTGGGGAAGGCCGGGACCGGGAGCGCGGGAACGGCGACGGCCGCCTGCACGAGCTGCGGAGCTGAGTCGGGTTACATCGTGGGTGCGGCGCGTGTTTTTTTTTTTTTTTTTGAGTCCGCGAGAAGGAGGCTGGGCTTGGGCTAACCCGGCTGAGCCTCTGGCCTGGGGCCCAGCTTTGTGAGAGCTTGAGAAGCGCTCCTTCGGAAGTCTCCCTAACCATTGTGTCGAGAGCACGCCAAGGCGCTTTTTTTTTTCACGCGTTTTCGGCATTTTAGGTGGTCTTTTTTCGGGGTTTTTTGACTTTTTGGTTTTTCAACGTCCACTAGTAAGTTTGCACGTGTAATCTTCTTAGAAATAATCCTAAGCCTCCCATGTTGCATCAAGATGTCCTTTGTCATATGGAGAACACATCTCTAATAGTATATTCGTGTTGTAGTGGTTATATAGCGGACATATGTGCCACCTTCAATTATCTCTGAAATTTGCCAAATTGATGAAGTATTTAGAAATGAATTAATATCACTACATTTGATCCATGACTGTTATTTAATAGCAGGTGATACCTAATACCACATGCCTAAACTTAATCCCGATCTTGACAAACTCATCGTATGAAACCACAAAAGAAAACCCATTCAATCAATTATACAAAACACATACTTCTGAAGTATTGAATAGCAACAAAAGAAAAATGTAAATTAACTTTGCATCAGCCATGACTTAAGTACCCGCAAATTTCAGTGAAATCAATCATCCGACCCACTATTGTGTGCACAATGGATTATGCACAAAAGTGAAAGAAATAATGTCTGACTTAATCTTTTAGTAACTCGAGTATGATTGGAGAAGCATGAAGATATTTTACTGACCTTGATGCCTAGTAGAAGAAAAAAAAATAGAGCACATTGACTTACCAATGGCTAAGTTGTCACGATGTTTCTTTTTTCAAAAGTATGTCATCTATGAATTTATTGTACCGACATCGCTGACTATCTTCCAAAAACGGATAAGACCTGAGCAATGAGCTATCAATTTTCCTTCACCAGTATGATGGACCTCTCAAATGGGGCTTATTGCAACCAGCCAAGATCCTACATCTTGTCACCTCACGTTCGGAATATTAGCTTCAGCATAGCAACAACTCCAAGATTTACAGTACTACTATCTACGCTACTTTTGTATCCTTTCATATAAGTAACAACATCTATAAGACCATCAATATGCACCTGTGCACCTTTATAGTAAGGCAAAATGAAATAATAAGCATTTACATGATAACAGGAAGGTCAATTTTATACCAGACTGCTTGTGAATGTACTTGAGTAATCATATTGACTTGGTTTTTTCATATGGACAACACTATGCAGTTCCCTTCATCTTGGTGAGAACAAATGCATAGGTAGACGTCTACACATCTGAAATTGCTAATTAGCTGAAAACGCGAGCCTGATCAGATTCCGATAACACAACGGAATAGAAAAAGACATCAGATCAATATGACACCTGGCGGCTGGTGCGTGGCAAGGGCATGTAACTGGCCAAACTTAACGCAATGACAAATCCAATGGCCATGGTCGTCACTTGAGCCTGGGTTGGTTCCCGGCCAGGTGGATGCAGCCTATGGAAGCTAAGAACCCGGGGGGGGGGGGCACCGTCCGCCGGCACCTGCTCGATGTCGACCACGGAAGGGCACCAAGCATGACAGATAGAGTGTGAGCCGAACAGGAAGACCACCGCCGACTATGTTGCTCGTTATTCTCCCCGCCACGAAGCTAGTGAGGCAGTTGACCACAGAGCCGCTAGGATGGATTTGCGAATAATCCCCGACGGCCGGCCAAGTGGTGCAGGGAAGCGGCGCCGCCGATGGCCGAGGCGAGGCGAAGGGTTGGGGCAACACAGAGATGGGAGGGGAGGCGTCGTGAAGGTGCGGCGGCTGGAGGCGATTGGGAGCGGAGCGATGATGCAGCGGTTACTTTCCTTTCTTTCTTTCTTGATTGACGTGGGCAGTTTAATTCCATTCGTGCTAAAGGAAGGTGACCACGGAAGATAAAATACTTTCCTTTCTTTCTTGATTGATTGACGTGGGCAGTTTCTTTCCTTTCGTGCCAAAGGAAGGTGACCACGGAAGAGAAAGTTGTGTTTAGCGTTAAACGTGTTTAGTCGCTCACCATTAGAACAATAGCAACTGTTGGATGAATGCGAATGAATGGCCGAGATCTGTTGGATCTGCCCCACTGGGTCTTTTTATATTGGTATAGATATAGATTTCAGCTTTTCGCAAAAAAAAAATTACGCGAAAAAATGCATTTTTCGTGAGTCATGGTTTTTCTTCGCGAGAGGCACGGCCGTGCCTTTCGGAAGCGGAAAAAAATATGTGTTTTCTCTTTTTTTTCGTGAGAGGCACGGTTTTGCTTCCGCGAAAGGCACGGCCGTGCCTCTCGGAAGCGGAAAAAAGATGTGTTTTTTTCTTTCGTGAGAGGCATGGTTTTGCTTCCGCGAAAGGCATGGCCGTGCCTCTCAAAAACAGAAAAAAAACGTGTTTTCATTTTTTTTCCTTGCCTCTCTCTCAAAAATGAAAAACGCGTTTGTTTTTTCTTCCGTGCGAGGCACGGTTGTGCTTCTGCGGTAGGCACGACGTGTCTCTCAGAAACGGGAAAAAACATGTTTTCTCTTTTTGTTTCTTTCATAAGAGGCACGCTTTTGCTTCCGCGGGAGGCCACAGATTTACTTTCGCGATGCCTCTCGAAAACGGCTTCTGAAAAGAGAAAAAAGTGCTCCCTGTTCATTTTTTGGTTCGGTTTTTTTGTAAAAAAAAGTTTGTCAAAATCTATCAACATGAGATCTATTTTTGAAGATCTCGACGGAAAGAATCCAACGGTAAAAACCGTTCGAAATTTGGACACATGATTTAAAAGATGACGTTTTGAATAAACGGACCTACGAAAAAAGAAGAACTCCCGGATTGCGACAAGTGGCGCACATGCAACACAAAACTTGTTACAACCTAGGGAGGGAGACTGATATTTGAAAAGAGTACCACTCAATTAGTGACTTCGCAGTTTTGTTCAATGAATAGAGCCGGTTACTTTTTTTTGCACGGGAATTGGAGCCGGTTACGTCCCAATACCCTTTCGCCAGGCTGATGTTATGTTGATGTCATGCACTTTTTCTTTTTTTCTATTGTGATTTTTTATTAAATATTCCGGATTAAATTTTAAAAATGCGAACAGTTTTTGTACACATATATTTCAAAACTTAAATTTGATTAAAAAATAAAACCAGTGATTTTGTAAAAAATATTTTTTTTCGAAACGGAGTAAAAAATATTATGGCAGTGTACAATTTTTTTACTGTAACTTAATGGCGTTAAGAAAACCATTAATAAAAAAATGTTCATGTGTTTCAACAAAATTTAAGTGACATTAAAAATGTTAATAATATATTTAAAAAATGTTAAACATGTATAAAAAAGTTCTTGAAACATACGACAAATGTACAACGTGTATGAAAGAGTAGACATTAAAAATATATATTGAAAAAAATTGTAATTATCCATTTTAAAATATTAAACCATATAAAAGTTGATACTGATGTATACATTTTTGCCTGGTATGTTACTGATGTATATGAAAAATGTAAGACGTACATGACAAAAATAGACATCAAAACATATATTTTAAACGCCCCTAAACTCCCAAGTCGGTTAAATCACCCAAAGTCTCTAAAAAGGGGGGGGGGATCTCCCCTAGGTTGTTTTCGAGAGGATTTCAGGTGGTTTGTCGCTACCTTTCTTTCCTCCTTGTCACACCCTAGCTAGTTCATGCATTAGAGTGTTGCATCATGTCTATTTTTTTCAACAGAAAGCTGAAATGGGATTGCCAGAACCCCCAGCCCCCTCTGAAACAAACTAGGGTTTACTAAAAATATTTTCGATGAACCTGAAATGCCCTTCTAAAATGTCCATCATTTTTGTCTTGGTTCAGAACCTCTGCCAAAAGTGATGCACAATTTCCTAGGACATCCCAAGGTCTTTGAATTAAATCATAATTATTTGAATTTGGGCATTTAAAATTTATTAAATATTTCAAATGTCCAAATATTCCCAATCTAAAATGTTTCATGTTGGAAATATTCCAACAATGGACCAGGAGTAGTTTGGTGAATTTTAGAACCTTTTAGGTATTTTTATTAATTCAACAAAGTTACAGAAAAATAGAAAAAGGAAAACAGAAAAGAACTTACCTGGCGTCACCTCGGCCCACCAGCCAGCCCACCTGGCCGGCCCAGCCCAGCCCAGCGCCCAATTGAAAGCTGCTTGTCGACCAGTGAGCGAGTGCTCGACGGCGAAGCACCGCATGGGTGCCACGCACTTTCTTTCGCCGCCTCGTCGCTTCCTCGTCATGCCACGGCGGGATCGCTCCCTCTCTCCCGCACCCCAGACACCCCTCTCCTCTCCAGCTCCTCCCCTCGCGCCCCCACGCCATGGCCGACGCCACCGTCGCCGCCGCCCGCCGTCAGAATTCCCGCCCCGCCGCCGTCGTCGTCTCGTCGTGTCCAGAGCTCGCCGCCGTCCACTCTTGAGCTAGCCGAGCCCGGCGCTTCGCGTGCCCAACCGCCGCACCAACCTCGCCCAAGCGCCACCGCCGAGATCCCCTTCGCGCCGCCGCAGCAGTTCGTCCCCGACCACGCCGACCGTTCCATCGCGACCGCTGTGAGCTGGGCTACTTCCCCCTTCTTCTCTTCCTCGCTCTCGTGCACCACAGCGAGCACACGAAGCTCACACGCACGCGCCGTCGCGGACCTCGTCGCCGACGTGCTCCCGGCCACCCTCCGGCTACCTCACCGTGTCCAACTCACTCACCACGTCGCGTTGGAGCTAACCGTGCACTCCCCGCACCTCACGGCACACCCCAGGCCGAGTTCGATCTCACCCGAACTCCGGTGGCATAAAATCGCCCGGGCGTAACTCCGCCACCCGACCCCAACGGACTCGCCAAGAGCTGCGGCTCGTCCTCGGCTTCACTCCGGTGGCCTCCGCGACCCATTTGGTGGCGGAACAGCAAAAACCACTTCCGCCGCCAGCGTCGCTGGCTCGGCCGGCTAAGCGCGGCGGGGTTTGACCTGACTTGACCACGGGTGGGCCAGTTTGACTCCGTTGAGTCACTAACAAGTGGGCCCAGCCCTGTTAATTAACCTAGTTTAGTTTTAATTAAATTCCAACTAAACTAATCCCACCGACATGCGGGACCCACTGGTCAGTTTGACCTGACCAGCCCGTTGACCACCGCGTCATCATGACATAGTCTTGACGCATTAATTTAAATTACTGGAATTATTCTTACACAGGAAATTCCAGAAAATGTTTCAAACTTCAAAAATTCATAGAAATTAATCTGTAACTCCAAATGAAACAAATTATATATGAAAAATGATCAGAAAAATCCAACCTATCCATCTATACTGGTTTCATGCATGTTTAAGCAAGCTAACCTACTGTTTATGGCAGAACAAGTTAAAGCACCCTAAATGATCATATATGAGTTTGGAAATTGCATCTTTGGTTCAAAATGCTTCAAACCCATCGATCTTAGTTGCATTAGCCAACACACTCATATATGCCATGTCTCATGCATGCATCATATTGTTGCATATTGTTTGGTAATGCTTGTGTATCGGTGTTCCTGCGGCGAGTTACGCCCCGAGGAGTACCGTGATAACCCGACGAAGAGCAATACCCGTGCACCGACCGTCGAGCAAGCAACCAACCATTGATCATACCGATAAAATCCCATGTTCTTGCTCCTGCTCTCGTTCGTGCATTAAGACAACGCGATTCAAACTGCTGTGTGTCTTTGCGGTAGTTGAACCCATTTCCTCTGCATGACTGTCATTGCCACAAGAACTAGATGAAACCCACTAGCATGTGTAGGAGTTGATTGAGCCATATGATTGTGTTGTTCCTACCTTGCTATGCCTGCTATGCTTAGAGTCGTGTCGTCCGGTTCATCTGGGTGATGGCTAGAGTGAAATGATCGAGTCGAGATGAGAGTAAGGTGTTGAACACGATTGGTAAAGGTATCGATGAGAGGCCATGTAGGAGTACATGGTGGGTTGTTTCATTGAGGCCGTCCTTAAGCGAGATCTGTATGTGTGATTTAAGAATCAGCTACTACCATACATTGGGCCTGAAATATGACCCTCTCGACTTCTTATGCACCCTAGTCCTCTGTCCGGGAGTTGCAAGTAGTTTACGGTGTTTGTAGCCTCTTTGAGGCCGTGGACAGCGGCCGACCGTAGGGGTGGGCTGTGATGCGGTAGAGTGCGTGGCGGGTGTATCGGATGCCGTTGGGTATCTCGGGAACCCTGTTCACATCGTTTGGGGCTGTGGCGAAACTTGGCGGAACTCCTCATAGATGGAACCCAAATAGGCGATAAACTGGACTAGAGACTTGAGTGTCTAGGTAGGTCGTGGTCTACACCCACGTCGGCTTTAAGCTTGAAGTCTGCCGAGCACATGTCGTGTCTGGGGCGCTAAGTGGTGGAAACATGTATGAAGAAGTACACCCTGCAGGTTAACATCATCTATTGAATAGCAGCGTCATGATAAGGACTACTTGGTTGCCTATACGGTTCATAGACAAGTAAATGGATACTACTAAAAGCCTCAAGATAAGTGTGAGTGCGAGGATGGCTCTTCCGTAGGAATACGGAGGTGGATCCTCGGTAGTGTATTGAAGTGATGAGTAGTGGACTCGAGTCATAAAACTATTTCAAGTTGGTGTCTCGTGGGATAGCTTAGCCATGAGTCAAAGTTGGCTTGCTGCAATAACCCCACCAACCCTTCTTGATAATATGCATATATGTAGGGTCGATGTAAGTCTTCTTTGAGTACCTTTGTACTCATGTTGCTTTAATTTACATTTTTCAAGATGCCACAAACCCTCCCGCGGGTTCTTCGTGAGCGTTGACATCGATGAGTAGACTAAGGCCAGTGGTGATCTGAGCAAGTGAAGGACCATGTAGTATAGCTAGGCTTACCCAAGCCTCTTTTATTTTACTAGTTATGCGTACTCGGACAAAACACTTCATTGTGGCTTGTATGCTTGTATGACTTGTATGTGGGTCGTGTGACCCGTGCTTGTGTGTATGCTATGTATGGCTCTCTGAGCTTTTAAATAAAATACTTGTGTCGTAGAGTCATGTTGTGATGCCTTGTTGTATTTGCACATATCGAGCATATTGTGTGTATGATTGAAATGCTTGGTATGTGTGGGATCGACTATCTAGTTGTTTATCCTTAGTAGCCTCTCTTCGGGAAATGTCTCCTAGTGTCTCCACTAAGCCATGGTAGCTTGCTCTTTGCTCCGAACACTTAGGCTGGCGGCATGTGTCCTTCTTCGTTCTGTGTGCATCCCTACGGGAAATGTCACGCATTAGTCTGGAGTCTGTTAGCCCTTCTGCCCGGTTTACGAATCTGCTAGCCCGTGCTACAGCCGGAACTTACTTGCGATGACCGACACGTTCGATCTTTGGGTCATGGATGCTGTCCTGTAAGTCATGCCACTTTGGGTTTACGACTAGTCATGTCAGCCGGGCTCCTTATCATATGGATGCTAGCGACACTATCATATCGTGTGCCAAAAGGCTAAGCGGTCCCGGCTAAGGTAAGGTGGCACCGTTGGGATACCGTGCGTGAGGCCGCAAAGTGATATGATGTGTTCTGAGCTAGATCGATGTGACATTGAGTCGGGTCTGACAGCGTTGGCATCGAGCGGACTGCTGTAGGTTCTCCAAGCCAAAGCGGTCGATGTTGATTCTAGAAATGCTTTAGTTATATGTAGGGAATTGATTGTGGGATGGTACGTAAGGCTCTTTTACTCCTTTATCTCATGATATTACGATCTGAGTCGGTCCATTCTTCCACCGGGGTTAAGGATTAGGATCTCTTCTCTCTATTAGGCTCACGTGTTACTAATCAGTAGTACCTTGTAGGTTTGATGGTTACAAGCCTGGTTCAGTTTTACTATCTTGTTATGTTACTATTTGGACCCAGAACCTTGATATGATATTGTTGAGTGGCTATGCAATTCCTTGTAAAATGTCTCAAATCCTTTGAGCATTCTGATCGTTATCTTGTCCAATTTCGCTAGAAATTCTAATGTCTTTGCATTGTGGTTATGCTTCGGATGGCCACTCGTGACCAAAATCAAGTGGTTAAATCGACCAGATGCATTGGTGTGACGGACATACAGCTATGTTAGTTAGGGTTATGATCGAAGCGGGTTACCGTTGGTACCCGAATACGATTGAAGAGCGATGTCGAGACTTTAATCAAAGCCGATATCTATGCCTTTGTCGGGATATTTCCCTCTTATCCTGGTTCCACCGAGGCCCTTCACAGCTCCTATGGGCTTGGTGTTACTATTGATATGGCGGTGCAAGATCTGCGTATTCTATGATGACCATCATGCGAGTCGAGACTGGCTCGCTTCGCAACACCGACTTCGGTATATGCGGGTTCACTTCTGGGCGTTTGGTTATCTCCGGGCTATCTATCTTGATTCGATCGGGAGGACTCACTAACCCGCACCACTTGCCGAGTTGCTCGAGGACAAGGACCGAGAGAGTCGGGCCTTGAGGATGGAGCTCTTCAACGCCCGTCTTGATCACCGGGCCACTTTGACTCGTTTTGCACGGCTGTCCAAGCTGGTTATATGGATATGAGAGACACGATCTGTTAGATCTGCTCTGCGGATATGATGGATTGGCGTGATGTGGGGGCATCACCCCACCTCGTGGTCCTCGCGAGCCACCGTTTGTTGGTCCAAGACCTCACCCTTCCCTTACGGTCCACAGGCTCCTCGGGACCGTCTGCTCCCCCGACGATCACGTTGAACTCCTGAGCTACGGAGGAGACTTCTATGAGAACTACTACGGAGGCGTCTGAGTTAGTAGTAGTCTCACTAGTATTGTAATAGTTGTATTTCCACCGTCTGCGTGACTCGTGGAATATGACTTAGTGTGTACTAATTCGGAGGTGTAAGAAAAATAATGTATAGGAGCTTGGTATGCCTCCCACAAGATGTAATCTTCCTTTCACCGTAGTAGTACTTTGTTTGGTCTTGTACTAAACCTTGTATGGTGTGTATGACAATGGAATAAAGAAGCGGTTTAGATATCTACCATGTCATACGGATGATCATCTTGCATTCCAAGTTATCCATTACGTTCTACATTTCGATGTCGAATTTTGCCATCTGGACTAAATCCTTGTCTTGTTTTCCTAGGATGGTTAACACCCATAACAACCCTGCTCCGCCAGAGCAGGCGAAAGCAGCGAGTTGGAGAAGCGAACCTGCCTCACCCTCCTTCTCTGGCGAAGTTATCTTTGAGGCCGAGAGAAACAAGCGGAGACCAACCGTTTCTTTGGAGCGTATCGAGCGAACACGGCACATCATCGGAGAAATAACTTGGTGTCGCTCGGTGACTTCATCAAGTTACACCCACCTACCTTTCACCACTCCGTCGAGCCTCTCGGCGATGATGAACCCTTCGCATTACTCACAAGCTGCGTTACGCCTTTGGTAGCCGAGGCGGACAAGGTCACCTTTGCTGCATATCATCTTGAAGGCCCCGCCATCTCCGGTGGGAGAACTATATAGCTATCGCCCGATTGGCCATGTCACTACTTGGGCAGAATTCAGCGAGGCTTTCCGCGAACACCACATTCGGAGGGTCTCATGGATAAATAGCGTGAGGAGTTCTGCAGTTTCACCCAAGGCCGTCTCTCGTGGGCGCCTCTGACGAGAGTTCGGTAATCTCGCGCGCTATGCTCTTGAAGAGGTCTCCATCGACGCCAAAAGCAGGCAAGGTTCCGCAAGGACTTAGCCCGAACCGCCGAGATCTCCGCTGCATGAGTGCACCTCTTTCGAAGCTTGTTAACAAAGCCATCGGTATTGAAACTGGTCGACCGATTTGAAGCAACACGCAAGCATGGCCGTGATATGGGTTCCTCATCCGGTGCTGGACCACAGAAGCGCCGTGTGTGGGTGCCTAATACTGCCCTGCCACCCAGATTCACACCGAGGCCATCCTTTCAGGCGCCTCGTCCAGTTCAGCAGTATGCACCAGCTAAGCCCTATGGTGGGCCAACCAACAATGCTCCTCTACGCGCCAGCCCCGTGACGTGCTTCAAATGTGGGAATCAGGCCACTACATGCGCGATTGTCCTCAGACCAACCCCAACCAGCACGCAAAAGCTGTTGGCGTGGCAAGCCGCGGGGAAGGTGTTCTATGCCAAGCCGCCACCACCGCGTGGCCATGTTAATTGTGTCTCAGTGAAGAGGCCCAAGAGGATCCCAGCGTCGTGCTCGATGCGCTTCTTGTTAATTGCCACCGGCATCCGTTCTTTTCGACATCTTGGAGCATCTCATTCATTCATATCCGAAAACTATGCTCGTTTGCATAACACTTGCATTACGTGACATGCCTTCCACCATGGAAATTTCTACTCCGGGTTCTAGATGGCAAACCTCTAGAGTAAGCCATGGAAATGAAATTCAGGTCGACAGACTTGTTTTCCTTGCATCGTTGATAGCTCTCAAATCTTCGGATATAAATATCATCTTGGGTATGGACCGGATGTCACCCATCATGCCAAGATTGATTGTTTCTCTAGGACTGTTCAACTTCGCGCCCTCGGGAAAGATAGTCAATGTCTCGACCCGAATATCCAGCGCCAACTATATTCTCTTAATGCCACCCATTGCGGACCTCGAAGGCGTTCCGGTAGTCCGTGACTTCCGGATGTCTTTCGGAAGAATTGCCGGTGTTCCACAGCGAGAGATGTTGAGTTCGTGATAGACCTCATTCGAGAACTGTCCCAATTTCTAGAAGACCCTATAAGATGGCACCCTAGAACTAGCGAACTTAAGAAACAACTCGATGAGTCCTTGAAAAAGGTTTCATCCGTCCTAGTTCATCTCCTTGGGCTTGCCCGTCCTCTTCGTCAAGAAGAAGGATGGTACGGATCGGATGGTTGTAGATTATCGACCCGTCAACTTGGTCACAATTAAGAACAAGTATCCGCTCCCCAGGATCAACGATCTGTATGATCAGCTCGCAGGATCCTCAGTCTTCTCTAAAATGGATTTGAGGTTAGGCTACCATCAAATCAAAATCCGAAACGGGGACATCCCCAAAACGGCCTTTGTTACTCGTTACGGCCAATCTGAGTACACCGTCATGTCCTTCGGTCTAACCAATGCTCCACCACCTTCTCCCTTAATGAACTCAATCTTCATGGAGTATTTGGATAAATTAAGTCGTGGGTTACCTCGATGATATACTCATCTACTCTAAGAACGAGGAAGAACATGCCGAACATCTAAGGCTAGTGTTGATGAAACTTGAGAGCATCGCCTTTATGCCAAGTTTTCTAAATGCACAATTTTGGCTGCGAAGTGACCTATCTAGGACATGTAATCTCTGGTAAAGGTATTGCTGTCAACCCGAAGCGAGTTCAAGCCGTCCTTAGTTGGACTCCACGAATCGGTCAAGCAAGTTCGGAGTTTCCTTGGCTTAGCGAGCTATTATCGCCGCTTTGTCGAGAACTTCTCCAAAGTTGCTAAACCTCTAACCGAACTCCTCAAGAAGGATAAAAAGTTCGAGTGGACTCCACAATGTGAGCACGGTTTCGAACCGAAAAGGCGTTTAACTTCGCTCCCGTATTGGTACCACCAGATTTCTCTAAGGACTTTGTTATCTATTGCGACGCCTCGCGACAAGGACTAGGCTGTATTCTCATGCAAGATCGACACGTAATTGCTTATGCTTCACGGCAATTGCACCCACATGAGGAAAACTACCCAACTCATGATCTAGAGCTTGCAGCTGTAGTCCATGCACTAAAAACCTGGCGACATTACCTTCTTGGTAATCGTTGCGAAATCTACACCGATCACCAAAGTCTGAAGTACATATTCACCCAACCAGATTTGAATCTCAGGCAAAGACGTTGGGTTGAGTTGATCACAGATTTCGACTTAGGGATAACTTATACCCCAAGAAAAGCCAATGTCATGGCTGATGCGCTAAGTCGTAAATCTTATTGCAACAACCTAATGTTGCAACAAAATCAACCACTTCTCCATGAGGAATTTCGGAAGCTTAACCTTCACATTGTTCCTCAAGGATTCCTTTCCACCTTGGTGGCGAAACCTACTCTTATGGATCAAGTCATCGCTGCCCAAAAGCGAGATAAAGGAATATCCGGATTAAGGAGAACATTGCTAGCGGAGATGCTAAATGTTTCTCTACAAATGATCATGGTGTTGTATATTTTGAGAACCGCCTAGTGGTTCCCAAGAATCAGCACATACGGCAGCTGATCCTTAAGGAGGCTCATGACTCTCCTCTCACCATTCATCCCGTAGCACTAAAATGTATCGGGACCTCGCGGAGGTTACGGTGGACTAGGATGAAGAGAGACATTGCTCAATTTGTTGCTAATCTGCGGCGTGCGTAAATCGTGTAAAGGCGAGCATCAACGGCTCTTGGCACCCTTCAACCCTTAGCTATTCACGAATGGAAATGGGATAAAATCAGTATGGATTTCATCACTGGTTTTCCCAGGAACAAGAGAGGGAATAATGCTATCTTTGTCGTTATCGACCGCCTTTCCAAAGTAGCCCATTTCCTACCTGTTCGCGAGAGTATAACCGCTAGTCAGCTAGCAGACTTGTACATCTCCCGAATAGTGTCTCTTCATGGTGTTCCATTGGAAATTAACTCGGATCGAGGAAGTCTCTTCACCTCTCGATTTTGGGAAAGTTTCCAAAACGCTATGGGAACCCATCTTTCCTTTAGCACTGCCTTTCACCCTCAATCAAGTGGTCAAGTAGAACGCGTCAATCAAATCCTAGAAGACATGCTTCGAGCTTCTGTTATCTCTTTCGGAATGGATTGGGAGAAATGCCTTCCATTTTCCGAATTTGCTTATAACAACAGCTATCAATCTAGCTTGGGCAAAGCACCTTTTGAAGTTCTCTATGGACGAAGGTGTGAACACCTCTTAAGCTGGTGAAACCGGGAAAGACAATTCTTTGGCGGATATGATCCAGAAGCGTAAGAACAAGTTCGCATCGTTAAGTGAAAAGTTGAAAACAGCCCAATCTCGTCAAAAGAGTCAATATGACCGAAAACATAAGGCTATGACTTACGAGGTTGGCGAGAAGGCTTACCTTGGGTTACTCCTTTGAAGGAACCCATCGCCCGGTATCAAGGGCAAATTGGCTCCTCGCTACATTGGACCCTTTCGCATTCTTGCCAAACGAGGAGAAGTTGCCTACCAATTGGAACTACCTCCGCATCTCTCCAAAGTCCACGATGTCTTCCACGTTTCTCAACTCAGGCGTTGCTTCTCGGATCCTATCCGTGGAGTGGACCACGAAACGCTTGATCTTCAAGATAATCTCACTTATCGCGAATACCCCATTCGTATCCTCGATCAAGCCGAGCGTACCACTCGACGGCATAATATCAAGTTTCTCAAGGTTCAATGGTCGCACCATTCTGAGAAGGAAGCTACTTGGGAAAGGGAGGATCGTCTTCGACTTGAGTACCCGCCTTCTTTCGGAGGAACCTAAATCTCGGGGCGAGATTCTTTTGAGTGGGGTGAGTTGTCACACCTAGCTAGTTCATGCATTAGAGTGTTGCATCATGTCTATTTTTTCAACAGAAAAGCTGAAATGGGATTGCGAACCCCACCCCCTCTGAAACAAACTAGGGTTTACTAAAAATATTTTCGATGAACCTGAAATGCCCTTCTAAAATGTCCATCATTTTGTCTTGGTTCGAGAACCTCTGCCAAAAGTGATGCACAATTTCCTAGGACATCCCAAGGTCTTTGAATTAAATCATAATTATTTGAATTTGGGCATTTAAAATTTATTAAATATTTCAAATGTCCAAATATTCCCAATCTAAAATGTTTCATGTTGGAAATATTCCAACAATGGACCAGGAGTAGTTTGGTGAATTTTACAACCTTTTAGGTATTTTATTAATTCAACAAAGTTCTGAGAAAAATAGAAAAAGGAAAACAGAAAGAACTTACAGGCGTCACCTCGGCCCACCAGCCAGCCCACTGGCCCGCCCAGCCAAAGATCAAGGCCAATGAGCTGCTTGTCGACCAGAGCAGTAGCAGTGAGGTGCTCGACAGCGAGCACCGCATGGGTGCCACGCACTTGCTCGCCGCCTCGTCGCTTCCCTCGTCATGCCACGACGGGATCGCTCCCCTCTTCTCCGCACCCCAGACACCCCCCTCCTCTCCAGCTCCTCCCCCTCGCGCCCCCACGCCATGGCCGACGCCACCGTCGCCGCGCCGCCGTCGTAACCACGCTCCCCGCCGCCCGTGCGTCGTCTCGTCGTGTCCAGGAGCTCCGCCGCCGTCCACTCCTTCGAGCTAGCCGAGCCCCGAGCGCTCGCGTGCCCCGAAGCCGCCGCACCAACCTCGCCCGAAGCGCCACCGCCGGAGATCCCCTTCACCGTCGCCGCCGCAGCAGTTCGTCCCCGACCACGCCGACCGTTCCATCGCGACCGCTGTGAGCTGGGCTACTTCCCCTTTCTTCTCTTCCTCGCTCTCGTGCACCACAGCGAGCACACGAAGCTCACACGCACGCGCCGTCGCGGACCTCGTCGCCGACGTGCTCCCGGCCACCCTCCGGCTACCTCACCGTGTCCAACGCACTCACCACGTCGCGTTGGAGCTAACCGTGCACTCCCCGCACCTCACCGCACACCCCAGGCCGAGTTCGATCTCACCCGAACTCCGGTGGCCGCCAAAGTCGCCGCCGGCGCCAACTCCGGCCACCCCGACCCCAACGGACTCCGCCAAGAGTTGCGGCTCGTCCTCAGCTTCACTCCGGTGGCCTCCGCGACCCATTTGGTGGCGGAACAGCAAAAACCACTTCCGCCGCCGCGTCGGGCTCGCCGGCGGCTAAACGCCGGCGGGGTTTGACCCTGACTTGACCACGGGTGGGCCCAGGTTTAACTCCGTTGAGTCACTAACAAGTGGGCCCAGCCCTGTTAATTAACCTAGTTTAGTTTTAATTAAATTCCAACTAAACTAATCCCACCGACATGCGGGACCCACTGGTCAGTTTGACCTGACCAGCCCGTTGACCACTGACGTCATCATGACATAGTGCTGACGCATTAATTTAAATTACTGGAATTATTCTTACACAGGAAATTCCAGAAAATGTTTCAAACTTCAAAAATTCATAGAAATTAATCTGTAACTCCAAATGAAACAAATTATATATGAAAAATGATCAGAAAAATCCAACCTATCCATCTGTACTGGTTTCATGCATGTTTAAGCAAGCTAACCTACTGTTTATGGCAGAACAAGTTAAAGCACCCTAAATGATCATATATGAGTTTGGAAATTGCATCTTTGGTTCAAAATGCTTCAAACCCATCTGATCTTAGTTGCATTAGGCCAACACACTCATATATGCCATGTCTCATGCATGCATCATATTGTTGCATATTGTTTGGTAATGCTTGTGTATCGGTGTTCCTGCGGCGAGTTACGCCCCGAGAATACCGTGATAACCCGACGAAGAGCAATACCTGCACCGACCGTCGAGCAAGCAACCAACCATTGATCATACCGATAAAATCCCATGTTCTTGCTCCTGCTCTCGTTTACTGCATTAAGACAACGCGATTCAAACTGCTGTGTGCTGCGGTAGTTGAACCCATTTCCTCTGCATGACTGTCATTGCCACGATAACTAGATGAAACCCACTAGCATGTGTAGGAGTTGATTGAGCCATATGATTGTGTTGTTCCTACCTTGCTATGCCTGCTATGCTTAGAGTCGTGTCGTCCTGGTTCATCCGGGTGATGGCTAGAGTGAAATGATCGAGTCGATATGAGAGTAAGGTGTTGAACACGATTGGTAAAGGTATCGATGAGAGGCCATGTAGGAGTACATGGTGGGTTGTTTCATTGAGGCCGTCCTTAAGCCTTGAGATCTGTATGTGTGATTTAAGAATCAGCTACTACCATACATTGGGCCTGAAATATGACCCTTTCGACTTCTTATGCACCCTAGTCCTCTGTCCGGGAGTTGCAAGTAGTTTACGGTGTTTGTAGCCCTCTTGGAGGCCGTGGGCAGCGCCGACCGTAGGGGTGGGCTGTGATCACGGTAGGTGCGTGGCGGGTGTCTGGATGCCGTTGGGTATCTCGGGAACCCTGTTCACATCGTTTGGGGTTGTGGCGAAACTTGGCCGAACTCCTCATAGATGGAACCCAAATAGGCTATAAACTGGACTAGAGACTTGAGTGTCTAGGTAGGTCGTGGTCTACACCCACGTCGGCTTTAAGCTGAAGTCTGCCGAGCACATGTCGTGTCGGGGCGCTAAGTGGTGAAACATGTATGAAGAAGTACACCCTGCAGGTTAACATCATCTATTGAATAGCGCGTCATGATAAGGACTACTTGGTTGCCTATACGGTTCATAGACAAGTAAATGGATACTACTAAAAGCCTCAAGATAAGTGTGAGTGCCGAGGATGGCTCTTCCGTAGGAAGGCGGAGGTGGATCCTCGGTGGTGTATTGAAGTGATGAGTAGTGGACTCGAGTCATAAAACTATTTCAAGTTGGTGTCTCGTGGGATAGCTTAGCCATGAGTCAAAGCTGGCTTGCTGCAATAACCCCACCAACCCTTCTTGATAATATGCATATATGTAGGGTCGATGTAAGTCTTCTTGAGTACCTTTGTACTCATGTTGCTTTAATTTACATTTTTGAAGATGCCACAAACCCTCCCGACGGGTTCTTCGTGAGCGTTGACATCGATGAGTAGACTAAGGCCCGGTGGTGATCTGAGCAAGTGAAGGACCATGTAGTATAGCTAGGCTTACCCAAGCCTCTTTTATTTTACTAGTTATGCGTACTCGGACAAAACACTTCATTGTGGCTTGTATGCTTGTATGACTTGTATGTGGGTCGTGTGACCCGTACTTGTGTGTATGCTATGTATGGCTCTCTGAGCTTTTAAATAAAGTACTTGTGTCGTAGAGTCATGTTGTGATGCCTTGTTGTATTTGCACATATCGAGCATATTGTGTGTATGATTGAAATGCTTGGTATGTGTGGGATCTGACTATCTAGTTGTTTATCCTTAGTAGCCTCTCTTACGGAAATGTCTCCTAGTGTCTCCACTGAGCCATGGTAGCTTGCTCTTGCTCCTAACACTTAGGCTGGCCGGCATGTGTCCTTCTTCGTTCACGTATGCATCCCTACGAAAATGTCACGCATTAGTCTGGGAGTCTGTTAGCCCGCTTCTGCCCGGTTTATCGAGTCTGCTAGCCCAAAGCTACAGCCGGAACTTACTTGTCGATGACCGACACGTTTGATCTTTGGGTCATGGATGCTGTCCTGTAAGTCTGTGCCACTTTGGGTTTGCGACTAGTCATGTCAGCCCGGCTCCTTATCATATGGATGCTAGCGACACTATCATATCGTGTGCCAAAAGGCGCCAAGCGGTCCCGGGCTAAGGTAAGGTGGCACCCGTTGGGATACCGTGCGTGAGGCCGCAAAGTGATATGATGTGTTACAGGCTAGATCGATGTGACATTGAGTCGGGGTCCTGACACTCCTACATCCTCTTCATCTCTACCTGCATCCTTCCTCCCTCCTCCTCACCTCTCCCGTCACCACCGACACCGTCCTCCATCGTCACCGTCGCCACCAACTCCATGGCTCCAGGTACATTGCCGCCCCATGTTTCTCGCTCTCCTCCGCTGGCTTCCATGAGATTGGGTATTTCAAAGTTTGCTTTTTGAGAGTTTTGGGGGTTTAGACTTGGACTTGGTGTGCAGCTATGGCAAAAAGAGAGGGGATTTGGGGGTTGTGTGGGTAGTGTTGTGCAAAAGGAGAGAGGGCATCAAGGGGGCAGAGGAAAATAGGGGAGTACAACAAAAACAACAGAGAAGATGGGGGAAAGGGGGCCTTTTGTTCTTCAAGTGTGGTGTGGCTGTGAGTTCATTAGTCGTTACATCAGATTATGTTTTGATCAAAGGCTTTTTTATTTGTGCAGCTACTGTTGTTGATCCACCAGATCCTTTAGAAGATTTTGTTGTTAGACTACACTACTTTGGAATATTTCAGAGATTGGATCGATTGGTTGAGTACACTCATGGATTGAAGGCAAAGTTTTTTGGGGGGCAGAACCAAAATGGGATTAGTTCCTAAAACATTCATAACACCTCCTTGTGCCTTTCTCTACTTCTCCTATGATCTCGTGGTGCTCTATCAAACCGTTAATTGTTAAGTGTTATGACCCTACAGGTTCGGTAATAAGCAGACATGACCCAGACCACTTGAAGCTTGAGGGTTGGATGATGGATTGCTGCTGAAGTCCATGGGATGGTCCTCATCACAATATTATTATTCCCTCCGATCCATATTACTTGTCGCTCGAACAATTATATGTAGCATCGAAATGCGTTCAGATACATCCGTTTTAGCGACAAGTAGTATGGCTCAGAGGGAGTATAAGAATTGTAATCGAACAACGACATGGCCTCTACTTTCGCGACATAATATAACTCAAGTGTTCTACCCCAACACCCCAACACAGATGCTTCAGGTTGATATTAAACGTAATGATACAAGGCATGTTTGAAATATTTCTAGAAAACTCTCGCATTATACTCAATTCAAATTTTCCACGAAGCAAGCATGAGAAGAGATGTGATTCCTTTCATGGTTATGCCATTGACATGGTTAAGAGCATCTCCAATAGATGATGTAGATGTAAAAATAACATATTTTTACATCAACAAGGCACACAACACTACTCCAACAGATGATGTAGATGCAAAAAAATTATCGAGATTTGCTCGTGACGTAAAATAGGGAACCAAGTGATGCAAGTTTGCATTACTTGGGCAGCTCGAGCAAAATGCGCGCATCCCCAACTACTGCGTGGAACCTTCCCGCCGCGCGCCTGCCGCTGCCAGACCCCATGGACGCTTCCTCAGACCCTGCGGCTACCAACGCCGCTCTGACGCACCTCACCATGGCCGCCTCCGCGGTGATATAAATTTTACATCATCAGTTGAAGTTGGAGGTTTTGTGGTGATGTAAACTTTAGATAATCATATGGAGTTCGAGTTTTATTGGTGATGTTAATATGTACTTTTTGGTGATGTAAATTTTACTCGAAGTACAATTTGATGATGTATTTTTACACCACCAATCCATGACCGAGTTGTAGTTGTGCCAATGCATGATATGGGCGTTGAAAAGGCAAACTACAAGCTACTCCAAGTGCACCTAGAGAATCCATATTGTATAATAAACATGTAACACCCGGAGAATCATACTACAGTAATCCCCTGTCGATGGTGCCATGTCACCATTGTTATTGTTATTAAACTCGCGTTGATTCGAAACCGGTTCGAAATTCAAATCCAAAGTTAAAGTCAAAAGTTCAAACTTGTCAAACATGAAAACTAAAATGTTCGAATAATCCTATAAATTCCCCTGATCATTGTCATGTTGAAACCAACTTCAACTGACTTACTAATAAATTCCTAGGAAAATTATAAAGTGGTCCAACATCATATTAAATGACCTTTTCAATTTCTAAAAATGCTTGAACAATTCCGTTTGGCCATGAAACTTTTTAGTCAACACCACAATGTTGTGCTTGAATTATTTGCGAAGTTACACTTTTACAAAAATCAATTAGTGGCTCTACTTAATGCAAAAAAGTAGAAGCTAAGCAGAAAAATAAAAAAAGGACATGAAAAGCTAGCTACTATACACTTAGGCCCAATTACTACAGTAATAGCCCAGCCCAAATCCCCTATTTCTTCTTCCTCTCTGTTCACAAGGGGCTGGGTGGCCGCCGTGCGCCCCGTCCACGTCGCGGATAGGCCACGTGCCGACCATCCTATGGATCCTCGGTGTCCTACAAGACCTCCCTCGACGTCGTGGTCGAACCCTGATACATCTCCAACGTACCTACTTTTCCAAACACTTTTGCCCTTGTTTTGGACTCTAACTTGCATGATTTGAATGAAACTAACCTGGACTGACGCTGTTTTCAGCATAACTTCCATGGTGTTGTTTATTGTGTAGAAAACAAAAGTTCTCGGAATGACCTGAGAATCCACGGAGATAACTTTTGGAAAATATAAAAAACACTGGCGAAAGAATCAAGGCCAGGGGGCCCACACCCTGTCCACGAGGGTGGGGGGCGCGCCCTCCTGTCTCGTGGGCCCCCTGATGCTCCACCGACCTCAACTCCAATTCTATATATTCCGTTTCGCGGAGAAAAAAATCAGAGTGAAAGTTTCATCGCGTTTTACGATACGGAGCCGCCGCCATGCCCTAATCTCTCTCGAGAGGGCCGATCTGGAGTCCGTTCGGGGCTCCGGAGAGGGGGATTCGTCGCCGTCGTCATCATCAACCATCCTCCATCACCAATTTCATGATGCTCACCGCCGTGCGTGAGTAATTCCATCGTAGGCTAGCTGGACGGTGATGGGTTGGATGAGATTTACCATGTAATCAAGTTAGTTTTGTTAGGGTTTGATCCCTAGTATCCACTATGTTCTGAGATTGATGTTGCTATGACTTTGCTATGCTTAATGCTTGTCACTAGGGCCCGAGTGCCATGATTTCAGATCTGAACCTATTATGTTTTCATGAATATATGTGAGTTCTTGATCCTATCTTGCAAGTCTATAGTCACCTATTATGTGTTATGATCCGACAACCCTGAAGTGACAATAATCGGGATACTTCTCGGTGATGACCGTAGTTTGAGGATTTCATGTATTCACTATGTGTTAATGCTTTGGTCCGGTACTCTATTAAAAGGAGGCCTTAATATCCCTTAGTTTCCATTAGGACCCCGCTGCCACAGGAGGGTAGGACAAAAGATGTCATGCAAGTTCTTTTCCATAAGCATGTATGACTATATTCGGAATACATGCCTACATTACATTGATGAACTGGAGCTATACATGTCACCCTATGTTATAACTATTACATGAGGAATCACATCCGACATAATTATCCATCAACGATCCAATGCCTCTGAGCTTTTCAAATATTGTGTTTAAACTTATTTACTTTTCGTTGCTCTTTGTTACAATCACTACAAAACTGCTATAGTTACTTTTATCACTGTTCCCGTTACTATCATACTACTTTGCTACTAAATACTTTGCTGCAGATACTAAGTTATCCAGGTGTGGTTGAATTAACAACTCAACTGCAATACTTGAGAATATTCTTTGGCTCCCCTTGTGTCGAATCAATAAATTTGGGTTGAATACTCTACCCTCAAAAGCTGTTGCTATCCCCTATACTTGTGGGTTATTAAGACTAATTTCTGGTGCCGTTGCCGGGGAGCATAGCTCTAATGTTTGAGTCACTTGGGATTTATATCTGCTGATCACTATGAAGAACTTGAAAGACGCAAGAACTAAGATTTTTCCCTCAACTACGAGGGGAGGTAAGGAACTGCCATCTAGCTCTGCACTAGATTCTCCTTCTGTTTTGAGTAAGCTTGTGACACATAAATCTGCTACTGCTATGAATTCTGATATATCGCATGTTATTGATGATGCCACTTCTGCTATGCATGATACTTATGATGAAACTACTTCTATGCTTGATACTACTTTGCCATTAGGTGAATTTCTAGATGAACAACTTGCTAGGGTTAGAGAGAATGAAATTATTGATGATAGTGATGATTAAGGTTCTCCCCCTAATTATGAATTGCCTGTTGTTCCTGAGGGTTATGTTATGGATGAAGAAGCTGCTAGAGCTATTTTTGCTTGCAATGATATATATGATCTTAAGAAGTTATTAGCTAAATGGAAGCAGCAATGTCTTAACGCTAGAATGAAACATGACCCCGCTTTTGCTACTTCACCTATCTGTGTTACTGATAAGGATTATGAATTCTCCGTTGATCCTGAAATAATTACTTTGGTTGAATCCGATCCTTTTTATGGCTATGAATCTGAAACTGTTGTGGCACATCTTACCAAGTTGAATGATATAGCCACCCTGTTTACTAATGATGAGAAGTCTTGCTACTATTATATCCTTAAGATATTTCCATTCTCATTAAAGGGTGATGCTAAAACTTGGTTTAATTTTCTTGATCCTGGTTGTGTGCGTAGTCCCCAGGATATGATTCATTATTTCTCTGCTAAATATTTCCCTGCTCATAAGAAACAAGCTGCCTTGAGGGAAATATATAATTTTGTGCAAATCAAAGAAGAGTCTCCCACAAGCTTGGGGAGGCTTCTCCGATATAATGCTTTGCTGATCATCCTCTTAAGAAAAATGAAATACTTGATATCTTTTATAATGGACTAACCGATGCTTCCAAGGACTACTTGGATAGTTGTGCTGGTTGTGTTTTCAGGGAAAGAACAGTCGACCAAGATGAATTGTTATTGAATAATATGTTGACTAATGAAAATAATTGGACTCTTCCGGAACCAATTCCTGAGGCAATTCCTGAGCCAATTGAGCCAACTCCTGAGCCTATTCCTAAACCTACTCCGAAGAATAGGGGTGTTCTATTTCTCAGTCCTGAAGATATGCAAGAGGCAATAAAATTAATGAAAGAAAAAGGTATTAAAGCAGAAGATGTTAAGAATTTATCTCCTGTAGAAGAAATACATGGTCTTAATATACCGCCTGTTGAAGAAACACATTGTCTTGATAACCCGACACAGGTAGTAAAGGTAAATTCTCTCTATAGATATGATAAAGTTGAAATCCCGTCTACTAAATTTTATAGCCAATGCTTAGATGAATTTGATGACTTTATGGCTAGACAAGAAAGTTTTAATGCTTATGTTGGTAGAGAATTAAAGAATAATGCTTTTGAGATAGGATGCTTGAGTGATTATATGGCTAGAGTTAAAGGTGAACTTAAACTCATTAGCAAATATGCTTCTATGGTTACCACTCAAGCTGAGCAAGTACTTAAAGCTCAAAGTGATTTGCTCGATGAATTAAATAATAAACATGACTTTGCTATTAGAGTGGCTACTAGAACTGGTAGAATGACTCAGGAACCTTCGTATCCTGAAGGCCACCCTAAGAGAATCGAGCAGGATTCTTAGAAAAATAATTTAGATACACCTAGTCCTTCTAAAAAGAAGAAAAAGAAAAATGATAGGACTTTGCATGCTTCTAGTGAACGTGTTGCAGACACACCTGAGAATCCCAATAATATTTCTATTTCCGATGCTGAGACACAATCAGGTGATGAACATGAACCTAGTGATAATGTTAATGATAATGTTCATGTTGATGCTCAACCTACCAATAATAATGATGTAGAGATTGAACCTGCTGTTGATCTTGATAACCCACAATCAAAGAATCAACGTTATGATAAAAGAGATTTTGTTGCTAGGAAACACGGTAAAGAAAGAGAACCATGGGTTGAGAAACCCATGCCCTTTCCTCCTAAACCATCCAAGACAAAGGATGATGAGGATTTTGAGCGCTTTGCTGAAATTATTAGACCTATCTTCTTACGTATGCGCTTAACTGATATGCTTAAATTAAATCCTTATGCTAAATATGTGAAGGATATCATTACAAATAAAAGAAAGATATCGGAAGCTGAAATTTCCACCATGCTTGCTAATTATACTTTTAAGGGTGGTATACCAAAGAAACTTGGAGATCTAGGGGTACCAACTATACCATGCCCCATTAAAAGAAATTATGGTAAAACTGCTTTATGTGATCTTGGAGCCGGTGTTAGTGTTATGCCTCTCTCTTTATATCGTAGACTTGAATTGAATAAGTTGATGCCTACTAAAATATCTTTGCAAATGGCTGATAAATCAACTGCTATACCTATCGGTATTTGTGAGGATGTGCCTGTTGTGGTTGCAAATGTCACTATCTTAACGAACTTTGTTATTCTTGATATTCCCGAGGATGATAGTATGTCGATTATCCTTGGTAGACCCTTTTTAATACTACAGGGGCTGTTATTGATTGCAAAAAAGGCAATGTCACTTTTCATGTGAATGGTAATGAGCATACGGTACACTTTCTGAGGAAACAACCTCAAGTTCGTAGCATCAATTCTATTGGAAAAATTCCAACTATCATTATTGGAGGTTTTGAATTTCCTCTTCCCACTGTCAAGAAAAATTATGATATTCTTATTGTTGGGGATGTTCATATCCCCATTGAGGTAACCTAGTGTTATTCAAAATTTCTTTGGTTCCATGTTATTCGGAATGAGTTTGTTAACAAGACTTGATCAACCTTGTTAGTGGATTCATTTTGATGATCATGAGATGGATGAAACTAGAAGGCACAACCTTCTGTACCCTCTTTTTACTTTCTGTTATTTAGAATAAATAAAGAAAAAAATAGTATTATCTGTTTGTTTTCTGAATTATCCATGAAATAAAAAATATCCCGAAAATAAAAGTGCTCCAAATGCCCTGCAAAATTTTAGTATGATTTTTATGGATTATTTGAGGATTTTAGGCACTGAGAACACAGCAGGGGGGCAAGCACCTGGCTACAAGGGTGGAGGGCGCGCCCACACCCCCTGGGCGCGCCCCCTGTCTCGTGGGCCCACGGTGGCCCCCCTCCACTTATTCCTGCACCCACACACTCCATCTTCCTCCCAAAAAAAATCCCCATCCATCTCAAGCACGAGTTCTAGCTCATTTTGCTGCGATTTTCGATCTCCTTGCTCAAAGCTCCATTCACAAAATTGCTTTGGGAGATTGTTGCTTGGTATGTGACTCCTCCATTGGTCCAATTAGTTTTTGTTCTAGTGCTTTATTCATTGCAAATTTTTGCTGCATAGGTGACCCTGTTCTTGAGCTTGCATGACAAATTTATGAGGTCCCAAGTAATTCTAATGCATGATATAGGCTCTAGGCACTTGTGGGAGTAGTTGCTATCAATCTTGTTTAGTTTTATTCACTTTTATTTTGAAGTTACTAAATTTTTCAGAAAATGATAAGGAGATTATTGAGGGGCTCTTCTAGCCAAGGCTCCAAGGATAAGCAAGCTAAGGAGAAACAAAAGGCCAAGTATAATCTTCCTCGCGTAGCGGAAGTACGGCCGTGTGAATGGCCTTGTGATAATTTCTTAAGAGCGGCCGGCATTTATGAAGACTTTTATTCATTGGCTGAAAATGCGGGCCTCACCGACTTCCTCCACGACCGAATCAATCAGTATCTCTTACTCACCAATACTTTCATGCAAAACTTTTACTATTATCCTAAAAATTCACCTCCTTCAGTATCTTTTCATTTATATGATGAGAATAAGGAAATGTCATTATGTAATTTTTGCACGGTCTGTAGAATACCCTTTGAGGGCAGCCTAGATGAACCACATCATAAAGATGTGGATGGTTTTGTTAACACTATTACTGTAGGGGATTCGAAGAAGGGTTCCGATGCAAGAATCACTAGCATACATTTTCCTGTTTTACGCTACTTTGCCATATTTGCTAGTCGATGCTTAATTGGTCGTGTAAATAGTGGAAACTTCAGTGTTCATGATATTATTATTCTGTTCCATGCCTTGTTTGGTGACAACACTTTTAGTATGGGTGCCGTTATTGCTAAACGGTTAAGCCTGGACCGTACAAAGGGCCCCATCTTTGGAGGTATCTATGCTGCATGCCTTGCTGAACATTTCGAGATACCTATTAGGCATTATGAGAAAGAGGAGACACTGCTGCCTCTTTCCTTTTTAGATTACAGGAGCATGGTAGCGCATGAGTTCATTGTTGACAACAAAGATAAGATGCTTCTGTATAACCTGAGATTTAATAAGAAACACAATGAGGTTATTACCCTGCCTGCGCCTTTGTTGTTTGATTTATCTGTAGATAATTACCTTGTTTTGCCGGAAGCGGTGTATGCTCATTGAGGCCAGACATCCGCTCCAGAGCCGGAGCCGGAACCTCCACTAGACCCTTATCGTCCGTCATCTTATCAGTGGGATCTGGAGGAGATTGCTAGCCAGTTGTATCCTGATGGCACTCCTCAGTACACCGGGGAGAGTAGCCGCGATCCTTGGCATTAGACCAACTTGGGCCAAAAGCCTAAGCTTGGGGGAGTATGTATTTCTCACCGACTTTACATCCATGTTCACACACTATTCTAGTTGTCGGTGCTCATACTCTTTCATTGTATTATCCATGCTAGTTTAAATTTCTTTTTCTAGCTTTCTTCTTGTGTGTTGATAAACCTTAGAAAACCAAAAAAATTAGTTAGTTTAATTTCCATGCTTGTAGTAGTAATTAAAATGAAAACCCAAAAATATTTCTCGTTCTTCTTTTACTTGTTGGGAGCTTTCCCGTGTAAATAGTTTTGTTTCTTTTCTTTCCTTTGGGGGTCGAGAGTAGAAGACCATATTGAAAATGTTTAGTGGCTCTCATATGCATGATTGTTAATTTAACTTAGAGCCCATATTACCTTGTCTTCTTTCTTGAATTGAATGCTTGTAGATTCCAGCTTAGTCCAATGCACGTGCACTATTATTTTTATACACACCGTTCGGTCGTGCAAGTGAAAGGCAATATTGACGATATATGATGGACTGATTGGGATGAGAGAAGCTGCTATGAACTCGACCTCTTTTAATTTTGTAAATATGATGAGTTCATCGTTCCTGGTTCATCCTATTATGGATAAACATGTTTGCAATGACATTTAGAGATCATAGTTACTTATGCCATGCTTAATTAGCTATGAGTTTATAATGGTTTACCTTGCGTGCCAACATGCCATTAAAATGGTTATGATGTGATATGATGAGATGGTATCCTCCTTTGAATGAATTGAGTGACTCGACTTGGCACATGTTCACGCATGTAGTTGAAACAAATCAACATAGCCTTCATGATATTTATGTTCATGGTGGATTATATCCTACTCATGCTTGCACCTGGTGTATATTAATTTTAATGCATGTTCCTGACTGTTGTCACTCTCTCAGTTGGTCGCTTCCCAGTCTTTTGCTAGCCTTCACCTATACTAAGCGGGAATACTGCTTGTGCATCCAAACTCCATAAACCCCAAAGTTATTCCATATGAGTCCACCATACCTTCCTATATGCGGTATCTACCTGCCGTTCCAAGTAAATTTGTATGTGCCAAACTCCAAACCTTCAAATGAAATTCTGTTTTGTATGCTCGAGTAGCTCATGTTTCAACTGGGGATGTCTGTATCTTCCATGCTAGGTGGGTTATTCTCAAGAGGAGTGGACTCTGCTCCTCATTCATGAGAAAATGGCTGGTAACCGAGATGCCCAGTCCCATGATCAAAAAGATCAAAGCAAATCGAAATAATTAAACAAAACTCCCCCAGGGCTATTGCTAGTTGGAGGCAGTCGTTGTTTCGAGCAAGCCATGGATTGATGCTTGTTGGTGGTGGGGGAGTATAAACTTTTACCATTCTGTTTGGGAATCGCCTATAATGTCTGTAGCATGGAAGATATCGCCATCTCATAGTTGTTGCGTTGACAGTGAAAGTATACCGCTCAAAATGTTATTTATCTCTATTTTAAAATCGAGCTCTGGCATCTCTACAAATCCTTGCTTCCCTCTATGAAGGGCATATCTATTTACTTTTATGTTGAGTCATCACCTTCTTATTAAAAAGCACCCGCTGGAGAGCACACTGTCATTTGCATGTATTATTATTAGTTTATATTGGGTATGACTTGACTGTATCTCTTTTACCATGAATTACAATGTTCCTTGCTTCCCTCTACGAAGGGCATATCTATTTACTTTTATGTTGAGTCATCACCTTCTTATTAAAAAGCACCCGCTGGAGAGCACACTGTCATTTGCATGTATTATTATTAGTTTATATTGGGTATGACTTGACTGTATCTCTTTTACCATGAATTACAATGTTTAGTCAGTCCTTGATCTTTAAAGGTGCTCTGCATTTATGTTTTGCGGTCTCAGAAAGGGCTAGCGAGATACCATCTTGTTATATCATATTATGATTGTTTTGAGAAAGTGTTGTCATCCGAGATTTATTATTATTGCTCGCTGGTTGATTATGCCATTGATATGAGTAAACATGAGACCTAAGTGTTATTGTGAATATGGTTAGTTCATAATCTTTGTTGAAAATTTGAATGCTGGATTTACATATTTACAACAACAAGAGCAAACAGAGTTTGTAAAAGTTTTTCTTTATCACTTTCAGTTTATCAACTAAATTGCTTGAGGACAAGCAAAGGTTTAAGCTTGGGGGAGTTGATAGGTCTCCAACGTATCTACTTTTCCAAACACTTTTGCCCTTGTTTTGGACTCTAACTTCCATGATTTGAATGAAACTAACCCGGACTGACGCTGTTTTCAGCAGAACTGCCATGGTGTTGTTTATTGTGCAGAAAACAAAAGTTCTCGGAATGACCTGAAAATCCAAGGAGATAACTTTTGGAAATATAGAAAATACTGGCGAAAGAATCAAGGCCAGGGGCCCACACCCTGTCCACAAGGGTGGGGGCGCGCCCCCCTGTCTCGTGGCCCCCCTGATGCTCCACTGACCTCAACTCCAACTCTATATATTCCGTTTCGCAAAGAAAAAAACCAGAGAAAGTTTCGTCGCGTTTTACGATACGGAGCCGCCGCCATGCCCTAATCTCTCTCGAGAGGGCAGATCTGGAGTCCGTTCGGGGCTCCGGAGAGGGGGATTCGTCGTCGGCGGCATCATCAACCATCCTCCATCACCAATTTCATGATGCTCACCGCCGTGCGTGAGTAATTCCATCGTAGGCTTGCTGGACGGTGATGAGTTGGATGAGATTTACCATGTAATCAAGTTAGTTTTGTTAGGGTTTGATCCCTAGTATCCACTATGTTTTGAGATTGATGTTGCTATGACTTTGCTATGCTTAATGCTTGTCAGTAGGGCCCGAGTGCCATGATTTCAGATCTGAACCTATTGTGTTTTCATGAATATATGTGAGTTCTTGATCCTATCTTGCAAGTCTATAGTCACCTATTATGTGTTATGATCCGACAACCCCAAAGTGACAATAATCGGGATACTTCTCGGTGATGACCGTAGTTTGAGGAGTTCATGTATTCACTATGTGTTAATGGTTTGGTCCGGTACTCTATTAAAAGGAGGCCTTAATATCCCTTAGTTTCCATTAGGACCCCGCTGCCACAGGAGGGTAGGACAAAAGATGTCATGCAAGTTCTTTTCCATAAGCATGTATGACTATATTCAGAATACATGCCTACATTACATTGATGAACTGGTGCTACTTATGTGTCACCCTATGTTATAACTATTACATGAGGAATCACATCCGACATAATTATCCATCACTGATCCAATGCCTACGAGCTTTTCACATATTGTGTTTCGCTTATTTACTTTTCTGTTGCTACTGTTACAATCACTACAAAACTGCTATCGTTACTTTTATCACTGTTACCGTTACTATCATACTACTTTGCTACTAAATACTTTGTTGCAGATACTAAGTTATCCAGGTGTGGTTGAATTGACAACTCAATTGCTAATACTTGAGAATATTCTTTGGCTCCCCTTGTGTCGAATCAATAAATTTGGGTTGAATACTCTACCCTCGAAAGTTGTTGCGATAGCCTATACTTGTGGGTTATCAAACCCTAGCCCTCACTCCCCCCCCGTCGCGCTGCTTTCTTCCCGCAGCGCTCGGCTGACACCGTCATGACCATGGCCACAATTGTTCTCGCACGCACCGAGCTCCCCACTGGCTGAGATGTCATCTAGAGCATCGCCTGCCTCGTCCGCGTCGACGGAAGGACTAGATCGAGATGGAGTGGACCACGTCACCACGATCGACCTCATCCCCTTCCTTTGGTCGCGGCCATTCAACCTCGTCAATCGCCGTCGTTTGCGCTTCTAAACCTTCGCCGAGCCACTCGTGTGCTCCAATGTTAGCGCCTGCACCTTTCTCCTTCTGAACTAGCTTGGATTCAAGCTCACGCACACCACCACCATAGCCATAGCTCCCCTGTCCGCCATGGTCGGAGCTCGTTCGAGCTGCCACGCACTACTGGTCCCGTGTATGCGCTGCCTGCTGCTCGGTGCTGCTTGCTGCTGCTAACGATGACTGCTGCTCAAGCTGCTGCCGCTGCTCACCCGTCGTCGTTCTTTGTTCTCGAGATCCGCCACCCCGTCCCACGCCGCCCATGGTCTCTGTCGCGCATCGTGGCGCCGCGCCCTCTTCACGCCTCTCGCCACCACGACCTCCCGCCACCGCCTCCTCCTTGCCGCGTTGTGGCGCGAGCTCGCGCCAACCGGCCTCTGCAACTGCCGCCTCTCGCCGCTACCGCCTCGCCGCCCTGCACTCTGCCGCTGGTCACGCGCCGCCTGTTAGCGGCCGGCCGTCGCTTCTGCTGCCGCTGCTCATTCTGCTTGCTACCGCCATGGCCGCCGGAGCTCCTAGGCGCGCCCAGCCGCCGTGGCCGCCCTGGGCCTCTGTCCAGTGAGGCCTCGACCGGTCCTAATTAGTGTGGCCTAACCCCCCTGTTGGCAGTAATCAGTCCACTATTAGACACTACATGTGGGCCCCACTGGTAATTTAACTAGTTAAGTAAACCTATTAAAACTATAGTCAATGACATGCAGGCCCCTTTGACCCCGTTGACTGGTCAACGTTGACCCAGTCAACGCTGACTGGACTTGCTGACTGGGCCCCTGGACCCCACTGCCATACACCTAGGATAGTGTAGCACTAGGTAGGAAAGTGTATTCTGCTTTTATTTTCGAATTAAAGTAAATCCAGAAATTACAGAATATTGTTTAAACTTTGGAAATTAATAGAAAATAAACCGTAACTCGGATGAAAATGTTTAATAGATGAAATTTGCTCAGAACGATGAGACGAATTCGGATACGCGGTTTGTTTTCCTGTCAGATGCCTCTAACTATCTGAACATGGAACTTTCCCCCTCCGGTCATCTGTCTGACACAGGTCCGGAACTGGGAAAACATTCCCGGTTGAATTCCCCCTTCACCTATATCGTGCAGTACTACGTTAGGTCGACCCTAGTTCTGCTTTTCGTCATGTCATGCTTAGTGGTACCTTTGTTTCCTCTGTATTTACTGTTTCTTCCCCCTCTTCTCTCCGGTAGAACCCAAGACCGATGATGCCCCTGTGATCGACTACGTCGCCAATGACGCTTCTCCCTTCTCAGCAGAGCTTCCAGGCAAACCCCCTCCTTTGATCATTCAGATATCACCCATTCTATTCTCTTATGCTTGCATTAGATTTTGCTACTGTTATTGTTTTCTCCTATTCTGATGCATAGCCTACTTTTGTAACCTGCTTATTGTTACCTACCTGCTTATCCTAAACTGCTTAGTATAGGTTGGTTAGTAATCCATCAATGACCCCCACCTGGTCCTTGTTGCCCCTGCTTCATCATCGACGACACGATCAACGTGATCGACGGCCAGAGCTCGACACCTCACATCACATCACGCCCCTTTTGTTGCTCGACTCTGTAAAGTTACCATCAAGTGCTGAGGGTGGAACCTCATACCTCACTCCTGATGAGATCTCTATAGTGTAGCTATTCGGTCGTGATCATCGAGGGTGATTTCCTCCTTAACCACTTCCGATACGACTCTGTCGTGCAACCCCTCAAGTGTGAACCTCGAGGGTGGTTCCTCTTACGTTCACCTTGATGATTACATCGAGTGGAATCCACCGAGGGTGGTTCCTCAGGGTTCACCTTGGTGTTAGACACACAGTTACTATGGTTACTATGACTTTATGCTGAACCATGTTGCTAAAGATGGGTCGGCCCTGAGGGGTACCCGCATGAGCTTAATTGCGAGTGATGTGTAGTCGGGTTGACCTGGAAGGTGCCCGCGAGATAATTACGAGGCATGGCCGGGCATTCTTAGCCCTTGCCACAAGTCCTCGAGAAGGGGCGACGGGGTCACATCTTTCATGAGTCTCTGCTTGTTACCGCGCGTTCCTAACCCACTATGATTTGGATATTTGATCCGAGGGGCCTTTGGCCTGATAGCACTAACCATCATGTGGGCATAGTATGGGCATTCTGCGTTGTATGCATCAGCCGAAGCTTAATAGACGTCATCGACTGAGCGGCGCGCGCCGGGTTGGACTGCGTAAGCACCTGCTTTTTTAAGGAGGTAGCTAGGTCTACTCACCGGCCGCGTTCGCAACGTGCAGGAGTTCCCGGGGCGATGACCCATGACACCTAGGGGCATAGGGTTAGTCCGGCATGCTGACCTCTCTATTAAGCCTAGGTCAGGTAGTGGCGTATTGTTTGGACGACACCGGGCATGAGCCAGGAAAGTGTGTCCGGCCAGAGTTAATCGAGCGTGGTGGGCAAGTTGGTGCACCCCTGCAGGGAAGAAAACATCTATCGATAGCCCGTCCTACGGTAACAGACACTCGGAGTTGTATCCCGATCGATACAACTAGAACTGGATGCTGAGGCATGATTTGGATATGTTGCTTTGGGAGTCGAGAAAGGATCCCGGAGCGTTGATACAACAACATAAATATGACTTATGTTATACTACTCTACTCCCTCATGTTGCTGCAAGATGGTGGTTTCCAGAAGATGCTAGTCTTTGATAGGACTAGCTTCTCCCCCTCTTATTCTGGCATTCTGCAGTTAGTCCACAAATACTACCCCTTTCATTGATACCGATGCATAAGTAGTGTAGATCCTTGCTTGCGAGTACTTTGGATGAGTACTCACGGTTGCTTTGCTACCCCTTTTCCCCCTTCTTTCTTCTTTCTAATTGTTGCTGAAGGAAATATGCCCTAGAGGCAGTAATAAAGTTATTATTTATTTCCTTATTTCATGATAAATGTTTATCATTCATGCTAGAATTGTATTAACTGGAAACTTAGTACATGTGTGAATACATAGACAAATAGAGTGTCACTAGTATGCCTCTACATGACTAGCTCGTTGGATCAAAGATGGTTATGTTTCCTAGCCATAGACATGAGTTGTCATTTGATTAACGGGATCACATCATTGGATAATGATGTGATTGACTTGACCCATTCCGTTAGCTTAACTCTTGATCGTTTAGTGTGTTGCTATTGCTTTCTTCATGACTTATACATGTTCCTATGACTATGAGATTATGCAACTCCCGAATACCGGAGGAACACTTTGTGTGCTACCAAACGTCACAACGTAACTGGGTGATTATAAAGGTGCTCTACAGGTGTCTCCGATGGTACTTGTTGAGTTGGCATAGATCGAGATTAGGATTTGTCACTCCGATTGTCGGAGAGGTATCTCTGGGCCCTCTCGGTAATGCACATCACTATAAGTCTTGCAAGCAATGTGACTAATGAGTTAGTTGCAGGATGATGCATTACGAAACGAGTAAAGAGACTTGCCGATAACGAGATTGAACTAGGTATGGTGATACCGATGATCGAATCTCGGGTAAGTAACATACCGATGACAAAGGGAACAACGTATGTTGTTATGCGGTTTGACCGATAAAAGATCTTCGTATAATATGTAGGAGATAATATGAGCATCCAGGTTCCACTATTGGTTATTGACCGGAGATGTGTCTCGGTCATGTCTACATAGTTCTCGAACCCGTAGGGTCCGCACGATTAACGTTCGGTGACGATTTATATTATGAGTTATGTGATTTGATGACCGAAGTTTGTTCGGAGTCCCGGATGAGATCGGGGACATGACGAGGAGTCTCGAAATGATCGAGCGGTAAAGATCGATATATTGGAAGGCTATATTAGGACATCGAAAAGGTTCCGAGTGATTCGGGTATTTTTCGTAGTACCGGAGAGTTAGGGGAATTCGTATTGGGCCTTAATGGGCTATATGAGAAAGGAGAGAAAAGGCCTCAAGAGTGGCCGCACCCCTTCCCATGGACTGGTCCGAATTGGACTAGGGAAGGGGGGCGCCCCCTTCCTTCCTTCTCCTTCTCCCTTCCCCTTTTCCTATTCCATGTGGGAGGTGGAATCCTACTAGGACTAGGGAGTCCTAGTAGGACTCCATACTTTGGGCGTGCCCTATGAGGGCTGGCCTCCTCCTCCCTCCATCCTTTATATATGTGGCCAAGTGGCACCCCATAGACACACAAGTTGATCATTGATCTCTTAGCTGTGTGCGGTGCCCCTCCACCATAATCCACCTCGGTCATATCGTTGCGGTGCTTAGGTGAAGCCCTGCATCGGTAGCATCATCATCACCGTCATCACGCCGTCGTGCTGACAAAACTCTCCCTTGACACTTTGCTGGACCGGAGTTTGTGGGACGTCACCGAGCTGAACGTGTGCAGATCGCGGTGGTGCCGTACGTTCGGTACTAGGATCGGTCAATCGTGAAGACGTACGACTAAATCAACCGCGTTGTCATAACGCTTCCGCTTTCGGTCTACGAGGGTACGTGGACAACACTCTCCCCTCTCGTTGCTATGCATCACCATGATCTTGCGTGTGCGTCGGAAAATTTTGAAATTACTATGTTCCCCAACACTGGCATCCGAGCCAGGTTTATGCGTAGATGTTATATGCACGAGTAGAACACAAGTGAGGTGTGGGCGATAATAGTCATACTGCTTACCAACATGTCATACTTTGACTCGGCGGTGTTGTTGGATGAAGCGGCCCAGACCGACATTATGCGTACGCTTACGCAAGACTGGTTCTACCGACGTGCTTCGCACACAGGTGGCTGGCGGTGTCAGTTTCTCCAACTTTAGTTGAATCGAGTGTGGCTACGCCCGGTCCTAGTTGAAGGTCAAAACAGCACATACTTGACGAAAAATCGTTGTGGTTTTTGATGTGTAGGTAAGAACGGTTCTTGCTAAGCCCGTAGCAGCCACGTAAAACTTGCAACAACAAATAAGAGGATGTCTAACTTGTTTTTGCAGGGCTTGTTGTGATGTGATATGGTCAAGATGTGATGACATATAAGTTGTTGTATGAGATGATCATGTTTTGTTGAAGTTATCGGCAACTGGCAGAAGCCTTATGGTTGTCTCTTTATTGCATAAGATGCAAGCGCCAAATAATTGCTCTACTTTATCGCTATGCGATAGCAATAGTTGCAAGAGCAATAGTTGGCGAGACGACCATGTGACGACACATTGATATAGATCAAGATGATGGAGATCATGCTGTCATGCCGGTGACGATGGAGATCATTACGATGCTTTGGAGATGGAGATCAAAGGCACAAGATGATGATGGCCATATCATGTCACATATTTGATTGCGTGTAATGTTTATCTTTTATACATCTTATTTTGCTTAGTTCGGTGGTAGCTTTATAAGATGATCCCTTAATCAAATTTCAAGGTATAAGTGTTCTCCCTGAGTATGCACCGTTGCGACAGTTCTTCGTGCTGAGACACCACGTGATGATCGGGTGTGATAAGCTCTCGTTCACATACAACGGGTGCAAGCCAGTTTTCCACACGCAGAATACTCCAGGTTAAACTTGACGGGCCTAGCATATGCGATATGGCTTGAACCTTTGGAGACCGAAAGGTCGAGCGTGAATCATATAGTAGATATGATCAACATAGTGATGTTCACCATTGAAAACTACTCCATCTCACGTGGTGATCGGACATGGTTTAGTTGATTTAGATCACGTGATCATTTAGATGACTATAGGGATGTCTATCTAAGTGGGAGTTCTTAAGTAATTTGATTAAATGAACTTTAATTTATCATGAACTTAGTCCTCATAGTATTTGCATAACTATGTTGTAGATCAATAGCTCGCGATGTAGCTCCCCCGTTTTATTTATGATATGTTCCTAGAGAAAACTAAGTTGAAAGATGTTAGTAGCAATGATGAGGACTAGGTCCGTGATCTAAGGATTATCCTCATTGCTGCACAGAAAAATTATGTCCTTGATGCACCGCTAGGTGACAGACCTATTGCAGGAGCAGATGCAGATGTTATGAATGTTTGGCTAGCTCAATATGATGACTACTTGATAGTTTAGTGCACCATGCTTATGGCTTAGAACCGGGACTTCAAAAACGTTTTTGAAATGTCACGGAGCATATGAGATGTTCCAAGAGCTAAAATTGGTATTTCCAACTCATGCCCGTGTTAAGAGGTATGAGACCTCTGACAAGTACTTTGCCTAAAAGATGGAGAAGAATTGCTCAAGTAGTGAGCATGTGCTCAGAATGTCTGGGTACTACAATCACTTGAATCAAGTGGGAGTTAATCTTCCAGATAAGATAGTGATTGACAGAGTTCTCTACTCACCATCACCAAGTTACTGGAACTTCGTGATGAACTATAGTACGCAAGGGATGACGAAAACAATTCCCGAGCTCTTGGTGATGCTGAAATCGATGAAGGTAGAAATCAAGAAAGAGCATCAAGTGTTGATGATTGACAATACCACTAGTTTCAAGAAAAGGGCAAAGGGAAAGAAAGGGAACTTCAAGTAGAATGGCAAGCAAGTTGTCACTCCCGTGAAGAAGCCCAAAGCTGGACCAAAGCCTGAAACTGAGTGAGGGAGTCCTCGATTAGGGGGTATCCGGACAGCCGGACTATATACTTTGGCCGGACTGTTGGACCATGAAGATACAAGACTCAAGACTTTGTCCCGTGTCCGGATGGGACTCTCCTTTGCGTGGAAGACAAGCTTGGCGATCCGGATATTATATTTCCCTCTTTGTAACTGACTCTGTGTAAACCCTAGCCCCCTCCGGTGTCTATATAAACCGGAGGGTTTAGTCCTTAGGGACAGGATCATAATCATCATAGGCTAGCTTCTAGGGTTTAGCCTCTACGATCTCGTGGTAGATCAACTCTTGTACTATTCATATCATCAATATCAATCAAGCAGGAAGTAGGGTTTTACCTCCATCGAGAGGGCCCGAACCTGGGTAAAACATCGTGTCCCTTGCCTCCTGTTACCATTAGCCTTAGACGCACAGATCGGGACCCCCTACCCGAGATCCGCCGATTTTGACACCGACATTGGTGCTTTCATTGAGAGTTCCTCTGTGCCGTCGCTGCAAGGCTCGATTGCCCGTCTCGTTGTCAAGGACAACATCACCTCTGGGGGAGCGCTGGCGGTAGGCCAGACTCTCCGATAGGCGGCTTCGTCATGGCCGCCCGATCGGCTTCCACGCCGATGATGACCTCTCAAGTCATCAAAAACAGCCTCCACATCAATTCGGAACTCGCCGAACAGATGAATCCAATAGAGCTCTCCTCCCTCAATGAGCTCTTGGATCGCATCGCCGCTCTGGGAGTCGCTACAGACTATGATCGGGTCGGGCTTAAACCCGACCAGAGGGATATTAAATTCCCACCGGTCACCCACGAGATAGCGGTAGTGGAGGAGCCGCATACGGATTATCCCTCTATTTTGAGGACGAATTATGTCCGGATTACCGAGCTCTCTGAGCCAGATACCCGCTCGCGTGAGAACATGACCGAGACCCCGGACTTAGAATCGGGTATCGGGCCAGAAAAATCGGGCAGCACTCCGGATCCCGAGCTATCAAGCCCGGAAGCTCCTCTGCCCCTGGGCATTAGATCGGACCAGAATCCAGATTCAGCTACACCCACCCACCCGGACTTAAACCGTCTCTCCCATATCAGACAAGAGCCCCAAGAGACAGTACATCGCTACTGGGCCAGATTCCTCCTTGTGCTAAACAAGGTCATGGACTATCGTGAGGAAGACGCAATCTCAATTTTCTGCAAAAATTGCACGAACAAAGGGATCCTTAATGCTATAAGTCACCGTGACATAGTGCACTTTGCTGACTTAGCAACCATAGTATAGAAGTACTGTGTGATGGAAAGCGCCTGGAAAACCCAAACAAAATTTTGGGAAAGTCCGGCTCTCACCAAAACCTTTGTCCGAGCTAAACGGGCGAACTCTCGTAAGTCAGCCAATCTAATCCCCAAGAAACTTAAGCCCACCCTAGGGCATGGAACCGTATTGGAAGAATGGCTCAATGAGCCATGTAAACTCCACAGCACGCTGGACACTACACCAACACATAGCCTTAGAGCATGTTGGATACTCCGGCAGGTAGCAAACAGTGGCGAGGATCCTCTTGTAAGCCATAAAGCAGAACAACATCCTGCCAAAGAAAACAATACGGTACTAACAGTCTTCGAGACTTTTGCCTCAAACAATAGGCGTAAGCGAGTTCATCAAAATTTCGCTGAAATCTGCCATGTGGCAAAAATAAATCCGTGGAACGACACTGCTATAACTTTCAGTGTCAGTGACGAACCTCAATTCCAGACAGTCCGGGCACCAGTCGCTTTGGTCCTTAGCCCAATCGTGGACGACTTTCGGCTCACTAAAGTACTCATGGACAGCGGAAGAGGATTAAACCTTATCTACGAAGAAACACTCAACAAGATGGAAATTGATAAAAGCCGCATTGAGCAAAACGGCACAACCTTCAGGGGAATCATCCCTAGTCGGGAAGCACGGTGTGCGGGAAAAATCACACTCGATGTGGTATTCGGCACCCCGGAGAATTACAGGTCCGAAGAAATCACATTCCAAGTGGCTCCTTTCAGCAGCGGATACCACGCCCTTTTAGGATGGGACGCGTTCACAAGCTTTCAAGCTATACCCCATTACGGGTACATGAAGCTTAAAATGCCCGGACCCAATGGAATCATCACTCTAGCAAGTGATCCGAACATCGCACTGCGTGCCAAAAATAAAACCGCAGCATTAGCCCTGGAAGCATTATCCGAAGCTCTAGCAGCCGAAGAACTAACAATGCTGCATGCCACCGTGGACAGGGACAACGTGATACTCAACAAGCGACCCAAGTCCACCTCATTTAAACCCGCAAATGAGATAGTCAAATTCCAGGTCCATCCAATGGACCCCACGAAGGCAGCTTCCATCGGGACACAGTTGAGCCCCACAATGGACGCCGCACTACGAGACTTCCTACGCGAGAATTGGGACATTTTCGCCTGGCACCCTTCGGACATGCCGGGCATCCCACGCAGACTGGCCGAACACAGCCTCAATATCTTGAAAGGATACAAGCACATCAAATGCAGACTCTTAGGCGCTTCTCAGAGCCCAAACGGCAAGCCATGGGAGAAGAGCTAGCCAAGCTACTTGAGGCCGGATTCATCAGAGATATCAAGCTTCCGGATTGGCTGGCAAAACTGGTAATGGTACCAAAGAAGGACAAATCCTGGCGCCTATGCGTCGACTTCAAAGACCTCAACAAGGTTTGCCCCAAGGATCCCTTCCCCCTCCCTCGCATCGACCAAATCATCGACGCCACCGCAAGACACGACTCACTGTGTTTCCTCGATGCATACTCCGGATACCATCAAATAAAGATGGCAGAATCCGACCAAGCCGCAACGGCATTCATAACGCCATATGGCCCTTTCTGCTTCAACACTATGCCTTGCGGGCTTAAAAATGCTGGCACAACCTATCAACGCATGATTCAAACATGCCTGGAGAAGCAAATTGGCAAAACACTGGAGGCATACGTGGACGACATGGTCATAGAAACAAGACACGTCGAAACCCTAATAGATGACTTGAGCCTTACGTTTGATAACCTTCGAACATACGACATCAAGCTAAACCCGGAAAAATGCATTTTCGGCGTACCCTCTGGGAAGCTGCTCGGCTTCATTGTTTCCAATAGAGGAATTGAAGCAAATCCGGCAAAAATCCGAGCTCTGTCACAGTTGGCTATCCCAACAGACCTCAAACATATCCAGAAACTAGCTGGATGCATGGCTGCCTTAAGCCGCTTTATCTCCCAATTAGGAGAGAAGGCATTACCTCTTTACCGCCTTCTTCGACGCACCGAACACTTCGTGTGGACGGATGCAGCCGCGGCCGTACTGTACGAAATAAAGACCTTACTGGCAAGTAATCTAGTCCTAACAGTGCCAAATACTAGCGAACCTATGCTATTGTACATAGCTGCAACACATCAAGTTGTAAGCGCAGTGCTCGTCGTTGAACAAGAGGCTGACGGGTACAAATTCCCGCTCCAGAAGTCGGTATATTACGTGTCCACGGTCCTCACCCCATGCAAATTCCGATACCCACACTATCAAAAGATAGCATACGCGATCTTCATGGCATCCCGGAAGCTACAGCACTACTTCCAAGAGTGTTTGATTACGGTGGCCTCCGAAGTACCGCTCAATGACATAATAAACAACCGCAATGCTACGGGCCGGATTGCTAAATGGGCCATCGAGCTCCTTCCGTTCGACATAACATAAATACCATGGTGGGCCATTAAGTCGCAAGTACTGGCTGACTTTGTCGCCGAATGGACAGAGGCCAAACTCCCTAAAGAGTACGGCGCGTACTCTAACTGGATCATGCACTTCGACGGCTCTAAAATGCTGGCCGGATTGGGAGCAGGTGTAGTCCTGACATCTCCCACCGGAGACACGGTCCAATACGTACTCCAAATATTATACACAGACTCCAACAACGCAGCTGAATATGAGGCTCATTGCATGGTCTTGGATGGCGGTCTCTATGGGCATTCAACGCTGGAGGTGCGCGATTCAAACCTCGCAATATCACAAATAAACGGAGACTTTGATGCCAAGGATCCAAAAATGGCGGCCTACCGTAATGCCGTCCTCAAAATGTCAGCTCGGTTCGAGGGGCTTGAATTCCACCATGTGGCACGAGAAGACAATCAAGCGGCGGATATCCTCGCCCGCATCGGCGCTAAACGCGACCCTGTCCCACCTAACATATTCCTGGAAAGGCTGTTCAAGCCATCCGTGGTGTGGGAAGGGGAGTCCGGCAACACTAGCACGGGTCCGAATACACCCCCAGATTCTGAACCATCAGACGTAATCGGAGGCTCTGCCACCGAAATAACATCTTCGGCCCACGAAATCATGGTTGTAATCGCCTCGTGGACTGAGCCTTTCTTGGCCTACCTAAATAGGCAGGAGCTCCCCGAGGACCAAAATGAAGCACGTTGCATCGTGCAGCGTTCCAAAGCCTACAAAGTCCATGAGGGGGAACTCTATAAGAAAAGTGCGACCGGAGTGCTCCAAAGATGCATCTCCGAAGAGGAAGGGCGGCAGCTCTTGGCTGAAATCCATGTCGGACTTGGCGGACACCACGCTGCGGCTCGGGCACTTGTCAGCAAGGCCTTCCGCACAGGCTTTTATTGGCCAATAGCCCGAGCAGACGCACAAGACCTTGTCCAACACTGCGTCGGTTCCCAGCTCTTTGCCAATCAGAGCCACATGCCCCCTACCGCTCTCCAAACAATCCCCATCACTTGGCCCTTTGTGGTCTAGGGGCTGGACATGGTCGGACCCCTTAAGGGGGGAATCCATAAGAAAAAATACTTATTGGTCATGGTGGACAAGTTCACCAAATGGATAGAAGCTAAACCAATCAAAACGGCCGAATTCGGACCAGTGATAGACTTCATATCCGGGGTTGTACATCGATACAGCGTCCCCTACAGCATTATCACTGACAATGGCTCAAACTTCACATCTGATGAAGTGAAAACTTGGTGCGGCAACATGGGCATTAAGCTCGATTACGCCTCCGTCTACCATCCCCAAACAAATGGCCAGGTCGAACGTGCAAACGGTCTCATAATGAGCGACATCAAACCCAGACTAGTGCGGTCCTTGACAGAATTGGACACGCACTGGGTCGAGGAGCTCGACTTCGTACTCTAGGGGCTGCGGACCACGCCAAATCGCACCACCAGATACACACCATTTTTTATGGTGTACGATGCAGAAGTAGTACTACCCTGCGACATAATACATGACTCACCTCGCGTGCTCATGTACGAAGAGAAGGAAGCCGAGTTAGATCGGCAGGACAACTTAGATGCCCTGGAGGAGGAGCGCGGCGTTGCAAAAGCCTGTTCCGCATTCTATCAGCAGTAGGCTCGACGATACCAAAGCAGAGAAGTGCGGGCCAAAACTTATAATATTGGCGAACTCGTTCTACGCCTACCAGAGAAGAAGAAGGACAATCTCAAACCTAAGTGGGAGGGTCCCTTCGTTATTGATAAAGTTCTCACTGGAGGAGCGTACCGCCTACGTAATGCATTCGATAACAGACTCAAGCCGAACCCATGGAACACGGCCAGACTCCGGAGATTCTATGCCTAGCGCCGAACTCGGTGTTCGTCTCCTTACCCCCTCCTTTTTAATTACGTTCCGCCACCTTTTTCCTTTCTCGCCCTTTTTCCTTCTTCACAAAGTACTCAATACAGTGCGGATGCTCGGATCACTCCGGCCGCACTATGTGTGTAAGCCATACCTAGGGGCTTCCTATACGGAAGCTAAATATAATTGCTTTCATGGCTTCTTGCCTATCACATATGCGTTCTTTTTCCATATGTGCCTTTTCTTCACCATTATATGCATCGATATGACTTAAGATGTGGCCATGCTGGGTTGCTTGGCTAGTTTAAGATTTGCTTTGGACTGCAAATGCACAATGAATTAGGCTCATGGGTTACTCTTCCATGTCACATACATCTTGGTGGAGTGCTCAAAATAATAAACAATGATTACATGCACTCATCACCAAGCATAGTGAATGATCACATAAGATAGATAGGATAATATCAAGCATGCATAAGTGTAGCTTATGATCAAACACATGATCATCAATGTCTCATAGGCATAGTATCTCAACCAAAAGCAAACAAAGTTTGAAAAACACCAAATAAAGCAAGAGAGAATAAAAGCAACACTCTCTCTCGAAGCCTATGATCTATACATTTTTCTCCCCCTTTGGCAACAAGTTAACAAAAAGTTCATGGAAAATGCATAGTGCTAGATTGTCTCTCAGGCTTGATCTTCTGGTGGTGGTGTCCTGATAACTCCAAGGACGAAGGCTTCAGTTGAAGTAGAGGGTGCTGGAGTGGATCTTTGGAGCTGGTTGCCTTTGGGCTGTAGAGGCGATGGCTGGTCTGAAGTTGTAGCTCTAGTGTCATCCACCGCACTACAACTGACCTCTGGGCTCTGGGCACTCTGGCAAACACATTGGTGGTAGTCTTGCCCTGCCTCTCCTGCATGTCATCCTGCAGCTGCTCTACAACTGACTGAATCTCAGTTACCTTCACATCTAGATCATAGAACTTTCGTTCCATGATTCTCTCAAGGCTCTCCTGGTTTTGAGTTAAGGTGGCCAGCCCTTTCTCAATCCTCAGAGTTGATGCTATCAAGTAACCAAGCTGCACTTGTTTGGTCTTCAAGAAATACTCAGATGCCTCCTCTTGAGTTGGCATCTTGGCAGCCTTCTCCTTCTTTGCCTTCTCCTTCTTCTCCTGAGCTTGGACTGATTGTGGATCATCTTCATTCATAACAACCTCATTGTCCTCAAAGTCTGGATAAATTGAAAAATGTTCCTTATCCAACTAATATTTCCCTATGCCCATCTTTGAGTTGATCAATTCTCTAATTTGAGGTGCATATCCACAGCTCCTCTTCTGATCTGCTGCAGTCCTCTTGATTGTTTCAACTATGAGGCTCATGACTTTGAACTTCTGGGGCACATCAAACACATGCAGCATGTTGATGGCATGCCCTCTGATCATGTTATGGTCACCTGACTTGGGCAACAAAGTATGCCTCAGAATCCAGTTTATGGTTGGCAAACCTAACAGCAGAAAGTGAACTGATCCAAACTTATGAGTCTCTACTGCCTTGTCTGGAATTTCCTTGTACATGTGAGCCATTGAATTGTGACCCAACTTCTTCTTTGCATAAATGTCCAGGTCATCCTCTTCTTCCTTGGGGGCATTGATCAGACTTGCCCATTCTTCAACAGTGGATTGGTACCTTGTACCTTCAGACATCCAAACAATCCTACCATCTGGATAAAAGTGTGCTGTGGAGTAGAACTGCATGATAAGCTCATCATTCCAGTTGGTAAATTTCTGTCCAACTAAATTTGCAACTCCACAAGCAACAAAGCTGTCCTCAACTCTAGGGTAGTGCTGCTCATTCTCCCTGATGAATTTCTAGTCAACCCACCTCATATCACAGACTATGGGCTTCTTGTCCAACAGAATGGTCTCATAAAAGTCCTGCTGTTCCTTTGTGTGGAACCTGTAGTCAACATCAGTTCTTCTTCTTGAAGCATATGGGTCTTCCATCCTCCACAGCCTCAGCCCTGAATCCTTCCTGATTGTCATGTCCTCAGCCACAGGATGGGCATCATTGTGGTCTGATATCTTGGGCTTGAGCTTTCTGAGGACTTGTCCTTCTTCATCTTCATCTTCTGCAACATTGGGCATTGGGGCCTTGTTCTTCTCAGCAGCTGGAATACTCCTAGTATTCCTCTTTGGAGCTTGCTTGGCCTTGGAGGCAGCTTTGGGTGCATCTTTGGGCTTGGATGTTGCAGCCCCTGACCTGATTGCATCTCCCATAAGCTTGGCTGCCTTAGGTGCTCGTGCAGCATCCTCTTCCTCATCATCAGAATCCCTTCTTATTGAGGGCTTTCCAAGGACCTTGGCAGTTGTGGTTCTAGCTCTCTTCTTTTTCTTGTCCTGCTCACCATCATCCTCTGATTCAAGTGTGAACTTCATGGTTGCACCAGTGGGGACTTTCTGAGGTTTTGATGGTGCTCCTTTCCTTGCAGGTGCCTCTTTGGGTTGAGCTTGAGCTGGCACTTGAGTGGACTTCCTGGCCTTTGGCATTGGAGTTCTCTTGACAGGAACTTTCTTCTTTAGGCCTGGCTTTGTGCTTTGTGCAGAGCCATACTCTTTCTTGAGCACCACTTTCTTGGAAGTGGCCTCATCCTCCTCAGCTTTGTAATCCTCATCCTCTGAGTCTGAGGTTCTCTTCCTCCTTTGCCTAGTTGCAGCCTTAGGCAAATTGCTAGGAGTGCTTCGCTCCCATCATCGAAGTTGAGGGACTAGAGCCCTCACTCAAGTCCATGTGCTCTTGATGCATTACATTGTCACTCTGATCCGACATACTGCACAAGCTGACTGCTGACCCTGTGAAGAGTTATAGATGAGATAGAATAGATGAGCATCACAAAATGCAGAGATTTTTGCAAAAGAATGATTCAAAAGTCCAGTTTTAGTTTTCCATAGAAAGCATTTCGGATCAACCGATTTTCAAACTCGGTGATACCGAAGCAGTTTTGGAACCTAAACTGATGATCTCGGTTGGACCGAGTTTTAGTTCGATGGCACCGAGACTGCTAGGGTTTCATAGAATCCTCAAATCGGTCACACCGATTAGTAATTCTCGGTCAGACCGAGAGTCACTAGTGCAATGGCATACGCCAAATCGGTGAGACCGAGTTTTTCAACTCGGTGGGTCCGAGATGGTTTCGGCAGAAACCTAACCCTAAAAATTTGAATCACATCTAAACTACGGACTATTTTGGTTGGATAGAAGAATCTCAATCGTGGCAAGAATCAATATGAAAACAATGTTCTAGGAATTAGACGTGGATAGCACAAAGATCAAGTGCATACCCTAACTTGGCGGTGGACTTGCTACAGCGGCAACGGCGGGGACGATTTCCGTTGACGGCAGCGAAGACCAGCGACAGGAGGCTGCTGGTGGCGAGGAGATGATCCGGAGACCATGATGGCAGAGCGAGCTGTTGCGCGGGCGAAGGGTTTCGGAGAAATTTCCAAACTTTTGCCCGTGACTATATATAGCCCGACCCTGTCGGTGTGACCGAGTGGAACAACTCGGTGGCACCGAGATGCATAACTGTGTTCAGTTATAGCAAATCGGTGAGACCGAAAAGTTCAAATCGGTTGCACCGAGATTGAAAACTCAGATCAACTTGGTGATCTCGGTAGGACCGAAATGGAAGAATCGGTCAGACCGAGAATCACAAAGAGGTTTTGGAAGTTTAAGTCTATGACGAATCGGGGACTCCGAGTGCTCCTCACACAGAGTGGTTCGAATCTGACTTGATCAAATTTTGTGATGTAGCATGAATAGAGTTTGAGATGAGAAAAGCATAGATAGCTAAAGAAGGTTCTTAGGCATTCTTGTCCATCCACTTGGCACAAAGAAAATAATCCAAACAATCAAAACAACAAGTGGATGTCCTTGAATGAGTAAAATATGCACCAACATGCTCACACAATAAGATAGCAAATGAAATATGTGGCAAAGCATGCACAACCAATTCTAGCATCTATCAAACAATTGGCGATGACTAGGTCATCTATATATGAGTATATTGACTTAGGAGTCAAATGAGAACATTTGATCATAGGTCATACTCATCGTTTAAGCTCAAGTGGGGTTACCACTTTTACATAATGCATTAATGTGTTCACACCATTAGAGTTGCTTTGACTCAATTCTTTAGAGTTAAGCTCCCCCTAGATGTGAGATCCCCCCTTAGAGGGATGAACTAACCTTGGGTTTTGTTGATGATGACTTCATGTAGGTGTTGAAGATGTAGATGCTCAATGCTGATGTAGATCATTTGGAGCAATCCTTTGGAGTGAGTTGCACTTTCAACTTACCTACATGGGTTAGTCCCACAAGGAACAAACAAGAATATCCATAGACATAGAGTGATGCACACACAAGATGATGTCCATGAAATCATTAGGTTACCTTGTCCCTTGTCTTACCAACATGAGGGTTTGTGACTCCTTGAACTAGTGCAAGATGTGGAAGTTGATTGCACTTGTTCTTGCCAAAATGATATGAGTGAAGAATGTTGGCAGAGTCACCCTCAAGAACTCTCTAGTTCTTCTTCTTTGGGATCCACATCATCTTGATGGGAATCCTTGGAGTTGTAGTTGTACTTGATGAAGTAGAACTTGACGTAGTCTTGGGGACCCACTTGAACGAGGCTTTAGGTGCTTCTTCAAATGCATCAATCTCTTCTTGAAGCTTGTCCTTGCCTTTGTTCTTGTGGTCTTGTGGTGGAATATCATCTTGAGCTTGTGTTCCTTTGAAGGAAGTAGGATCATACTTATCTTGTTGAGGAACAAACTTTGTCTTGGGGTATTGATCTTCTTCCCACTCAACTCCATTGGCATTGAACTTTCGTTCAAAACCAACACCTTGATTCTTCCGGTGCCTTCCTTGCTTGCGTACAATTTCCTCAAATTGCTTACTCCCGGGAAGGCTCTTGTAAACACCTTTCTCTATAATTCCCTTCAATAAGCTATTTTCTTGCTCAAGTGTAACTTGGGTAAGAGAATCATTGGTGGAATCAAGAGAACTACTAGAAGCAACAATATTGGAATTGACATTATTATTGTTACTACTAGATGAAGTATCTTTCTTGTACTTGTTACTAGACTTGACTTGAGGCATGTAAGTAGATAAGAGTAAACGCTTGGCAATGTAAGAAGAACTTTTCTTGCGAAGATCATCATTGATTGCTTTTAAGAACTCATGCTCTTGCTCAAGATTGAGCTTTTCAAAGCATAACTTCTCATGAGCCCTTAAAAGTTCTCGATGATCTTCGTAGATAGTTTCATGAGCTAACTTAAGAGAGTTTAATTCTTTAGTTAGAGGCTCAATCTTCTCCTTATCATTGTCATTCGTTTTAGCATGATTAGCATGATTAATTGACGTTTCATCATAGTATTCATCACTAGAGTTGTCAACAAGTAAATCATCATCCACAAGCAAGTCATCTTCATCACTATTGAAATCAACATACTCGGGATGTGTTACCTTTGGACCTTTGGCCATGAAGAATCTTCCAACACCTTCATTTGGTGAATCAAATATGTCGTAGGAGTTGGTTGACACAAGTGCTAGACTGGCAACACCTTCATCTTGAGTATATTCGAAGTCGGAGTGATAGCTTCTCTCGGAGTGATTGTCGGAGTCGGAGCCGGAAACCCATTCACCAACATGAGCTTGATGTCTTCATTTTGTGTAGCTCCTTGATGACTTGTCCTTCCTTTCCAAATCCTTGCTTCTCCGTGAGGGTCTTCGTTCATAATGATCATCTCTACTCCTCCTCTCTCTTGGTGGTGATTCTTCTCTTTTGCTCCTTCTTCATGGAGAATCTTCTCTTCTTTTGTAGGGTGCCATACACTCATTGGAGTAGTGTCCGGGTCTCCCACAATTGTAGCAATTGCGCTCTCGACTAGAAGATCTCTTATCATTGTAAGACCTTGATTTGGAGCTTCTTTCTTTGCTTCTACTCTTGTAGAATTTGTTGAAGTTCTTCACCATTAAGCTCAATTCTTCATTGAAGGTTGGTTTCTCACTTGATGATGTGGGGGCTTCACTTGAGGCTTTCTAAGCACAACTTGACTTGTTGTGAAGTTCCTCCTTATCCTGGAGTGACATCTCATGAGCAACAATCCTTCCAATGACTTCCGTTGGTTTGAGATCTTTGTAGTTTGGCATCATTTGAATCAATGTGCACACGGTATCATACTTTCCATCCAATGCTCTTAAGATCTTCTTGATGATGAATTTGTCGGTCATCTCCTCACTCCCTAAGCCGGCAATCTCATTTGTGATAAGAGCAAACCTAGAGTACATTTCAGCGACACCTTCACCATCCTTCATTTTGAACTTGTCAAGCTGACTCTGGAGCACATCCAACTTGGATTCCTTGACGGATTCGGTACCTTCATGCATATCAATCAAAGTATCCCAAATTTCCTTTGCATTCTCAAGACGGCTGATTTTGTTGAATTCTTCGGGGCATAATCCATTGAAGATGATATCACAAGCTTGAGCATTGTATTGCAGCATCTTCAATTCTTCCGCGTTAGCTTCACGGTTCGTTTCTCTCCCATCAAAAAATTCACCTTGCAAGCCAATACAAATAATTGACCAAACGGCGGGGTTATGCCAAGAATATGCATTTTCATCTTATGCTTCCAACTAGCAAAATTAGTACCATCAAAGTAAGGACCTCTACGGTGATAATTTCCCTCGCTAGACGCCATACTCTCCTAGGTTGTGAAACCAAGGCTATGACCACCGAAAGCTATGGAAATCAAAGCAAATGGAGACCAATGCTCTGATACCACTTGTAGGACCTTGAAGTATGTCTAGAGGGGGGGTGATTAGACTACTTGACCAATAAAAACTTAACCCTTTCCCAATTTTAGAGTTTGGCAGATTTTAGCTAATTAGGACAAGTCAAGCAATCATCACACAATTCAAGCAAGCATGCAAAGAGTATATAGGCAACGGAAATTAAAGCATGCAACTTGCAAGAAAGTAAAGGGAAGGGTTTGGAGGATTCAAACGCAATTGGAGACACAGATGTTTTTGGCGTGGTTCCGATAGGTGGTGCTATCGTACATCCACGTTGATGGAGACTTCAACCCATGAAGGGTAACGGCTGCGCGAGTCCACGGAGGGCTCCACCCAAGAAGGGTCCACGAAGAAGCAACCTTGTCTATCCCACCATGGTCGTCGCCCACGAAGGACTTGCCTCGCTAGCGGTAGATCTTCACGAAGTAGGCGATCTCCTTGCCCTTACAAACTCCTTAGTTCAACTCCACAATCTTGTCAGAGGCTCCCAAGTGACACCTAGCCAATCTAGGAGACACCACTCTCCATGAAGTAACAAATGGTGCGTTGATGATGAACTCCTTGCTCTTGTGCTTCAAATGATAGTCTCCTCAACACTCAACTCTCTCTCAATGGGTTTGGATCTGGTGGAAAGAAGATTTGAGTGGAAAGCAACTTGGGGAGGGCTAGAGATCAAGATTCATATGGTAGGAATGGAATATCTTGGCCTCAACACATGAGTAGGTGGTTCTCTCTCAGAAATGGTAAGTTGGAAGTGTAGGTTCGTTCTGATGGCTCTCTCCACGAATGAAGAGGAGGTGAAGGGGTATATATAGCCTCCACACAAAATCTAACCGTTACACACAATTTACCAAACTCGGTGGGACCAAATTGTTAAACTCGGTCGGACCGATTTAGTAAACCTAGTGACCGTTAGTGATTTTCGGTGGGACCGACATGCATCTTGGTGAGATCGATTCGGTTAGGGTTAGGGCATAACGTAATCTTGGTAAGACCGATTACACAAACTCGGTGAGACCGATTTGGTAATAAGCTTTCCAGAGAGTTGGTCACGTAAACTCGATGGGACCGATTTGCTCTTTTCGGTGAGACCGAAATGTTACAAAAAGGAAACAAAGAGTTTACATTGCAATCTCGGTGGGACCGATCGCTCACTTCGGTTAGACCGAAACATTACGAAGGGAAACAGAGAGATTGCAACCCCATCTCGGTGAGACCGAGATCCCTATCGGTAAGACCGATTTGCTTAGGGTTTGTGGCAGTGGCTATGACTTGTGGAATCGGTGGCGCCGGATAGGAAGTTTCGGTGTGACCGATTTTGGCTTTGGGTTTAGGTCATTTGTGGATGTGGGAAAGTAGTTGAGGGTTTTGGAGCATATTACTAAGCACATTGAAGCAAGAGGCTCATTAAGCAACACCTCATACCTCCTTGATAGTATTGGCTTTTCCTATAGACTCAATGTGATCTTGGATCACTAAAATGTAAAATGAAGAGTCTTGAGCTTTTGAACTTGAGCCAATCCTTTGTCCTTAGTATTTTGAGGGATCCACTTTCATCATCCATGCCATGCCATTCATTGAGCTTTCCTGAAATAATAGTCTTGGAATAGCATTAGCTCAATGAGCTATATGTTGTTATTAATTACCAAAACCACCTAGGGATAGTTGCACTTTCAGCCGTACGTTCGGTACTAGGATCGGTCGATCATGAAGACATACGACTACATCAACCGCGTTGTCATAACGCTTCTACTTTCGGTCTACGAGGGTACATGGACAACACTCTCCCCTCTTGTTGCTATGCATCACCATGATCTTGTGTGTGCGTTGGAAAATTTTGAAATTACTACGTTCCCCAACAGTTGCAATCAGATGGTGGAGTCTAGGAGCCAGATGCCACCTTTGAGGACTGCTACTACCCCGAGGGTGCCTACTACTATGTGAAGATCGCCGACAACCAGGAGTAGGTAGGAGGTTCCCAGGCAGGAGGCCTTTCCTTTTCGATTGATGTTGCTTTTGTGCTAGCCTTCTTAAGGCAAACTTGTTTAACTCATGTTTGTACTCAGATAATGTTGCTTCCGCTGACTCATTTGTATTCGAGCTTATGTATTCGAGCCCTCAAGGCCCCTGGCTTGTAATATAAAGCTTGTATTATTTTAATTTGTGTCTAGAGTTGTGTTGTGATATCTTCCCGTGAGTCCCTGATCTTGATCATACACATTTGCGTGTATGATTAGTGTATGATTGAATCGGGGGCGTCACAAGTTGGTATGAGAGCCAACTGCCTGTAGGTAGCCCCCTTCCAACTCCTTGGCTGAAGTCGAGTCTAGTCACTACAAAAAAACTTTTACTAACATGGTTGTGTGTCTTACGGGCCCATTTCGCCATTGAGTGGTATTAGGATCTTTTACTCCTCGATCTTTACTCTGGGACTTTGTTCTCTCTTCTATTCGGGTTAAATGAATTTACTAACTGCATTATGTTCTCGTAACAACTTTCCCCAGAGAGCCCCTTCATTCTGTATGGTTGCCTGCTTCACCAGAAGACTTCGAAGATACTCTCCGATCTACTCCCAAGAACTTGTGTTCATTTCTTTTGCAGTCCCTTAACAACGTTGAATCCTTATGGATAACTCCGTACCCTCACCGTTCATACTTCCATCCATAGTTATTCTTGTTATTACAAGATACCCGAAAGTATTCTCTGACTTTCGAGAATACTTTTTCCGACTGCCTTACAGCTCTTTCCGCCCGAATAACCCTACGAATAATTCCTCACACTTATCAGGGATTCGTTCATCCCCAGTTGATCATATGTCTCACAAAATTCTTTGAATGCAATTCGATCTCCTGAAGATCCTCTGCAGCCTAGTGCTCCCGAAAGTCTTGTCTGCCTGCATTATGGTTAAATCCATATGTCCAACAATATTCATTAACATCCTTTGTCATTGTCATCCTGAGCCTATTGATTCATTATGTTGCGATTGCTCGCAATCATCAGTCGAACCTTGAAATTTGACCTTCCTGCTCATACGTCATTCTGGACATGAGTTGGATCCCGACCAATCATGTTGTAACTGATTGTCCACCTAGTTCCCTTCAGCTTGAACGTCGAATTATTCAATTGTTTCTATAATCTGATGCCTTTGCATTCTTTCCTTCTTTTGATTGAGTACCGATACTCACATCAGATCCATTGAGGACTGCTGAATCCTTTGTTGGACTATTATCCGGCAATGTCCTTCATATTCAAAATCTCGTGCGCTCTTCCCCTGATACATATTATCTATCCTCTGCTATTGAGTTGATGTTATATGCTAGGGAAGTTAGTGGTATATGTTCCTAAGATACCCCTACGGGTTGAACCTATGCCTTCCCTAATCCGTGTGAACACGAAAGAGATGTGAGTCATACTCTTCTGGTGCTTCACCAGATAAAAAAAATTCTACACTACAACTTCGTCAAAAGCAAGAAGTAGATGAGAGGTTATGCATTGAAGTGGGAGTCGACCTTGAACTTTGTGTTCATGCCCATAGACACGATGTAGATCTTATCATGGAAGCTTCTATTATAATCAAATGTTCCCTTGGTAGAAGCTCATCTTGCATCTGTAAATTGATTCTTTGCAATCGTGGTTCTGACCATATTTTCTCCTTGATTCCATTTCACGGACAAGTTAAAATACTTGTCTTCTATAGATCATTTCATCTGTCCAACCTCTATTTTGATCTACCTCGAGTATTGCCCCCTGTTATCTCGAGGATATTGTGTCATTGCACTATCTCTTGTGAATTCTCATTTGGAATGATACTCCATCACATCATTCCTAGCCTGATCGGCCATATCATTGTCGAGCTAATTTTAACTGTGCTACCCGGTCCTTTTTCCCGAAGCACAACTTTCTGACGATGAGCTAAGCTTACGTCGATCTTCCTCATCTTATCTTTTCACCTCAAACAACAAGCTTGATTTCAAGATTGCGTCGCATTCGTGGTTCCAATAACCTTTCGCTTCAGCATTCCTTTGACTTGATGTCATCGCTGATCGATTACATCTTAATGAAATCTCTCGACAATTGTGCCGTGATCATGATCCACATTCTGAGCTCTTCTAGGATATCAGTCGAATTCATGGTGAGAAATATCATGCTTGCCCCTCGATGGTTTGTGTTATCATCGGCAACATTCTTGTCTTCCCCGAAAAACAAATTTGTTCATATAAATTTTGGAAATACATCCTTTGTGACATGTTGATGGATTGCTGCTGAACCCAGCGGCCACATCATCATCCTTTTCCTGATAAAATTGCATGAGATGTTCTAGAAATTCCCGATGAATCCTTTGTGGTCCCAAGGTCTGAGCTTTACCTGATGGCCATGTCAATGCTATCCTGAAGCATGTCTGTGGCACTCCGAATATCCACAAGAACTTTGGAAGCGCAATGCTAAATGATTCTTGATCAACTATCCAAACACCATTGTATGGGTAACGTCATGAATTTCCTCACCCCTTTTACTGAAGTGGTTATCTACTTGCAGTCCTGTCATGATTATCCTGCTCTGCTCGTTCTTGTGAAGGATATACTCCTAATACTTGTGTTTCAACACATTTTCCTTTCCATTGTTTTGTTTAACCTTTCTGGTAAGATAACATATCTGGGCAACGACAATTCCCTTCTTAGTTGAACATCTCGTTTGTACAACTCTGTCAACAAGACCCTGTTACTATTACTGATGACATTCCGGTAACCATCAATGGACGAGAACTTTGCCTATTGGTCCGCCTTGTTACTCCGAGCAAGAAAATGGTTCTCTTCGTCCCTCTCCCTTGGTACCAACGTTGTTTCCGACATAACTGATATGCTATTCCCCTGACATGCCTTTCTATCATGACCGTGCAAGATGTCACCACTCTTTCTACTTTCAACCCACATGGTGGGCCCATAACCCACAGATCTCCAGGATCGAAACCTGACTCTCATGTACACCATTGATGCTAAAGTATCCTTTGCACTTGGCTTCGTATGTAATTCATGAGCTAATTTTCCATACCATGTTTTCGTTCTGGTATCAGACGTGATACTTATTCTCGTTGATTTGAAACCCTTTCACACTCTATTTCATACATCGAATGATTGTCTATCGGCTTGAAACTTCCTATTGTACCTTCTTACTCTACTCTCAATGTTTTTCATTGTTCAACTTGAGAGATACTCATGTGTTCACTCATGGGATAACCCCCAGATGATTACCCCTTATAGCATCCTATCATTGTCGAGGTACCCCTTACCTCTTCGTAATTATGAAGAAGTTTCTGAAGAAAGGATGAGGACTTCATCATGATGCCCTGATGCGGCGAATTGAAGACATCAACGTTATGGATCAACCTATTCGATGAGAGCAACAAGAAAACGAAGATTCGTTAGAATTTCATAACCAACTATTCTCTCCTTACTCCACGTCTTAAATCTCGGGACGAGATTTCTTGTAGTGGAGGAGATTTGTAACACCCGGAGAATCATACTACAGTAATCCCCTGTCGATTGTGCCATGTCACCATTGTTACTGTTGTTAAACTCACGTTGATTCGAAACCGGTTCGAAATTCAAATTCAAAGTTAAAGTCAAAAGTTCAAACTTGTCAAACATGAAAACTAAAATGTTCGAATAATCCTATAAATTCCCCTGATCATTGTCATATTGAAACCAACTCCAACTGACTTACTAATAAATTCCTAGGAAAATTATAAAGTGGTCCAACATCATATTAAATGACCTTTTCAATTTCTAAAAATGCTTGAACAGTTCCGTTTGGCCCTGAAACTTTTTGGTCAACACCACAATGTTGTGCCTGAATTATTTGCGAAGTTACACTTTTACAAAAATCAATTGGTGGCTCTACTTAACGCAAAAAAGTAGAAGCTAAGAAGAAAAATAAAAAAGGACATGAAAAGCTAGCTACTATACACTTAGGCCCAATTACTACAGTAATAGCCCAGCCCAACTCCCATATTTCTTCTTCCTTTCTGTTCACAAGGGGCTGGGTGGCCGCCGTGCGCCCGTCCACGTCGCGGATCAGCCACGTGCCGACCATCCCGTGGATCCCCGGCGTCCTACAAGACCTCCATCGACGCTGTGGTAGAACCCTAGCCCACACCCACCCCCCCGCCGCGCCGCTTTCTTCCTGAAGCGCTCGGCCGACGTCGTCATGACCATGGCCACCATTGTTATCGCGCGCACCGAGCTCCCCACTGGCTGAGATCTCACCTGGAGCATCGCCTGCCTTGTCCGCATCGACGGAAGGACTGGATCGAGATGGAGTGGACCACGTCACTGGGATCGACCTCATCCCCTTACTTCGGTCGCCGCCATTCAACCTCGTCGATCGCCGTCGTCAGCGCTTCTAAACCTTCGCTGAACTACTCGTGTGCTCCAATGTGAGCACCTGCACCTTTCTCCTTCTGAACTAGCTCGCATTCAAGCTCGCGCACGCCACCACCATAGCCATAGCTCCCCTATCCGCCATGGCTGGAGCTCGTTCGAGCTACCACGCGCTGCTGCTCCCGTGTACGCGCTGCCTGCTGCTCGATGCTGCTTGCTGCTGCTAACCGCGGCTGCTGCTCAAGCTGCTGCCCCTGCTCACCCATCGTCGTTGCTGTTCTCACATCCGGCCACCCCCGCCCGCGCTCGCCCATGGTCGCCCATGCGCGTCGTGAGCGCTCATGCGCCCCTCTTCCTGCCTGCGGTCGGCCGCCGACTGCCCCGCCTCCGGCCTCCCCTCCCCTTGCCGCGTTGTGGCCACGAGCTCGCGCTCGACCGACCTCTGCAGCCGCCGCCGCTCGCCCACTACTGCCTAGCTTCCCTGCACTCCGCCGGCTGTTCACGCGCCCGCCTTCGTTCGCTGGTGCAGCCGTCGCCTTGCCGCGCCTGCTCGTTGCTGCTACCGGCCATGGCCGCCGGAGCTCGGATGAAAATGTTTTATACATGGAAGTTGCTTAGATTGACGAGACGAATCCGGATACGCGGTCCATTTTCTTGTCAGATGCCTCTAACTATCCGAACATGGAACTTTTCCCCTCTGGTCATCTGTCTGACACAGGTCCGGAACCGGGAAAACTTTCCTGGTTGAATTCCCCCTTCACCTATATCGTGCAGTAGTACGTTAGGTCGACCCTAGTTGTGCTTTTCGTCATGTCATGCTTAGTGGTACCTTTGTTTGCTCTATATTTATTGTTTCTTCCCCCTCTTCTCTTCGATAGACCCCGAGACCGATGATGCCCCTGTGATCGACTACGTCACTGACGACACTTCTCCCTTTTCAGCAGAGCTTCCAGGCAAGCTCCCCCTTTGATCATTCAGATATCGCCCATTCTATTCGGTTGTTATCATTGAGGGTGATTTCCTCCTTAACCACTTCCGATACGACTCTGTCGTGCAACCCAACAAGTGTGAACCTCGAGGGTGGTTCCTCTTACGTTCACCTTGATGATTACATCGAGTGGAATCCATCGAGGGTGGTTCCTCAGGGTTCCCCTTGGTCTTAGACACACAGTTACTATGGTTACTATGACTTTACACTGAACCATGTTACTAAAGACGGGTCGGCCCTGAGGGGTACCCGCGCGAGCTTAATTGCGAGTGATGTGTAGTCGGGTTGACCTGGAAGATGCCCGCGAGATAATTACGAGGCGTGGCCGGGCATTCTTAGCCCTTGCCACAAGTCCTCGAGACGGGGCGATGGGGTCACATCTTTCATGAGTCTCTGCTTGTTACCGCGCGTTCCTAACCCAATATGATTTGGATATTTGATCCGAGAGGCCTTTGGCCTGATAGCACTAACCATCACGTGGGCATAGTATGGGCATTCTGCGTTGTATGCATCAGCCGAAGCTTAATAGACGTCAGCGACTGAGCGGCGCGCGCCGGGTTGGACTGCGTAAGCACCTACTTTTTTAAGGAGGTAGCTAGGGCTACTCACCGGCCGCGTTCGCAACGTGCAGGAGTTCCCGGGGCGATGACCCATGACCCCTGGGGGCATAGGGTTAGTCCGGCATGCTGACCTCTCTATTAAGCCTAGGTCGGGTTGTGGCGTATTGTTTGGCCGAGGCCGGGCATGACCCAGGAAAGTGTGTCCGGCCAGAGTTAATCGAGCGTGGTGGGTAAGTTGGTGCACCCCTGCAGGGAAGAAAACATCTATCGATAGCCTGTCCTACGATAACGACACTCGGAGTTGTATCCCAATCGATACAACTAGAACTGGATGTTGAGGCATGATTTGGATATGTTGCTTTGGGAGTCGAGAAAGGATCCCGGAGCGTTGATACAACAACATAAATATGACTTATGTTATACTACTCTACTCCCTCATGTTGCTGCAAGATGGTGGTTTCCAGAAGATGCTAGTCTTTGATAGGACTAGCTTCTCCCCCTCTTATTCTGGCATTCTGCAGTTAGTCCACAGATACTACCCCATTCATTGATACCAATGCATAAGTAGTGTAGATCCTTGCTTACGAGTACTTTGGATGAGTACTCACGGTTGCTTTGCTACCCCTTTTCCCCCTTCTTTCTTCTTTCTGGTTGTTGCAACCAGATGGTGGAGTCCAGGAGCCAGATGCCACCTTTGACGACTACTACTACCCCGAGGGTGCCTACTACTACGTGAAGACCGCCGACGACCAGGAGTAGTTAGGAGGCTCCCAGGAAGGAGGTGTTGCCTTTTCGATCGATGTTGCTTTTGTGCTAGCCTTCTTAAGGCAAACTTGTTTAACTCATGTTTGTACTCAGATAATGTTGCTTCCGCTGACTCGTTTGTATTCGAGCCCTCGAGGCCCCTGGCTTGTAATATAAAGCTTGTATTATTTTAATTTGTGTCTAGAGTTGTGTTGTGATATCTTCCCGTGAGTCCCTGATTTTGATCGTACACATTTGCGTGTATGACTAGTGTACGATTGAATCGGGGGCGTCACAAAACACTAATAAGAAAGACATCAGTGTATGGTCATTTTTTAAAGGAACAGTCTATATATATATTTTTTTAAATGAGATAAAAGATTTTCCATTTTCATAAAATAAGGAGAAGAGTATGGTTTAGTACATCATAACCCTGCCAAAGCGGAAAAGGGCAAAGGCCTACTCTCGCGGCATCAAATTACACAAATGTTTGGCACCTGCCATAACCCAGATAGACGCCTCCTCCTTAGTAGTTCGCACTATCACCGCCACAGGCACTGCCTTGATCCTGAACACGCATTCATTTCGCTCTTTCCAAAGCTCCTAGCTTACAAGATGGAGTATGAAGGCCAAGGATTTCCACAGTTGCACATTGTTGGCGAGGACTCCATCCCAGCAAAACCTTACTGTGCCAAAGTTCAACCAATGGGCAATATCTACATCAAGGTGTAGCCATGCAAGGACCTCCTTCCAGACCTGAATGGAGAAGCGGCACTTGAACAGGAGATGCACCGCGGACTCTTGCACTTGATTGTAAAGTGGGCAACGATCACAGTTTGGCCACCCACAACGTTGTAGCCTGTCCACCGTCCAGACCCGATTTTGTTTGACCAACCATGCAAAAAATTACATTTCGGAGGTGACGGTGTCCTGGACTAGGGGGTACTCACCACGTCATCTCCCGATCAGTTGGATTGGGCCGAGGACCCCCATGGCCTTATACTCATGGGCCAGTTTGGACAACCCCTGCCGCATACAAGGAAGACTCCACAAGACTTGGCGCCCAAGACAAGGACTCTCCTAAACCCTAGGCCTCCGGTGTCTTATATAAACCGAGGCCAGGCTAGTCAATAGACAATCTCATACAATCTCGTGGTAGACATATGTACTCTGTACTACACCCATATGAATACAATCAAAAGCAGGACGTAGGGTTTTACCTCCATCAAGAGGGCCCGAACCTGGGTAAAATCCCGTGTCCATGTTACCATCATTCCAAGACGCATAGCTTAGGACCCCTACTACGAGATATGCCGGATTTGACACCGACATTGATGCTTTCATTGAGATCCTGCTGGGCGATCATCACAGGTCGATGGGATGATCAGGTGATATCTTTCTAATCATATCTGTTTTATACAAGTTAGTTTTTGTGAAAATTATCGTTGGTTTGCAAGCTTCATCCGCAGATTAGGTTGAGATCAAGGTCTCTAAAATCTGCGACCAACGATGCGCCCCTACGCGGCGTCTGATGCTCTACTGCAGTTTCCTGGTCGATAGATGGCGGCGTTTGATTGATTGTCAAACGGGTCTCTGACCTCGCACACAATGCTCGATTGTAGAGGCGAAGACGAATCCACTACGGACATAGATCGTCGAGGGAGATTGCTTTCCTTATTCTCTTTCTTTTTTCCTTATTAAATTCAGCAACTAGGCGCCCTTCGGTCGTTCACTAGTATTTTATTTTCGCTAAAGTTTGCTTGGATTAAAGTACTAACACGATTACGTACTAGCTTTGCATCCGAGCTCCATGGAGATAAGCCGCCACCACGGTCACTAGCTCGAAGTCCCATGGCAAGTCTTGTGGCCGATCTGTACTATGACTCACCTAAAAGTGAACCCTCTCCACGTGAGGAGATGAGCTAAGTACTACTCCCTGTTAATTATTTGCAAAAGGGCAAGCGTGGACTAGTACATCTAGTACTTGCTACTATAGTTTTTTTTTAAGTTTTAAAGTTGTCCGGCAATCAATGGATGTGAAGCCGATGGATCATCAGTATCATGCGCGTGGTCTACTTTGTCGCAAGCTGACCTACTCCATGCACCCAGTCCGGATACTCCGGAGTGTTAGAAGGGAGAGAGAGATTTGGTGGAATAGTTCTTCGTTGTATTGCTTGAGCCTCATGGGCATATATATATGAGTACAATCATCTACTTGGAGTACAAGAGAAGCCAGAACAAATCCTACTCTATCTCGTCTTTCCTAATAAGCGTTATACTCAACATCCCCCGCAGTCACAATGGTAGCGACGCAGACGGTGAGGCGGAGAAGAATCGAAGGTAAGCCGACGGACACCCCCACGGTCGTAACGGCGCGCCGATCGCGAGTCGTGGCTGGAGTGGCAACCGACGAGGTTGCTCAAGCAAGCGGTAGCCCTTTGTGCCGTTTGTCGATGTAGCCGAGGCGTGTGTGGTGGAGCCGTGGGCGAGGTAGCCGTGCGAAGAATGCCGTGGTCGATGTCGAGTCGGGTGGCGATGTCGAGGAAGTCGCCGTGGAACATGAGCGCAAGGTGGCGCCGAGTTAGTCATGGGCGCGAGTGGTGTCAAGTAGTGGTGCGCCGAAGAAGATGTTGTTGACGACGCCGCAGCGGGTTTGCCAAGCCCGGAGACACATCGTGGGCGAAAACGCACGCACCGGTGTTGCCAGCACCGGGCATGCGTGAAGCGACGAAGACGGAGTTGACGGTTACCCGACCAGGCTTGCGAGCCCGAGACACGTCGTGGATGAAAACGCACGACGGTGTTGCCAGCACCGGGCATGCGTAGACGAGGGACCTGCACGAGCTGTACGCCATGTCGGAGAAACTGGAGGGGCCAGCAGAGAAGAACTCAACGACGATTGTGGCGTCCATCGGCGCGGGGCCGATGTCACCAACGGTGGTCGGAGTAGACGAAGTGGTCGGGGTAGCTGATGGCGACGCTGATTATGGGCAGGTGCTTGGACGAAGACGAAGGGGGTGGACGGGCGGCGGCGGCGGCTATGGAGGTAGCGGCGGCGGCGGCCAAAGAAGAGCGGCGGCGGCTAGGTTAGGTGTGCGGCGGCGGTGCTCGAAGTAGGCAAAGAACCCTGACAACGTGACGAAGACCGGCGCGGACGGTGGCGTTCCCACGCCAAGGGAGACGGCGCGGCGCATACCACGGAAGGTCAACGCAGGGGACGACGGGTGGACGCGTCACATGGCGCTTCGGCCCGGAGGGGCGACGCAGCGGGGTAGGCGGTCGGCGTGACGGGCGGAAGACCTCTGGCGGCTCGCGGGGACGCGGGCCCGCGACGTTGCGGCCCAAAGGGGCGACACAACGGCGGTTTGCGAGTCGGTGCAACCGCAGGGACGGCCTCGGGACGGCGGCGTGGACCGCGTGCCACGCTCGCTACAGCCCGAGACGCAGCGGCGGCGCGAGGGTCGATGCAGCCATGGGACGGCCTAGAGCGGACGCCCTCGGGGCGGCGGTGGACCGCGGGCCACGGCACTATGGCCGAAAGGGGCGATGCAGCGGTGACGCAGGTCGGTGCAACCAGGAGAAGAACCAACAGGTGGCGGCGCTGCGGCCCGACGGGGCGACGCAGCAGCAGCTGATGCTCGACGGTGGAGAGGCGCTGAACTCGTGGGCGATCTTCACGGGAGCTGCGGATCTGCGCGCGCAACCGACGGGCCAGGTCGATCGCGGCGTAGATGAGGCGGATCGCGCGGCGGCGGGTGATCAAGCGATCGCGAGGTCGGGACGCCGCTTCGGTGAAGGCGTGGTGGCGGCGGAGTCCGAGATGAAGCCGCGCGGGCGGGCGGCGGGCGGCTATGATTGGCGCCGCGCATGGCGCGAGGCCGCCGGGTCGGGTTGATGCAGAGTCGGTCGGAGCAAGCGGTGACGGCCGGCGTGGATCGACGGGCGGGCCATCGCGCGAACAGCGGCGTGAAGGGCCTCGGCATGACGCGAGGTCGCTGGTCGGGCGACTGCGGGCGACGACGCGGGACGACGCGCGAGGCCGCCGGGTCGGTGAAGACGCCGGTGTAGTCGATGCCGAAGTCGGAGTAGAGGCGCACGGGGTCGACGGCGGCGGTGGGCGACGCAAACCGGATCACATAGACCGGAAAACCAAAAAGTAGACACCGATCAAGGCGACCGTTGAGAGAGAGAAAACCGGATCAAAGGATCGGAAAAAAACTCTCTAGGGCAGCCGCCAACACGGCCGGCGGATTTAACCCTAGGTACGGCGGCGCGCCCCGGCGGTCATGGAGGCCGACCGCCCAGCGGGGCGGCGCTTGAAGCGGCGGCGGCTAGGGTTTAGGATCGACTTGCGATAGATACCATGTTAGAAGGGAGAGAGAGATTTGGTGGAATAGTTCTTCGTTGTATTGCTTGAGCCTCATGGGCATATATATATGAGTACAATCATCTACTTGGAGTACAAGAGAAGCCAGAACAAATCCTACTCTATCTCGTCTTTCCTAATAAACGTTATACTCAACACGGAGCTCGACCGCTGCAGACGGCCTCGTGGTCGCAATCCTATTGGACGTTCTCCCTCGAACTGGCCTGTACACCATCATCAGTTTTGCAGCGCCATCAGTTCGTCCGTTTGCTGTCCGTTTACTACGGTTTGCTACGGTCATCACCGCCGGTGAATAGGTTTTATTTTTCCAAATTACATTTAGCATTATTATACCCAGAATATTTTCTGTTGATGTGTACTGCATTATTTTGGCAGAGAAATTCTACTGACGTTTGTACCTGACGTTAGTCCGGCCAACCTCTCCCTATCACTTGGGCAGGCCGACCTTTGCCGACATTGCCGTACCACGACGCCATCGCGCCATCGAACTAGTTTCAGCGCTCAGGCCATATTTACCAAACCTTTTTCGCATAAATTAATTATGCACCTTTTTTTCACTATTCTTATTTCTTGGTTGCACTACTTTGTCTGTGCAGGCAATCGATTTAGGTTGGGCCGCGCTAGCACCTCGGCAAAGCGATATCGTCGTCCGCCAACGTTGACCAAGTCGTCGCGTTGCATCGACGCGCGCCTCTGTGTCAACTTTTCTACATTGCGGCTCCGCCGGACTGACCTTGTCGCCCAGGTCATATTTATTAAAAAAAATCACTTATGTCAATTAAATAAAATATTTTCTATTTTTGGACTGCACTATTTTATGTGCGCAGGTAATCACCTTTGACTATGTCACGCGGTCAACTCTATGGGGCCAACAACGTCATCCTGCCTACGTTGATCAAGTTGGGGAGTCCCCTTGGTGCACATCCCTTTGTCAGCATTACCACGCGACCGCTTCACCGGGCCGACCTCGACACTCAGGCCATATCTCTTTCATTATTTACTTCACTTATATTAATTAAGTAGAAGAATTTTTTAAAATATACATTATTATCTGTCGTTACTTTTGGTTTGCACTATTTTATCTGTGCAGCCAATCAACTTAGACTGAGCCGCGCTGTCGCCTCCGTCGACCAAATTGTGTTGTGGCCTTGGCGCGCTGCCCTATGTTGGCAGCCCCGCGTCGTCGCTTTGTCAACCTACTCAGCCGGAGACTCCGGTGTCACCCGCCGACCTGCTCCATCACCTCGGCTAGACTGGGGGCTTAACCTCTTCGAGCTCTTCACTCGGCCACATCGGGCTTGGGGGCTGAAACCTCCTCCCGCACCAAGCTCGGACCGCGTCATCAATGTCGAACACATTAACCAGCTAAGTTGCCATCATGCTCACAGTTTTAATTTTTTTTAACTTGTGTTCGGTTCGACCAAGCATTATACTTCTTTCAGCAAAAAGTTGTTTGTGAAAAACTTCCTTGTCCAAACTTTGTTTGTGACACACAAATTCAAATACCACGTTTACTTGGGGGCTTCCTTTCTGAAGCCTTTCCTCTTGCAAATGATTATATTTGTACGGCTTCGTTCCTTGTTCGTGTATTACGCCACAATATGCACCATATTGACTTAAGTGTTCCGCAAGCCGAGTTGCCTTGCTCCTGTGTTTACCCCTACATTCCCGATTGTTCGGCTAGGGAGTAAAGGGAGCACCTCTGCGATTGTCACGACCGGGTCCTCCGAGCTCTGACCTCAGATTGGGTGAAGCCGAAAGCTAGCGCTCTTATTGTTTTCAATTATGGTCGGTGAGGGAGTCCTGGACTAGGGGGTGTCCGGACAGCCGGACTATCATCGTCCGCCGGACTCCAAGACTACGAAGATACAAGATTGAAGACTCCGTCCCGTGTCCGGATGGGACTTTCCTTGGCGTGGAAGGCAAGCTTGGCAATACGAATATGTAGATCTCCTACCATTGTAACCGACTCTGTGTAACCCTAGCCCTCTCCGGTGTCTATATAAACCGGAGGGCTTTAGTCCGTAGGACATAACCTCCATTATAACAACCATACCGCGGGCTAGCTTCTAGGGTTTAGCCTCCTTGATCTCGTGGTAGATCTACTCTTGTAATACACATCATCAATATTAATCAAGCAGGACGTAGGGTTTTACCTCCATCAAGAGGGCCCGAACCTGGGTAAAACATCGTGTCCCTTGTCTCCTGTTACCATCCGCCTAGACGCACAGTTCGGGACCCCCTACCCGAGAGCCGCCGGTTTTGACACCGACATTGGTGCTTTCATTTAGAGTTCCTCTGTGTCGTCGCCAATAGGCTCGATGGCTTCTTCAACCAACAACGCCGTTCAGGGTGAGACTTTTCTCCCCGGATAGATCTTCGTATTCGGCGGCTTCGCACTGCAGGCCAACTCACTTGGCCATCTGGAGCAGATCGAAAGCTACGCCCCTGGCCATCAGGTCAGGTTTGGGAGCCTAAACTTCATGGCCGACATCCGCGGGGACTTGATCTTCGACGGACTCGAGCCACAGCCGAGCGTGCCGCGCTGTCACGATGGGCATGATTTAGCTCTGCCGCCGGACAGTGCCTTGGTGGCCGCACACGAATCCGCTCCGGCCTTCAGTCCGGAGCCGATCTTCAGACGAGGACGGTGGCTGGACACCACCTCGGGGCTGCAACTTCAGGCGATGGGCGAACTCGACCTTGTCCCCATAAAGCTCGTGACTCCGGTGCGGACTCCGTGCGGACTCAACCTCCGCGCCTCTGCCAATCAAATCCGATTGGGCGCGATCATGGAGTTCACCACGGCGGACATCTTCGGCACTCGCCTTTTGGCGACATCCTCGTTCGCTAAAGCATCTCTCGCTATCCGGAGACCTGGCGGACTATGGCCGGATGGTTGGGATCTGAACGACGAAGAAATTCAGAGCCCACCCACCACCCACTTTGTAGCCACTGCCGGCGATCTAACCGACATGCTAGACTACGACTCCAAAGACATCGGCGGTATGGGCGGCGATGCGGAGATTTAACAAGAACCAGCGCCCATGAGGCCTCGGAAGACCACCTCGTCATATGACATATACATGGTGGACACCCGAAAGATGGGGACGGCGAAGAGGCAGCGGAGGCAGATTCATAAAAGAAACAGCCCAAGCGCCAAGGCGTCGGCCAGCGCCGCTCTAAATCCGCCATAGCAAGAATGGAGATTCCGACACAGAGATAATAACACTCGAGACGGTGCGAAGACAATCCCCTCCAAAGAAGATTCAGCGCAGGGGATGCGAGAAGCAAGCCCTCGCGAGAGTGGCGATTTAAGAGGTCGAGGATGATAATTACATGCCTCCCTCCGGAGACGGCAAGCCTCGGCGACAGCAATTAATTCGTCGCCCCCGTCGAACAAGGCGTTTCAAGCGCAGGCTAATGGCCACGGCAAATAGCCTAAAGAAAAAGCAGCAGCGACTTCAAGCTGATCAAGACCTGCTGGCCGATCGATGGACCGAGGTCCTCGCGGCGAAGAGTATGAACTCGACGCCCTCCAAGAGCTACCCAAAGCGCAAGTTGCTCCCCGATTAGAGGAGGAAGCATACATACCTTCATCACCAGCGCTGTCTGGCCGACCGACCACCCGTGGTCGCGACGAAGAGGCATCGGGCCCTCCACCAAGACCGTACCCGGCATCGCTCCAAGAGAACGCCAAGAAGGAACGCTACCGGACTTGCGAGATATATTGGAGGACAAAGCAAGGCAATCCAGATCCATCTATGGATCACGTGGGCGCCCGACCCACGCGAATACCGTCGCGCCGGATACAACAACTCGGCGGGCGAACACAGCAGAACAACGCCACTTGAGCTACGTCGTGATATTGCTCAATACAGAGGCGCCGCACACCCGCTATGCTTCACTGATGAAGTAATGGATCATCAAATCCCTGAAGGGTTTAAACCCGTAAACATTGAATCCTATGATGACACAACAGACCCCGCGGTTTGGATTGAAGATTATCTCCTTCACATCCATATGGCCCGCGGCGACGATCTACACGCCATCAAATACCTCCCACTCAAGCTTAAAGGACCAGCTCGGCATTGGCTTAACTGCTTGCCCGCATAGTCAATTGGGTGTGGGAAGACCTGGAAGCCGCATTCCTCGACAACTTCCAGGGCACATATGTGCGACCACTAGACGCCGATGACCTAAGCCACATAATTCAGCAGCCAGACGAATCGGCCAGACAGTTCTGGACACGGTTCTTGACAAAGAAAAACCAAATCGTTGACTGTCCGGATGCAGAGGCCCTTGCAGCCTTCAAACATAACATCCGCGACGAGTGGCTAGCCCGGCACCTAGGACAGGAAAAGCCGAAATCCATGGCAGCCCTCACATCATTAATTACCCGCTTTTTTGCGGGAGAGGATAGCTGGCTAGCTCGCAGCAACAACCTCAGTAAAAATTCTGGCAGTCGGGATACTAAGGACCACAATGGCAGGTCGCGTCGAAGCAAAAATAAACGCCATATTAACGGTGACGACAAGGAGGATAGGGCGGTCAACGCCGGATTCCGTGGCTCCAAACCCGGTCAGCGGAAGAAACCATTCAAAAGAACCACTCCGGGTCCGTCCAATTTGGACCGAATCGTCGACCGCTTATGCCAGATACATGGCACCCCCGAAAAGCCAGCTAACCACACCAACAGAGACTGTTGGGTATTCAAGCAGGCAGGCAAGTTAATTGCCGAAAACAATGACAAGGGGTTGCATAACAATGACGAGGAAGAAACCCGGACGCCGAACAGTAGAGGACAGAAGGGTTTCCCCCCACAAGTGCGGACGGTGAACACGATATACGCAACCCATATACCCAAGAGGGAGCGGAAGCGTGCACTAAGGGGCGATATGCGATGGAGCGATCGCCTTAAGTTCAATCCATGGTCCTCTTGCCCGATCACTTTTGATCGGAGACCATCCGACCATATCCGCCATGGCGGATTCGCGCGCATTGGTTTTAGACCCAATCGCCGATGGATTTCACCTCACGAGAGTCCCGATGGACGGCGGCGAGAGCTGAACCTGCTTTATCGGGATACGGTGTGCAAGATGGGCATAGACCCTCAAGGATTAAACCTACAAAGACGACCTTTAAAGGCGTCATACCAGGTGTTGAAGCCAATTGTACAGCTCGACCACACCGAAGTGGTCTTGGATCCCGGACAATTTCCGGCGAGGAGTTAATCTTCGATATAGTCCCGTTCGCAGCGGCTATCATGCTCGCTTTCGGACGAACGCGCTTTGCAAAGTTCAACGCGTGCCGCATTATGCATACCTCAAGCTCAAGATGCCAGCCCTCGTGGAGTCATCACGGTCAACGGAAATACGGAACGCTCCTCCGAACGGAGGAACATACAATGCTCTCGGCGGAAATCTGAGCAGCCTTTTAAGGCAATTTTCGAGTCCGGCCATTAAACGGCCGGATACGGCCAAACGCGCCCGGAGCAACATCAACCAAGACCACCTGGCACGATCCGAGCATGCGTCGCAACGCGGCCTCGACCCCAGCCCCTGCATGATCGCAAGAACAACCCTCCGCGTACATCACTACGCTTTGGAGATACCATGGGCGTAGGGGAAGGGGCATGACCACAATAGACCCAGAGTGCGGCTCGACCACACCAGGGGCTCGCAAGTGTGTCACCTTTTTTTTCCTTCTTTTTACACACAGGACTCCGTTAACCAGAGGCCCTGTCCGGCGGTGAACCTGCCGAACTCACGATGCAACAGCCAGGGAGGGAAGAAGGCTGCAAGGACACTCAGGTGGTTTCCATTACAAGCATTAAATTTGAATATATACGCCAAGTCCGCAGCCCACCCCTGGAGGGGGACATGTTTAATTAGTCCAAACCCTTGCTTACCGCACTATTTGTATCCTTCCGCACTCATAGCAGAATTCCTTGAATAAATAATGCAACATTTTTTGCCTGTTATTGCATTACTTTACACATATGTTCATTAATGACATCTTGCACCCGTATATTTTGGTACGGCCAAATACACCAGGGGCTTACGTTCCCCGCATTATGGTGTGATAAGTCCAACACTTTCACAAGTGTGGCACCCGAACTTATAGCATTATATGAATCGGCTCGAATCATGTCTTGGGTCAATAGTTGGGTTTGCGGCTCCACGCTTTGGTGCCTTACGCTCCATTCTCGCCGGCTAAGGTGGCACCGGGAGAACCATCGCGATTGCGCCTGGTTGAGCCGGGCGGCGCCTCGAAGGAGAAAGCTAAAACTGATCGGCATGATAAGGCAAGAGACCGGTCGCTGTTCGAGAGGTCTTTTCGGTCCTAAAGACTTATGCCGCTTGAGCTGGCAATCGGATAATATCCGACGAAGGCGTGGATAGCGCCCCGAATTCGGTCTTCCGAATACTCGGGGCTTCGCTGAAATTTAAAATTATAGAATTCTATGGCTAAGTGAGAGTGTTCAAGCATTATAAGTCCGGTTGCCTTGTTTGTTGTGTTGAGTGCCTCCCTCGATGGACCCAAAAATGAGAACAAGAGTGCTCAAGTTTATCCCGAACACCCCAGCACTAGCGGCTTGGGGGCTGAAGCCAATGACTTGCCATCTCTCAGATCTTATAAACGGCCGCACAGAAGGTAATATTTTAAATTAAACAAGTGTTGCTTAGCGCATATGAACAAAGTTTTCAGCGCGCACAGATAATACATAGCGAGTTTACTCAAAATTACATCTCGGGGCACTCATCCGCAATATCGCGGGCTCCCTTCAGACAGTCTTATAGTACATTTCGGCGTGATATACTCCTTGCCGGGCGGCGGGTCAAGAAGAAGCTCCGCATCCAGCCTGCCCCAGTGCACCTTTGTGCGGGCAAGGGCCCGACAAGCACCTTCAATACAGGCGGAGCGCTTGATGACCTCCACCCAGGGGCATGCATCCACCAGCCGCCGCACGAGGCCGAAGTAGCTCCCAGGCATGGCCTGTCCAGGCCACAGCCGGACTATAAGGCCCTTCATGGCCTCCTCAGCCACCTTGTAGAGCTCGACCAGCTGCTTCAGCTGGTCGCTAGGGGGCACCGGATGGCCGGCCTCAGCGTACTGAGACCAGAAGACCATCTCCGTTGAGCTCCCCTCCTGGCCACGGTAAAATGCGGCGGCATCGGATACACTACGCGGCAGATCTGCAAACGCCCCTGGAGAGCTCCGAATTCGGGTAAGTGTCAGGTAGTTCACATTAACATGCTTGCTTTGCATGAAAAATGCCTTACCCGCCGCTATCTTCTTCACATCTTCAACCTTCTGAAGGGCCTTACGAGCCTCGGCCTTGGCGGACTTGGCACTTTCGAGAGCCGAGGCAAGCTCGGACTCTCGAGTCTTCGAGTCACGCTCCAAACTCTCATGCTTCTCCATGAGAGCCTGGAGCTCTTGCCGTACTTCCGCCACCCGCGCCTCCTGCTTCTCTCGCTCGGCCCGTTTCGCGGCCGCATCGCGTTCGGCCGCGGACACAGCCTCCTTCAGGGTTGCCACCTCGTTAGTGGCCCCTGCAGTACCGACATTATCCTTGTCATTTTTATTGCAACCTAAATCCTTTTCTGTCAGGTAAATCTTTAAAGTGGTGTTACTCACCTTCTTTGTCCTCGAGATGCTTCTTGGCATGGCCGAGCTCTTGCTCGGACCGCTCGAGATCCTGCTTCAATGCACCGACCTCCGCAGTCAGTGCGGCAGAGGTCAGCAGCGCAGCCTGAAAAGCCATATTGACATATTTTTTAAGCAACCTCACAGATATCTTTTTAGATCCTCATCCGGCTTTTCTTTACGAACGCCGAATCGAGCATCGGGGCTACTGTCTATCTTGGTATTACATTACATAATTTTAACTTCTTACCTCAAAGCCTGTTAGAAGGCTGCCGCAGGCTTCGGTCAACCCGCTCTTGGCGAGCTGAACCTTCTGAATCACCGCACTCATGATAGTGCGGTGCTCTTCCTCGATGGAAGCGCCTTTGAGCACCTCCAACAAGATGTCCGGCGCCTCTGATTGGACGGGGGCCGCCGGTGTCACGGTCTTGCCCTTCTTGCGAAGGGGCCGCCTGCCGGACTCTGGAACCACTGCAGGTTCCGGCGTAGAGTCCGGCGCAAAGTCCGGGAGGCTGCCTTGCCGCGCCTCCGGAGCCTCCTCCTGATGGGTCCCTTCCCGGGATCCCACCTCGGCGTCCTCAGCGGCGCGAGGGGTGGAAGCAGTCGGAACGGATTCCACGTCCGACGCAGCCAATGACCCGCTCGACGAAGCAGAGAGATCACCATCGGCCGGACCGCAGACAGTATGCGGCGTTAGAAGGACACTATGTGACAAAAAGAAATTACAGATCATTTAGGGATCCGGATACTTACGATCTCGCCTGAGGCCTGGCCCTCGAGGGCCACTCTTCTTCGCCAACGTTGGTGTTGGCGGAGCTGTCCGGGGGAATAGTTCTTCCCCTCTTGGACCCTTCGGCCTCCCCAGGTTGGGAGGCCTTCCTCTTTCTCTCTCCCCCCTCTGGGAGAGAGCCTTCTTCCTCCTCCTCGTCTTCGGGGGAGGAATCCGCCTCGGAGTCGTCGGACACCTGAAAACGGGAACTCTTTCGAGTGCCCGTGGCCACCTTCTTGGCCTTCTTCTCCGGCACCACGTGCGGTGCCGGAACCAACAGCCCCGCTAGACGGGCGTCCACTGGGTCTTCTGGCATGGGAGCCGGGCACGCGAGCTGCTCGGCCTTCTTCATCCATTCTTGTCAAAGGAGAAGGGAGGTTAAAAAAACCCGCTTAGGGCCAAATTATTAACAACAAGTGTCCCGTAAAGGGGTAGAATCACTTACCTCGTCAGCTGGACGCTGCGAGTGGAATCCGCGATCTTCCGTGACGGATGTGGGGTCTTCGGCGCCCTTAAACAGCACCCTCCAGGCACCTTCGTACGTGGTGTCGAAGAGCCTGCTCAGCGCCTGGTGCTGTTCCGGATCGAACTCCCACAGATTGAATGCCCATTCTTGGCATGGGAGAATCCGGCGAACGAGCATGACTTGGACCATGTTAACCAGCCTGAGCTTCTTGTTCACCAGCTTTTGGATACAGGCCTGGAGTCCCGTCAGCTCCTTCGAATTGCCCCACAGCAAGCCCTTCTCTTTCCAGGAGGTGAGCTGCATGGGGATACCAGATCTGAACTCGGGGGCCGCCGCCCACATAGGGTCGCGCGGCTCGGTGATGTAGAACCACCCCGATTGCCAGCCCTTGACGGATTCCACGAAGGCCCCTTCGAACCAAAGGACGTTGGGCATCTTGCCCAACATAGCGCCTCCGCACTCCGCTTGAGTGCCCTTCACTACCTTCGGCTTGACATTGAAGGTCTTGAGCCACAAGCCGAAGTGGGGCTGGATGCAGAGGAAAGCGTCGCACACGACGATAAACGCTGAGATGTTGAGGATGAAGTTCGCGCGGATCATGGAAATCCAGCCGTAGTAGAACATGAGCCCCCAGCACAAAGGGGTGAAGTGGAAAGCCCAGTCCATGGAGGAAGTGGGGAGGAAAACGACCTCTCATGGGGCCCGGGTGGGGATGAGCTGCCCTCGTCGGGCGGCCGGTCGCGCAACGCCTCCGAAAGGTATCCGACGCTGCGCAGCTTTGTGATGTGCTCCTCCTTAACGGTGGAGGCCAGCCATTTACCTCCCGCTCCGGACATGGTTGGAGAAGGTCGAGGCGAGATGTGCGAACTTGGGCACTGGAGCTCGAGTGCACGGAGATGGATAAGCAAAGGAGGAAGAAGGCGTAGGTGAGAAGTTGAATCCTTATCCCTTATATATAGGCGGACGAAGACTATGCGTCCCCCCTAGCCTGGTAAAACTCGCTTATCTCCCAAGCGCCACCATCAATGGCGCGGTTGGGTTACCCACGTCCGTATTGATGAGAATCCCGGAATAAGGAGAACACGATCTCTGCTTCGACAAGACGTGCCAAGGAAACCGCTTCGCTAAACGCACTGAGGTGGTATAATAAAAAACGATTCAAGTAAAGGCTTGGTAGTGGTGTGACATCATGCCACAAAAAACGTCAGCAGATTGAACTTGTGTATATATTATTCTCTCTACGCTGGAATGTGGAATTTATTTTGCAGAGCCGGACACTATCCTGGTGTTCACAATCTTCTCTGGATTATTCAAAGGAGGAGCCCGCCTTGCAATGCCGAACATTATGCGCGCCGGACTCATCGTCATTGAAGCCTGGTTCAGGGGCTACTGAGGGAGTCCTGGACTAGGGGGTGTCCGGACAGCCGGACTATCTGAAGGAAATATGCCCAAGAGGCAATAATAAAGTTATTATTTATTTCCTTATTTCATGATAAATGTTTATCATTCATGCTAGAATTGTATTAACCGGAAACATGATACATGTGTGAATGCATAGACAAAAACAACATGTCACTAGTATGCCTCTACTAGACTAGCTTGTTAATCAAAGATGGTTATGTTTCCTGACCATGAACAAGGAGTTGTTATTTGATTAACAAGGTCACATCATTAGTAGAATGATCTGATTGACATGACCCATTCCCTTAGCTTAGCACACGATCGCTTAGTATGTTGCTACCGCTTTTATCCATGACTTATACATGTTCCTGTAACTATGAGATTATGCAACTCCGCTTACGGAGGAACACTTTGGTGCTACCAAACGTCACAACGAATCGGGTGATTATAAAGGAGTACTACAGTGTCTCCAAAGGCGAGATGTTGGGTTGGCGATTTTGAGATTAGGTTTTGTCACTCCGATTGCCTGGAGAGGTATCTCTCGGCCCTCTCGGTAATGCACATCATCAAGCCTTGCAAGCACTACAACTAATGAGTTAGTTGTGAGATGATGTATTACGGAACGAGTAAAGAGACTTGCCGTAACGAGATTGAACTAGGTATTGATACCGACGATCGAATCTCGGGCAAGTAACATACCGATGACAAAGGGAACAACGATGTTGTTATGCGGTCCGACCGATAAAGATCTTCGAGAATATGTAGGAACCAATATGGGCATCCAGGTCCCGCTGTTGGTTATTGACCGTGAATAGTTCTAGGTCATGTCTACATTGTTCTCGAACCGTAGGGTCCGCACGCTTAAAGTTTCGATGATGCTTATTATGAGTTTATGTATTTTGATGTACCAAGAAGTTCGAGTCCCGATGTGATCACGGACATGACGAGGAGTCTCGAAATGGTCGAGACATAAAGATTGATATATTGGAAGCCTATGTTTGGAGTTCGGAATGGTTCCGGGCGAAAACAGGAATTTACCGGAGTACCGGGAGGTTACCGGAACCCCCCGGGGGGTAAATGGGCCTCGGTGGGCCTCGAGGGAGAAGAGGAAGGGCCGGCCAGGGGTGGCCACGCGCCCCCTCCCCCCCAGTCCGAATAGGACAAGGAGGGGGGCGCCCCTTCCTCTTCCCCTCCCCCAATCCTATTCCAACTAGGAAGAGGGGGGGAGTCCTACTCCCAGGGAGTAGGACTCCTCCCGCCCTAGCTAGCTAGGCCGGCCGGCCTCCCCTCCCTCCTTTATATACGGGGCAGGGGGCACCCTAGAACACACAAGTTTGATCTTTAGATCGCTCCTTAGCCGTGTCGCGTGCCCCTCCACCATATTCCACCTCGGTTATACCGTCGCGCTTAGGCGAAGCCTGCGCGTGAAACATCAAGATCGCCACCACGCCGTCGGTTGACGAAACTCTCCTCGACACTCGGCTGGATCGAGTACGAGGGACGCCATCGAGCTGTACGTGTGTCAAGAACTCGGGGCGCTGGAGTAACGGCGCCGGATCGGTCGGATCGCGAGGAGAACGTCGACTACTTCCTCTACGTTGCCAGATCGCTTCGCTTGGGTCTACAAGGGTATGTGGACAACACTCTCCCCTCTCGTTGCTATGCATCACCATGATCTTGCGTGTGCGTGGGAAATTTTTGAAATTACTACGCTCCCCAACAAAGGCATCCGAGCCTAGGTTTTTCTATGGTTTGATGTTTTGCACGAGTAGAACACAAGTGAGTTGTGGGCGATACAAGTCATACTACCTACCAGCATGTCATACTTTGGTTCAGCGGTATTGTGAGATGAAGCGCCTGCACCGACATTACGCCAGACGCTTACGCGAGACTGGTTTCACCGCCACGAGCACTCGCTGCTTAAAGGTGACCGTGGGTGCTGTCTCTCTCACTTTAGTTGAACTGAGTGTGGCTACGCCCGTCCTTGAGAAGGTTAAAACGGAGTCTATTTGACGAAGTATCGCTGTGGTTTTGATGCGTGGGTGAGACCGGTTCTTGCTTAAGCCCGTAGCAGCCACGTAAAATTTGCAACAACAAAGTAGAGGACGCCTAACTTGTTTTTGCAGGGTATGTTGTGATGTGATATGGTCAAGACGTGATGCTATATTTTATTGTATGAGATGATCATGTTTTGTAACCGGTTATCGGCAATCGGCAGGAGCCATATGGTTGTCGCTTATTGTATGCAATGCAATCGCTACGTAATGCTTTACTTTATCACTAAGCGGTAGCGATAGTCGAGAAGCATAAGATTGGCGAGACGACAACGATGCTACGATGGAGATCAAGGTGTCGCGCCGGTGACGATGGTGATCATGGTGGTGCCGCAAGATGGAGATCATGAAGCACAAGATGATGATGACCATATCATATCACTTATATTGATTTGCATGTGATGTTTATCCTTTTATGCATCTTATCTTGCTTTGATTGACGGTAGCATTATAAGATGATCTCTCACTAAATTATCAAGAAGTGTTCTCCCGAGTATGCACCGCTGCCAAAGTTCGTCGTGCCCGGACACCACGTGATGATCGGGTGTGATAAGCTCTCACGTCCATCTACAACGGGTGCAAGCCAGTTTTGCACACGCAGAATACTCGGGTTATACTTGACGAGCCTAGCATATGCAGATATGGCCTCGAACACGGAGACCGAAAGGTCGAGCGTGAATCATATAGTAGATATGATCAACATAAGATGTTCACCATTGAAAACTACTCCATTTCACGTGATGATCGGTTATGGTTTAGTTGATTTGGATCACGTGATCACTTAGATGACTAGAGAGATGTTTTTCTAAGTGGGAGTTCTTAAGTAATATGATTAATTGAACTTAAATTTATCATGAACTTAGTACCGATAGTATCTTGCTTGTTTATGTTTGATTGTAGATAGATGGCTCGTCTTTTGTTCCGTTGAATTTTAATGCGTTCCTTGAGAAAGCAAAGTTGAAAGATGATGGTAGCAATTACACGGATTGGGTCCGTAACTTGAGGATCATCCTCATTGCTGCATGTAAGAGTTACGCCCGGATGCACCGCTAGGTGACCAGGCTCGCTGCTAATGCAACTGCAGATGTTATGAACGTCTGGCGAGCAAAGCGATGACTACTCTATAGTTCAAGGTGCCATGCTTTACGGCTTAGAACCGGGACTTCAACGACGTTTTGAACGTCATGGAGCATATGAGATGTTCCAGAGTTGAAGTTGATATTCCAACAGTAATGCCCGGATTGAGAGATATGAAGTCTCCAATAAGTTCTATAGCTGCAAGATGGAGGAGAATAGTTCATTAGTGAGCATATACTCGTAATGTCCGGGTACTACAATCACTTGACACAATTGGGAGTTAATCTTCCGGATGATTGTGTCATTGACGAATTCTTCAATCACCGCCACCAAGCTACAAAGGCTTCGTGATGAACTATAATATGCAAGGGTTAGTAAAGACTATACCGAGCTCTTCGCAATGCTAAAAGCTGCGGAGGTAGAAATCAAAAAGGAGCATCAAGTGTTGATGGTCAATAAGACCACTAGTTTCAAGAAGAAAGGCAAAGGGAAGAAGAAGGAACTTCAAGAAGAACAGCAAGCAAGTTGTGCTCAGAGAAGAAACCCAAGTCCGGCCCTAAACCTGAAACGAGTGCTTCTACTTAAGCGCATCGTCACCGAAGCGGAACTGCCCCAAGTATTTGGCGGATAAGAAGGATGGCAAGGTGAACAAAGGTATATGTGATATACATGTTATTGATGTGTACCTTACTAGAGCTCGTAGTAGCACTGGTATTTGATATCGGTTCTTGCTAATATTTGCAACTCAAACAGGACTACGGATTGCTTAACTCGCAAAGGACGAGGTGACGATGCGCGTGGGAAATGGTTCCAAAGTCGATGTGATCGCGGTCGGCACGCTACCTCTACATCTACCTTCGGATTAGTTTTAGACCTAAATAATTGTTATTTGGTGCTGCGTTGAGCATGAACATTATATCTGGATCTTGTTTGATGCGAGACGGTTATTCATTTAAATCAGAGAATAATGGTTGTTCTATTTATATGAGTAATATCTTTTATGGTCATGCACCCTTGAGGAATGGTCTATTTTGATGAATCTCGATAGTAGTGATACACATATTCATAATGTTGAAACCAAAAGATGCAGAGTTGATAATGATAGTGCAACTTATTTGTGGCACCGCCGTTTAGGTCATATCGATGTAAAGTGCATGAAGAAACTCCATATTGATGGACTTTTGGAGTCACTTGATTATGAATCACTTGGCACTTATGTAACCGTGCCTCATGGGCAAGATGACTAGAACACCGCTTCTCCGTACTATGGAGAGAGCAACAGATTTGTTGGAAATCATACATACAGATGTATGTGGTCCGATGAATGTTGAGGCTCGTGGCGGATATCGTTATTTTCTCACCTTCACAGATGACTTAAGCAGATATGGGTATATCTACTTAATGAAACATAAGTCTGAAACGCTTTGAAAAGTTCAAAGAATTTCAGAGTGAAGTTGAAAATCATCGTAACAAGAAAATTAAGTTTCTACGATCGATCGTGGAGGTGAATATTTGAGTTACGAGTTTGGTCTACATTTGAAACAATGCGAATAGTTTCAAGAACTCACGCCACCCGAACACCACAACGTAATGGTGTGTCCGAACGTCGAATCGCACTTTACTAGATATGGTGCGATCTATGATGTCTCTTCAGATTTACCGCTATCGCTTTGGGGTTATGCTCTAGAGACGGCCGATTCACACTGAATAGAACACCGTCGAACTGCTGAGACGACACCTTATGAACTATGGTTTGGCAAGAAACCAAAGTTGTCGCTTTCTTAAAGTTTGGGGATGCGATGCTTATGTGAAAAGCTTCAACCCGATAAGCTCGAACCCAAATCGAAAATGTGTCTTCATAGGATACCCAAAGGAGACAGTTGGGTACACCTTCTATCACAGATCCGAAGGCAAGACATTCGTTGCTAAGAATGGATCCTTTCTAGAGAAGGAGTTTCTCTCGAAAGAAGTGAGTGGGAGGAAAGTGGAACTTGATGAGGTAATAGTACCTTCTCCCTTACTTGAAAGTAGTTCGTCGCAGAAACCAGTTTCTGAGACACCTACACCAAGTAGTGAGGAAGTTGATGATGTTGATCATGAAACTTCGATCAAGTTACTGCAGAACCTCGTAGATCAACCAGAGTAAGATCCGCACTGAGTGGTACGGAAATCCTGTTCTGGAAATCATGCTACTAGATCATGATGAACCTATGAACTATGAAGAAGCGATGGTGAGCCCAGATTCCGCAAAATGGCTTGAGGCCATGAAATCTGAGATGGGATCCATGTATGAAAACAAAGTATGGACTTTGGTTGACTTGCCCGAGGGTCGGCAAGCAATAGAAAACAAGTGGATCTTCAAGAAGAAGACCGACGCGACGGTAATGTTATCGTCTATAAAGCTCGACTTGTCGCAAAGGGTTTTCGACAAGTTCAAGGGATTGACTACGATGAGACCTTCTCACCCGTGGCGATGCTTAAGTCCGTCCGAATCATGTTAGCAATTGCCGATTTTATGATTATGAAATTTGGCAAATGGATGTAAAGACTGCATTCTGAATGGATTTCGGAAGAAGAGTTGTATATGATGCAACCGAAGGTTTTATCGATCCAAAGGAGCTAACAAAGTGTGCAAGCTCCAGCGATCCATCTATGGACTGGTGCAAGCATCTCGAGTTGGAATAAACGCTTTGATAGTGTGATCAAAGCATTTGGGTTTGTATGCAGACTTTTGGAGAAGCCTCAGATTTACAAGAAAGTGAGTGGGAGCTCAGAGCATTTCGATATTATATGTAGATGACATATTGCTGATCGGAAATGATATAGAATTTCTGGATAGCATAAAGGGATACTTGAATAAGAGTTTTCAATGAAAGACCTCGGTGAAGCTGCTTACATATTGGGCATTAAGATCTATAGAGATAGATCAAGACGCTTAATTGGACTTTCACAAAGCACATACCTTGACAAAATTTTGAAGAAGTTCAAATGGATCAAGCAAAGAAAGGGTTCTTGCACGTGTTACAAGGTGTGAAGTTGAGTAAGACTCAATGCCCCACCACCGCAGAAGATAGAGAGAAATGAAAGATGTTCCTATGCTTCAGCCATAGGCTCTATCATGTATGCAATGTTGTGTACTGGACTGATGTGTGCCTTGCTATAAGCCTAGCAGGAGGTACCAAAGTAATCCAGAGTGGATCATCGACAGCGGTCAAGAACATCCCAAATACCGAAAAGGACTAAGGATATGTTTCTCGATATGGAGGTGACAAAGAGCTCATCGTAAACGGTTACGTTGATGCAAGCTTTGACACCGATCCGGACGATTCTAAATCGCAGACCGGATACGATTTACACTAAACGGAGGAGCTGTCGGTTGGTGCAGTTCTAAACAAAGCGTCAGAAGCGGGATCTACATGTGAAGCGGAATACATAGCAGCTTCGAAGCAGCTAATGAAGGAGTCTCGATGAAGGAGTTCATATCCGATCTAGGTGTCATACCTAGTGCATCGGGTCCAATGAAAATCTTCGTGACAATCTCGGAGCAATTGCCTTAGCGAAGGAATCCAGATTTCACAAGAGGACCAAGCACATCAAGAGACGCTTCAATTCCATCCGGACTTAGTCCGTGGGAGACATAGAGATTTGCAAGATACATACGGATCTGAATGTTGCGCACCCATTGACTAAGCCTCTTCCACGAGCAAAACATGATCAGCACCAAGACTCCATGGGTGTTAGAATCATTACTATGTAATCTAGATTATTGACTCTAGTGCAAGTGGGAGACTGAAGGAAATATGCCCAAGAGGCAATAATAAAGTTATTATTTATTTCCTTATTTCATGATAAATGTTTATCATTCATGCTAGAATTGTATTAACCGGAAACATGATACATGTGTGAATGCATAGACAAAACAACATGTCACTAGTATGCCTCTACTAGACTAGCTTGTTAATCAAAGATGGTTATGTTTCCTAACCATGAACAAGGAGTTGTTATTTGATTAACAAGGTCACATCATTAGTAGAATGATCTGATTGACATGACCCATTCCCTTAGCTTAGCACACGATCGCTTAGTATGTTGCTACTGCTTTTATCCATGACTTATACATGTTCCTGTAACTATGAGATTATGCAACTCCGTTTACGGAGGAACACTTTGGTGCTACCAAACGTCACAACGAATCGGGTGATTATAAAGGAGTACTACAGTGTCTCCAAAGGCGATGTTGGGTTGGCGATTTCGAGATTAGGTTTTGTCATCCGATTGTCTGGAGAGGTATCTCTGGCCCTCTCGGTAATGCACATCACTCAAGCCTTGCAAGCACTACAACTAATGAGTTAGTTGTGAGATGATGTATTACGGAACGAGTAAAGAGACTTGCCGGTAACGAGATTGAACTAGGTATTGGATACCGACGATCGAATCTCGGGCAAGTAACATACCGATGACAAAGGGAACAACGATGTTGTTATGCGGTCCGACCGATAAAGATCTTCGTAGAATATGTAGGAACCAATATGGGCATCCAGGTCCCGCTGTTGGTTATTGACCGTGAATAGTTCTAGGTCATGTCTACATTGTTCTCGAACCGTAGGGTCCGCACGCTTAAAGTTTCGATGATGCTTATTATGAGTTTATGTATTTTGATGTACCAAGAAGTTCGAGTCCCGGATGTGATCACGGACATGACGAGGAGTCTCAAATGGTCGAGACATAAAGATTGATATATTGGAAGCCTATGTTTGGAGTTCGAATGGTTCCGGTAAAACAGGAATTTACCGAGTACCGGAGGTTACTGGAACCCCGGGGTAAATGGGCCTCGGTGGGCCTCGAGGAGAAGAGGAAGGGCCGGCCAGGGGTGGCCGCGCGCCCCCTCCCCCCCCCAGTCCGAATAGGACAAGGAGGGGGGCCCCTTTCCTCTTCCCCTCCCCCAATCCTATTCCAACTAGGAAGAGGGGGGGAGTCCTACTCCCGGTAGGAGTAGGACTCCTCCCGGCGCGCCCTAGCTAGGCCGGCCGGCCTCCCCCCTCCCTCCTTTATATACGGGGCAGGGGGCACCCTAGAACATACAAGTTTGATCTTTGGATCGCTCCTTAGCCGTGTCAGCGTGCCCCTCCACCATATTCCACCTCGGTTATACCGTCATGAAGCTTAGGCGAAGCCTGCGCCGTGAAACATCAAGATCGCCACCACGCCGTCGGCCGACGAAACTCTCCTCGACACTCGGCTGGATCGGAGTACGAGGGACGCCATCGAGCTGTACGTGTGTCAAGAACTCGGGCGCTGGAGTAACGGCGCCGGATCGGTCGGATCGCGAGGAGAACGTCGACTACTTCCTCTACGCCAGATCGCTTCGCCGGGTCTACAAGGGTATGTGGACAACACTCTCCCCTCTCGTTGCTATGCATCACCATGATCTTGCGTGTGCGTAGGAAAATTTTTGAAATTACTACGTTCCCCAACACTATCATCGTCCGCCGGACTCCAAGACTACGAAGATACAAGATTGAAGACTCCGTCCCGTGTCCGGATGGGACTTTCCTTGGCGTGGAAGGCAAGCTTGGCAATACGGATATGTAGATCTCCTACCATTGTAACCGACTCTGTGTAACCTTAGTCCTCTCCGGTGTCTGTATAAACTGGAGGGCTTTAGTCTGTAGGACATAACCTCCATTATAACAATCATACCACAGGCTAGCTTCTAGGGTTTAGCCTCCTTGATCTCGTGGTAGATCTACTCTTGTAATACACATCATCAATATTAATCATGCAGGACGTAGGGTTTTACCTCCATCAAGAGGGCCCGAACCTGGGTAAAACATCATGTCCCTTGTCTCCTGTTACCATCCGCCTAGACGCACAGTTCGGGACCCCCTACCCGAGATCCGCCAGTTTTGACACCGACAGTCGGCACACAACGGAACTCATGAGTACAAAAAATCTATTGCACAAGTCTCATAAGTAACAATGAGCAACCAAAGAAATATCGGTGGGGGTACTATTTTCTTCGAAGATGCTTCTTACACTGTCAGTAATATAGCATAAGTTCACCGAAGCGCTTTATCTCATTATGCCTTATGGCCTGATTGCCTGGTTATCGGAAACACCATCGATATTCTTGACAGGTGGAGTACATAACACTTTTCGGCCCTTGGCCGGAGAGGGAGAAGCCGACGGTCGGTTAAGACGCGTTTAAAGTTTGGTGAACACATATATGATATAAGTACTTTGGTACATACAATCATTATACAAAAATTCTTTTACCCAAGTGACTCGGGGGCTCTTAAATTTCTGTGAGCTGTTTTATAATAAGTGTTCTTCTTCTTAGTCGTTGTAAAGTATTTTTTCTATCACTCCCTTTTTCGACGCGAGTGTGTGGTCAACAGTCGGGGAACCTATTTTCTCTCTCAAAGCCGCTAAAGTTTGCTAAACTGGCCTAACGAGAAGTACTCCACCTTCAGGATAGGAGGTTGAAGCCATAGGCCGACCCGCTTGAAGTCTTGAGATAGGATGTGTCATGTTAAAGCACGACAGAAGCACATTTTTTTCCCAATACCAATTTTCTGATTGGCACCGAACGATTGATCTAGTTCGGACGTCGAGTTTTTACTAACGTTTTTCGATTTTCCAATCCTATGGCACTTTTCAACTATTTGTGTGTTTTCTGCATAAGTCTCGCAGTGCAATGCCGGACACCTTTAGGGATTCGGCAAAAATTCTTGGATCTTGCTATATATGCATCAGTTTCGAATTGTGTCTTCGGTCAATAGTTGGGTTGCCCGGCTCCTGTGCTCGCCTCCTACGTTCCACTTTGTTCGGCTAGGTGTGCAAAGGAGAACCACTGCGATCGTGCTTCTAGCTCGCATGGTTAAGCACCTCAGTGTAGAAAGCCAAAAACTGACTGTCACAATAAGCGTAAACTGGTCAGCGGTCCGATGACTGTATTAAATGACGGGCCATTCATAACATTGGCTGAAGTGTTTACGGCTTGACCTCGGCTGTCGCCGAACACTAACCGGAGGGCTACTTGCTGGTCTCCCAACTTTAAGCTCCTATGACTAAGTGAAAGTTATAAAGCCCGCATATTTGATTGCCTCGTTTCCGCCAACACAATTGCCTTCGGGCACCGAGACGTCGGCTAAGGGATGTTTTGTTATTACGGAAACACCCTGCATAGCATCTACAAGGGGGTAGAAGCCGACGATGGGCCACTTTCATATTATAAACGGTCGCAACAGAAGTGAATATTTGGGTTCATTTAGACCACAGAGTTTGGAAGCTTTGCCCGAACTAAATCCTCAGTATTTTCCTCCCACATTGATCGGAGCTGAGGTTGAATGATCGTGCTTAGCATGACAACCCAAAGAAAGGAACCGATAGCGGGACTATTTTCTTTGGACGATGTTTCTTATGTTAAACAATAATATAACATGTCTCTCTGCATGCCTTTGTTTATAAAACCGTATGGCCGGATTGCCTTGTTTGCCATAAATCTTTGCCCTCAAAAAGGCTTTATAAAGTAGGACAAACACTCCCCGGCTGCTGGCCGAGGAGGTTGAAGCCAATGGTCGGTCAACAAAGTTTTGTACAATGCGGATCCGAGCATTAATGACGTATAAAGTACTTGGATACTTAGAGTCATTACATATCATTTGTGATTTTACTATGGATGTCGATCCTTAATTCGGCCTCCTGTGCCCGCATTAAGGCTCGGGGGCTACTGGGCTTCGGGCTTATTATTTACAAATATTAAAAGGACACATCGATCCCCTGGTCTGGTATTGCCACCCGACCAGTGTGTCGGGGGCTACTGTATTGACAATCCAATGCAGAAAATTTAAAATGCAATATAGTTTTCGAGGAGATTATTATCCTCAGGTTGGTCGGCCGACCCAACCTGAGTCTCGAGGACTTTGCACACCGCGTTTCTATTCCTAAGTATGTTGCCGAGCTGGGAATCGATCCTCAGGTCGATTTTGCGAATCAACCTAAGTCTCAGGGGCTACTTGGATCAACGGTATTATGTCATCCTTCAGGTGCATCTCAGGTCTTAGGCCAACACGCACCTTGAGGGCTACTGACTATACATCTCGGCAGATATTACATTGCACAATTCGGAGTTAAATTCATAAAAATCAGCCCATGGCCAAGGTGGTGCACCACCTTGGATACAGTCCGGCGTTGGTGCTCGACTACAATAGACACCCCAGAAGCAGTCCGGCATAAAGCTTGGACGCCAGTGGCTGGCTCCGTAGAGGGCATTTTCGGCATTAAGCTCGGCTAAACTCCTCCAACTTTTTTGAACCAAGGTGATCTATGACACCTGGATATAGTCCGACGTTGGAGCTTGGACATAGTCCGGCGTTGGAGCTCCGATGCAGTTCAGCGTTAGAGCTCAGCTGTAACAATACTCCTCATATACAGTCCGGCGGTTGAGCTCGGATACATTCCAGCGTTGGAGCTCGGAAGCGGTCCGACGTTGGTGCTCAGCTGCAAAGATACCTCGAATGCAGTACGGCGTTGGAGCTCGGACGCAAGAGGACGACACTGCCGCCCGGGGACAACTTCAACCCCGAGGTGTGGCATAAAAATAACAAGGTATTGATAAGGGCCGGAAACTTAAAGGGGCTCCTCGGATACCCGACGTGTAAACTCTTCGGATTCACTTTGGCGATCCTCAAGATCGAAGATGGAAAGATTTGTTGAACCAGTTTTCAAGACCGACGACCAAAGATGAAGAACAGTTTGGAAGAATCGAGGAGCGTCCCCAACTTGAAGCCGGTTCAGGGGGCTACTGACGATGTTCTGGACTAGGGGGTACTCACCACGTCGTCTCCCGATCAGTTGGATTGGGCCGAGGACCCCATGGTCAGATACTCATGGGCCGCCTGCATAACCCCCGCCAGATACAAGGAAGACTCCACAAGACTTGGCGCCCAAGACAAGGACTCTCCTAAACCCTAGGCCTCCGGTGTCTTATATAAACCGAGGCCAGGCTAGTCAATAGACAATCTCATATTCATTACTACAATCTCGTGGTAGACAGATGTACTCTGTACTACACCCATATGAATACAATCAAAAGCAGGACATAGGGTTTTACCTCCATCAAGAGGGCCCGAACCTGGGTAAAATCTCGTGTCCATGTTACCATCGTTCCAAGACGCCTAGCTTAGGACCCCTACTACGAGATATGCCGGATTTGACACCGACAGGGGGCACCACCCCTGTTTGTGCCGACAGTGCCTCCTCTTCTTGCAGCTCCGAGCTCCCCACTGCCAAAGCAGCCTACTGCCAGGAGGAAGACGCTGGCGGGGCTCACCGGCTTCGATCTCAGCTGGCGCAGTCCTCGTGTGCGTGCCAAGAAGAGGGCCATGCCCATTGCCCAGCTCGCCGAGCAGTTGCTCTGCCCAAGGATGCGGATCATGGACGAGAGGAATAAGGTCACCCAGGAGGCGCTGAACCGCTACATTGCCATGTTCCAGGACTAGTTGCCTGACTCCGCTGTTCTGTCCTAAGAGATCTCTTTAGGATGGACTACAACCTGGCGATCACGGTGGAGGAAGCGTTGCTGCAGCATGGTGGAGATGCAGGCCCGGAGATGGCCTCAATGGTGGACAAAGTGGCTGTAGATGCAGCCTGATGAACCATAGGTTCCCCTGATGACGTACTGTAGTTTGCAAATGTTATGCATCCTTCACTGAATGTTGTTACGCCTGTTTGTGGTCGTTTTATTCAGCTGCTATTTGTTACCGTGGTGAGGCAAATTGAATCCCTTCTGGTACCTGTCTAATGCCTATCTGATGTTGCATGATGTTATCCATGATTAGTCACAACCTCAGTGTTCTAAACTGGAATGTTCGAGGTTTAAATTGCCCAAATATAAGAGTTGTTGTCAATGAGACTGTCGCCGCCTCAGCTTGCCACTTAATTAGCGTGCTTCCAAGAAATGAAACTAGAGCTTGTTGACCCCATGATCGCCTCCTTCCTGGGCGGCTACATGCTCAAGGGTTTTGCGCAGCGACCTGCTATAGGCACTCGTGGTGGAATCCTTTTGCTTTGGGATGAAGACCAGATGAAGCTTGAAAACGTCATTTCGGAACCTACACCCTCTCGGCAAAGTCACCCTCATTAGCTCTGGTACCTATTTCAACTTCAACACGGTCTATGGACCGATGAGAAATAACCTTAAGGACGATTTCTTTAGCAAGCTAATGGCTGAGAAGCTGCCTCACGGCGATGGATGGTTGGTCACGGGCGACTTCAACCAAATCTACTGCGCTCGAGACAAGAACCGTTCCAATGCAAACGTAGCTGCATCGCTCGCTTTCGAGACGCCCTCAATTTCTATGAGCTCAAAGAAATTCACCTCCAAAACAGGAAGTTCACCTAGAGCAATGAATAAAGCAACCCAACCATGTCCAAGCTTGCTGGTTTCTTCTGCAATGAGGATTGGGACATCATTTTTGTCAAGCATATCCTCTAGGTTCTGTCATCGTCCCTCTCGGATCATTGCCCGCTACTGCTAGCTAACGATGATGGCCCCCGACGGCCGAAGACTTTCCGCTTTGAGAACTTCTTGACAAGCATGCCTGGCTTCTGGCAAACCATCCAGGATGCTTGGAATGAGCCCTCCGTGCACTCTAAGGCATACCAAAGGCTTTTCCATAAACTTAAGCTTACTAGTCAGAGGCTTAGGTCTTGGAGCAAGACCCTCTTCTCCCAGGCCAAAGTACAACTGCACATGGCTCTGGAGCTCATCTTGCGTCTCGATGAGGCCCAAGATCATATAGATCTTAGCGTGGAGGAGGTGGACCTTCGCAAAAGACTTAAGAAAAGAGTGGTCGGGCTGGCTGTGATGAAAAGGGCTAGGAAAAAGCAAAACTCGAGGATAACAAATATCAAGGAGGGGGATGCAAACACCCGTTACTTCCATCTTCGGATCAACGGGAGACGCCGAAAAAACCTTATCCATAGACTCAAGCATGGAGGTGGCTGGGTGACTAGCCATGATCATAAAAGCAACATTGTCCAGCACATTTTGCTAACATTATCAAAAGGGTTCGCCACGCTCCAAAACTATCAATTAGGCCGCCTTTCCCCTTACGACCCATGACCTCTCCGACCTTGGGGAGCCCATCACAGAGGATGAAGTCAAGGATGCTCTCTCTGCTCTTCCTGGAGACAAGGCCCCGGAACCTGATGGTTTCACCGGGAAAAGTTTCAAGGTCTGCTGGGACATTCTCAAAGATGATGTCATGTTGGTGATGAACAAGTTCTCAAATCTGCACGCGGAAAACTTTCACTGGCCCAACTCGGCAAATATCGCCCTCATCCCTAAGAAAGATGGCGCCAAAGACATCTCAGACTTCAGACCAATGAGCCCGATACATGCCGTTGCAAAGCTCATTGCCAAAATCCTTGCAACCGTGTATATATAATCATTGATCATAGATGACTGTACTGGTGCAACATCTTCAAGAAAAACAGCAAATGTTCAAACACTAAAGGAAAACCCGAAGCCTGGGCTGCCATGGGGTGTATGTACAACAATATATGCCAGGCATATATGCCGGCCTGAGTAACCTAGAATGACGCTTGCTTTTTTTAGATAAAAGGTGATAGCCCGACTTTATAAATAAAGCCACCAGGCAGAGTCACAACCACCACGAAACCTCAGAAGTTTAACAAGCCGCATAATAAGTGCAGTTACAAGGCATCCAGCCTAATTGGCGCGCAGGCCACCCAACCAGCAGCCAAGACTACTAAGGAGGATTTCGCCTAGAATGCCGCAGCAGGGTAGACGCCGTAGAATTCATTCTAGAAAGCATATCGTCGAAAGCCTCTAGATCCCCATCCTTAATCAATGATCTCCATTGTTGCAAAAAGATAGTGGCTTTAAATAAGCAGTTGACAGGGTTAGTAGGAAAAATGTGCTCAATAGTGAACTTGTTCCTAGTAGTCCAGAGCGCCCAACAAATCGCAGCCCAGCCCACCATGAAAACCCTCTTAGACCGGCCTACTAGGGAATTGATGCATTGTTCAAATCACCAAAGGAGGAGGGGATCCAATTAACCCCAAACCAAAGTCTAATGCAACTCCATATGAATTTAGCCAAAGAACATTGGAAAAATATATGCTCAGTGTTCTCAAGGGCACCGCAAAGTTGACAGGAGTCCGAGCCCGGACCATTCCTCTTCTTAATCTGGTCAGCCGCTGGAAGTTTGCGACGGTAAGCTTGCCAGAGGAAGATCTTGATCTTAGGAGGGATGCGGGCAGACCAAATGGACTTAAACTCTTCCGTGCGGGTACCAGCGATAAGTTTCAAATAAGCCGACTTTACCGAAAAACGCCCCGAAGAGGCATGAGGCCAAACCATAGAGTCCTCTTCCTCCGAGAGCAGGGGGAAGCAGTGCAATAAGACGCTGCTGCCTTCCAACTCTCATCGGGAAAGAGAGCGCCGAAATCAAGAACTCCAGCCCTCGAGCCGAGAGCTCAAAGATAGAGATCTCAGGGTCAGCACAAAACGAGAACAGAGTCGGGTGGGCCACCGCCAGCGTGGTGTCTCCAACCCACCAGTCTAACCAAAAATGCGTGGACTTACCATTACGAACAACGAACTTCACAAGGGAGTGGAAAGCCGGTCTGATACTAACCAGCTGGCGCCAGAATTGAGAGCCACCACAAGCGGTAGCGAACATAGGGCTGGAAGGAGGGAAATATTTCGCTTTTAGGATATTAAGCCACACGGGACGGTCATCGAGGAACATAATCTTCCACCACCATTTTAATAACAAGCATTTATTCATGACTCTGGTGTTGATGATGCCAAGACCCCCCATGCTCTTGGGTCTACAGATGAGATCCCACTTTACCATCCTGTATTTGCGTTTATTATCGGAGGAATTCCAGAAGAAAGCACCCCTGTGCTTACCGAAGCCCGAATGTGTCCCTTCGGACAGCAGATAGAATCCCATAAGGAACATCGGGAGCGAGGAAAGGCAAGAATTGGTGAGCGCAACCTTGCCCGCCTGGGAATTGTACCGACCTTGCCACGGCAGAACTCTATTGCCAACTTTAGTCACAACCGGGGCAAAATCTTTAGCCAACAACTTAAGAGGGGAAATCGGAAGGCCCAAATATTTAAGAGGGAAGGCTCCAAGAGAGCAATTCAGAAGGTGGGCCACCCGCAGCCCCCTCATCGAGACCCTACCACAATTGCCTCGCTCTTAGAGAAGTTGATTTTAAGACCCGACAAGGTTTCAAAGCATAGAAGAATAAATTTCAGATTAGTGATGGAATGATCATTAAGCTCCACCAAAATGATTATGTCGTCCGCATATTGTAAGTGAGAAATGCCATTAGGAAGAAGATGAGAACTAACAGGCGTAATATGGCCAGCAGCCGCTGCACGAGCCAAAATGCGGGAGAGAGCATCAGCCACAAAGTTGAAAAGCAGGGGAGACACCGGATCCCCTTGTCTCAAGCCCCTACCATTCGCAAAGAAGTTACTGGTCTACCCGTTAACTGCCACCGCCGTATGGCCCCCCGAGACAAGTTGCATCAGGCGGTGGACCATCGAGCTAGCGAACCCCTTGGCCAACAGCACTTGGCGAAGGAAGCTCCAACTAACTGAATCGTACGCCTTTTCAAAATCGAGCTTGAGCACCAGAGCCTTGGTGTTTTTGCTGCGTAGGTCATGGATAATCTCGTGAAGGCAAAGCACCCCGTCCAGGATGTACCTACCCTTAATGAACGTGGATTGGAAAGGGCTAATGACTCGATGAGCGATTGGGGACAGCTTCACAGCCATATCCTTGGCTGGTATCTTAGAAAAGTTGTTAATGAGAACAATAGGCCTAAATTGGGAGATTAAGTCAGCGCCTTTAACTTTAGTAATGAGGGTAAGGACTGCGTAGTTCAGTCTCGAGATGTCTACAGTCCCCAGCCAAAAGCCTTGAGTGATAGCCAAGATTAGGCCTTTTAATTGAGGCCAGAATTGTCGAAAAAAAGGAATGGAAAAGCCGTCCGGGCCTGGCGCCGCATTATAATCGGCAGAACGAATCGTCTCGAAAATTTCCTCCTCCGAAGGGGGAATTAGAAGGTTATCATTTTCAGCGCTCGAGAGTTGGTCACACGGAGACCAGAAGGTCGCAGCCAGCTTGAAGCCTAGCTCGGGTTTAGCCTCAAGAAGGTTAGAAAAGAAAGATACCACATGCCGCATAATCACCGGTGGGTCAGAGGTCCTGACACCATCAATAATAAGGCTATCAATAAAGCACCTACGCCTTCTACCATTAGCAATAGCAAAGAAATACGCTGTGGGCAAGTCCCCCTTGAGGGTCCAGTTGATAGTACCGCGTTGTTTCCAGTAAATTTCCTCCTGCCTATGAATGGCCAACAACACCTCTTCTAACCCATAACGGGATTGCCATTCATCCGGGGACAACCCAACTGAATCCGCACGTTCGTCCAGGACACCTATCTGAGCCGCCAACCTTGCTTTGTCATGCCTTGACTCAGCAAAATGGTTCCTGGACCAACCTCTAAGGAATCTACGCAGAAAATAAGAGCATTGGTGCCAGTCATCCATTGGTCCAAAGGACCGACGATTCGAGGAAAGGAAGGACAGAATTTTTTGAGCCATCAAACCATTGAAACCCTCGACTAGAAGCCAGGAAGCATCAAAATGAAACCTCGAGACACCCATAGAGCGCGACCCATCATCAAGAATCAAGGGTGTGTGATCAGAGCCAACAGAAGCAAGGGACTTAAGACTAGCATGAGGGAAAAGAGGGTCCCATCTCGGGCAAACAAAAACTCTATCAAGAACTGAGCGAATGGGGGGGGGGGTTGATGATTAGACCACGTGTATCGGGCTCCGACCCTAGGGATCTCACGAATAGCCATATCCCTAATGAAGGCATTGAACGCATTAGCCAAGGCCCACGAGAAGTTAGGAGAGCTCTTGTCGGAGGGGAATTGAAGCAAATTAAAATCACCCCTAATCAACAGCGGAAGCTGCCAAGATTCAATCTTAGTACTAAGCTCATCCAAAAAAGCATAAGACATAGCATGGTCAGCAGGACCATAAACCACTAATATTTCCACTAAGGAGTTGAGAGAGCGAATGGAGACAACCGTGCTAGCCCAGAAAATGCCATGGTCGAAAGCCATGAAATCAAAAGTATCTTTTTTGGATCCAAGTAGAAAACCTCCCGAGTGACCAGCCGAGGCCACAAAATTCCAATGAAATCTATCGATCCCAGCAATAGCCGATAATTCACAAGCAGAAAAGGAAGATTTTAAAGTCTCGACAAGGCCAATAAAATCTACATACTCAGATCGAACTAGGTCCTTAAGTTGGTCTCTGCGCCCCCTAGCACAGAAACCTCTAATGTTCCAGAAAAATGCCTTCATTTATACAACAAGTTTTTGATACGGACACTCGACCTGCTCGGGGCGACGCAGGGTTTTGATCGTTTCCCTACCCCACGTTTAGACACCATCGAGGGAGCATGACTCCTATCATCCCCCCCCCGTCCCCACTGGCCACCACCAGTGGGGCACCCGAACCCTCCCTAGCCTCCTTGGCTCTCGCAATGTCTGCCTGAGCGATTTCATTCGCCCTGATGATACCAAGAAAGGAAGAAGGAGAACCCAAACTAGAATCTAAACAGATACCCACATCGTTTAAAATATTAAGCAAACGAGCAGCAGATTGAGAGGGGAGAACTAAACGGACAGGAGAGGAAATAGCGGGGGGGAGGGGAGGGAGGAGAGTACGAACCTGCAGGAGGCAGATCCCAAGCCGCCACACGCCGAGCAGCCCGATCGACCACCCGCTCACCACTGTTGGAGACACGGCCACTCTTACGAGTTGTGGACGCAGGCGAACGAACAGGAATAGGGCGCGCGCGACTGGGAGAGGCCGCAGCGGAAGACGGACCCGAGGCCACACCCAAGTCAGCCTCGAGCCGGCGGCAGAGCCCAGCCGCAGACTACCTAGAGTCACCGAGGCTCTTGGCGGAGAACTTCTTAACAGAGGATTTCTTCTTCTTTTTGAGCACCGCAGGACCCGTCGGGGGGAGATCTTCAATGCCTGACAGTGAGGGAGAAGCGGGGCGAGCGGGGAGGTTGGAGCACACCGCTGAGAAAGGCGTGCCCTTGGCCCCACCAGCAGCCGCCTCCCCCCCCCCACGCAGATCCAGCGCCGAGCCCTGGACCCCCTTGCCAGCCGGCGCATTCTCCTTGAGCATGTCCTGATCTTCGGGTGAGAGGCCATCCCACTCCAACTGGGTGAACCGGGGATCGGACCCGTGCAAGGAGTCATCGGGCAGCCATCCCCCTCTTTGCTCTTGTCGCCATTGTCAGAGGCCGGAGGCGGGGGAGGAGGAGGGGGCGACACTGGGCCTGAGGCCCTCTCCACCCGCACACGGAGTCGGAAGCCACCCACCGCAGGGAAGACGTCAAGGGAGCCATGAATGCACAGGGGGTCGACGCACCAAATCCGGAGCCGGGCCGGCCCCAGGATCGCCAAAGATTCTTGGTCAACCTCAATGGGCTTGCCAATAAGGACTCCGAAAGCCATCAGGAAAGCCGAGGTGCGCATGGACGGAGCAACATCTTCTACCAGCACCCAAACATCAGACAAGGAGGATATAGACTTGGATCCATTAGAGGCAGCTTTAACCGAGACCACGAGTTGATTCAGAGGGAGAGTGAAGCTAGAGCAAGAAGATATCATCCGGAGACTCCCTTTAGAGGGGAAGGTCGCTGCAAACTCGAACTCGGAGAGCTGGTGGATCTGCCAGTCCCATCCACCCTCGTCCCATAACTTGAGCTCATCAAGAAGAATCTGAGGGGAGATGCGTTTATCCTGGACAGAGATAATACCAACATTGGACAGGGAGGGGATGGGGGCAGCCTCAGGGATCTCCCTATCAAGAGCAAAGAAGGAACATCCAGGAAGACCAGTGCCATAATGGACAAAAGAAGGAGGCTTGACACGATTCTGATAGTCCACCGTAAGGTGGCCGTCTTCCCGGCAGATGAGGCAGAAGGGAGGGTTTTCACATCGAGATTGGAAGTGGCCAGGACGATGACACACAAAACAGGTGAGGATGGGGTTGGAGACCTGAGATTGGGGAGGGATGCGACCACGAGGAGGAGGAGGGAGGATGCCATCCCCAGCCGCAGCAGGCCCAGAGTCGGAGCCCCGCCCCATCACGGGGCCAACGGGACGCCGAACCGGAGCCCCCGACGCCCTGGGAAGAACGGACGGCCCGCCTCAGCTGAAAGACGCACCGAGCGCCGCCCCGGGGAGCAGCACCCAGGGAAGAGGGCGCCAGGGCAGGCCCCGACGAGCCCTCCCGGCTGGCCGCCGCCGCCGCCACCTCCCAGGGATCTGCCGACGCCGAGGGAGCACCAGAAGTAGGGGGGAGGCGCCGAAGGGCCCGACCAAGAAGCACGGGGAGAGCCAACGGACGCCGCCGCCGACCCCGCCTCCGGAGTGATCGAGGCCTGAAGCTTCGCGCGAAGAGCCGCCTCATACTCCAGATCCGCGTCCACATCGCCAGATCCACCACGGCCCCGCTTCTGCCGGGGACCGCCTCACTTGAGGACGCGCGGGATCGATCCATCGCCGCCACCATAGCAAAGGGAAGGGAGAGGGGAGGAGGAGGACCAGATCTGATGAAACGCCAGATTGGGAAACGATGGCGGAACAGATCAGATGAGGAGGCCGGAAACCCTAGGAATGGGGGAGCCGCACCTCTCCGCACCCATAAATACCCCGTCCGAGCCAGTCCCGAGCCGAAACACGGCCTAACAGAAGGGGTGGGCTGGACCTGGGCCGTCCGCAGCCCAGGGTCCACAGAAGGGAGGGGGGAAATCAGAGAGAGATGCCAGGGCCAAGGACGAAGCCGGCCCACCAGGCCCAGCAGAACCCACCGAGGCCCGCACCACAGGAGGGGGCACCAACGCCGCCCCAGCACCCAGATCTAGGGTTGGGGCCGGCACCGGCGCTGCTAAGGAGGCGGAGGGCGAACTCGCAGGCGCGCTAGCACGCAAACCCACCGGAGAGGGCGAGGCCGAATCCGGCGCAGACCGCAGCGAGTCCAGGCACGGAGACCAGCACGAAGCACGACGCCGCCCGCGCGAGACGCGGCGCCACCCGTCCGACTCCACGGAAGGCCGGACAGGCCGCCCTCGCCCACCGGGCGCAAACTTGCGCCGGCGAGCGACCGCCGCAGCCACAGGGGGAGAGCACACCGGGGACGAGCGAGGTGGGGGGGATGAAGCCTCAGAATCCGAGCCGAATCCGTCAGAATCAAGAGCCCAGAACTTGTTAGCCCGAAGAGGGGCGGTGAGGACAGAGCGAGAAGTCGAGGCCAGAGGGCAGGGGGGCTGCGCGAGGTGCCGGAGCGGGTCCCGAAGGGGAGCGTGGAGGGGATGGGGAGGAGGGGGGAGCACGAGGCCGGGGCGCCGCCGGAGCTTCGCCAGCCACCGAGGCCGCCGCGAGGGGGAGGGGAGAGGAGGGGGAGGGGAGAGCCATGAATGACGCTTGCTTTGCACGGCAGCATTACAAAAGTCAATAATGATATAGTATCAAGCATGAAACTTCCAGGTTCCAACCAGAGCAACCTGATGATGCTACATACATATCCCTAAAGAAAACTTAGCAGCCCTTGTCGTTAATCGAAGATAAACATCTATCGCTGTCACCATATATGACGATGAGGGCATCAGGCAGGCGGCTAATTTCCCAACCGTTGACCTGTGCAACTGGCAAACCAAACCAACATACATATAGAGAGGATGTTCATATGTGGACGACATTGCAAGAACACAAGAATAAGGACTAAAGCTTGTCAAACAAATTCTAGCTCGTCACTCGATGTCCTTGAATAAGAGCTTATAAGGTCCCCAGCAGAAAAAGAAAGAATAAGAGCTTAAGGTATCCGGAAAAGAAAAGGTAAAAAAAAAAAGCTTAACAGTAAGGTATAATGGTTGTCACCAACAAACCTTCTGTTGCCAGCCAACCCAATCATTCTTTGGCATCTCTTAATATTCTAGTTCAATCAACAGTGACACTTCCACTGGCATGGCCAAAAGCCCAAAACCCGGTGGCCGGCCTATGGGGTCAACCCCTACTAAAATCGTCCAGACATGATGTACTCCCTCCGTTTCTTTTTAGTCTGCATATAAGGTTTGGTCAAAGTCAAGCTTTGCATAGTTTGACTAACTTTATATTAAAAAATATCAACATTCACAATATGTAATCAACTTTTTCAGATGCACCATGAAATGTATTTTCATATTATATAGTTTAAGTATTGTAGATGTTTATATTTTTTAATATAAACTTGGTCAAACTTTGTGTAGTTTGACTTTGACCAAAACTTATATGCGGAGTAAAAAGAAACGGAGGGAGTATTTTGCTGGAAACAACAACATAGTATACTACACAACAGGATTTGTAGAAACTTGAGGGTCAACGGTGCTTTTTCCCTGTAAAACACATGATAAGATTTGCATCTCGATGCTGTAGTTGGGTCAATGCCGTCACAGGTAGCTAGTGTGGGAGAGGTAGAAGAACACCTGTGACCTGACGTAACTGACACGGAAGTAGTAGAGACGTACGTATAAATTAGCATGCTTGATTGCTTCCCTTGTCAAACTTGATATGATGAAAGCATACGACCGTGTCGAGTGGCATTTTTTTAGAGGCAATTCTCACTAAGTTGGGCTTCAATGTTGATTTTGTCCGGCTCATTATGAAGTGTGTATCATCGGTGCGCTTCCCAGTCCGGGTTAATGGTGTGTTATTGCCATTCTTTTCACCCTCGCGTGGGCTGAGACAAGGTGACCCAGCCTCACCTTTCCTCTTTTTGCTATGCGCGGAGGGCTTTTCTTCTCTGTTGAAGTTTTACAATCATGGCTATATTGACAGAGGCATCAGAGTAAGTTATAGATCGCCTTGGGTAACTCATTTGCTGTTCGCAGATGACAGCTTGATCTTCATTAGCGGAAACACCCAAAGTGCAGTGAGACTAAATGAAATCCTGAGGGTTTATGGTGATGCTTCGGGTCAGTGTGTCAATCGTGCAAAGAGCGCAGTGTACTTCAGTTCCAACACACCAGCCCAGGTAAAACAGCAGCTCAAAGCGGCACTCAGTATTGATGTTGAGGCATTCAGCTTAACGGTACTGGGCTCCCCACGCGATCGGGCGACATAAGTGGAACTTTTGATCACATCGGGAAACAGCTCATGGAAGATGCAGGATGGTCTGAAAACTGCTTATGTGCAGTAGGGAAACCTTGCTGAAATCAACAGACAAAGCATCCCAATGTACTCTATGAGCACCTTTCTACTAACAAAGAAGGTGTGCAAGAGTTTGACGTCGCCATGGCTAAGTTTTTTGGAGCAGCTCTATTGATAAAAATGCTTTACATTGGGTGTCATGGAAGAAGTTGGCTACTCCAAAGTGCCAAGGAGGAATGGGGTTTCGTAACCCACAACAGTTTAACATTGCGCTACTAGGGAAGCATGGGTGGCGGTTCATGACGAACCCAGACTCTCTGTGCGCAAGGGTAATGAAAGGCCGCTACTTTCCTGATACAGATTTCTTGCATGCCAACGTTCCCAAATCAGCTTCTGCGACTTGGAGAGCTATCATTGCTGGAAGGAAAGCCCTACAGGCGGGACTTATTATGAGAGTAGGAGATGGGAGCTCTATAGATGTTTGGATGGACAAGTGGATCCCGGGAACCATCTCCATGAAACCTTTACTCAGATCGCCGAGCACTAATATTCATCGAGTCTCGAATTTGATTGACACTGAGAACTGGTCTTGGAAACAGGAACTTATAAGGACAACTTTTATTGCTCCAGATGCAGATGCTATTCTTAATATACCCATCAGAAGGGGAGGAGGACAGGATTTCTTTGCTTGGGCCTTCGAACGCTCAGGGAACTACTCTGTTAAATCAGCGTACCGTGCTCTAATGACTCAAAACGAGCGCCTAGCTCTAGAGGAAGGGACGGCTACAGGTGCTTCAATGGATGATAAACAGATGTGGACAGCCTTATGGAAACTGAAAGTGATCCCCAAGGTTCGGGTGTTCTGGTGGAGGGTGTTGAGAGGGATTTTACCTGACGAATGTACTCTCAAGCACCGCCACATTTCAGTTCTTGACACTTGTAAAGTGTGTATGGCAAGACAGGAGGATCTCATGCATGCGTTAATACAATGCTCCCATGCACGACGTTTCTGGAACGAAGCCTGTTCTTGGTTCGATCTCAGACTCCCTCGACTACATCCAAGGTCGTGGGCTAGAGACATTCTATGTGGTGATCGGATCAGGGATGTGGATCGTCCAAAAATCATCACCATCATGTGGATGATCTGGCATTCTCGTAACCGGATCAAGCACGAAGAAGAAGGTAGAGACCCAGTGGCTGCGATGAGATCTACGCGGGAGGCCCTAGCGCTGCTGGAGTTGCCCCGCAAGGAAGCCTCCCTGCTGCCAGGACATGGTTGGAAGTTGCCGGAACCGGGTACGATCAAGATTTCATGTGATGGAGCACTCAATGTGGCGGAAGGTCGAGGAGGGGCGGGTGGTATAGCCCGGTCCGTATCTTCACTCTTGGGGGCTTGGTGCAAACCGTTCGGCAACATCTCCGATCCTCTTATCATGGAAGCCTTATCAATGCGAGAAGGAACGCTCTTTGCAAAACTTCGAGGCCTATCGCATGTGATCATGGAGACCGACCGTCAGAGTTAGTGCAACTCGCATACACGCCACAACTCACGCTCGTTGTGGCTCCTATCCTAGATGAAATAGGAGAGCTTAGTTGTGATTTTTCTGTTTTCGAGATACAACATGTATCCAGGTCAGCAAACTTACCGGCCCATCTATGTGCAAAACGTGCATGCACATTGAATGTGACCGAATGTTGGCTTGAGGACACCCCTAGTTTTTTGGTAACCAGCCTGCTGGCTGATTGCTCGGGGAACTCTTTTGTTAAATAAAGCTCTCTGATTTGCCCGAAAAAAAAAAAACTAGAAGATCTCGCATTCATCACAACATTCATGATGGCGAGATTCGCCAGCCTAGCCTTCCTTTCTCTGATCTCTCATCTGCTGCTGCGCTCCTGTGTGTCCGCTGCAGCACCATCGGTACAGCACACGCTGGGCACCGGGTCATCCCTGTCGGTGGAAGACCACGAGCGGCCGTTCCTGGTGTCACCAGACGCCACCTTCTCCTGCGGCTTCCTCCAGGCCGGCGACAACGCCTTCTACTTCTCCGTCTGGTTCACCGCCGCCAAGAACCGGACCGCCGTCTGGACGGCCAACCCTGGCGCCCCGGTGAACGGCCGGGTTTCCAGCATATCCTTCAGCCCCGAAGGCCAGCTGGCGCTCGCCGACGCCAACGGGACAACTGTGTGGAACAGCAAGACCGGCGGCAAGAGGCACCTCACCGTCTCCCTCCGCGACACCGGGAATCTTCTCATCGCCGACCCGTCCACCGGCCGCGCCGTCTGGCAGAGCTTCGACTGGCCGACGGACACCCTGCTCCCGTCGCAGACGCTGTCCAAGGACAAGAAGCTCGTCGCCGGCTACTACGCCCTCTACTACGACAACGACAACGTGCTGCGCCTCCTGTACGACGGCCCGGAGATCGCCAGCATCTACTGGCCGAACCCGGACCATAACGTGTTCGACAACGGCCGGACAAACTACAACAGCTCACGGATGGGCGTCCTCGACGACACCGGCGTGTTCCTCTCCAGCGACAACCTGCGAGTCGAGGCCTCCGACCTGGGCGCCGCCGGCGTCAAGAGACGGCTAACTATCGAGCAAGACGGAAACGTGAGGATCTACAGCCTGAACGCGGCCGGAGGATGGACGGTCACGTGGGCGGCGCTAAAGCAGCCGTGCTCCGTCCACGGGCTGTGCGGCAAGAACGCCCTCTGCGAGTACCAACCGTCCCTCCGATGCTCGTGCGCGCCGGGGTACGAGATGGTCGACCGCCACGACTGGAGAAAGGGCTGCAAGCCGACGTTCAGCCTCCCCACCGGCACCACCAACTGTAGTGAAGCTCCGGCGTCGGAGCGGTTCACGTTCGTCCAGGTGGCAGCAACCGACTTCTACGGCTACGACCTCGGGTTCAACCAGTCAGTCACCTTCGAATACTGCAAGAGCATGTGCTTGAAGATGTGCTCCTGCGCCGCCTTCGCCTACAGGTTGGATGGCCGGGGCAATTGCTTCCCGAAAGGCGTCCTGTTCAACGGCTACACGTCGCCGGCGTTCCCTGGAAGCATATATCTCAAGGTGCGTAGCGATCTCAACCTCAACGCCACGGCGCCGCAGCTGTCGGTACAGGCCACGGGCCTCGCCTGCAATCGTAACGGTTCTCGTACCGCCATCGTCCCACGATACGCGGACACGTACGGGACACCTACCCGCGGCACAAAATGGTCCTACTTTTTTGGGTTCGCCGCGGTGCTGGGATTTCTCGAGCTTCTCTTCGTCGCCACGGCGTGGTGGTTCCTGTCCAGCCAGGAGAGCATGCCCAGCTCGCTGCAGGCAGGCTACAGGCTGGTCATGGCGACCCAGTTCAGGAGGTTCACCTACCGGGAGCTCAAGAACGCCACTGGGGACTTCAATGAGGAGCTCGGCCGCGGCGGCTCTGGCGTGGTGTACCGCGGTGTGCTTGATAAGACCACCGTGGTGGCCGTGAAGAAGCTGACAAACGTGGTGCAGGGCGAGGAGGAGTTCTGGGCAGAGATGACGGTGTTCGGGAGGATCAATCACATCAACCTGGTGAGGATCTGGGGGTTCTGCTCCGAGGGCAAGCACAAGCTGCTGGTGTACGAGTACGTGGAAAATGAGTCACTGGACAGGCACCTGTTCGGCAAGGACATCGGCAAGTCACTGGCGTGGAGCGAGCGATTCAAGATCGCGCTTGGCACGGCCAGGGGCCTAGCCTACCTTCACCATGAGTGCCTCGAGTGGGTCATCCACTGCGACGTCAAGCCGGAGAATATCCTTCTAACGCGCGACCTCGACGCAAAGATCGCCGACTTCGGGCTGGCCAAGCTGTCCGGGAGAAACACCATTGGCAACGGCAAGGTCGCCGACACCGGCGTGCAGCTCTCCCACATGAGGGGGACGGCGGGGTACATGGCACCGGAGTGGGCGTTGGGCCTGCCGGTCGACGCCAAGGTCGATGTGTACAGTTACGGCATCGTGATTCTGGAGATCGTGATTGGGAGCAGGATATCTGACCAGACGATCACGGAAGGCGGGGAGCGGCTGGAGATGTGGCGGATTGCGCAAGCGCTGAAGCAGGTGGTGGCGAGTGGAGACATCATGTCATTAGTGGATAGCAGGCTGAATGGGCAGTTCAACCCTCGGCAGGCCATGGAAATGGTGAAGATCTCCTTATCTTGCATGGAGGAGAGGAGCAACAGGCCGACCATGGATGACATCTCTAAAGCTCTTACGGCATGCGATGACGAGGACGAGCATCCTGCGTACTTGTCATGACTTTGGTTTCATGCTCGATAGTCGATTCCCGCGTCTCTACCATTGTCGTGTTGTTCTCGCTATATTGTTGTAGCGTGTAATTTGAACTTCCGTTGCACCATTTCACGAAAAAATGTAACTCTAGCCTGCTACGAATCAGATACTGGCTTGGAGCCTCCTCTTTTTAGAACGAAGGCTCAAGAAGAGCTTGGCTTTGAATTAACAAAGCCATCAACCGAGCAGGAGTACAAGACTGCAACTTACAACAGGAGTACTCAGTAGAACAACTCGAAGGCAAAGAGTACACCACTCTTGCCATTGAACGCCGCAAAGCCGAAACTAGCTAACCTACTGAGGCGACGATAGGAGGACACCACCATGCATGTTTTGTGTCGTTGACTTCCACCAAAGGACCAAACAGGGGCAAGACGTGATCTGACTCCGCCGCCGCAAAGGCCCCCTACCCTTCCACCCAGGCTCGACGGGTGCCGCACCGGCGGCCGACGAAGTGGTTCACCCTAGAACCCAAATCAAAGTGCCCAAGCTACCAAAGGAGAGGCACAAGGAACATACCCACATCAAATAGAGAACCGACCACCCAATTGCCGTCGCCGGCAGCAGCAAGGCAGGACACCGAACGAGAGTTATTGGGCGAAGGCGCTGAAACCTCGAAGAAGGCCACACCATGCATCGCCAACGCCGAGGCCTACCGCCGGTATTGAGGCAGCGACCCCAATCCCCTCATACCAGCGGCCAGAACCCTCCACGCCTGGACTAGAGTAGGATGCCGAAGATGAGATCAGGCCAACACATGCCGCCATCGAACTACACCCAACTCCACCACCACTTGAGCCAGCCCCAGGTGACACCTTCAGGAAGGAACACACCACCAAAATGCCATTGTCCTCAGGAAAAGGGGGCCTGAGGCTTTCACCTAAGCTCTTGGGCGGGGTGGAAGGAAGAGGAATCCCACCGAAGCCTCCAGCAAGGGAAACGACGCACAAAGGCAACGTCTTTGGTGTGGCCGTCGCGCCAGCCAGGGGTTTCCCCTGGATCTGCACCTACCCATCAGATTTGCGCATCCAACGTCCGAGAATCGGCGACCAGAGCCGCCAGGGACCAAGATCGACGCGAATCGGAGTAGATCAAAGTTGAGGACGCCTCTTCTCCATGGCACATCCGAATTGCAAGGAGCCGCCGCAACAGCCGACACCCGCCACCTCCGTGCTGCCCGCATGGCCAGGGAGGCAGCTCACCTGCACCCGCCAACGGCGCCCACCACAGAGGCCACGTCGCGCACCGCCGTCTGGGGCCGATACACGGGGTGGAGCCGCTAAGATCCCCACCACCACCTTCATTAGAGCCGCGTGGGCGCGCCGAAGGGCTCTTCTGGCGACAGCAGAGGGGTGGGGAAGGGAGGGGGCTAAACTGCGGCGGCTATGGTTGGCCCCTAAGTCGCCTCGGAGGAGACGACGCCCACGTGCGTGGGGGGGGGGGTGCACAGTCATTCAGCTTGGAGCCTCCTTGGAATGCCATAACACAAGATTCCGTAAATAAAATATGAACGGGGATAAAATGTAGCATTTTGAATGCCAAACCTTGTCAAATTCTATTATTCATATGTGGCTGCAAAGAGCAGAGCTGCAATATTAGAACAAAAATTATGCTTAAAATTTGAGTAATCTTTGAAATTTAAGCCCAACAATTAAGGCTATTCTAAAAGAATTTTCTAGCACCGGGCTTTAGCCCTAGCTGGCAACTATAAGTAATGTTGCAAGTTGGGCTGGACACGGAGCCCGAACACAATGTCCCAAAAGTGGCCCGAGCATGCTTTAGTACTCTAGTGAGGCATGGCGGGCTACCCGAGACCACTGGTCTGGACTCGGCAGGGCAATGTCGTGTTAGCCCGACCTGCCTCAAGTCTCGAAACTAACCGAAAGTCAAGAAAGCATGCAAAAATAGGAGTAAATCTAAGGGGCAACCATGTGACGCCCCGACTTAATTGTGCACTAATCATACACGCAAATACGCATGATCAAAATCAAAAACTCACGGGAAGATACCACAACACAACTCTAGACACAAATTAAAGTCATAAAAGCTTTATATTACAACCCAGGGGCCTCGAGGGCTCGAATACATAAGCTCGAATACAAACAAGTCAGCGGAAGCAACACTACTAGAAAAAGGCCTGCTAGTGGCGCACCTGTTTTGGCCACTAATGGTGCAGTACAGGTGCGCCACTAGCATCACGCCATTAGTAATTAATACTAATGGCGCACCCCTGGTGCGCCATTAGTATATTACACGGTGCACCATTAGTATACCTCCTAGGGGGCCATATTTACCTTGTGCTCTGGCTTACTAATGGCGCACTTGTAGATGATGCGCCACTAGTGTGCTTATTGCAATGCGCCACTGAAGTGCAGAGTGGTGCGCCACTAGTATGAATATTAGGGATTTTTTTTCTTTTCTGATATTTGCACAGGTTACAAAACATATTACTGCACAGAATATAGATAGCACAATATATAAACAGCAGATTTATCGAATACAATAGAAGATTAGTCTCCGAATACAATTCATCATTTAGTCTCCGAATTTAAAATACCGAACAAAGTTAGAACATTACAAGTCTCGAGACCGCGAGTAGCGAGTTTGTTTTCACATTACAAGTCGGTATCGATCATCTAAACTACCATAACATAGAAGAGAGCTGCGGTCATCATGATGAGCATCATCGCGATGAAACTGGTCTTCATCCGGTTCCTCCAACGCTCCCTCCTCTCTCCCATTAGATAGCGCGCGTATCTAACTTCCACCTCCGCCCTAGTGGTGTACCCTTTGTAACTGTTACCACTGAAACGGTGAATCTATCTCTGACACTCCTCCCAGTCATCATAGACTCCGGGAACCTTACCCTTGTACACGACATACGACGGCATCTCTATGCACTAGCCAAACAAAACGTTAGTAGCAATTCACAGACAATACATAAGCAATATATAAGTATGCAACAAAACGATCGGAAGAGAAAAGCAACACATTAATGGCACGATTCATGGTCCTACTAATAAATAGCATCGATTACATATAAGTTGAACGACTGTCCAAACCAAAGAGACATACAAGTTCATTAAAGTTTAATATTACAACATGAGCCAATCGACATTTCAGAACTACATAGCATCACTATTTTCGACTCGACTCAGGGACCGGAGCTTGGATGAAGCCGCCGTCTTTCGTGATGGTCATGAAATCGCGGGCGTTGTTAGTCTGCATTTGTAGCGTTGTTTCTATCTCACTGTTCGACAGTTGATATCTGAGGTACAACTGCCCCGAGGTACGAAGGACATCTTGATGGATGATTTCCGCAAACTTCAACTGGATGCGATAGAATTCTTGTCTGATGTCCGCGTCCTGGATTGCCGACAAGCGTGTGGCCCAATCTTTGAGATTATTTGGTAGCAGAAGGTGATTATGGTCCCGTACGATCACCCGCATGTGATGGACGGCGTAGTAGGCATCCTTCTGACTGCCAGGCGGCTGCTTGACGCAGGGGAACATCGTATTGTGGGTGAACACGTGCTTGCCGTACCTACGAATTGTCCTGCTGAAGGTGCCTCAAGATCTGGCGTAGCCGGGGAGAACATCATCAAGAACTTTCTTGATATTTGTGTAGTCTTTCTTCGATTGATGGTCTGAGTCGAAATACGTGGCCATGGAATATTTCGGGCTTAAGAGGATGAGTGTGCAATGTGTGTAACTGCACAAAATACAGAATGTTGGAAAAAAAAGAACGATCGAAATCTAAGAAATCATATGTTACGGGGCAGTGAGGGGATGACTTACTCGGGAAGTAAGGCACGAGGAAGTTATCCTTATCTGGGTTTGCCATAATGACACCTTCAAGGTGTGAACTTGTGACTTGCCGGTCCCCAGCGCTGCCCAAGATCTTGGCACGCATGTAGAAGGGGTCGACTATCACGATGTCCGGGGTCTTGTCTCTAATGATCCGCATCTCCATGCTCAGCGAAAATAGCCGAACGAAGGTGTAGTGCAGCGGATGAAGGTTAAGCATAGCGAAGATGTCATCAAACCGCAGGACGATCGTACCTCCGATGGTGCTATCCACAAAGCCCTTGCCCTCTGGCACCTTGGCCACGAAAACCGGGTATGCCACATCATTCTCGGAGAGACGCCGCTTCTCCAAAGAAAGAACACTGTCATGCAAACTCCGCATAGCACCGGCTGCAGCATTGAGCAGATTAGTCGGTAGCATCGGCCTACCCGCCACATGCACCCTCCTTGAGATATCCTTAGGTGAAGGTGGCCCGTCCTGAGCACGGATCATACTTGGTGTCGGCTGGCTCGTACCGCCCTTGTTATTCTTTCTTTTCCGTCCCTTCTTCTTCTGCTGTAACGGGGTCGAGTTCTGCTCAGAGACGCCTTCTTGAGTGTGTTGGGGCTGACAATATTTTGCACCTCTGCTATCTGAGGCTCGGTGAAGGCGGCAGCTGGAGGCGTCTCCTGAGAACTGAACACCAAACGATGTCTGTCGCAATTGGGTTTCTCCGCGGTACCAGTTAGATCGCGGTCGTCTTTTGCAGGGTTGGGTTCTTGAGAAGGAGGCCCCAAGAATTCGTCACCGTACCCATGTTCGGCAAAGTACTTATCGACGTTGGTAAATGTACCGTCATCGTCGTCGTCGTTGTCCGGATCCTGTGCCATATGCATGTACGGATCCTGTGCCATATGCATGTCCGGCATGTCCGGCAGCGTTGCGGCGGTCTTTCCATGGCTTGGCGCCGCACGATCGGGCGGTGTTATGCGTGGGTGGTGTCCCCCACCCCCAAACAAATCTGGCTCTTCGGCCAAAGCAGGGGCCAGCTTATGCAGGCGCTGAGGGTCATCACATCATCTTCGTCGGCCCCAGCGGGTCGAAATGGAGGTAACAAGTCGTCGCAGCCTAGCAGCACCCAAACCAGTTCAACCCTATACACGGTGGGTGGCATCGGATTACCGTGGAACACGGGGGTTGCCCGGTTGAACGATTCTGCCCTTAGCGAAATCGATCAACTCGCCGCCCACGAAGTGCATGAGAGTGCATGGAACGCCGACGCCAGCGCCCTGCGAAAAGATGTAGGGTGTCAGGGATGCCAGTCAAAGGCAAGAAGATGAAGTCATCGGCCGAGAGGCTTAGTTACCGTGATGGCGTCGAGGTCGGCTAATGTCGAGGCACCGCCAACAGCGGGCGTGCAAGTGACGGAGGGGCCGCTTGCTGCCAAGGTGTCGGCCGGCGTATTCTTCGCAGACCCGGGTGCATTAAGCTCCAATGCCTGTGCCGGCGCCGGAGACACCAATACCGTCGGCGCCAGAGACACCAATACCGCCTCCGCCGGAGGCACCAATGGCACCGCCTGCGTGTTGTGCGACTTGCTGGCCGTGAAGCTGGGAACCAGGGGTGGCCCCTATTGGCCACCCGCAATCCACGCCTGCAGCCCCTCAATCAAGGTAGGCACAATGGCGGTGAGCGTCGTTCCCAGTTGGTGTTGCACTTGCTCTTGGACCATCTCCGGAATCCGCGCCACTTGTGCCTTGAGTTCTTGAACCTTGCGCGACTGGCTTTCCGAGCTGGTCTTCTCTCCTTTCGCCCACCAGCGTTATAGTATGACGACCATTTCGTGGACAAGCCTTTGCCGGCCACACGACCAGCTAACGACGGCTTACTGAACTTATCCTTGTTTTTCGTTACGTTCAACTCCCTATTTAAAGTGTTGTCCCAAGGGGAGCTCTGAGACGACCCCACGCTACTGCTTTCAGTGTCCTGCGGAAGGAATGTGAACCATTTAGAAATTTGGCTTCATTAATTAGAATTCAACCATATGGAGCTAATTACGCAGGGGTGTATTCCTTACCAGAACACACTCAAGCGCCTTGGTCTTCGCATCCGTGGTAAGCTCCTTTGTTACCGGGTCCACCTTGTACCGGGCCCTGACATAGTTCCTGGTCTGCTTGTCACGGTATTTCTCGAAGTGGGGCAGTAGGCCTTGCTCGGCACGCTCCGCGTTCTCCTTGTCCCATAAAGGTTCCGCCACTCTGTAACCGTCGGGACCGAGTTGGTGGACCCCTAAGTTCAAGTCCCGCATATCTTTCCCCCACTGACTTGATTCCACGGTTGCGCTGCTCTTGCACTTGATCTTGAACTCCTTGTAGTCATCTTCGCTGATCGAAGGATTTTTCGCCTTGATCTTCTCATAACTATCACCTTTGTCAATCATTCTCTTCACCGCGCCTCTCCAAGTAGCCAGGGCCGTGCTCATCTTCGTGAGGGCGGCACTGTTCACTTTATTCCCTGAGAGGCGTGTGTTTGCGACGTCACCGGGGAACTTGTATCGTTCGTGCAGCTTCGTGAAGAGGACGTTGCGCAAATTCCCTCGGTCAGAATGCCTTAGGTTCTCGATGTTGATCGAGATGGTGCTCCGGAGAATGCACCCGAGCTGAACCGCGTACCCCTTGACTAATTCTTTGGGCGCCGTTGGATGCCCCTCGGAGGACACTTCAGTAAATTCCTCCTTGACGGTGCCGAGCACGTTCGGGCGCCGGTCCTTCCATTGCCTCTTCGGTTGGCTGCCATCTATGCGTGCGTTGCCATCATCAGTGGTGGCATCCTCGGCGGCACCATCAGTGGTGTCATCCCCGACGCCACTAGGGGTTGTGTAGTCAGGATCGGTGTCTTCCGCGTTGTGGGCCATGTTTCGCTCTAAATAGGAAAAAAGTTTGGTCAAAAAGTTGGTTATTGTCAAGGAACAAGATCTCTAAGTTGACCAAATAACCTAATTCTCGAGGAGTTCGCTGTTAGTGTGTTGTTGCTAAGGTCCAAGTCCCTTCCTAACCCCCTTCTTCTTCTCTCCTTTCACTATCTCTCTCACACACATGGCAAGCCAGGGCGTCTGAGTGTGTGAAAAAAATACTAAACTAATCCAAGGGCTGAAAATTGATCTTCTATTTCAGATTGCAGTTTTCTTTCTTGGGGCTTTGGTGTGCGGTACAAAACTGAATTTTGGAAATCTACAGAATGAACAAGCTAAGGGCTAAGCTTTCATCATTTAGGTTTTTATCGACACCGAGGCACCCTAAAAGCCAAGGTTTTATCATTTAGGGTTTGACTCTTGGCTAACCAACCTCACCTCCTCCTCCTCCTCCTCTTCTTCTTCGTCGTCTTCCTCTAATTAAATGGATTTCCAGGATGTAGGTGGATTCATGTGTATATATACACCTACACTAATGTAACGCCCTCGATGCGGCTATATCTCCCACGTGTCGAAGCACGACTTAGAGGTATAACCGCATTGAAAGCAATGTCGCAAGTGAGGTAATCTTCACACAACCCATGTAATACATAAGTGAAAGAGATACATAGTTGGCTTACAATCGCCACTTCACACAATACATGAGTAAAGCATTACATCATCCAGATACAATCAAGGTCCGACTACGAAACCAAAATAAAAGAAGAACCCCAAATGCGACAAAAGGTCCCCGATCGACCCCAACTGGGCTCCACTACTGATCAACTAGAACGAAACAACAAAAAGGGCAAGATCACCATCGAGCTCCTCCTTGAGCTTGGTTGCATCACCTGCTCGGTAACATAGGCACCTGCAAACTGGTTTTGAAGTATCCGTGAGCCACGAGGACTCAAAGAATCCCATTACCATGGGTATCAAGACTAGCAAAGCTTAATGGGAAAGGAAGGGGTAAAGTGGTGAGGTTGCAGCAGCGACTAAGCATAATATGGTGGCTAACCAACGCAAATAAGAGCGAGAAGAGAACAAGCGGAACGGTCGTGAAGCTGGAAATGATCAAGAGGTGATCCTGAACACCTACTTACGTCAAACATAACCCAAAAACCGTGTTCACTTCCCGGACTCTGCCGAGAAGAGACCATCACGGCTACACACACGGTTGATGCGTTTTATATCGGATCTGGTGTCAAGTTATCTACAACCGGACATTAACAAATTCCCATCTGCCACATAACCGCCGGCACGGCTCTCGAAAGTTTATACCCTGCAGGGGTGTCCCAACTTAGCCCATAACAAGCTCTCGCGATCAACGAAGAATAGACCTTCTCCGGGAAGACCCAATCGGTCTCGGAATCCGGTACATCAAGACATTTCGACAATGGTAAAACAAGACCAGCAAAGCCGCCCGATGCGCCGACAAATCCCGATAGGAGCTGCACATATCTCGTTCTCAGGGCACACCGGATGAGCAAGACGTCGGGTTGGCATAGACCCTGGTTGCCCGTGGGCGCCGACATCGCTTCGCTTTGGACCAACACTTAGACAAGCACTGGCCCGGGGGGGCTAAAATAAAGATGACCCTCGGGTTGGCCGACCCAAGGGAAAGGGATAGGTGGTGGTGAGGCAAATGGTAAAACCAAGGTTGGGCCTTGCTGGACAAGTTTTATTCAAAGCGAACTGTCAGGGGGGTCCCATAAATCACCCGACCGCATTAGGAACGCAAAATCCGGGAACATAACACCGGTATGACAGAAACTAGGGCGGCAAGAGTGGAACAAAACACCAGGCATAAGGCCGAGCCTTCCACCCTTTACCAAGTATATAGATGCATTAATAATATAAGCGATATTGTGATATCCCAACAAAACCCTGTCCACCATGGAGAAATCTTCAACTTCACCTGCAACTAGCAACGCTATAAGAGGGGCTGAGCAAAAGCGGTAACATAGCCAAACAACGATTTGCATAGGAAAGGTGTCAAAGGTTAGAGGTTCATGGCAATATGGGATGGCTTGATAAACAGGTATAGGTAGCGCAGCATAGCGATAGAACGAAGCAACTAGCATAGCAATGATAGTAGTGAGATCCAGGGTAGCGGTCATCTTGCCTGAAATCCCGCAAGGAAGAAGAACGAGTCCATGAAGAAGATGAACGGATGAAGCCGAACCAACCGTAGACGAACGAATCCTCACGATCGCAACGAAACGGAAACTATCGAGAAGAAGCACACAACATGGTAAACACACCACACATGAACAAGGCATGATGCACAACAAGCATGATGCATGACCAAGCTAAATGAATTTACTCATGGCAAGAGATGATGCAAACAAGAACAACACATCAAGGCAAGTTTAAATGAGGCCGGGAACAACATATAACAATTCCGGTAAGTCCTCATATGCATATTTCGAAATTGGTGCAGAACTGAATAAACATTATGTTCAAGTTGTTAAACAGCAAGTTAAGATGCACCAAGATGATCTACACGAAATTCTAGTCAAGTTCCATATAAAGTTCATTAGATTCGGAGCTACGGCCTAGAAGATATGAGCAAAACAAGTTAAACATGGCATTGATGCAAAATGCATACAAACATCAAGGAAACACACCAAAACAAGGAGGCAACATGATAATATGAAGCTACATGCAAAATCAAGCAAGTTTCATATAGAGCACATTCAAAACGGAGCAACGGTGCAACACACTCTCTATACAAGTCATAGCAACAATCTGTCCATAACAGCAACTAGGCATCTTACAAGCATCAAAACAACATGCTACAGCGCCCCAACATAATAACAAAAGGCATGGGCATGAAGTACACGTAAAGCATAACAAAACATGAACACTGAGCTATCTCCAGAAATCACTAGAACATGCTCCAAAACACATGGTAAGATTGCAAATAATAACAGTTTAGCGATCGAAATAACATCAAAGTTGCAATGTTTAGAGCAAGCAAACAACATGTTACAGGAACTTATCATGGCAAACAAAGGCATGGCATGAATCTACTAATAGCATAGATCAAAAGTCCCTTACTGACCAAGAGCCAAAAGGGCATAGAAAATATGATGGCACCCATGTAAACATGGCAAGTTATATTACAGATTCATAACATGGCAGGAACAACAATAAGTAGGCATGTTCGTGAGCTCGAACCACTCACTACAGAGCTATACATGGCATGGAAAGGCAACCAACAGTAAGAAGGCATGTTTGTGAAGCTAAGCATGGCAAGAGCAAGTTCATAGGATGCATGGATCACTAGGTAAACACATGGGAACAAGTGAACTTAATGTTAACAGGCTGACAGCAACATTTTGAAGCAACTTTGGAGCAAGATTACAACATGTTCCAGCAGGCTATAAATGCAACCATGGGCATGAATGGATAGAGCATGACATGTAGATCAAAACATGTTTATAGGACATCTCCAGATTATGCATAGAATGATTAGTAGAAGCATGTTAATATAGCAACAAAATATATCGAATCTGCCAGAAAACAAAGAACAAAGAACTACCCTACTTAGCAAGCTTGATACACTCAGCACACAACTCACAAAAATACATGGCATACACCCCTGGAAAGATGGAATGGCATAGATCAACATTCATGTAGAGCTCATACTCATAGAATGCACACATCAATCATGGCAAAAAGATAAATGAGCAAGTTATAACAGTTTCAGCAGATTAACATCAACATGCACTCTTCCAACAGCATTTCGGGCATCAAGATGAGCTCAAATGAAAATGATGCAATGGAATGAAATGAAGTACTCGTCGAGGCGAACAATTTGACATATTATACGCACAAAATGGAGCTATGTATGCAGAGATGTGATGGCATGAACATGGCATGATAATATAAGATTCCTGGGACTTAGTGAAACGGGGGCAACCTTAGGGTTCGTGGCACGGACTTTGATGCATCGCGGATCTCGCCGGAGATTCGCCGGGGTGGTGGCCGGAGATGAAGAAGTAAGCCGGAGAGGTGGATCCGGTCGCGGTGGGGCCCGGCGGCGCCGGCAGAGGCGCGGCGGGGGCAGCGGAGGCGCTGGATCCGGCGCAGCCATGCCGGATCTAGCCGGGAAGACGGCCGGCGAAGCGGCGCGCCATGGCAGGCGACGGGCAGCCGGAGCGCGGCGGAGGAGGAGCGCCGGCGGCGGCAGCGCGCAAGGCTGCGGCGGGTTCGAGCCGCAGGGAGGGCGCGAGGCTTGAGCGGATCGGGGCGAAGCGGAGGCAGCGCAGGCGGGGCGCGCGGGCGCTGGAGAGCGGCCGAGCCGGTGGCGCTGCGGCGGCGGCGGCGCGGCACCGGCAGCCGAGGACGCCACCGGCGGCGGCGGCGGCGGCCGCGCCGCGAGGAGGCGGGCGTCGGGCGCTGGCGGCGGGCGCTGTGGCTCATGGGTTCGACTGGGCCCAAGGGTCATGCAGGCGACGGCGGGCGCGGCGGAGCGCCACGTGGCGGCACGGGAGAGGCTGCATCGGTCGGCGCGGACGTGTCCCGCGTGAACGGACGCGTCCGGCGGCGGGAGGTGAGGGGAGCTAGGGTTTTTGCCCGAAAATGGAGGGGAGAGGACGTTTTTATAGGTAGAGGGAGCTAGGAGAGTCCAAATAAGGAGCGGTTTTCGGCCACGCGATCGTGATCGAACGACCGAGAGCATGGAGGGGAGTTTTCTGGGTTTTGGGCCACTTTGGAAGGGGTGTTGGGCTGCAACAAAAGAGGGCTCTGCGATTACCCGGTTAACCGTTGGAGTACCAAACGACCTCCAAATGGCATGAAACTTGACAGACGGTCTACCGGTGCTATACCAAGGCCGCTTGGCAAACCTTGGGCCATTCCAAGAAACTTTAATACCCGCTCACAACAGAAGACAAAAGGGGAACGCCGGGGAACATAGGAGTGCCGGATTGCAAAACGGACAACGGGGAAAATGCTCGGATGCATGAGATGAACATGTATGCAAAATGAGATGCACATGATGACATGATATGAAATGCAGATGATGACATGGCAAAGTGCAACACGCAAGCAAATGACATGGCAACGACGGCGAATAACTGGCGGACACCTGGCGCAACGAATCCGGGGCGTTACAACTAACTACTAGCCAGCCAGTGTGTTTAGACTAGATCAGGGGGGTATTGTCTTCTGTTCTGTCATTTTCATAGTTTCTTTTTGATCACAGTGGAGGAGGCGCTTGATTGGTTAGTTTAATGGCGGTCAGGGTCAGGTAGGGGAGGTGGGCAGGCGGGACAGGAGCGAGGTCAACGGCTCGTGAATGGCTCACACGTGGCCGCCCAGCTCCAATCGTGAGATTACGCAGGCAAATAAACAAAGAGGATCCTACTGAATTAAGTACTAAGATACCCCAGCCCATGCATTAGTCGCAAGTACCCCATATGTCCTATTTTTAGCAAAGTCATGCTAAAATTCATGGAAAATTTCAGCATGACCTTTGCTGAAAATAGGACATATGGAGTACCCGAATTTGTCGGAACGGAAGTTAATCAACATTCCGGCAAACTCAAGGGCCTCTTGGGGTACCTGCAAAATCATTATCCAATGAAGGAACTGCGCCGCACACTACTGCCTCACACTGCTGCCAAAATCATTATCGACATGCTGGTATTGTGTTTCTCAAAAAAACATCTTGCCAGCTAGTAGACCATCATTTGCCAGGCCAAATTGACGCCAAACAGAAAAGCACAGTAGACTGCGGAATCAAGATGATATTTCAGAACAAGTATAAATGCTCACTGCACATCAGGATAGCAAGTCATAACAGATAAACAACAACACTAAACTTCCCCAAGTTGCAGGCTATACTGATCTTTATGGTGTAGATAAAGTAAAAAATGTATATCTAGCTAAACAGCATACAAACATAAGAAAAAGAAAATACTGAATAGCGGTCACATGCTTCAGCAAGTCCATGAGTACAAGGCAATTATAACATTCGATACTACAAAATGGACAAAGCAGCACACCATCTATGCTATCACATTACAATTGGGAAAAGGAGAGACAGAACATACCCTCAATGGCTTCCTTGGGAGTCTTGAAACCAAGGCCAACACTCTTCCAGAACCTGTTGCCCTCCTTGCCAGGCTTATTATTCCCCTTTGTGGTCTTCTTTGAGCTATAATTGCAAATCAAGTCATGATCACCAATCCAGGACACACATTTTACCATCTTACTTATATAATGAAAAAACAACAGTCTTCCTAAGGCTGCTTCAGGACACACCAATTCAGGAACACCTTACACACATTTTTACCATCTTACCAATTCAGGACACACCAATTCAGGAACACCTTAGGCTGCTTCAGGAAAGCCTTCTCAGTCTGCAAAAACCAGCAAAATTGTTTAGGACATGTTGTTTGATAAAGCCTGGGAATACCTAAGCATCCCAACCATTTTGTCTAATATGGCTACCTTGTGACCAAGAAATATAGAGCCAGTAGCGTGGCAAGCTTATCCAAGAACTTTAGCTTATTGACACATGGGCAATGGGAATTAGAGGGTGACAGTGAGCAGAACAATAGCCTAACTTTCACAAGTTAATATAAAAAATACAGAACTATAGATTGATTTTTGGTGTGCCCCCAGTTATCAGTTTAGACGACCGTTTGACGCCACAGTCCGGTTTTGGAGACATTTAAGTGAAGGTTGCCATTCTTTGCTCCCTCGTGGTATGAAAAGGAAGATGATTGTTGTATTGTGTCTGAATTATGTTGTTGAGTTGCTGTAAATGCACAAATGATGTCTGCCTAATATATGGGTGGTGAAAACACTTAGGAGTCCACAATTTTTTCAACTTGACGGATCTCTGGAAGCACATGCATGGTTTTGTTGAGAATTTTTGGAAATGCAGAAACCCCCTAAGCCCATTTACATCTGCATTGACCTCAGTTACTACTAGCAATGGTCCACAAGTGACAAGCCAAACCTAACAATTTTGATAAATTGCATAGCAGACAGCTAGTTAGCCATCATAAACACAGGTTCTAGAGAGTTGCCACTGGCCATAGTACTACACCAACAAAGTTTTCAGACCAGCACTAGCACAAGACCACCAAAAGCTCACACAATACAAGCAGAAGAGCTACTACCAGCGGGAGGCGTCTTGAAAGCACGCTGAGCAGCGGCCGCCGAAGCAGCGATGGCGACACGGGCGGCGGCGGCGAGCTCCTACACCTAACCCTAGGTCGGCGCCCCGTGGGGGCATGAGGATGAGTCGGGCAGAGAGAGAGGGAGGGAGAGAGTCTAACCAGAGGCCGCGCGGGGAGGCTCGCGCCGCCGTCGAGGAGCGCGTCTGACAAGGCTAGCCGCCGTCGAGGCAGCCGCCCCCGGGAGCGGGAGAGAGATTTGGGAACGGCGGCGGTCTAGTAGGGGTCGGGGCATCGGGGTCGGCGTCGGGGCGGTGGGGCGACAGGCGTGGCAGCCGGGCATTAGGGCGGTGGTGGTCGGGTCTGTGGGGCGGTGGGGGTCGTGGTGGGGCCAGCGAGCATGGCTGGGAAGGCGAGCACGGGGCCAAGGGTGAGGTGAGGCGAGGGGGCTGAGAGAAAATGTGAGATTGGGGATTTTAGTGGGGGGTTAGCAATGGCGCACCCCTAGCAGTCTTGTAATTAGTAAAAATTTGATAGCAATGGCGCACCTCCTGGCGGTGCGCCATTAGTAATCTTTTTTTGGATAGCAATGGCGCACCCCCTAGCGGTGCGCCATTAGTATTTTGTTCAGTTTGCAAATTAATATTAACTAAATAAATTATTAGCCTTCATTTGTGAATTAATACTAACTAAATAAATTATTACATTTAAGTACTTATCATTTAAGTAAACTTCCGGGATATAATTTTTATTTTTTCATATGTACCATTCATTTAATAGTTTAATACAAAAATTTATATGCAGTGGCGATGCCGGCCGACCCGTTGGCGTACTCGATGCAGACGGAAGAGGCACGGCTCCTGGAGTGGACGGAGGAGGCCGCGGAGGGTTCGGCTGGCTGGGTGCGCGACGGCGGAGGGCCGGCAGAGGCGGTATGAACCCTAGGTCTTTCTCGGGGGGGAGGGAGGGTGGGTGGTGCGCTCGGCCGATTCCGTTTGGGGGAACCGAGCGAGGAGACAGGGGAGTGTGTGGGGGGTCGGCGGCAGCGGTGGAGCTAGCGGGGGAGGTGCGGGGTCGTGGTGGTGGTGGAGAGGGAGGTGCGGGGGTCGTCGGCGAGGGGGATAGCGCGCGATCGAGCTGGAGGGGGATCTGGCGCAGGGGGCGAGGGGGAAAGGGATAGAGGGGGGAAGGTTAGCAATGGCGCACCTCCCAGGGGTGCGCCATAAGTACATTGATAGCAATGGCGCACCTTCTCCTGGTGCGCCATTAGTAATTTTTCTTGGACTATTATTTTTAGTTGCATCTAATAATTTTTAGAAAATGACAATCAAATTTGAAAACATTTATGAATGTGAAAAAATATCATCAAATTTGTTATTTCAAAATATTTATGAATATGAAAAAATATCATCAAATTTGTTATTTAAAAATATCATCATTTTTTTGGATTTTTAGTTGCATTCATTTGTGAATTGGTAAAACATTTATGAATATGAAAATATTTGTCGAAATACAATCGAGAAATGAAGGCTACAATTTAAATATATTCGATCTTAGCTAGCTATCTGTTCACAATCTTCTTGCCCTTATTTTTCGCAAATGGAGTTCTTCTCTTGAACAGACGTCCTTTAGGTAGGGTGGTCCTGCTTCTTCTTGTGGTGTATGTTGGTACTTCATCATCGTCATCATGTTCCATCTTTGGGTCGCCGTACTTGTCGAAGTCTTGCTCATTGGCGACTCCATCCATTCTAATGATCTTCCTTTTGCCTCTCATCACGACAACATGACTGGGCTTTGACGGGTCGGTAATGAAGAAGCATTGGTCCACTTAGGAAGCCAGTACCCATGGCTCATTTTCCTTGATGACGTTTATACCATGGTCTTGGATTTGGCTTCGGGTATAACCATGGTGGTGAAATACCGGTCTTCTTTTAGGAAGCTCTTGGCCCATATGACACGGAACATCGGGACCTTCTCTCCAGCGTAGCTCAGCTCCCAGATCTCCTCGATCCTTCCGTAGTATCTGTCCTTGTCATTACATCGTTACCCCAGAGTTCTGATAACCATCGCTCTTTATGTCCTTTCCCTCGGTGTAGAATGTGTAGCCGTTGATATCGTACGCCTCATATGTCATCAGGTTGTGCTCGGCGCCCTGTGACAAGGCGAATATGAGTTGTTCTTCCGCGGAAGAATCCTCATGTAAAGGGTGCGACGAAGCTTCGCTTGAACCAACGCGTGAAACATGAGTTGTGCTCTTTGATTATATCTCCGTCCGTCCTCTGTTGGCCTCGGTCATTGTATGTCTTCTATATAAAGGGTTTGTGCTCTACCACCCAAGGATCGGCCACGTCTATGTGTTGTAGCGCGACTAGGTTTGCTCTTTCAAAGTCAGCGAGTCGACCCTCGAAGTCAACATGCATTTCGCGGCGACCCTCATGGTGACCCCATCCAGCGAGCCTATCGAGGTGCCTGTTGACGGGCAGACCAACGGGGTTCTCGATGCCTAGATAATTCGTGCGATGCAGATGCACTCTTGATCGAAAAGCCCTGGCTATGCTTCCCTCTGGACGTGACATTTTGCGAATGTATCCTTTGATGACACCATTCATCCTTTCGAACGGCATCATGTTGTGCAGGAACGTTGGCCCGAGTTGGATGATATCCTTCATGATATGCACCAGTAGATGCACCATAATGTCGAAGAATGCGGGCGGTAAGTACATCTCAAGCTCGCATAGTATCACCACGATCTCTTCCTGTAGCCTTCTGAGTTGCCTCACGCCAACCGACTTCCGAGAGATGACGTCAAAAAAGTTGCATAGGCCAAATAGCGTTTCACGGACGTGCGCGTCCATGATCCCACGGATTGCAACTGGAAGTATCTGCGTCATCAGCACGTGACAGTCGTGAGACTTCATCACTCTGAACATCTGCTTCGCTGAGTCTAGGTATCTGCTTATCTTCCCCGCATAACCATAAGGAAGTTTTACTCCTACAAGGCAGGTGAAAAACTGCTCGATCTCCTCCTGACTTAGAGTGAAGCGCGCGGGAGGGAAGTCATTTCCGGTCTTCTTGGCCTTTTTGCCTTTGCGACGACTTCCCGTGTCCTTCTTCGCCTCATCATCATCATCATTAGCGTGAAGCTCCTCCCTGATGCCCATTGATTTCAAGTCTGCCCTTGCTTTCGGCCCATCTTTGGTCCTCTTTGGCATGTTGAGCAGGGTACCAAGCAGACTCTCGCACACGTTCTTCGTGATATGCATGACATCAAGGCTATGAGGCACACGGTGGATCTTCCAGTACGGCAAGTCCCAAAAAACAGACCTTGTTTTCCATACCTTCAGCAGCGGCTCTGGCGCCTTTCGCTTCTTTCCCGACTCTGGCACCTTTTGCTTCTTTCCCGGCAGTGGGCAATCTTTCCAATTTTTCAACAGCTCGTCTATTTCCTCGCCGCTCCTCGTACGCGGGCGTCTTCGGGGTTCGGTGTCACCATCGAACAGATCCTTGCGTTTTCTCCATGAGTCATCGTCGCGAAGCCACCTTCGATGTCCCATGAACATGGTTTTCGAAGACCCAGGATCTCTATCTAGCTGGCGATACGTTGTGTCATCCATGCACCTGACGCATCCAGAAAATCCGTGGACCACCTGCCCCGCGACATATCCGTAACCGAGATAGTCCTACACTGTCGTGAGCAGTGCGACTCTCATAGGGAAATATTCTTTCTCTGTGGCGTCCCATGTATTGGCTGGCATTTTCCATAGCGTGTCTAGCTCCTCTTTCAGCAGCCCCAGATACAGATTGATGACGTTCCCTGGTTGTTTTGGCCCTTCAATTGGCATACTCATGTGAATGTACTTCCTCTTCATGCACAACCGGGGGGAAGGTTGTACATCCACACAAACACAGGCCAGGTGCTATGTGTGCTTCGCTGGCTGCCCAACGGATTGACTCCATCGGTGCTCGCACCCAACACGATGTTCCTTGGATCATTCCCAAATTCTGGGTGTTCGAAGTTCAACGCTTGCCACTGGCTCGCATCCTTAGGGTGACTGAACATCTTGTCTTTTTTATTTATCTCCGGATCATTTGCGTCATCTTCTCACTTCTTCTCCTCCCTATCCGCGTGCGAACGCAGGAGCTTTGCTACCTTAGGGTCCGCGAAATACCGCTGCAGACGAGGAGTGATCGGAAACTACCACACCACTTTTCGAGGAGCTTTCTTCCTCTTCTTGTATCGAGTGACGCCGCACACCGGACATATGGTAGACTCCGCGTGCTCGTCCCGGTAAATGATGCAATTATTCATGCACACATGGTATTTCACGTGCGGTAAATCCAGAGGACACGATTTTCTTCACCTCCTCAAAACTGGTCGGGCACTTGTTCCCCTTGGGAAGACGTTCATGCCAGAATGACATGTTCTCATCGAAGCATGCGTCGGTCATTTTGTGTTTTACCTTCATCTCCAGAGCCATGAGCGTTACTTTCAAGCGGGTATCCTCGGGGCTGCATCCTTCATACAATGGAGTAACCGCGTCTATCTCCAGTTGATCCAGATTGGCTTTCTCTCGGCGGCAGCTCTTGCGTTATTCGTCTGCTTGAGAAGCAGCTCTTGAATATGAGGGTCCTGCACCCAGCCCATCGATGGTCCATCGTCGTCTGCTCCGGCATCTTCATCTTCATGATCAAGCCCTTCGTCTGCTCCGGCATCTTCCTCATCATCATGTCCGCCATCTTCTACATGATGACTGTGTACTACATCTACTTCATGATCATGTCCTGGAGATTCTTCGTCTTCTCGCCCGCCCTCGTCGCGGTTGTCTTACTGCCCTTCCTCATTTCTTGCCCGTCCCCATGGACGACTTCATAATCATCTTCATCACCTTGCCACCGATAGCCATCCATGAAACCACGGAATAGCAGGTGGTCCCGCACCTGTACGGAATCCGGGTCCATAAGGCTCCTCAGCTTGCATCTTTGACACAGACATCTTATCTCCGTCTCATTCTTTTGAAGTATCTCGGCCTTCGCGGAGATCAAAAACCTATTCACGATGCCTTCGGTCATCGTGCGGACCATGGTCGCCTGCGGGGTAGAGCAAAATGATATTTTAGACCCAAGAAAAATGTTGGCATGACTTTGCCTAAAAATAGGACCAAAAAGAATGCATAGTGCCAAATTCTCACCGAAACGGAAATGAATCAACAGTCCAGCAAAATATTGGCAACTATCGCATTTCAAATACCGGTACCTGCAAACACAAACATATATGCAACACCACAAACATATGCAACACCACAAACATACATAGATCTAGCTAAGCCATAAAAAGTGCATGTGCACGTTGTTGGAGGGAGAAAAAAGTAGATCTACAACATAAAGAAAGCTTTCCCCTTACTTACCTATCAAAAAAAAGGTAATTTTACCACTTAATTTGGATGAATCTATGGTGCAAATGAGGTGAGGAGGAGGAGGCAGCCGAGACAAGCTTGGAGGAGGAGGTGGGGAGAATGAAGTGGGAAAAGTGAGTGTGATAGGCGGCTGTCCAAAATATCTAGCTGGTCCCAGGTTACTAATGGCGCACCACCTACAAATGCGCCATTAGTAACCCTGGTTACTAATGGCGCACCAGTTAGGTGATGCGCCATTACTAGTTTTGCAAAAAACATGTTAGTAGTGGCGCACCGTGTGTGTGGTGCGCCATTACTAGCTTGAACTAGTAATGGAGCACTATACACTGGTGTGCCATTACTAGTTATGAAAAAAAGTAAAAATAAATGTTAGTAGCGCACTGTGCCCTGGTGCTCCATTACTAGTTTTGGATAAAAAAGTTTGTTAGTAGTGGCGCACCAACACATGGTGCGCCACTGCTATATAGTAGTGGCGCACCACATGTGTGGTGCACCATTAATGTCTATATTATCTATAGTCCTTTTCCTAGTAGTGCAACAATATCACAGACATAAGTAAAAATGTCTGCCTTAAGAAGGCTAGCACAAACATCAACATGGATCAGAAAGGCAAGGCCTCCTGCCTGGGAGCCTCCTAACTGAAGGAAATATGCCCTAGAGGCAATAATAAAGTTGTTATTTTATAGACATGTTTTGTCATTTGATGAACGAGATCACATAATTAGGAGAATGATGTGATGGACAAGACCCATTCGTTAGCTTAGCATTATGATCGTTCATTTTTATTGCTATTGCTTTCTTCATGTCATATACATATTCCTTTGACTATGAGATTATGCAACTCCCGGATACCGGAGGAATTCCTTGTGTGCTATCAAACGTCACAACATAACTGGCTGATTATAAAGATGCTCTACAGGTATCTTCAATGGTGTTTGTGTTAGGGAATGTAGTAATTTCAAAAAAAATCCTACGCACACGCAAGATCATGGTGATGACATAGCAACAAGAGGGGAGAGTGTTGTCCACGTAACCTCGTATACCGTAAGCAGAAGCGTTATGACAACGCGGTTGATATAGTCGTACGTCTTCACGATCCGACCGATCCAAGTACCGAACGTACGGCACCTCCGAGTTTAGCACACGTTCAGCTCGATGACGATCCCCGGACTCCGATCCAGCAGGGTGTCGGGGATGAGTTCCGTCAGCACGACGGCATGGTGACGATGATGATGTTCTACCGACGCAGGGCTTTGCCTAAGCACCGCAACAATATGACTGAGGTAGAATATGGTGGAGGGGGGCACCGCACACGGCTAAGGAACGATCACGAAGATCAACTTGTGTGTCATGGGGTGCCCCCTGCCCCCGTATATAAAGGAGCAAGGGGGGAGGAGGCCGTCCCTAGGAGGGGGCGCGCCAAGTGTGGAGTCCTACTAGGACTCCCTAGTCCTAGTAGGATTCCACCTCCCTTGTTGGAGTAGGAGAAGGGGAAAGAGGGGGAGAGGAAGAAGGAAAAGGGGGCTGCGCCCCTTGTCCAATTCGGACCAGAGGGGGGTCGCATGCCTCCTTCCTTTTGGCCTCTCTCCTCTATTCCCGTATGGCCCAATAAGGCCCATATACTCCCCGGCGAATTCCCGTAACTCTCCGGTACTCCGAAAAGTACCCGAATCACTCGGAACCTTTCTGAACTCCGAATATAGTCGTCCAATATATCGATCTTTACGTCTCGACCATTTCGAGACTCCTCGTCATGTCGCCGATCTCATCCGGGACTCCAAACTCCTTCGGTACATCAAAACTCATAAACTCATAATATAACTGTCATCGTAACGTTAAGCGTGCGGACCCTACGGGTTCGAGAACTATGTAGACATGACCTAGAACTATTCTTGGTCAATAACCAATAGCGGAACCTGGATGCTCATATTGGCTCCTACATATTCTACGAAGATCTTTATCGGTCAAACCGCATAATAACATACGTTGTTTCCTTTGTCATTGGTATGTGATTTAACATACGTTGCACTAGAGTCAATAATCTAGTTCGCATCGCCATGTGATTTAACACTAATATTCACATCTGTATGTGATTAATACCCATAGTTCACATCATCATGTGATCAACACCCAAAGGGTTTACTAGAGTCAATAATCTAGTTCACATTGCTATGTGATTAACACCTAAAGGGTACTAAGGTATGATCATGTTTTGTTTGTGAGAGAAGTTTAGTCAACGGGTCTATCATATTCAGAGCCGTATGTATTTTGCAAATATTCTATGTCCACAATGCTCTGCACGGAGCTACTCTAGCTAATTGCTCCCACTTTCAATATGTATCCAGATTGAGACTTAGAGTCATCTGGATTGGTGTAAAAGCTTGCATCATTGTAACTTTTTACGACGGGCTCTTTTATCACCTCCATAATCGAGAAACATCTCCTTAGTCCTCACTAAGGATATTCTTGACCGTTGTCCGATGATCTACTCTTAGATCAAAATTGTATTCCTTTGTCAAACTCGAGCAAGGTATACAATAGGTGCAGTTCACAAACATAGCATACTTTATAGAACCTATGGCTGAGGCATAGGGAATGACTTTTCATTCTCTTTCTATTTTCTGCCATGGTCGGGTCTTGAGTCTTACTCAACTTCACACCTTTGCATCACAGGCAAGAACTCCTTCTTTGACTGTTCCATTTTTGAACTATTTCAAAATTTTATCAAGGTATGTACTCATTGAAAAATCTTATCAAGCGTCTTGATCTATCTATATAGATCTTGATGTTCAATGTGTAAGCAGCTTCACCGAGGTCTTGCTTTGAAAAACTCCTTTTTCAAGTATCCTTTCATGCTATCCAGAATTTCTATATCATTTCCAATCAACAATATGTCATCCACATATAATATTAGAAATGCTACAGAGCTCTCATTCACTTTCTTGTAAATACAGGCTTCTCAAAAAGTATGTATAAAACCATATGCTTTGATCAACTCATCAAAGTGTATATTCCAACTCCGAGAGGCTTGCACCAGTCCATAAATGGATCGCTGGAGCTTGCACACTTTGTTAGCACCGTTAGGATTGACAAAACCTTCTGGTTGCATCATATACAACTCTTCTTTAATAAATTCATTAAGAAATGCAGTTTTGACATCCTTTTGCCAGATTTCATAAAATGTGAAAATTGCTAACATGATTTGGACAGACTTTTAAGCATTGATACGAGTGAGAAAATCTCATTGTATTCAACACCTTGAACTTTGTCAAAAACCTTTTTCGACAAGTCTAGCTTTGTAGATAGTAACACTACTATTAGCGTCCGTCTTCCTCTTAAAGATCCATTTATTCTTAATGACTCACCGATCAACGGGCAAGTCAATCAAAGTCCATACTTTGTTCTCATACATGGATCCCATCTCAGATTTCATGGCCTCAAGCCATTTCACAGAACCTGGGCTCATCATCGCTTCCTCATAGTTTGTAGGTTTATCATGGTCTAGTAACATGACTTTCAGAACAGGATTACCGTACCACTCTGGTGCGGACCGTACTCTGGAAGACCTATGAGGTTCTGTAGTAACTTGAACTGAAGTTTCATGATCATCATCATTAGCTTCCTCACTAATTGGTGTAGTAATCACTTGAACTGATTTTAGTGATGAACTATTTTCCAATTTGGGAGAAGGTACAGTTACCTCATCAAGTTCTACTTTCCTCCCACTCACTTCTTTCGAGAGAAACTCCTTCTCTAGAAAGGATCCATTTTAGCAACGAAATCTTGCCCTCAGATCTGTGATAGAAGGTGTACTCAATAGTCTCTTTTGGGAATCCTATGAAGACACATTTCTCCGATTTGGGTTCGAGCTTATCAGGATGAAACTTTTTCACATAAGCATCGTAGCCCCAAACTTTAAGAAACGACAACTTGGGTTTCTTGCTAACCCACAGTTCATATAGTGTCGTCTCAACGGATTTAGATGGTGCCCTTTTAACGTGAATGCAGCTGTCTATAATGCATAACCCCAAAATGATAATGGTAAATCAATAAGAGACATCATAGATCGCACCATATCCAATAAAGTGTGGTTACGACGTTCGGACACACCATGACGTTGTGGTGTTCTAGGTGGCGTGAGCTGTGAAACTATTCCACATTGTTTTAATTGAAGACCAAAGTCGTAACTCAAATATTCGTCTCTGCGATCAGATCGCAGAAACTTTATTTTCTTGTTACGATGATTTTTCCACTTCACTCTAAAATTCTTTGAACCTTTCAACTATTTTAGACTTATGTTTCATCAAGTAGATATACCCATATCTACCCAAATCATCTTATGAAGGTCAGAAAATAACGATACTTGCCACGAGCATCAACACTCATTGGATCGCATACATCAGTATGTATTATTTCCAATAAGTCAGTAGCTTGTTCCATTGTTCCGGAGAACGGAGTTTTAGTCATCTTGCCCAAAAGGCACGGTTCGCAAGCATCAAATGATTCATAACCAAGTGATTCCGAAAATCCATCTTTATGGAGTTTCTTCATGCGCTTTACACGATATGACCCAAGCGGCGATTACCACAAATGGGTTGCACTATCATTATTAACTTTGCATCTTTTGGCATCAATATTATGAATATGTGTATCACTACGATCGAGATCCAACAAACTATTTTCATTGGGTGTATGACCATGGAAGGTTTTATTCATGTAAACAGAACAACAATTATTCTCTGATTTTAAATGAATAACTGTATTGCAATAAACATGATCAAATCATATTCATGCTCAATGCAAATGCCAAATAACATTTATTTAGGTTTAACACTAATCCCGAAAGTATAGGGAGTGTGCGATGATGATCATGTCAATCTTGGAACTATTTCCAACACTCATCGTCACTTCCCCCTCAACTAGTCTCTGTTTATTCTGTATATCCTGTTTCGAGTTACTAATTTTTTAGCAACCGAACAAGTATCAAATACTCAGGGGCTACTATAAACACTAGTAAGGTACACATAAATAACCTGTATATCAAATATTCCCTTGTTCACTTTGCCATCCTTCTTATCCACCAAATATTCAGGGTATTTCCGTTTCCAGTGACCATTTCCTTCGCGATTATGCGACTCGGTTTAGGCTTTGGTTCAGCTTTGGGCTTCTTCGTGGGAGTGACAACTTGCTTGTCATTCTAGTTGAAGTTCCCTTTCTTTCCCTTTGCCCTGTTCTTGAAACTAGTGATCTTGTCAACCATCAACACTTGATGCTCTTTCTTGATTTCTACCTTCATCGATTTCGACATCACGAAGAGCTTGGGAATCGTTTTCGTCATCCCTTGCATACTATAGTTCATCACAAAGTTCTACTAACTTGGTGATGGTGACTAGAGAATTCTGTCAATCACTATCTTATCTGGAAGATTAACTCCCACTTGATTCAAGCGATTGTAGTACCCAGACAATCTGAGGACATGCTCATTAGTTGAGCGATTCTCCTCCATCTTTTAGCCATAGAACTTGTTGGAGACTTCATATCTCTCAACTCGGGTATTTGCTTGAAATATTAACTTCAACTCCTGGAACATCTCATATGGTCCATGACGTTCAAAATGTCTTTGAAGTTCCGATTCTAAACCGTTAAGCATGGTGCACTAAACTATCAAGTAGTCATCATATTGAGCTAGCCAAACGTTCATAACGTCTGCATCTGCTCCTGCAATAGGTTTGTCACCTAGTGGTGCATTAAGGACATAATTCTTCTGTGCAGCAATGAGGATAAACCTTAGATCACGGATCCAATCCGCATCATTGCTACTAACATCTTTCAACACAATTTTCTCTAGGAACATATCAAAATAAACATATGAAAGCAACAACGCAAGCTATTGATCTACAACATAATTTGCAAAATACTACCAGGACTAAGTTCATGATAAATTTAAGTTCAATTAATCATATTACTTAAGATCTCCCACTTAGACAGACATCCCTCTAATCCTCTGAGTGATTACGTGATCCATATCACCTACACCATGTCCGATTGTCACGTGAGATGGAGTAGTTTCAATGGTGAACATCAATATGTTGATCATATCTACTATATGATTCACGCTCAACCTTTCGGTCTCCGTGTTCCGAGGCCATATCTGTTATATGCTAGGCTCATCAAGTTTAACTTTGAGTATTCGCGTGTGCAACTGTTTTGCACCGTTGTATTTGAGCGTAGAGCCTATCACACCCGATCATCACGTGGTGTCTCAGCACGAAGAACTTTTGCAACGGTGCATACTCAGGGAGAACACTTCTTGATAATTTAGTGGAAGATCATCTTAAAATGCTACAGTCCATCAAAGCAAGATAAGATGCATAAAGGATAAACATCACATGCAATCAATATAAGTGATATGATATGGCCGTTATCATCTTGTGCTTGTGATCTCCATCTTCGAAGCACCTGCGTGATCACCATTGTCACCGGTGCGACACCTTGATCTCCATCGTAGCATCGTTGTCGCTTACGCCATCTATTGCTTCTACGACTATCGCTACCGCTTAGTGATAAAGTAAAGCAATTACAGGGTGTTTGCATTTCATACAATAAAGCGACAACCATATGGCTCCTGCCAGCCAGTGCCGATAACCGGTTACAAAACATGATCATCTCATACAATAAAATATAGCATCACGTCTTGACCATATCACATCACAACATGCCCTGCAAAAACCAGTTAGACATCCTCTACTTTGTTGTTGCAAATTTTACGTGGCTGCTACGGGCTTAGCAAGAACCGTTCTTACCTACGGATCAAAACCACAACGATAGTTCGTCAAGTTAGTGTTGTTTTAACCTTCGCAAGGACCAGGCGTAGCCACAGTCGATTCAGCTAAAGTGAGAGAGACAGACACCCGCCAGCCACCTTTAAGCACGAGTGCTCGTAACGGTGAAACTAGTCTCGCATAAGCGTACGCGTAATGTTTGTCCGGGCCGCTTCATCTCACAATACCGCCGAACCAAAGTATGACATCTTTGGTAAGCGATGACTTGTATCGCCCACAACTCACTTGTGTTCTACTCGTGCATATGACATCTACGCATAAAACCTAGCTCTGATACCACTATTGGGGAACGTAGTAATTTTAAAAAAATTCCTACGCACACGCAAGATCATGGTGATGACATAGCAACGAGAGGTGAGAGTGTTGTCCACGTACCCTCGTAGACCGTAAGCGGAAGCGTTATGACAACGCGGTTGATGTAGTCGTACGTCTTCACGATCCGACCGATCCAAGTACCGAACGTACGACACCTCCGAGTTCAGCACACGTTCAGCTCGATGGCGATCCCGGACTCGATCCAGCGGTGTCGGGGATGAGTTCCGTCGACCTGACGGCGTGGTGACGATGATGATGTTCTACCGACGCAGGGCTTCGCCTAAGCACCGCAACGATATGACCGAGGTGGAATATGGTGGAGGGGGGCACCGCACACGGCTAAGAAACAATCACAAAGATCAACTTGTGTGTCATGGGGTGCCCCCTGCCCCCGTATATAAAGGAGCAAGGGGGGAGGAGGCCGGCCCTAGGAGGGGGTGCGCCAAGTGTGGAGTCCTACTAGGACTCCCTACTCCTAGTAGGATTCCACCTCCCTTGTTGGAGTAGGAGAAGGGGAAAGAGGGGGAGAGGAAGAAGGAAAAGGGGGCTGCGCCCCTTGTCCAATTCGGACCAGAGGGGGGCCGCATGCCTCCTTCCTTTTGGCCTCTCTCCTCTATTCCCGTATGGCCCAATAAGGCCCATATACTCCCCGGCGAATTCCCATAACTCTCCGGTACTCCGAAAAGTACCCAAATCACTCGGAACCTTTCCGAACTCCGAATATAGTCGTCCAATATATCGATCTTTATGTCTCGACCATTTCGAGACTCCTCGTCATGTCCCCGATCTCATCCGGGACTCCAAACTCCTTCGGTACATGAAAACTCATAAACTCATAATATAAGCATCATCGTAGCGTTAAGCGTGCGGACCCTACGGGTTCGAGAACTATGTAGACATGACCTAGAACTATTCTCGGTCAATAACCAATAGCGGAACACGGATGCTCATATTGGCTCCTACATATTCTCGAAGATCTTTATCGGTCAAACCGCATAACAACATCGTTGTTCCTTTGTCATCGGTATGTTACTTGCCGAGATTCGATCGTCGGTATCAATACCTAGTTCAATCTCGTTACGGCAAGTCTCTTTACTCATTACGTAATGCATCATTCCGTAACTAACTCATTAGTTACATTGCTTGCAAGGCTTATAGTGATGTGCATTACCGAGAGGGCCTAGAGATACCTCTCCGACAATCGGAGTGACAAATCCTAATCTCGAAATACGCCAACCCAACATGTACCTTCAGAGACACCTGTAGAGCTCCTTTATAATCACCCAGTTACGTTGTGACATTTGGTAGCACACATAGTGTTCCTCCGTTAAACGGGAGTTGTATAATCTCATAGTCATAGGAACATGTATAAGTCATGAAGAAAGCAATAGCAACATACTAAACGATCAAGTGCTAAGCTAACGGAATGGGTCAAGTCAATCACATCATTTTCCTAATGATGTGATCCCGTTAATCAAATGACAACTCTTTTGTCCATGGCTAGGAAACATAACCATCTTTGATAAACGAGCTAGTCAAGTAGAGGCATACTAGTGACCCTATGTTTGTCTATGTATTCACACATGTATTATGTTTCTAGTTAATACAATTCTAGCATGAATAATAAACATTTATCATGATATAAGGAAATAAATAATAACTTTATTATTGCCTCTAGGGCATATTTCCTTCAGTTTGTTGGGTTGGCATAAATCAAGATTAGGATTTGTCACTCCGAGTATTGGAGAGGTATCTCTGGGCCCTCTCGGTAATACACATCATAAGAAGCCTTGCAAGCAAAGTGACTAATGAGTTAGTTGCAGGGTGATGTATTACATAATGAGTAAATAGACTTGCTAGTAACGAGATTGAACTAGGTATGAAGATACTAACAATTGAATCTCGGGCAAGTAACACACTGATGACAAAGGGAATAACATATGTTGTCATAACGATTCGACCGATAAAGATATTCGTAGAATATGTGGGAGACAATATGAGCATCCAGGTTCCGCTATTGGTTATTGACCATAGAGGTGTCTCGGTCATGTCTACATAGTTCTCAAACCCGTAGGGTCCGCACGCTTAATGTTCGATGACGATATTGTATTATACGAGTTATGTGATTTGGTGACCGAATGTTGTTCGGAGTCCCGGATGAGATCACGGACATGACAAGGAGTCTCGAAATGGTCGAGAGGTAAAGATTGATATATAGGACGACGGTATTCGGACATTGAAAGTGTTCCGGAGGGTATCGGGTACATATCAGGTCACCGGAAAGGAGTTTCGGGCAACCCCGGCAAAGATATGGGCTTAAGGGGCCGAGGGAGGGACAGACCGGCCCACAAGGGGTTGGTGCGCCCCTTTCTCTGGCCGCAGGCCCTAGAGGAAGGAAAGGAGGGGACACCACCTCTTCCTGCCTTTCCCCCTTGGTGGGAGAAAGGAAAAGGGGGGGCGCCACCTCCTCCTTCCTTCCCCTCATCGCCACAAGAAGGGAAGGGGGCGCCGGCTTAGGAAGGAGCCCAAGTAGGATCCCTCCTATTGGGGGCGCCCCAAGGCTGCTCCCCTCCCCCTCATACCTATATATACATGGGGAGGGGGTACCTAGAACACACACCAACAATCATTAGCTGTGTGCGGCGCCTCCCTTCACAGATTACACCCTCGGTCATATTTTCGTACTACTTAGACAAAGCCCTGCGCGGATCACTTCACCATCACCATCACCATGCTGTCGTGCTGACGGAACTCATCTACTTCCTTGACACTTTGCTGGATCAAGAGTTCGAGGGACGTCATCGAGCTGAACTTGTGCAGAACTCGGAGGTACCGTACGTTTGGTGCTTGATCGGTCGGAACGAGAAGAAGTTCGACTACATCAACTGCGTTGTCAAACGCTTCCGCTTTCGGTCTATGAGGGTACATAGACACACTCCCCCCCCTCTCGTTGCTATGCATCTCCTAGATAGATTTTACGTGAGCGTAGGAATTTCTTTAAAATTGTATGCTACATTTCCCAACACTAACTACTCCTGGTCGTCGGCGGCCTCCACGTAGTAGTAGGCTCCACCGGGGTAGTAGTAGTCGTTGGTGGTGTCACCTGGCTCCTAGGATCTGTCATCTGATCGCAACAATTGGATATAGGGGAAAAGAGGTAGCAAAGCAACCATGAGTACTCATCCAAAGTACTCGTAAGACTTACATCAGATCTATACTAAGTATGCATCAGTAGCAAAGGAATGTGGCTATATCTTTGGACTGAACTGTAGAAATGCCAGAATAGAGGGAAAACCTAGCCTATCAAAGACTAGCATCTTGCAGCATTAGAAGAGTGCAGATTAGCATATTTAAAGTAACAAGTATATTTAGTAATGCCCATAGATCCTTCCTCGACTCCCTGCGAGAAAGCAATCCCGGAGCCAACATATCCATCTCATGTCTCGAGTATCCAATTCTAGTTGTATAGGTCAGGATAAAACTACGAGTGTCCGTTACCATGGACATGACTATTCAAATAGATAAACTTCCCCGCGGGGGTGCACAAACTTACCCAACACGCTCGATTAACTCCGGCCAAATACACTTTCATGGGTCATGCCCAGCCTCGGTAGATCAACACACCGTAGTCCTACCTAGGCTCAACAGAGAGGCCAACACACCGGTCTACCTCCTAATCTCGCAGGGGTCTTGGGCCCATCGCCCTTTTCACTTCTGCAAGTTGTGTACGCGGCCTGGAGCAGACCCACCCCCTTATACAAGCGCAGGTGGTTACCATCCAACCGAGGAAGCACCGCTCAATCGCTGACGTCCGAAGAGCTTTCATAGAATTGTACGATGCCGAGTGCCCGTAATTATTCCCGCGTGGTGGTTGGTGCGAGAAGGCTAGAGGCCTACTCAAATCACATATCCAAACCGCTAGTGTCTTGGGAGCACGTGGTAATGATCAATGATCCATGATCTGTTGTTCCGTTGCCTCGTCTCACGGACTTATGGCAAGGGCAAAGAATGCCCGGCTATGCCGCATAATTATCTCGCGGGTGCCCTCATGGTCAACGTAACTACAGTAACTCTTGTGGGTACTCCTCGGGGCTGACTCGAGTCAGTACGGTTCTGAGGTAAAGTCATAGTAACTGTGTGGCCATAACATCAACGGGAAAACCTGAGGAGTCACCCTTGATGGATTCCTACACCATGTAACCATCAAGGTGAACTTGGAGGAATCACCCTCGATGGTTCACACTTGAGGAGTTGCACGACAGAGTCGTTATCGGGAGTGGTGAAGGAGGAATCACCCTCAAAGACCATGACCGATTAACTACACTACATAGATAACATTAGAAGTGTGTTACGAGGTATCACCCTCGGCACTAAATAGTGGCTCTGCAGAGTCGTACAATTAAGGGGGTGTTGGTGATGTGAGGGTCTCTGCTCTCGATCACATTGATGTAAGCATCTGGTAATAAAGCGGGGCAACAGGGACAAGGTGAGGGGTCACTGATGGATCACTAACCAACCTATACTAAGCATATATGATAAGCAAGTAAGGTACAAAAGCAGGCTATGCATCAGAATAGGAGCAATCATTTATAGTAGAAAAATCTAATGCAAGCATGAGAGAGAATAGAATTGGCGATATAGGAATGATAAAGGGGGTTTGCTTGCATGGAAGATCTGTTGCAAGTGGCTGGACATCAAGGGCGTAGTCATACACGATAGCAGTGTCGGTCTCGGTGTCTACCGGAGAGAAGAGGGGAAGACACAATAAATATAAAGCAAACAGATGCATCATGATGCATGACATGGCAATATGCAATGCTAGGGGTGACATATCACAGTGCTACACGATACAGAGGAAGAGGGAAACATCTGGGGATGTTTTTCGGCGTTTGGCATTTTCCGGACAGATGAATAGGAGGGGAAGGGTTCATGTTCATCATGTTAGAGGCATTTGACAGATGAACGTATTGCATATTCAGACTCATTATATTTTTCTGAGAAATTTTCATATATAGATTATTTTCATATCACTTATGAATTATTTTATATGATTTTACAAAGTTTTAAACATTTTCTGAAATTATTTTAATTATTAAAATGAATTAAAAACAGTGTAATACTTTTTATACCCAGTATGGGCTAGCCAGAGTGGATGACACGTGGGTCTAGGGGGGCTGAGTCAGCAGCCCAGTCAACAGTTGACTGTTGATTGGTCAAACTAACTGGTGGGGCCCGATTGTCATAGGAACAATGTTAGTTAATTTTTTTAATTAAGTTAACTTATTAGGTGGGGGCACTGTCAGTGACTAATTTAGGTGCGGGTTAAAAGAAAATAGTGGGGATTAGGCCTAATCTAATGGCCCGACGGCCTGTGCCCATTTGGCAGTGGCTCCGGTGGCTGTTCAAACGCCGGCGCGCATAGAGGCACTCCGGCGACCAAATATAGCGGAGGAGGGCTACGGGCTTTTGCCCATAGGCAGCGGTTGAAGCCATGGTTGGGCTCTACGGCGAGCTGGCGGTGAGGCGCCTCCAGCAGGGTGATACGTCTCCAACGTATCTATATATTATGAAGTATTCATGCCATTATATTATCATTCTTGGATGTTTTACAATCACTTTATAGCAACTTTATATCATTTTTTGGGACTAACCTATTGACCTAGTGCCCAGTGCCAGTTGCTGTTTTTTGCTTGTTTTTTACATCACGGGAAATCAATATCAAACGGAGTCCAAACACCGCGTAACTTTTTTGAGATTTTTTCTGGACCATAAGGAACCCAATGGGCCTGAGCTGCACCTGGGGGGGTGCCCCGAGGGGGGCACAACCCACCAGGGTTCGCCAGGGCCCCCGGGCGCGCCCAGGTGGGTTGTGCCCACCTCGGTGGCCTCCCACACCCCTCTTTGCACTATAAATTCCCAAATATTCTGAAACCCTTCGGGGGTAGCCCTAGATTAGAAGTTCCGCCGCCGCAAGGTCTCTATATCCGTGAAAACCAATCTAGACCCCGTTCCGGCACCCTGCCGGAGGGGGGAATCATCTCCGGTGGCCATATCCATCATCCTGACGGCCACCACGATGAGGAGTGAGTAGTCCACCCTCGGGGCTGAGGGTTTGTACCAGTAGCTATGTGTTTGATCTCTCTCTCTCATGATCTATATCATGGGCTTTGTTAATATAGTCAGATCATATGAGGTTTCTCCCCTCTATACTCTTGTTATGATGAATTGAATCTTTACCCTTCAAAGTTTTGTCTTGTCAGATTGAATATTCAGAGATGAGAACACATGATATAAGTCTTGCAATATGAATACTTGAGGTGACAATGAGGTATCTTATTGATTCACTTGATATGTGTTATGTCATTCAACTCGCGGATTCCCGCGGTGATATTGGGGTAATCTATGCATAGGGGTTGATGCACATTTTTCTTTGACGGAAACTTTGGGGTCACCTTATAGTTCTTTGTGTGGATTGAGTATTATGAATATAAATTTGCTTTGGTGCTATTCTAGTACGAACACTGGGATAGATCGAACGGAAAAAATAGCTTTGTGTTATATTAGTACGAACTCTTGAATAGATCAAACGGAAAGAATAGCTTTGAGGTGGTTTCATGTCCTACAAACAATTCCTATCTTTTGTTCTTTGCTAATAGGAACTCATGAGTGATTCTTTATTGCACTTTGAGGGATAATCATATGATCCAACTATGTTAGCATTGTTGAGAGGTTGCACTAGCTAAAGTACGGACCCTATGCATCATTTTTAAGCATTGCAACACTGTTTTTGTGCCTGTTTACTATTTGCTACCTTGCTGTTTTTATTTATTCAGATTACAAAAATATATTTATACCATCCATATTACACTTTTATCACCATCTCTTCACCGAACTAGTGCACCTATACAATTTGCCATTGTATTGGGTGTGTTGGGGACACAAGAGATTTCTTATATTTGGTTGCAGGGTCGCTTGAGAGAGAACATATTCATCCTACACCTCTCACGGATTGATAAACCTTAGGTCATCCACTTGAGGGAAAATTGCTACTGTCCTGCAAAACTCTACGCTTGGAGGCCCAACACGTGTGTACAAGAATAAAGTTGCGCAGTAGACATCAAGCTCTTTTCTGGCACCGTTGCCGGGGAGGTGAGTGCTTGAAGGTATATCTTTAGATCTTGCAATTGAATCTTTTAATTTCTTGTTTTATCACTAGTTTGGTTTATAAAAGAAACCTACAAAAAAAGGGAATTAAGGTTGCATCATATTATTGATCATCTTTATAATATCTTTCTTGGAAATGATGGTTCGGAAAATTATGCTCAATTGACAGAAGAAGAATTTAATAAAAAGATTGGCATGAATGATGAGCATGATGGAAATGTTGTTAGTATGAACTCTTTGAATATCCATGATGCTAATGATATGCAAAGCCACAAACTTGGGGATGCTTTGTTTGATGAAGATGCTATTTTTAGTCCCCCAAGTTTTGATGAGCAAGTTTATTATGATGAAAGAATGCCTCCTAACTTTGATGATTATGGTGATGACATGTATGCTATATTTAATAAGGATAACCATGAAACTTGTCATCATGATTTTAATTTTCAATCACATGATAGTTACTTTGTTGAGTTTGCTCCCACTACCATTCATGAGAATAAATTTGCTTATGCGGAGAGTAACAAAATTTCTATGCTTATGTATCATGAAAAGAATGCTTTATGTGATAGATATATTGTTGAATTCATTCATGATGCTACTGAAAATTATTATGAGAGAGGAGCATATGCTTCTACATATCTCAATAATATCAAGTTTCCTCTCTATGTGTTGAAAGTTTCCAAGTTATGCATGTTTTGCCTTCCTATGCTAGTTGATTCTTGTTCCCATGAACGCTCATAAAATCTCTATGCGTAGGAAGTGGGTTAGGCTTAAATGTGCTTGCCATGTGCTTCATGATGCTCTTGTTATATTTCAATTCTTATCTTTTATGCAAGCATCATTGAACTCATCATGCCTAGCTAAAAAGGCATTAAAGAAAAGCGCTTGTTGGGAGACAACCCAACACTTTTACCTACTGTTTTTGTATGTTCACATGATTAGTCTACTTTAGTAATCATTTTTTGTTGTCTTTGTTTCAGTAAAGTGCCAAGTAAAGCCTTTGGGATCATGTCGGGTGATAGTTGATTTGATCTTGCTGAAAAACAGAAACTCTTGCGCTCACAAAAATAGCTCTCATTTTTAACAGAAGAGTGCTTTGAGTTGATTATTTTTGCAGAAGATTAATATACAAATTTATCACGTGGTAATTTTTTTTAATAATTTTTGGAGTATCAGAAGTATGGTTTGAGTACAGATTACTACAGACTGTTCTGTCTTTGACAGTTTCTGTTTTCAATGCATAGTTTGCTTGTTTCCTTATTTCTATGCCTTATATTGCTCAATATAAATTGTGGAAATGATACGCTAAAGTAGGCATTGTGTGGAAACAATTATGAATCTTGTATTTGACAGTACCAAATGTGAAATGGTTTGCTCTTTATCATACTAACCTATCTCACAAGGTTCCGTTAAGTTTTGTGTGATTGAAGTTTTCAAGTTTTGGGTGAGATGTCGATATGAGGAGAATAAGGAGTGACAAGACCCTAAGCTTGGGGATGCCAAAGGCACCCCCAAGGTAATATTCAAGGAAGATCCAAGCAACTAAGCTTGGGGATGCCCCGAATGGCATCCCCTCTTTCGTCTCCAACATTATCGGTAACCTCACTTGGAGCTATGTTTTCATTCGTCACATGATATTTGTTTTGCTTGGAGCGTAAATTTATTTTGCTAGGATTTGCTTGATTTTATTTAGAATAATGTTTTTCATCTTTTATTTCAGTAAAAGTGGCAATGATAGCCTTTGCCATGCTTATTTTGCAAGTATACTTGTTGCTGTTTGAAAACAGAAAGTTTATCAATGTTGCAAAAATTCCCTAGAAAAGTCAGAATATGATAAATTGTTGAAACTTTTTGCAAAATAAGATCTGATAAATTTTATACAGTGTAGTATTTTTCTCATAATTTTTGGAGTTATGGAAGTATGATGAATCTTGCATTCTTTACAGACTATGCTGTTTTGGCAGATTGCTGTTATGTTTGCATATGTTTGCTTGTTTAATGATTCTATTTGAGGATAGGGGTATTAAATATGCAGAGGCATTTAGTATTCAATGTTGAATAATAATTTTATTGATTTTATACAGTATATAATGATAAAGTTTTGCACTGATTTATACCAACTTATCTCATGAGTTCTTGTTGAGTTTTGTGTGGATGAAGTTTTTGAGATTTAGGGAAACCGTGATATAAGAGGAATTAAGGAGACACAAAAGCTCAAGATTGGGGATGCTCAAGGCATCCCAAGCTAATATTTCAATAAGTCCCAAGAATATAAGCTTGGGGATGCCCCGGTAGGCATCCCACCTTTCTTCTTCAACAATTATCGGTTAGTATCGGTTGAGCCTAAGTTTTTGCTTCTTCACATGATGTGTGCTATTCTTGGAATGTCATTTTGTTTTGTTTTTCTTTCTGTTTTAATAAAATACTTATATCTGAAAGTTTTAAATAAAAGAGAGTCCTCAAATAGCTGCCCATTTACATAACTACTTGCTTGATCTTCACTTATATCTTTTGGGAGTAACTTATCATTTACTCTTGTGCTTCACTTATATCCTATGAGTAAATTGTTGAATGAATTGAATATCATGAAGTTGAAACCATATCATGCCTAGTGGTAGCTTCACATTGGGTTTATAAAGTGAAATCTTCTGAGGCATGATAATCAGAATATTCGTCATACAAGCAATTCATGAATAATTAGTATAAGGAAGAGAAGTTTCACATGCAAATACACTATCTTGGAAATCTTTTGTGATTGTGAGCCCCCATCAAAATATTATATGCCAAAATTGTTCATGTTGGACAAGGAAGACAACCTAATGATTTATGTTTGTTCATATTCACATAGAAGTTATATTGTCATAGATCCTTCAACATGTGGTGCTTGCCCCCCATCTTTGCTAGACAAAAATTCCGCACCAAGTAGAGATACTACTTGTGCATCCAAAAACCCTTAAACCCAAATCTTGTTTTGAGAGTCCACCATACCTACTTAAGGATTGAGCAAGATCCTTCAAGTAAGTTGTCATCGGTGCAATAAGGCAATAAAAATTGCTTCTAAAAGTGTTAGATCATTTAGTGTAAGAGAAAATTGAGCGTTGTACGAACTTGTGATGGAAAGAATAAAAGCGACAGACTGCATAATAAAGGTTGCTATCATAAGGGGCAATATAACATGACGTTCTTTTGCACTAAGGGGTGGAGAATACAAACAAATAAGCGCATGGCAACCTCTTATTCCCTCTGCGAAAGGCCTATCTTTTACTTTTATGTATTTACTTTTATGCAAAGAGTCAAAGTTTTTCTCTCTATTCCTTTTTATTTTTCTCCTTTGGCAAGCATCATGTGGTGAGGAAATATCTAGGCACATATATCCAGTTGGATATGGGTAGCATGAGTTATTATTATTGACATCACTCAAAGGTGAATACGTTGGGAGGCGAAGTTATAAGCCCCTATCTTTCTATGTGTCCGGTTGAAACGTTTTGCTCATGTGTATGCGGCGAGTGTTAGCAATCATAGAAGACTATATGATGGTTGAGTATGTGGAGCTCTTACTTAGACTCTGTTGAATAAGTTGTATTGCAATTGCTTGGTGACTGAGAACATAGGTAGTTGAGTTTCAAGAGAATTCATTGTTTGGACCTTAACATGTGAATTGGTTGCTACTACAACATGAGAAGTTTTATAAGAAAGAATTGCTGTTATGATGCTAGGAAATTGATTGAAATTATCATTGATCAAACTTATGCACTTTGCTAGCATTCACACTTCATAAATTATTTCTTTTATCATTTGCCTACTCGAGGACGAGTAGGAATTAAGCTTGGGGATGCTGATATGTCTCCCACGTATCTATAATTTATGAAGTATTCATGCCATTATATTATCATTCTTGGATGTTTTACAATCATTTTGTAGCAACTTTATATCATTTTTTGGGACTAACCTATTGACCCAATGCCCAGTGCCAGTTGTTGTTTCTTACTTGTTTTTTACATCGCAAGAAATCAATATCAAACGGACTCCAAACACCGTGTAACTTTTTGGAGATTTTTTCTGGACCAGAATGAACCCAATGGGCCTGAGCTGCACCTGGGGGGTGCCCCGAGGTGGGCACAACCCACCAGGACTCGCCAGGCCCCTGCGCGCCCAGGTGGGTTGTGCCCACCTCGGTGGCCTCCCGCACCCCCTCTTTGCACTATAAATTCCCAAATATTCCGAAACCATTCGGTGGTAGCCCTATATTAGAAGTTCCGCCGCTGCAAGGTCTCTGTATCCGCGAAAACCAATCTAGACCCTTTTCTGGCACCCTGCCGGAGGGAGGAATCATCTCCAGTGGCCATCTTCATCATCCCGGCGGCCACCACTACGAGGAGGGAGTAGTCTACCCTCGGGGTTGAGGGTTTGTACCAGTAGCTATGTGTTTGATCTCTCTCTCTCTCTCTCTCGTGATCTATATCATGGGCTTTGTTAATATAATTGGATCATATGATGTTTCTCCCCTCTATACTCTTGTTATGATGAATTGAATCTTTACCCTTCAAGGTATTGTCTTGTCGGATTGAATATTCAGAGATGAGAACACATGATATATGTCTTGCAATATGAATACTTGAGGTGACAATGAGGTATCTTATTGATTCACTTGATATGTGTTATGGCATTCAACTCGTGGATTCCCACAGTGATATTGGGGTAATCTATGCATAGGGGTTGATGCACGTTTTTCTCCGACGGAAACTTTGGGGTCTCTTTATAGTTTTTTGTGTGGATTTAGTATTATGAATATGAATTTTCTTTGCTGTTATTCTATTACGAACTCTTGGATAGATCAAACGGAAAAAATAGCTTTGTGTTATTTTAGTACGAACCCTTGAATAGATCGAACGGAAAGAGTAGATTTGAGGTGGTTTCGTGTCCTACAAACTATCCCTATCTTTTGTTCTCCGCTAATAGGAACTCGGGAGTGATTCTTTATTGCACTTTGAGGGATAATCTTATGATCCAACTATGTTAGCATTGTTGAGAGGTTGCACTAGCGAAAATACAGACCCTAGCCCTCATTTTTAAGCATTGCAACACCGTTTTTGTGCCTGTTTACTATTTGCTACCTTGCTGTTTTTATTTATTCAAATTATAAAAATATATTTCTACCATCCATATTACACTTTTATCACCATCTCTCCGTCGAACTAGTGCACCTATACAATTTGCCATTGTATTGGGTGTGTTGGGGACACAAGAGATTTCTTGTATTTGGTTGCAGGGTCGTTTGAGAGAGACCATCTTCATCCTACACCTCTCACAGATTGATAAACCTTAGGTCATCCACTTGAGGGAAAATTGCTATTGTCCTACAAAACTCTGCGCTTGGATGCCCAACACGTGTCTACAAGAAGAAAATTGCATAGTAGACATCACAGGGGCAACAGGACAGCGCGGGGCGGGCCATGGTGGCGGTGGCTACAAGCGGGGCAGCGGCCGGAGTACTACATCATGTGTGGGTGGGTGGCTAAAGCACGCGGGCGAGCGATCTAATCCCCGGGGATGCGCATATGGATATCCAAGAGCCCGAGAGGCTCACTAGCTTGAGCAGAGGAGTATGGGAGCTAGGTCTACGACGGCCATGGCGGACGACGGAGCTCGGTGCTCGCAGGCGTTGGGGCTACGACACAAATCCGATGGAGAAAACAGAGGGGAGATCAAGGGGAGCTCACAGCGGTTCCATAGTTGGACTCATGGGAGCCGGGGCGGTCGGGAGGTGCGGGTCGATAGGGAGACCGCGCGGCGTCTGAGGAGGGGAATCATTACGGATGATGGCAAGGCATCCTCTCATTCCAAGCTAGTAGGCGCAAGCGACGGGGAAGATGACATAGGTCCTCATGGACATGCTCGCGTGACTTGAGGTGGGTGATGGTCGCGACAATGTCGACGGTGCAGGGATGGCAGCGTGTGGTTTAGAGAGAGAGAGAGAGAGAGAGAGAGAGAGAGAGAGAGAGGCGGTCTAGGGTTTGGCGGTCTAGGGTTTGGCAAGGGGACTCGAGGAGGGGTCGCCGTCGACCTAAAGGCGCCGGGGAGATGCCGGATGGTCGCCTCGTGGTCGATCCGAGCTGTGGACGACTGATGACTCACAAGTGTATGGGGTCAATTGTAGCCCTTTTCTATAAGTAAGAGTGTCGAACCCAACGAGGAGCAGAAGGAAATGACAAGTGATTTTCAGCAAGGTAATGTCTGCAAGTGCTAAAATTGTAAGTAGCGGAGTGGTTTGGTAGCAAGATAATATGTAACGAACAAGTAACAATAGTAGTAACAAAAGTGCAGCAAGTTAGCCCAATCCTTTTGAGGCAAAGGACGTGCCAAAACGGTTTCTTATGATAAGCAAAGTATTCTTGAGGGTACACGGGAATTCATCTAGTCACTTCCATCATGTTGGCTTAATTCGTGTTCGGTACTTTGATAATTTGATATGTGGGTGGACTGGTGCTTAGGTGATGTTCTTACTTGAACAAACCTCCTACTTATAATTAACCCTCTCGCAAGCATCCGCAACTACGAGAAAAGTATTAAGAATAAATTCTAACCATAGCATTCAACTTTTGGATCCAAACGGTCCCTTACGGAATAGCGCATAAAGTGGGGTTTAAGCTTCTGTCACTCTTGCAACCCACCATCTAATAACTACTCCACAATGCATTCCTTTAGGCCCAAACATGGTGAAGTGTCATGTAGTCGACGTTCACATGACACCACTAAGAGAATGGCAACATACATACCATCAAAATATCGAACACATATCAAGTTCACATGATTACTTGCAACATGATTTCTCCTGTGACCTCAAGAACGAAAGTAACTACTCACAAATGATAAACATGTGCAAGATCAGAGGGGTATTGAATAGCATAATGGATCTGAACATATAATCTTCCACCAAATAAACCATATAGTAATCAACTACAAGATGTAATCAACACTACTAGTCACCCACAGGCACCAATCTATAGTTTTGATACAAAGATTGAACGCAAGAGATGAACTAGGGTTTGAGAGGAGTTGATGCTGTAAAGATGTTAATGAAGATAGCCCTTCCCAAGATGGGAGAGTTGTTGGTGATGATGATGACGATGATTTTCCCCTCCGGGAGGGAAGTTCCCCCAGCGGAATCGCTCCACCGGAGGGCAAAAGTGCTCCTGCCCAAGTTCCACCTCGAGGCGGCGGTGCTTCATCCCGAATGTCCTCTCCTATTTATTCTAGGTAAAAATGACTTATATACCATAAGATGGTCACCGGAGGTGGGCCGAGGAGGGCACCACCCACCAAGGCGCGCCTGGGCCTCCTGGCGCGCCCAGGTGGGTTGTGCCCACTTGGTGGCCCTCCTCTGGTACTTATTTTCTCCAATATTTATTAAATATTACATAAAAAATCCTCAGGGAGTTTCATCTCATTTGGAGTTGTGCAGAATAGGTAGTTTGACGTAGCTTTTTCAGGTCCAGATTTCCAGCTGCCAGAATTCTCCCCCTTCGTGCATACCTTGCATATTATGAGAGAAAAGGCATTAGAATTATGCCAAAAAGCATTATTATACAATAAAACAACATAAATAACAGTAGGAAAACATGATGCAAAATGGACGTATCAACTCCCCAAGCTTAGACCTCGCTTGTCCTCAAGCGGAAACTGAAATCGAAAAACATGTCCACATGCTTAGAGAGAGAGAGATGTGTCGATAAAACAAAAATACGGACATAGCAGCATCATGTGACTTATTATAACAGCAACAGACTTCAATATAAAACTTTCATTATAGAACTTTTATCATAGACTTCTCATGAACAAGTGACAATTCATCACAACATTGAAGTATAAAGCGTAAACTCTATTGGAAACCAACAAACATGTGCTCAGTCAACTTTGCAACTACAATTCATCATCTTTTCAGGAAGGGTCACGTATCGGAGCCTTTAGGCAAGTCCACATACTCAACCATCATTTAGTCTTCTATGATTGCTAACACTCACCGCGTACACATGAGCAAAACGTTTCAACCGGATACAAAGAAAGATGGGGGCTTATAGTTTCGCCTCCCAACGCACTCACCTCAAGGGTGATGTCAACAATAATCACTCATGCTACCCATATTCAACTGGACATATGTGCCTAGATCTTTCCTCACCACATGATGCTTGCCAAAGGAGAAAAATAAAAGGAATAGAGAGAAAAACTTTGACTCTTGCATAAAAGTAAATACATGAAAGTAAAAGATAGGCCCTTCGCAGAGGGAAGCAGAGGTTGTCATGCGCTTTTTGTTTGTATGCTCAACCCCTTAGTGCAAGAGAACGTCACGTTATATTGCCCCTTGTGATGGCAACCTTTATTATGGAGTCTGTCGCTTTTATTCTTCACCATCACAAGTTCGTACAACGCTCAATTTTCCCTTACACTAAATGATCTCACATTTTTATAAGCAATTTTTATTGCCGTTTTTGCACCGATGGCAACTTACTTGAAGGATCCTACTCAATGCATAGGTAGGTACGGTGGACTCTCAAACAAGATAGGGTTTAAGGGTTTTGGATGCACAAGTAGTATCTCTACTTAGTGCGGAATTTCTGGCTAGCAAAGATAGGGGCAAGCACCACATGTTGAAGGATCTATGACAATATGACTTCCATGTGAATATGAACAAACATAAATCATTAAGTTGTCTTCCTTGTCCAACGTCAACAACTTTGGCATATAATATTTTGATGGGTTCTCACAATCAGAAAAGATTTCCATGATAGTGTATTTAAATGTGAATCTTCTCTTCCCTTATTAATTCTTTCATGTGTTGCATCATTGACCAATGCTATGTTTGTGAATCTACAATAAAATTTTCTACTTATACTTTTCCTTGTGTAATGTCATCACTTATCATAAGATTAGCATATGAGCTTTTCTTTTATTTCCTTTCTTTTTATTACAGCAAGAAAGTAAAGAAGGCAAAACTTAAACTAAACTTTATTATATCTCACACATGATTACAAGGATTGATCACTAAGCAAACTCACAAAAAGGAAAGGATCGGACCAAACTTTTATCCATCTAATAGCAAAAGATAACCATTGATCGAACTAAGAAAGTAAAGGCAAAAGATAGTGGAGATTGATATGATACCGGTGTACCTCCCCCAAGCTTGGTGAAAGCCAAGGGGAGTGCCCATACCCAATGCTCAGTTTTCTTTTGGTGGTGATGAAGAAGATGGTGGTGATGAAGTAGAAGCAATCCGATCTTTAAAGATCAAGAGGCTCTCCAATCTTCGGATGACTCTCCACAGGGAAGCAATGTGCTCCATATGCAAAATATTTTCACGATTGAGATACTTATTTTGTATACGAACCGTATTAATGATCCTGAATGCTGCAATCTCAACGGGGGTAAGATGAGCATAGTAGGGTTCAAGGATATCTTCCTCTTCCTCATCGGCGGGCAATGCTTGCTCGTCCATCGGCACTTGATATCCGGGTGCCTCCTTGCTCTTGTCTTCTTTTGCTGCTCCCACGGGGTCTTCTCTCTTCAGCTCGATCTTCATCAACCAAGCATCTTCCTCCACACGATCAGAGGGGGGAGAACACATGATGCCTGGCTCAACAGATCTGACAGAAACAACAAGAAAAGAAAACAGGAGATTTCTCCGTGATACAGAGGTTAATAGGTTCGGGAGGTATATATACATTTTTTATCTTGGGGAACAAGAAGAATGGAAGAAAAACGGAGACCGAAAAGTACCCGAGGTGGGCACAACCCACCTGGGTGCGCCAGGCAAGCATGACGCGCCGTGGTGTATCGTGCCCACCAGGGTCACTTTCCTGGAAGTTTCTTATTTTCCTATTTTTCTAAATATTCCAAAACTAACAAAAAATATTTTTGTGGATTTTTTGGAGTCCGTTTACTTACCGTGTCACGTACCTCCTTATTTTCACGATTCTAGAGTGTTTCAGAAGGACTCTGTTATGTGTTCTTCAGGTGTCAAAGTTTGGATAACATTGTTTTCTACATTAATGGGCGTACCTGAGATACATTGTTTTATTCATTGCCCATTGACAACCTTCGGGTTAGTCCCCTCGGCATTATTTATTTTGATAGCTCCGGACTGATAGACCTCCTCGATGACATAGGGTCCTTCCCATTTGGAGAGGAGTTTTCCTGCAATGAATCTGATATGTCTCCAACGTATCTATAATTTTTGATTGTTCCATGCTATTATATTACCCCTTTTGGATGTTTATGGGCTTTATTTTACACATCTATATCATTTTTGGGACTAACCTACTAATCGGAGGCCCAGCCCGTATTGTTGTTTTTTTTTTGCCTATTTCAGTATTCCGAAGAAAATGAATATCAAATGGAGTCCAAACAGAATGAAACCTTCGGGAGCGTGATTTTTGGAACGAACGTGATCCAGAGGACTTGGAGTGCAAGCCAAGAAGCAGCCGAGGCGGCCACGAGGGTGGGGGCCGCGCCCACCCCTACAGGGCACGCCCCTGTCTCGTGGGCCCCTCGGGCGGCCACCGACGTACTTCTTCCTCCTATATATGCCTACGTACCCCGAAAACATCCAGAGAGCCAACGAAACACAATTTCCACCACCGTAACCTTCTGTATCCGCGAGATCCCATCTTGGAGCCTTCGCCGGCGCTCCGCTGGAGGGGGAATCGACCACGGAGGGCTTCTACATCAACACCATAGCCCTTCCGATGAGTTGTGAGTAGTTTACCACAGACCTTCGGGTCCATTGTTATTAGCTAGATGGCTAGATGGCTTCTTCTCTCTTTTTGGATCCCAATAGAATGTTTCCCCCTCTCTTGTGGAGATCTATTCGATGTAAACTCTTTTTGTGGTGTGTTTGTCGAGATCCGATGAATTGTGGGTTTATGATCAAGTTTATCTATGAATAATATTTGAATCTCCTCTGAATTCTTTTATGTATGATTGAGTTATCTTTGCAAGTCTCTTCGAATTATCAGTTTGGTTTGGCCTACTACATTGATCTTTCTTGCCATGGGAGAAGTGCTTAGCTTTGGGTTCAATCTTGCGATGTCCTTAACCAGTGACAGAAAGGGTTGCAAGGCACGTATTGTATTGTTGCCATCGAGGATAAAAAGATGGGGTTTATATCATATTGCATGAGTTTATCCCTCTACATCATGTCATCTTTCTTAATGCGTTACTCTATTCTTATGAACTTAATACTCTGGATGCATGCTAGATAGCGGTCGGTGTGTGGAGTAACAGTAGTAGATGCAGGTAGGAGTCAGTCTTCTTGTCACGGACGTGATGCCTCTATACATGATCATGCCTAGATAATCTCATAATTATTCACTTTTCTATCAATTGCTCGACAGTAATTTGTTCACCCATCGTAATACTTATACTATCTTGAGAGAAGCCTCTAGTGAAACCTATGGCCCCCGGGTCTATCTTTTATCATATAAGCTTTCAATCTACTTTTATTTGCATCTTTACTTTTTGCATCTATATTATAAAATACCAAAAATATATTTATCTTATCATACTATCTCTATCAGATCTCACTTTTGCAAGTGGCCGTGAAGGGATTGACAACCCCTTTATTGCGTTGGTTGCGAGTTCTTTGTTTGTTTGTGTAGGTGTGTGGGACTTTTGAGGAGCCTCCTACTGGATTGATACCTTGGTTCTCAAAAACTGAGGGAAATACTTACGCTACTATTGCTGCATCACCCTTTCCTCTTCAAGGAAAACCAACGCAAGCTCAAGACGTAGCAGATTCTGAAACGAAAGTTGTACAAAAGAACATATTCTCCGACTTTGAACTCACGCTTTTGGATTCTTTTTTCATGCCATCTTTTAACTTTATCTTTGAATAACTTAGCATTTTCATAAGCCTGGGTTCTCCATTCATCTAATGAGCTAATATAAAATAACCTCTTTTCTCCAGCAAGTTTGAAATCATAATTGAGTTCTTTTATTGCCCAAAATGCTTTGTGTTCTAACTCAAGAGGTAAATGACAAGCTTTTCCATAAACCATTTTATATGGAGACATACCCATAGGATTTTTGTAAGCCGTTCTATAAGCCCAAAGTGCATCATCTAATTTCTTAGACCAATTCTTCTCGGACCTATTAACAGTCTTTTGTAAGATTAGTTTTATTTCTCTATTGCTAAGTTCAACTTGACCACTAGACTGAGGATGATAAGGTGACACAATTCTATGATTAACATCATATTTAGCAAGCATTTTACGGAAAGTGAAGGAAATATGCCCTAGAGGCAATAATAAAGTTATTATTATTTCCTCATATCATGATAAATGTTTATTATTCATGCTAGAATTGTATTAACCGGAAACATGATACATGTGTGAATACATAGACAAACATATAGTCAGTAGTATGCCTCTACTTGACTAGCTCATTAATCAAAGATGGTTATGTTTCCTAACCATAGACATGTGTTGTCATTTGATTAATGAGATCACGTCATTAGGAGAATGATGTGATTGACATGACCCATCCCGTTAGCTTAGCATTTGATCGTTTAGTATTCTGCTATTGCTTCCTTCATGACTTATACATGTTCCGTAACTATGAGGATTGTGTAACTCCGCCACGGAAGAACACTTTGGGTACTACCAAACGTCACAACGAATCGGGTGATTATAAAGGAGTACTACAGGTGTTTCGAAGGTACATGTTGAGTTAGCATAATTCGAGATTAGGTTTTGTCACTCCGATTGTCGGAGAGGTATCTCTGGGCCCTCTCGGTAATACTCATCACCCAAGCCTTGCAAGCATGTAACTAATGAGTTAGTTATGAGATGACGTATTCGGAACGAGTAAAGAGACTTGCCTTTAACGAGATTGAACTAGGTATTGGATACCGACGATCAAATCTCGGGCAAGTAACATACCGATGACAAAGGGAATAACGATGTTGTTATGCGGTTTGACCGATAAAGATCTTCGTAGAATATGTAGGAACCAATATGGGCATCCGGTCCGCTATTGGTTATTGACCGAGACATGTCTCGGTCATGTCTACATTGTTCTCGAACCGTAGGGTCCGCACACTTAAGGTTTCGATGATGGTTATATTATGAGTTTATGTATTTTGATGTACGAAGTTTGTTGAGTCCGGATGTGATCACGGACATGACGAGGAGTCTCGAAATGGTCGAGACATAAAGATTGATATATTGGGCGGATATATTTGGACACGGAAAGGTTCCGGAGAAGTTTGGAGCTACCGGAGGTTCTGGAACCCCGGGAGGTATATGGGCCTTATTGGGCCCATATAGGAAGAAGGAGAAGGAACAAGGAGGGCGCGCCCCAGCCCAATCAAATTGGGGAGGGGCCGCCCCCTCCTTTCTCCTTCCCCCTCTTTCTATTACTACTACTAGTACTTATTCCTAATACTAGTACTCTTTCCTTCCCTCCAAATAAGATAAAAGGGGGAAACCTACTTGGAGTAGGTTTCCCCCTCCTCTATGGCGCCCCCCTTGGGCCGGCCTCCTCCTCCCTCCCTCCTTTATATACGGGGTAGGGGCACCCTTGGACACACAAGTTGATCATTGAGATCATTCCTTAGCCGTGTCTGGTGCCCCCTCCACGATATTACACCTCGGTCATATTGTAGCGGTGCTTAGGCGAAGCCTGCGGCAGAGAACATCAAGATCGTCACCACGCCGTCGTCTTGTGGAACTCCCCTCGGCGCCTCTGCTAGATCGGAGATCGAGGGTGCGTCATCGAGCTGTCTGCGTGTCAAGAACTTCGGAGGTGCGGAGTAACGGTGCTGGATCGGTTGAACCGGGAAGGCGTCGACTACTTCCACTACGCTGTGTCAACGCTTCCGCTTCGGTCTCACGAGTGCGTACGAGACAACACTCTCCCCTCTCGTTTATGCATCACAATGATCTTGCGTGTGCGTAGGAAATTTTTGAAATTACTCGTTCCCCAACAAAGGGCATCCGAGCCTAGGTTTTATGGTTTGATGTTATTTGCACGAGTAGAACACAAGTGAGTTGTGGACGATATAAGTCATCTGCCTACCAGCATGTCATACTTTGGTTCAGCGGTATTGTTGGATGAAGCGGCCGGACCGACATTACGCGTGACGCTTACGCGAGACTGGTTTTACCGCCGTGCTTTGCACACGGTGACTAGCGGTGTCTGTTTCTCCAACTTTAGTTGAACCGAGTGTGGCTACGCCGGTCCTTGTGAAGGTTAAAAGCGGAGTCTATTTGACAAACTATCGTTGTGGTTTTGATGCGTAGGTGAGATTGGTTCTTGCTTAAGCCCGTAGCAGCCACGTAAAATTTGCAACAACAAAGTAGAGGACGTCTAACTTGTTTTTGCAGGGCATGTTGTGATGTGATATGGCCAAGATGTGATGCTATATTTTATTGTATGAAATGATCATGTTTTGTAACCGAAGTTATCGACAATGGCGGAGCCATATGGTTGTCGCTTTATTGTATGAAATGCAACGCATACTGTAATTGCTTTACTTTATCACTAAGCGGTAGCGATAGTCGTAGAAGCAATAGATGGCGTAAACGACAACGATGCTACGATGGAGATCAAGGTGTCGCGCCGGTGATGATGGTGATCACGATGGTGCTTGGAAGATGGAGATCACAAGCACAAGATGATGATGGCCATATCATATCACTTATATTGATTGCATGTGATGTTTATCCTTTATGCATCTTATCTTGCTTTGATTGACGGTAGCATTTTAAGATGATCTCTCACTAATTATCAAGAAGTGTTCTCCCTGAGTATGCACCGTTATGAAAGTTCTTCGTCTTTGAGACACCACGTGATGATCGGGTGTGATAGGCTCTACGTTCAAATACAACGGGTGCAAAACAGTTGCACACGCAGAATACTCGAGTTATACTTGACGAGCCTAGCATATCTGAGATATGGCCTCGGAACACGGAGACCGAAAGGTCGGCGTGAATCATATAGTAGATATGATCAACATAGAGATGTTCACCATTGAAACTACTCCATCTCACGTGATGATCGGACATGGTTTAGTTGATTTGGATCACGTGATCACTTAGATGACTAGAGAGATGTCTGCCTAAGTGGGAGTTCTTAAGTAATATGATTAATTGAACTTAAATTTATCATGAACTTAGTACTGATAGTATTTTGCTTGTCTATGTTTGTTTGTATATAGATGGCTCGTCTTTGTTGTTCCGTTGAATTTTAATGCGTTCCTTGAGAAAGCAAAGTTGAAAGATGATGGTAGCAATTACACGGATGGGTCCGTAACTCGAGGATTATCCTCATTGCTGCACGAAGAGTTACGTCTGGAAGCACCGCTGGGTGCCAGAACTGCTTCTTGATGCAACCGACGGCGTTAAGAACGTCTGGCGAGCAAAGCTGATGACTACTCTATAGTTCATTGTGCCATGCTTTACGGCTTAGAACCGGGTCTTCAACGGCGTTTTGAGCGTCATGGAGCATATGAGATGTTCCAGAGTTGAAGTTAATATTTCAAGCAAATGCCCGGATTGAGAGATATGAAGTCTCCAATAAGTTCTATAGCTGCAAGATGGAGGAGAACAGTTTTGTCAGTGAACATATACTCAAAATGTCTGGGTATAATAATCACTTGATTCAACTGGGAGTTAATCTTACGGATGATAGCGTCATTGATGAAATTCTCCAATCATCGCCACCAAGCTACAAGAGCTTTGTGATGAACTATAATATGCAAGGGATGAACAAGACTATTCGAGCTCTTAGCAATCTTTGAAAGCAGCGGAGGTAGAAATCAAGAAGGAGCATCAAGTGTTGATGGTCAACAAGACCACTAGTTTCAAGAAGAAGGGCAAAGGGAAGAAGAAGGAACTTCAAAAGAACAGCAAACAAGTTGCTTGCTCAAGAGAAGAAACCCAAGTCTGGACCTAAGCACAAATCGAGTGCTTCTCCGCAAGCGATGGACACCGGAAGCGGAACTGCCCCAAGTATTTGGCGGATAAGAAGGATGGCAAAGTGAACAAAGGTATATGTGATATACATGTTATTGATGTGTACCTTACTAATGCTCGCATAGCACCGGGTATTTGATATTGGTTACATTGCTAACATTTGCAACTCAAACAGGGACTAAGGATTAAGCAAAGATTAGCTAAGGGCGAGGTGACGATCGCGTGGGAAATGGTTCCAAAGTCGATGTGATCGCGATCGACACGCTACCTCTACATCTACCGTCGGGATTAGTTTTAGACCTGAATAATTGTTATTTGGTGCCTCGTTGAGCATGAACATTATATCTGGATCTTGTTTGATGCGAGACGGTTATTCATTTAAATCGAGAATAATGGTTGTTCTATTTATATGAGTAATATCTTTTATGGTCATGCACCCTTGAAGAGTGGTCTATTTTATTGAATCTCGATAGTAGTGATACACATATTCATAATGTTGAAGCCAAAAGATGCAGAGTTGATAATGATAGTGCAACATATTTGTGGCACTGCCGTTTAGGTCATATCGGTATAAAATGCATGAAGAAACTCCATACTGATGGACTTCTGGAATCACTTGATTATGAATCACTTGGTACTTGCGAACCGTGCCTCATGGGCAAGATGACCAAAACACCGTTCTTCGGTTCTATGGAGAGAGCGACAGATTTGTTGGAAATCATACATACAGATGTATGTGGCCCGATGAATGTTGAGGCTCGTGGCGGATATCGTTATTTTCTCACCTTCACAGATGATTTGAGCAGATATGGGTATATCTACTTGATGAAGCACAAGTCTGAAACATTTCAAAAGTTCAAAGAATTTCAGAGTGAAGTAGAAAATCATCGTAACAAGAAAATAAAATTTCTACGATCTGATCGTGGAGGAGAATATCTGAGTTCTGAGTTTGGTTTACATTTGAAACAATGTGGAATAGTTTACGCAACTCACGCCACCGAACACCACAACGAAATGGTGTGTCCGAGCGTCAGAATCGTACTTTACTTGATATGGTGCGATCTATGATGTCTCTTACCGATTTACCGCTATCGTTTTGGGGTTATGCTTTAGAGACGGCCGCATTCACGTTAAATAGGGCACCATCAAAATCCGTTGAGACGACGCCTTATGAACTGTGGTTTGGCAAGAAACCAAAGTTGTCGTTTCTCAAAGTTTGGGGCTGCGATGCTTATGTGAAGAAACTTCAACCAGATAAGCTCGAACCCAAATCGAAAATGTGTCTTCATAGGATACCCAAAGGAGACTATTGGGTACACCTTCTATCACAGATCCGAGGCAAGATTTTCGTTGCTAAATTCGGATCCTTTCTAGAGAAGGAGTTTCTCTCGAAAGAAGTGAGTGGGAGGAAAGTCGAACTTGATGAGATAATCAGTATCTACTCCCTTATTGGAAAGTAGTTCATCACAAGAACCGGTTCTGTGACGACTACACCAATTAGTGAGGAAGCTAATGATATTGATCATGAAACTTGGATCAAGTTTCTCTGAACCTCGTGGGTCTACGAGTAAGATCCGCACCGAGTGGTGCGGAAATCCTATTCGGAAGTCATGTTACTAGACCATGATGAACCTACGAACTATGAGGAAGCGATGATGAGCCAGATTCCGCAAAATGGCTAGAGGCCATGAAATCGAGATAGGATCCATGTATGAAAACAAAGTATGGACTTTGGTTGACTTGCCGATGATCGGCAAGCCATTGAGAATAAATGGATCTTTAAGAAGAAGACGACGCGATGGTAATGTTCACGTCTACAAAGCTCGACTTGTTGCGAAAGGTTTTCGACAAGTTCAAGGGGTTGACTACGATGAGACTTTCTCACCGTAGCGATGCTTAAGTCTGTCCGAATCATGTTGGCTATTGCTGCATTTCATGATTATGAAATTTGGCAAATGGATGTCAAGACTGCATTCTTGAATGGATTTCTAGAAGAAGAGTTGTATATGATGCAGCTGAAGGTTTTGTTGATCCAAAAGGTCTTGACAAAGTGTGCAAGCTCCAACGTTCCATTTATGGACTGGTGCAAGCATCTCGGAGTTGGAATAAGCGCTTTGACAAGGTGATCAAAGCATATGGTTTTATCTGAGACTTTTGGAGAAGCTTTGTATTTACAAGAAAGTGAGTGGGAGCTCTGTAGCCTTTCTAGTTTTATATGTTGATGACATATTATTAATTGGAAATGATATAGAATTTCTGGATAGCATAAAGGGATACTTGAATAAAAGTTTTTCAATGAAAGACCTCGGTGAAGCTGCTTACATATTGGGCATCAAGATCTATAGAGATAGATCAAGACGCTTAATAGGACTTTCACAAAGCACATACCTTGACAAAATTTTGAAAAAGTTCAAAATGGATTAGGCAAAGAAAGGATTCTTGCCTGTGCTACAAGGTGTGAAGTTGAGTCGAACTCAATGCCCGACCACACAGCAGAAGATAGAGAGAAATGAAAGATGTTCCTATGCTTCACCATAGGCTCTATCATGTATGCAATCTTGTGTACCGACACTGACGTATGCTTAGCAATAAGCTTGGCGGTAGGTACCAAAGTAATCCAGAGTGGATCATCGGACAGCGGTCAAGAACATCTGAAATACGAAAAGGACTAAGGATATGTTTCTCGTATATGGAGGTGACAACGAGCTAGTCGTAAATGGTTACGTCGATGCAAGCTTTGACACGATCCGGACGATTCTAAATCGCAAACCGGATCGTGTTTATATTAAGCGATGGAGCTGTAAGTTGGTGCGGTTCAAAACAAAGCGTCGTGGCGGGATCTACATGTGAAGCGGAGTACATAGCTGCTTACAAGCGGCGAATGAAGGAGTCTGGATGAAGGAGTTCATTTCCGATCTAGGTGTCATACCTAGTGCATCGGGACCAATGAAGATCTTCTGTGACAATACTGGTGCAATTGCCTTGGCAAAGGAATCCAAATTTCACAAGAGGACCAAGCACATCAAGAGACGCTTCAATTCCATTCGGGACCAAGCCAAGTGGGAGACATAGAGATTTGCAAGATACATACGGATCTGAATGTTGCAGACCCATTAACTAAGCCTCTCTCACGAGCAAAACATGATCAGCACCAAGACTCCATGGGTGTTAGAATCATTACTATGTAATCTAGATTATTGACTCTAGTGCAAGTGGGAGACTGAAGGAAATATGCCCTAGAGGCAATAATAAAGTTATTATTTATTTCCTCATATCATGATAAATGTTTATTATTCATGCTAGAATTTTATTAACCGGAAACATGATACATGTGTGAATACATAGACAAACATATAGTCACTAGTATGCCTCTACTTGACTAGCTCATTAATCAAAGATGGTTATGTTTCCTAACCATAGACATGTGTTGTCATTTGATTAATGAGATCACATCATTAGGAGAATGATGTGATTGACATGACCCATCCCGTTAGCTTAGCATTTGATCGTTTAGTATTCTGCTATTGCTTCCTTCATGACTTATACATGTTCCGCAACTATGAGGATTGTGTAACTCCGTTTACGGAAGAACACTTTGGGTACTACCAAGCGTCACAACGTAATCGGGTGATTATAAAGGAGTACTACAGTGTCTCCGAAGGTACATGTTGAGTTAGCATAATTGAGATTAGGTTTTGTCACTCCGATTGCGGAGAGGTATCTCTGGCCCTCTCGGTAATACTCATCACCCAAGCCTTGCAAGCATGTAACTAATGAGTTAGTTATGAGATGGCGTATTCGGAACGAGTAAAGAGACTTGCGGTAATGAGATTGAACTAGGTATTGGATACCGACGATCAAATCTCGGGCAAATAACATACCGATGACAAAGGAACAACGTATGTTGTTATGCGGTTTGACCGATAAAGATCTTCGTAGAATATGTAGGAACCAATATGGGCATCCAGTCCGCTATTGGTTATTGACCGAGACATGTCTCGGTCATGTCTACATTGTTCTCGAACCGTAGGGTCCGCACGCTTAAGGTTTCGATGGCGGTTATATTATGAGTTTATGTATTTTGATGTACGAAGTTTGTTGAGTCCGGATGTGATCACGGACATGACGAGGAGTCTCGAAATGGTCGAGACATAAAGATTGATATATTGGACGGATATATTTGGACACCGGAAAGGTTCCGGAGAAGTTTGGAGCTACCGGGAGGTTACCGGAACCCCCCGGGAGGTATATGGGCCTTATTGGGCCCATATAGGAAGAAGGGAGAAGGAACAAGGGAGGGGGGCGGCCCCCCCTTTCCTTTCTCCTTCCCCCCTCTTCCTATTACTACTACTAGTACTTATTCCTAATACTAGTACTCTTTCCGTCCCCCTCCAAATAAGATAATGAAAAGGGGGGGGGCCTACTTGGAGTAGGTTTCCCCCTCCTCTATGGCGCGCCCCCCTTGGGCCGGCCTCCTCCTCCCTCCCTCCTTTATATACGGGGGTAGGGGGGCACCCTAGGACACACAAGTTGATCATTGAGATCGTTCCTTAGCCGTGTCGGTGCCCCCTCCACGATATTACACCTCGGTCATATTGTAGCGGTGCTTAGGCGAAGCCTGCGACAGAGAACATCAAGATCGTCACCACGCCGTCGTCTTGTGGAACTCCCCTCGGCGCCTCTGCTGGATCGGAGATCGAGGGTGCGTCATCGAGCTGTCGCGTGTCAAGAACTCGGAGGTGCCGGAGTAACGGTGCTGGATCGGTTGAACCGGAAGGCGTCGACTACTTCCACTACGATGTGTCAACGCTTCGCTTGGGTCACGAGGGCGTGAGACAACACTCTCCCTCTCGTTGCTATGCATCACCATGATCTTGCGTGTGCGTAGGAATTTTTTTGAAATTACTACGTTCCCCAACAGAAAGCACCATGAATAAAGTGTGAACCACCATCAGCCATTAAATATCTAGGGACTCCAAACCTTGAAAAAATAACTTACTTAAGCATTTTAATAGAGGTGTCGTGAGCAGCACTACTGGTTGGAATAGCTTCTACCCATTTAGTAACATAATCAACAGCAACCAAAATATGTGTATACCCATTAGAGGAAGGAAAAGGTCCCATAAAGTCAAATCCCCAAACATCAAATGGTTCAACAGCAAGTGAATAATTCATAGGCTTTTCTTGACGCTTACCGATATTACCTATTCTTTGGCATTCATCACATGATGAGACAAACTTACGGGCATCCTTGAAGATACTAGGCCAATAAAAACCAGATTGCAATACCTTATGAGCGGTTCTATCTCCTGCGTGATGTCCTCCATAAGCTTCGGAGTGACATTTCCATAGGATTTGTTCCTGTTCATGCTCAGGTACACAATGTCTAATAATACCATCTATCCCTTCTTTATAAAGATGTGGGTCATCCCAAAAGTAATGTCTTAAATCATAGAAGAATTTTTTCTTTTGTTGGTATGTGAAGCTAGGTGGTATGTATTTCGCAACAATATAATTAGCAGTCAGTATACCAAGATGTACTATGAGAAACATTTATTGCAGCTAGTTGTTCATCAGGGAAGATATCATTAATTGGTTGTGGGTCATCAAGAATATTTTCAAGTCTAGACAAGTTATCAGCCACGGGGTTCTCTGCTCCTTTCTTATTAGTAATATGCAAATCAAATTCTTGTAGCAGAAGAACCCACCTAATGTGTAACGCCCTCGATGCGGCTATATCTCCCACGTGTCGAAGCACGACTTAGAGGCATAACCACATTGAAAGCAATGTCGCAAGTGAGGTAATCTTCGCACAATCCATGTAATACATAAGGGAAAGAGATACATAGTTGGCTTACAGTCGCCACTTCACACAATACATAATTAAAAATCCATCATTCAGATTACACTCAAGGTCCGTCTACGGAACCCAAAATAAAAGAAGAAATACCCCACATGCAACACAGATCCCCGATCGCCCCAACTGGGCTACACTACTAATCGTCTGGAAATGAAACATAGTAACGACCAAGTGCCTCATCATATTCCCAGTTCAGCTCGATTCGCCATCTGCTACCGCATCACCGGTACCTGCATCTGTTTTGGTAGAATCTGTGAGCCACAGGGACTCAGCAATCTCACACCCGCGAGATCAAGACTATTTAAGCTTAAGGGAAGGCTGGTGTAAAAAGGAGGAGCTGCAGCAAGCGACTAGCATATATGGTGGCTACGATCGCAAAAGAGAGCGAGAAGAGAAGCAAAACACGATCGTGAAGCTAGTAGCGATCAAGAAGTGATCCTAAACAACCTGCGTCAAACATAACTCCAACACCGTGTTCACTTCCCGGACTCCGCCGAGAAGAGACCATCACGGTTACATACACGGTTGATGTATTTTAATTAAGGTCAACTTCGGTTTTCTACAACCGACATTAACAAATTCCCATCGCCTCATAACCACGGGCACGGCTTTGAAAGATAATACCTGCAGGGTGTCCCAACTTAGCCCATAACAAGCTCTCACGGTCAACGAAGGAATAAACCTTCACCCAAGACACTCGATCGACTCGGTATCCGGTACATCAAGACATTTCGACAATGGTAAAACTAAACCAGCAAGACCACCCGATCGTGCCGACAAATCCCGATAGGAGCTGCACATATCTCGCTCTCAGGGCACAACGGATGAGCAATCCGTACAACTAAAACCAGACCTCAAGTTTCCTTGAGGGGGCGCTGCAAAGGGCTCTAGTTTGGACCAACACTCAGAGGAGCATTGGCCCGGGGGGGCTAAAATAAAGATGACCCTCGGGCTCGCGAAAACCCAAGGGAAAAAAGGGTATAGGTGGCAAATGGTAAAACCAAGGTTGGGCCTTGCTGGAAGAGTTTTATTCAAAGCGAACTGTCAAGGGGGTCCCATAAATCACCCGACCGCGTAAGGAACACAAAATCAAGGAACATAACACCGGTATGACGGAAACTAGGGTGGCAAGAGTGGAACAAAACGCCAGGCATAAGGCCGAGCCTTCCACCCTTTACCAAGTATATAGATGCATTAATTAAAACAATAGATATTGTGATATCCCAAAATATCCGTGTTCCAACAAGGAACAAACTTCATCTTCACCTGCAACTAGCAACGCTATAAGAGGGGCTGAGCAAAGCGGTAACATAGCCAATCAACGGTTTGCTAGGACATGGATGGTTAAAGGTTGACATGGCAATATGGGTGACATGGTATAGCAAGTGGTAGGTATCGCAGCATAGGCATAGCAAAAGAGCGAGCATCTAGCAAGCAAAGATAGAAGTGATATCGAAGGTATGGTCATCTTGCCTGTAAGGTTCTCAGAGTTGTCGAAGACTTGATCTTCGTAGGCGTTCTCAACAGGCTCCTCGTTCACGTACTCGTCTCCCGGCTCTACCCAAAGCAAGAACACAAGCAACGGAACCACAATCAAACAAGGAACAATGCGCAAGCAATATGATGCAAAACATGACATGCGATGCGAGATGTGATATGCAATGCATATGTGTGCTCCGGAAGGAAAATGAAGAACCGGGCATCAACTTGGCAAACCAAGTATGCCGCTGGAAAGATGAGATGATTTCGGTTGAAATCGATATAAAGATCACCGAAATCGGATGCACGGTTTGCAAATGACAAGCAAAACAAGAATGACGCAAATCTGCGTTTAACAGCCCGATGCTACTTAGCACGCAACACGAAACTATGCTACAGCACCCCAACATAAAAACAACGCATATGGCAGCGAACTACAGGAGATGCTTAACAAAAGAGGAACACTGAGCTACGGCTAAATCACATCATAACATGTTCAAACAAGCATGGTGAAAGTGCTCAAAATATCAGGTTCACAGACTTAGTGAAAATACTAACATGCCAGGAATTAACATCAGGAAGGCATGTTTAGAGCAAGCAAACAACATGCTACAGGAACTTATAATAGCAAAGCAAGGCATGACATGATTATACTCAAAGCATATTTCAATAGTCCCTTACTGACCATAAGCCAAAAAGGACCTTAAGAAATGATGGCACCCATGTAAACATTGCAAGTTTTATTACAGATTTCAGACTTAGTGAAATATCAGGACATGGCAAAACAGATTCCACATGGCATGTTAAGTGAGCTCGATGCACTCACTACAGAGCATCTCATGATAAACTAAGCATACACCCATCAAGAAGACATGGCATAGGAGCTATACATGGCAAGAACAACATCATAGCATACACGGATCAACTACAACGACCTCGTGAAAATTGAATCTCATGCAAACAGTCTGCCAGGAAACATTTTCAAGCAAAAGTAGAGCACGAAAATGACATGCTAGACTACTCCATAAATACCAACAAAGGCATGGATGGATAGAGCACATCCATATGTTCAAAACACCCTTACTGATCATGCTCAAAAAGGGCATGGATCTCTCTGTAACAACATGAACATATGGCATAAAAATAACAGCAGGACAAGACTTAGTGAAAACACTAAGTTCCTGAAATCAGCAACATCATCATCCCTACTTTGCATGCTTGTTCTAATCAACACATAACTCACAAAAATACATGGCAAACACCCCTGGAAAGATGGCATGGCAATGTTCAACTCACATATAGGGCTCAAGTTCATAGGGTGCACACATAATTCATGGCAAAAATGACAAAAGAGCTCGAACTGATAAGATTCTGAAACTAACGATCTGAAGCCATCTTCCAACAGCATTTCGGGCATCAAGATGAGCTCAAATGCAAATGATGCAATGGAGTGAAATGATGTACTCTTCGAGGCGAACAATTTGACATATTATACGCCCAAAACGGAGCCACAGTTGCGGAGATGTGATGCTATGAAAATGTACGAAAATTACCACAGACGATGACTTAGTGGATTCGTGGGGGGGGAGAAGAAAGTCAACCCTTAGGGATTTTCCAGATCTGGATCGGACCTGGCCGGCGCGCTGCACGAGGATGGCCGGCCGGAGTTGGGGTCGGGCCGGAGGAGGAGATTGCCGGCGGGCGGCGGCGCGCGGCGCGGCCGGCGCGGCGTGGCGCGGGCGGTGGCGATGGCTGGCGGCGGTGGCGGCGGGATGGCCGGAGGCAATGGCGGTGGCGTGGCGGCCAGCGTGCGGCGGCGGCGGCGGCGGTGGCCTGGCGGCGGCGGGCGGCGGAGCCCACGTGTCGAGCCCGGATTCGCCGGGCGGGCGCGACGTGTCCGGCGACGCGGACGTGTCCGGCATGGGAATCTGGGATTTTAGGGTTTCAACCGGATTTGGGGAGGGTCTATTTATAGAGGTAGAGGGAGCTAGGAGACTCCAAATGGGGTGTAGTTTTCGCCCACGATCGTGATCGAACGATCGAGGGCATGGAGGGAGTTAGATGGGTTATTGGGCTGTTTTGGAGGGTTGTTGGGCTGCAACTCAAAAGAGGCCTTTGCGAGAGCGCGGTTAACCGTTGAGTACCAAACGAACTCCAAATGACCCGAAACTTGACAGTGGTCTACGGTGCTATACCAGGGCCACTTGGCAAGGCTCGGTCCATTCCGAGAATGTTCAACACCCGCATACACGGAAAAAGAACAAGAGGGACGCCGGGAACATAGGAGTGTCGGATTGCAAAACGGACAACGGGGAATATGTTCGGAATCATGATACGAACACGTATGCAAATGAGATGCACATGATGACATGATATGAGATGCATGACATGGACAAAATGCAAAACGAAAACAAAACCCAACCACGGAGGGAAATATCATAGCACATATCCGAAAATGACAAGAGTTGGAGTTACAAATATGGAAAGTAACATCCGGGGTGTTACATAATGAGTCTAGGTTTAGCATCTTTCTTTTCCATAAGATATTTTATAGCAGCATGATTGGTGTGAACAATTACTTTAGAACCAACAATATAAGATCTGAATTTATCACAAGCAAACACCATTGCTAAGAAATCTTTTTCAGTAGTAGCCTAGTTTCGTTGAGCATTGTCTAGAGCTTTACTAGCATAATGAATAACATTTAGTTTCTTATCGACTCTTTGTCCTAGAACAGCACCAATAGCATAATCACTAGCATCACACATAATCTCAAAAGGTAAGTTCCAATCAGGTGGTTGAACAACAGGTGCAATGGTTAAGGCTTTCTTTAGTGTTTCAAAGGCTTCCATACAATCATCATCAAACACAAAGGGGATATCCTTTTGCAAAAGATTAGTAAGAGGCCTAGAAATTTTAGAAAAGTCTTTGATAAACCTCCTATAGAAACCAGCATGACCAAGGAAACTACAAATATCTTTGATATCTTTAGAACATGACATTTTCTCAATTGCATCAACCTTGGCTTTGTCCACCTCAATGCCTCTTTTAGAAATTTTATGGCCCAAGACAATACCTTCATTAACTATAAAGTAGCACTTCTCCCAATTCAAGACAAGATTTGTTTGTTCACATCTCTACAAAACTCGATCAAGATTGCTTAAACAATCATCAAAAGACTTCCCATAAACAGAAAAGTCATCCATGAAAACCTCAACAATCTTTTCACAAAAATCAAAGAATATAGCAGTCATACATCTTTGAAAGGTAGCAGGTGCATTACATAAACCGAAATGCATACGTCTATAAGCAAATGTTCCAAAAGGACAAGTAAAAGTGGTCTTTTCTTGACTAGATTGTAAAATAGGTATTTGTGAAAAGACAGAGTATCCATCAAGGAAGCAAAAATGTGTGTGCTTAGATAGTCTTTATAACATTTGATCAATAAAAGGCAGAGGGTAATGATCTTTTCTAGTAGCTTTATTTAATTTTCTATAACCAATTACCACTCTATAGCCCGTGACAATTCTTTGCGGAATAAGCTCATTCTCATCATTCGGAACAACAGCAATACCTCCCTTCTTAGGGACACAACGAACAGGACTTACCCATCTACTATCAGCTATAGGATAAATTATACATGCTTCTAGAAGTTTCAATATTTCCGTTCTTACCACTTCTTTCATTTTCAGATTTAACCAACGTTGGCGATCAATAACGGGTTTAGCATCAGGTTCCATATTAATCTTGTGCTGACATAGAGTGGGACTAGTGCCCTTAAGATCATCATGAGTATATCCAATAGGAGCCCTGTGCTTCCTTAAAACTTTCAATAATCTTTCTTCTTCATGTTCTGAAAGGTTAGCACTAATAATAACAGGATATATCTTCTTTTCATCAAGATAAGCATATTTCAAAGTGTCTGGCAATTGTTTTAGTTGAAACACAGGATCACCTGTAGGTGGAGGTGGACCTCCTAGAGTTTCAATAGGCAAATTGTGTTTAAGCAAAGGTTGTTGTTCAAAAAAGATTCTATCTATTTCATTTCTTTCACGCATATGCAAATCATTTTCTTGGTCTAGCAAATATTGCTCCAGAGGATCGGTAGGAGGAACAACAATAGAAGCAAGACCAATAATTTCATCCTTACTAGGCAAATCTTTCTTATGAGGTTGTTTACTAAACTTGGAAAAATTAAACTCATGAGATTCATCACCAAAGCTAACATCGACAGTTTGTTTCTCACAATCTATTTTAGCATTAACGGTGTTCAAGAAAGGTCTACCAAGTATAATGGGACAAAAGTCATCTTGTGGGGTGCTAAGAAAATAAGTAGGGTATTTTATCTTCCCACACAAGACTTCAACATCTCTAAGAATCCCAATTGGTGATATATATCTATTAGGAAGTTTAATAGTAACATCTATGTCTTCTATCTCAGCAGGTGCTATTTCATCTTTAATTTCTTGATATAGTGAGAAAGGAATAGCACTCACACTAGCACCTAGGTCACATAACCCATGATACCAGTGATCTCCTATCTTAACTGAGACAACAGGCATGCCAACAACTGGTCTATGTTTATCTTTTCCTTCAGGTTTGGCAATTCTAGAAGCTTCACCACAGAAGTAAATAACATGCTCATCAATATTATCCACTAAGAGATCTTTAACCTTTAGCAACACTAGGTTCAACTTTGATTTGTTCATATGGTTTGGGTGTTCTAACATAACTTTTGTTAACCACAGTTGAAGCTTTAGCATGTTCCTTCATCCTAACAGGAAAATGTGATTTTTCAATATAAGCAGTGGGGACAACTGGATCAACATTGTAAATGATAGTTTCTTCTTTAGCTTTTACCGGTTTTGTAAGTGCATCTAGTGCCACCCCTAGTTTGGTTTTGGAGTATTGACGATAAACGTGGTTGAGGGACTAATGTGTTTGTGAGAATTGCAGGATAACACAGGTAGTAGTCCCTCTTTGATTCGGTTTACCTCACGGAGATGACCCTAAAATGTATGAAGACATTGAAGATAATGGTGGTGCGTGAAGATATTCACATTGAAGACTATAACAGAAGAAGAGATTGAGTGAAGACTATGGAGCGCGAAGACTTAGTAGTTTTGCTGTTTCTTTTCTTCTTTGTTGAGTCATAGGAACCACCGCACTGTTAAGTGGGGTCTAAGTGAACAAAGTCAGAGTGACTGAAGTGATGCTAAACCAAATTCCTATGTCTTCGAGCGAAAACAATGAGAGCAAATCTTATCCATAGTAGAATAAGTCAGCTTTACTTGTAGCCCAAGTCAAGCTGTCACGTGTGTTTGAAATCTGACCGTTGTGACACGTGTCAGTTCCTTAGTGACCCAGGGTCATTTCGGACAAATCAGGTCGGGTTGCCCAGTGGCTATAAATAGCACGGTCCATGGCGTGTGTGTGAGCAGAGGAAGGTCGATCCATGGTGTGATGAGAGGGGCGCTGAGCGAGGAAGAAGCAAAAGACCCCCTCTCCTCTCCTTTCCTCGCGCGCGAGCACGTCCGTCGAGGTAGAAGAAGCCCACCCTTCGACGATGGCGCTGGCGACCTTGGCGTGATGTTGGTCGCCGGTTGTGGTCGGATCTGGCCACCGCCTGGTCGCTCGGTCTCCCCCTTCACGACGACCTTGGTGTGATGAGGAAAGGGAAGGGGATGACAGGGGCTCGCTGTGAGAGACGAGGTCGCCGGTTGTGGCGGCTGTGGGGGCGAGGGTGGTGGGAGGGAGGGGGGTTGACGCCGGCGAGATCAGGATTTGGATGGGAAGTGGAGAGAGTGAGGGGAACAGTAGACTAGTTTTTTTCTAGGGAGGGGACGAGAGAGTATTGCGTCCGGCTGTGCGACTGTGTGGGAGAGTAAGATGGATCGACAACGTTTCCTATCTCTATTTTTAGGGAAGTAACGTTTCCTGTCAAAAAGGAAACATGCATATGAGAGGTATAATAGAAATAAATTAAGTAACATATATATATATATATATATATATATATATATATATATATATATATATATATATATATATATATATATATATATATAGAGAGAGAGAGAGAGAGAGAGAGAGAGAGGAGGTAAAAGCTGTGTCTATCATAGCTTGCCACGGAACTAGTTAATGCTTGCTAAACATTTAACGGTTTAAAAGTAAGTAAAAATATGAAATAAATAGGGAGCCTCACTCTAATATAATAAGATGATCCAATGGTGTGATTGTAAAATATGCATTTATGTGTCCTCAAAAAAAAGACAAGCATTTCAGCTCACTGCAGGATCAATATATATTGAAACATTTGTTCTTTTGTCCAGGACACATACAGTCATATTTCTTCAATCCCTCCGTTGGATCATGTTATACTATAGGTGTGTTGGTTCAGTATTTTTACAGAATTTTGAGAACTTTTACACCGTCAAAAACCTTAACTAGCTCTGTGGCAAGCTATTGTAGAAAATCCTACTCCTATATATATATATATATATATATATATATATATATATATATATATATATATATATATATATATATACGGCTGCGTATTATTGTGAGCGAGCACGCATTCTGCTTAAACTACGCTCCGGCCGGACCTAATTAGGCCAGCGGGTGGCGCTGAGAAGGCCGCCCTCCACCGCAGAAATGTTGAGGGTAACGCTGAGTGGTAGGAAAAGTAACACATTTAATTCAGTTACCATGTGCTGGTCCGCCTCGTCCTACTTTTTGGTCACTAATCATTGGAAGTAATAGGGTATAGCGGACATGGTAATGGACCTAGTTTTATTACCGGGCAGTGAGATATGTTGTAAAATCTGGCCGAAACATGTAGTAATGTATTACTACATTCTCACAAATTGGCAGTAGTAAAAAAATGGAGTGGATGGTAACGCAAAAAAGAAAATTACGAACAAAAAAAGTTAAAATACTTCGATCCAGATTGATATGTAGTAATGCATTACTGCATGTGCTCTGTTGTTCCCAAGCATAATCTAGCATTTGTGTACAGCAAAAAAGTCAAAATGCTTCGATCCAGGTTGATATATAGTAATGCATTAGTGCATGTTTATGTTTTTCCCAAGCATAATGTAGCATTTTGTGGGCAACGAAAAAGTTAAAATGCTTTGATCCAGGTTAAAAAGTCAAATGGACAACGTTTTATGTACGTAGAAATCTAGCCACACCGATCGCAAAAAAACCAAGTCCACTGCGACAAGCCATGTGCTTTTACAAAAAAAAACGATCATTACCATCAACTAGTGCGCTTTTACTATCCACAAGTGTCCTTTTACGTTGGGTTTGATGATCAAACGTTGCTAGTAAAACTTTGTAGTGCATTACTATGTCCTATCCATCTTTTACCCTTGATTAGGAGGCAACCTAGGTGGCGCACAGGGAGTTGCTCTTTTTAGTTGAGTTTCCGGTTGTGCGGGGAGAGCGCGCCGGCCGGAGCGCAGAATAAGTGATTTTGCGCTCAGGCTTAGTTTAGCGTGTCTATATATATATATATATATATATATATATATATATATATATATAGTGTTACTATTCATCACCCAGGGTGCAGAATAAGTTATTCTTCACCCGAGGTAATCTTACGATCATTTCATAATTAAATTACGTTTGGAATTCAAATAGTTACGTTCCTATCGATTCACGACGTAAAATTTGACATAACAAAATAAAAATATAGGTCATAAGACAAGAAAATTTACAGTTTATGTGTATTTTACACTATGTTTTTAAATTTGTAATTTTACATAACATAAAATATTTTTCCGACGATTATATATTTTCTTACGGTCTCTTTTACTTCAGAAATAAGGCAAAATTTACGGAACGTAAAATTACGGTCCATTGATAGTAAAATAGAGGAGGTGAAGAATAACTATTCCTCACCCAGGGTGACGAATAGTCAATCCTATATATATATATATATATATATATATATATATATATATATATATATATATATATATATATATATATATATATATATATATATATATATATATATATGTTACTATTCATCACCAGGGTGCAGAATAAGTTATTCTTCACGGAGGTAATCTTACGATCGCTTCCCAAATAAATTACGTTTAGAATATAAATAGTTACATGCATATTGATTCAATATGTAAAATTTGGTATTAAAAAACAAAAATATAGATTATAAGACCAGAAAAATCACATTTTATGTATGTTTTACACTATGTTTTTACTTTCGTAATTTTACGTAACATAAAATATTTTTTACGGCGAGTACATACTTTCTTACGTTCTCTTTTTATGTATGAAGTAAGACAAAATTTATGAAACGTAAAAATACAGTGCATTGATGATGTCAAAATAGAGAATGGGTGAAGAATAACTATTCCTCACTCAGGATGACGAATAAGCGCGACCCTATATATATATATATATATATATATATATATATATATATATATATATATATATATATATATATATATATATATATACTTAGTTTATGTTGGACTTCTTGCATGTGTTTATCTTGTGTCAGACAATTTCTCTTAGTCTACATAAACAAATTAAAGGTATTAAAGAAAATACAGATAACCGACTATTTTTATATAATAAAGAAAAAATCGGTTGTTTGCTCCTAGAGAAATGCAACTTTTTTTATGGTCGCAATATACCATACCACAAAATGTAGAGATTCCCAAGACTAACCATCAACACGTGATTTAGAGGTGAGCGTACAATTTATTAAAATTAGGGTGCCACTAACTCTACGACAACACACTCGGCATCTCACTTAGTTGAAATCGGGCATTGCACAATAAAAACTGGTGGATTGGGATGTCGGTTTGAAAATATCGACTGACAAAAAAGCACTTGAAATAAAGCAACCCGGCTAGAATTTCAATATATCTAGATGGCAACTTTTATTTTCGTAGCAAAAACGTGTATCGCTCTTTCTTCCTATCAAACGAAGAGGCGATCTCCCAAGCGCACCGAGGGAGTTTCCCCGCCGCCGTTCTTCGGCGGCTCCCCTCCGCTAACGACCTCGGTCGCCGGTGGTGAGGGGGGTCACCGGATCAACACGTGTGGATAGTTTTAGATCAAAGTAGCTTAGTTTTTAGGCTCCTCATCGTCTTGCTTCGGCGGCGATGGTGGCGCTGAATAAAATTTCCTCAGATCCTACTCCGATCAGGCGATTGGTCCTATGGTTGGGGATGGATTTGGAATCCAGTCTGTTCAAGCAAGGATGATGTGGCGGCGGCATGCTCGTGGTGGACCTATTTTTTTCATTTTATGCTTTGGTAAGACGGTAAAGAACTAGTGAAGCCGGTTTGCACGGTGAGTATTCTCCTTTACACGTTTTAAGACCTTTCACGTGAATTATTCGTGCTAACTACACATTTCGCTTGTAGGATGGGTGTGAGTTGAGGAAATCATTTTTGTTATACTAGCTCAAACATCGCGCGAATAAAACTAAAGGCAACTTTCCTGATATTGAGTGAGAATTTCTTAAGAGCATCAAGTGGATCTTAATTTGTAATAGTTTTTTAGTTGGATCATCGCTTTATATGTATACATCGTGAATTTGCCTTTTTTTATTATCAATTTACATTGCAATTGAAGTGTACTTCAGTTATTACCCAATTGTGCTCATGTTATATTTTCTCTACATGTAAAATCAAACATACATTGTCTTTATATAACTCCAGCAAAATATATTTCAAAAGCCCGTGGCAACGCATGGGCATTCTACTAGTTTGGGCGTAATATTGGACATGAACTTAAACAATTTGCAGTGGTTTTTCAGGCTGATTGTTGCTACGAAGAATGGAATGGTCATGCTACTGATAAAGAACACTCTCGGAAGTTGGATCTCTTCTTTTGTGCTATTATTGCTGAAATCAAGAGGCTCATTATAAGGAATTGTCATGTTTTGTGTACCTAGTAATAATGAAACACATGGACGTGTGATGTTGAGTGATATTGATCCTATTTAATAATGGATGGTATATGTTCTTTGGTGACAGGTGATTTTCTGGTTTAGGAGAGACCAAGATTGTCGAGAAAGAAAGAAGCCGAAGAAAGTTTGAATTTGTCGCTATTTGATGAAACCAGATGCCACCATGCTTAACACGTATTTCTGAATTAAAATAATAATTTGATAAATATGTATATTTCTATTATTTCATGGCAATGCATGGTCATCCGGCTTTTGCCCGTAGCGATACACGGGGGTTCTCATAGTTGTAAATAGTAGTGGAGCAACCGCTTGAAGGAAGAAAAAAAACCGCAAAAAAGGAAAAACAATCGCCGAAACCAGTAACGGACCGGCCCACGGGGTGCGCCACATATGGGCTAGGCCCAGGTTCCCGGCCGGCCTGAACAGGCGAGAAGCTAGCTAGGGTTTCTCTTATTCGTGTATCATATATATAGCCGCCGCCGCCCGCGGCCTGTTCTTCATTCCCCCGTTCGCCGCAGAAAAATAGAGGAGGATTACTTGCTGATTTGCATCCAAGGAAAGATGCCGATGACGCAGCTCAAGAAGAGGAGAAGGGCGAATAAGCACGGTTCGGCGGCGATTACTGTCGCTCGCTCACGGAAGGAGAAGAAGGAGAAGGCATCTTCTGAGCCTAGCGAGACTACCTCGGCGAAGCAGCCGATATACCTGGTGGTGGAGCACGGGGACGAGGAGCCCACCCACTCCGTCATCGAGGTCACCGCGGGCGGCGCCTCACGCCGCCTGCGATCCAGCAGAAGCGGAATGTCCTTCACGGCGGTGGGGACGCCGTACGGTCCCCGAATCGTGGGCCTCGGCCTGGATCGAACCACCCTCTACGTCCCTAAGTCCTCCACCGAGCACAGCCTCCCCCGCCTCGTCTACTCAAAGATGCATCCCGTCCTGATCACGCACGGCTGCAAGCTCTACGCCCTATCCCGCCGCCCCTCCGTCGTGCCGGGGCGGGACTTCATGCCCTGGTTCCATGTCCTCGACCTCAACGACATCGGGGATGATCTCGGGTGGCGTGGACTGCCGCCACCGCCCATCTTCCCCTGTCGCATCAACCCGCTGGAGTACCGCGACCGGATCGAGGTTCGCGTCTCCTCCTATGCGGTTGTTGGCTCTCACATCCTGCTCTCTGTGCAACAAGAAAAGGGTACAGGTACTTGCTCCTTCGACGTGGACGCCGAGCAATGGGAGATGGTCGACGGCAATAACCTGCCTTTCAGCGGCCAGGCGGTTCCTCTCGGAGATCACCGCTTCGTTGCCCCCTCCAAAGAGAAGGGAGGCGCAGCTGCAGTGTACTACATTAAGGTCTTCCGGCCAGGAACTTCAGGCACGGGCAAAACAGAGCTATCCATTGAAGAGTTGCCGGTGATATCAAATGGCATTGTCCCAGGCCAGCTGCTGTGCTCCATGGGGAAGGGTAGATTCTCCTCTTTCGACATTCGATCCATTGATCCCGGTCCAGATGCCAAGCTGGACAAAGCACAAATTGTTTGTCGCACCTACTATGAGGTGGAGGTGGAGGGGGTTGTTTCTGGCAGCAATTCGGTTGTCATAGCAAAGCAGCAGAAGCAGATTTTCAATCTAGAAAACACATTAAGTCATTTGGCTTATCCTTCGCCGGTGGTTGCTGCATTAACCATGTAGGCACAACAGTTCTCCCATAATCTACTTTGTCTCAGCACTCACTAACTTTTTCTTTGGTCACTTCTGCTCCTTATTAGCACCCTTGGATTGCATCCCTAGTTGCACAGTAAGATAGGTTATACTAAATGGCCTTGTACCATAAGGCAGTATTGATCATACATATCGACTTGTTTGTTATTTGTTCAAACAAATGAACAAAAGCTTGATTAAAACTTTGGACACCTGAACTTTTGTAAGCTACTACATTTGAACTTTTTTTTTATTTGCCGACAAATGTCCACATGTGCTGCCTAAATTAATACTGTAAATCTTTTTGGGAAAGGGCTTGGAAAATTCTTTAGCGAGTATAGGCATATTTGATACGGAGTTCTATGCTTGTGCATAAGAAGCTAAAATGAGCCCTGTACTTATCTTGTATTACTGTTTGCCGTACATGATCACTGCTAATATGATTTAACAGCGCACAATGGCTAGATTTCTTTCTTTCTTTTCACTTCTTTGCTCTAACACCAGTGGCACATGTTAGTTTTTTTATGCCCACATATTATTATATATCCAGGCCATCATGTGTTTAATTAATTGGTTTGCATTTATCATGCCTCACCAGAAAAATGTCAATATGCCCTTTTGACTACCTATTGAAGAACTTTTGTTATGCTGAAGGCATCTGTAATGATCCAAGTTGGACAATATTTTGATATGTTTGTTTAGGAAGCTTTGAAAATATCAATTGGCATTGTTTATTTATTTTATAGTAAAATTTATGTGACTATTTAACCATCCTCACCAACTTGTGCTTGAGAGCCTGCAACAAGAAGGCCTTAAGGTAGCTTTCCTGAAATCCTGCTTCTATTTTTTTTTATTTTTTTTGAAACCGAGGCAAAAGATTTGCCTCATATATTAATTAAGTAGAGAAGAGGTTTTGTTACAATAGGCACCCTTACACGGCATGAGTGATTACTCGCGCAAAATAATGGCCCCTAATTTCTTTGCCCCGGCGGTGACCCAAAGCTTTGCCTCATTGGCAATGGAAGCTAGTAAAATAGGCGGTGGAGCACACTTATGCCTAGGCCTGGGCATTCGGTTAACCCGGACCGATCGGTTCGGTTCTTCAGCTTAATAACAATTTCGGTTTTACAAAATTGATGACCGATCGGTCTTCCAAAATTCTGCTAACCGAGAGTTCGGTGGACCGAGACTTCGGTTCGGTAGTCGGTTTCAGACCGAAGAAGCCAAACAAAAATGAAACCCCACATGGAAGAACACATGCACTAGCCGTCAACGGAATCAACCACTTGCCAGTATAAAAAAGAATCAAGAAATACATGTATGACAGAAGGGAATGGGGAGAGAAGATGCAGCTGCATCCTACAGGAGCATCTCAGCAGACAGATTCAGCTAGCAGACCCGTAACTTTAAGAAAAAAATTGCAGGCCGGTGCTCGGGAAACACAGATGTCCCCGTAGGCATGGAGGATGGAGCGCTGGGGAAATTTCTATTGGAGGCGGTCTCTATGGGGAAGAAATACGAGGAAGAGGGAGATGTTGCGGCGGCGGCGGCGGCGCTAGCCACAGGGATCGGTTGGCGGCAGCTTTAGATCTGGCGGCGCCTTGGATGTGGATAAGGTGCCGTGGTGGCAGCCCCCTTTTAACGTCGAAGTGAGTTTTTTTTTTCACGGGAAGCGTCCAGGAGTTTAGTTGATATAGTGGGCTATGGGCCTAATGCATTGAATTCGCCTGTTACTATTTTTGTCGGTTACTTACGTTACTTCGGGTAGTCGAGGGTCATAACCGAAACAACCGATGTAATATCGGTTTTACAGAGTTGCTGACCGAATTTAGTACCGATTTTTTCGGTTTCGGTCTATTCGGCTTTCGGTCCCGGTTTTTTCGGTTCGGTAGTTCGGTCATCGGTTAAAATGCCTACCCCTACTTATGCCGGAAGACCCGTGCATTCCTTTCGTTTCAGACGGTCCACGACACGAATCATTAGGGGTAATTGTTTGTTTTTGCCTTGATGGCTTAGTCTTCTAGACTGTACTACTGGCTTGGCAGTCTCTGTAAACAAGCTTTTGACTGGCTCCTTGTTTTGCTGCTTCTCAGGGGAGTAGAGTGATGACGATCAAGTCGGTGGCAAGGCCAAGCTGTATTTCTGGTGGGAGTTTCAGTAATGAAACATGCATGATGAGAATCTGGTTTTGCCAAGTAAATTCGACCGGGCTGGAACTAGACAATTTCTGCTGTTTGCTCTCTTGATGACAGTGGCTCAATGAGCTGCGTGATGAACAATGGAATCAAGTTTGTTTCTCTTTCCATGTAAGGGTTTATACTTAATCTCTTGATTCCTAATCATAGTGGTCTATGGGCTAATATGGACGGCACGCCTAGGCGATCCAATTTAGAGACACTGATGCACGTGCACGCACGTCTGAAATCAACATATGTGAATTTAAGTGGAATGCACACAAGTACAAAATTGAGTCTGTATGTTGCCAAAAAAGTAAAACAATGCGCTTATTATGAGTCAAAATATATATAATTGCACTCAAATTCTGAAAACTTCCATTTTAGGAAATAACATGGTATAGGTCACACACAAGATTTATATAAAAAGCGAACCAACCTGTGGTTGGATGGTTAGAGGGACTGTGGTATTCCCAGTCCGAGTTCAAATCCTGGTGCTCGCATTTATTCTTGGATTTATTTCAAAATGTCTGGCGATGCGCATTCAGTGAAAGAAGACGTTTCCGTCGATGATGAGGTGCCTATAGTGACTTTGTAAATTTTAAGATGATATGCCGGCCCAGTCTTTCAGAGGTGAGTGTAAGTGTAGGGTTTGCATACGTGCGTTCATAGGGGTTGGTGAATGCGCGTGTACATGAGCGCTTGCTTCTGTACTGTGTTAGAAAAGATTTATATATAAAAAATCTTTAACCTTCCACATTTCGTCTTAGTATTGGTTTCATTCAAATAACTGCTATAATAAACTAGTACACACTCTAAAGAAAGTTCATACTTTTGCCGTTAAGATACTCAATTTTTTTATCCTAAAGCACAGACATGGGTCCACCACTGCAAATACCTAGCCGTGGAGTGTCAGTGTCACAACTTTAAGGGTCTAGGCCTGACAACTGCAAACACCAAGCCGTTGAGTGTCAGTGTCACAACTTTAAGGGTCTAGGCCTGACAACTGCAAACACCAAGCCGTGGAGTGTCAGTGTCACAACTTTAAGGGTCTAGGCCTGACACAAGCTGAAAGTGCAAGTAATCCCTGGATTGTTTCGGTAATTCATAACAACATATACATCATCATTGAACTGATGCTTATTCAAAGAATATTTCAGGAAAGCTTAATTAGGTATGGCAATGAGATGTGATTATGGAGCCCTCAAAATGCAAAGGAGATAGATTGGCAAAATCTTCAAGACTCTATATTTTTGGTTAAGTGATTCAAGATCACATTGAATTCATAGAAAAGCCAATAGTATTAAAAAGGGATGGAATTTTTGATCATGAGTCATTTGCTCAAGTGCTTAGAGATATTGCTCCAAAAACCCTCAACCACACCCTCACATTTTTATCTGACCAAAACATCAAAGTTAATCTCGGTTCGAAACAATTCTATCCGGACCCATCGAGATACATTTGATAGAGGCACTGCCTAAACCCTAGCGACTTGGTCTATCTCGGAATTTCCAAGTCGATTCGATCGGTGTCACCGAAGTGTGAAAACTGCTTAGGTCATCATCAATAAGTCCATTCAAGTTGTTTCATCTGGGTTGATCAAAATGCCTAAAGTTCAAACCTTTTACGCTAGTCAGTCTCACCGAGTAGTTTCACATAGTCCCACCTAGCTGTGCATAAAGGTGTGTAACCATTGGATTTTTTGCGATGGTTATATATACCCCACCCACACCACCTACTCTGAGAGAGGGCAACCTGGACGAAGCTACCACTTCCATATCGTTTTTCTGAGAAAGAACCACTCACACTTGATGAGATCAACGGATTCCACTCCAACCATTTGATACTTAATTTCTAGCCCCTCTCAATTTGACGTCCACTCCAATCCTTTTCCCACCACCAAGCCAAATCTATGAGAGAGTGTTTGAGTGTTGAGGAGACTATCTTTTGAGGCACAAGAGCAAGGAGTTCATCATTAATAACAACATCTATTACCTTTTGAAGGGTGGTGTCTTCTAGATTGGTTAGGTGTCACTTGGGAACCTCCAAAGCTTGTGGAGTTGAACCAAAGAGTTTGTAAGGGCAAGAAGATCGCCTACTTCGTGAAGATTTATCTGAGTCAGGCTAGTCCTTCGTGGGCGTAAGCCATGATGGCATAGACAAAGTTGCTTTTTGTGGACCCTTAGTGGGTGGAGACCTCAGTGGACTCGTGCATCCGTTACCATCCGTGAGTTGAAGTCTCCGTCAACATGAATGCACGATAGCACCACCTATGGAAACCATGCCAAAAATCTTCGTGTCTTCATTGCGTTTGATTTATCCAATCCCCCGCTTTTACATTCATATGCAAAGTCTTTACTTTCCACTACCTACTATCTAGACTTGCATGTGTAGGGTGTTACTTGACTTGTGTGAATTGCTAAAATCTATCAAGAAATAAAATTTGGAAAATGCTAGGTTTTTACTTGGTCAAGTAGTCTAATCCCCCTTAGACCTACTTGGTATCAGAGGTTTGGTTTGCATTGCATTGATTTACGGAATCAATAACTCCCGAATGAACGGTATTTTAGAATTTGGGTCCGAATGTCCTTTCCACCGCTGGATTTGATTACAGATCTTAAAGCAGTGGACCCGAGCCACGTCAGCGAGCAACATCGTTCGGGGAAAACAGAAATCGTCGCGAACGACCCACACGCACCACTCACCTTCTTCTCACTCATGTCGCTATCCCCTCATCCTCTTCCTTCCCCACACACAACCCGCGTCCGAATCATTCCTCTCTCCATCCCAGGTGGTTCTCCGGCGATGGCTGGCCCTGTTGCCAGCGGTGGAGGCAGCTGAGCTGGGTCCAACAGCCGGTAGCCTTGGAGGGGTCACCGCGGTGTGCGGCGGCTGCGCGTAATGGCCGGCGGCGTTCCCATTCGTCGCCATGCGAGGAGAGGAGGAGCTCATGCACTGCATCTGCGGCGCCGGCGGTGATCCCCATCGTCACCGTTGCGAGAGGATCCCCCTTAGGCTCCGGCGGCGATCCCCTTGGTCGCCGTGCGAGAGGAGTCTCCTTCGGCTCCGGCGGCGATCCAACAAGCGACAACCATGGCGGGGTTGCAGGTGCGCGCGGCGCTGCTCGCGACGGCCGGCTACGCCGCGGATTCCGTCCTGGAGCTCCATCTCCACCGTTTTTGCCTTGCACAAGCATGACGCGCCGGGACTGTCGTGGTTTCGTGCATCGACAGTTGACTGCAGTCAATGGGCAGTGCCCTCCACCGGAGGAGCTGATAGTGCTCGCGTAGGCGGCGTGCTAGAGGAGGAGCTGCTGCTCGGACATGATCTTGAGAGGTTGGCGGCTTCGTCTTCTGATTCCCACACAGTCGAGCGAACAGAAGCTGCGGCTGCTCCTGTGGTATGCATGCTATCTCCGTTTTTTGTGATTGCTTCTGTTTTTCCTCTAGATCATATGCAGTGTTTTGCTTTGGTGATTGGACTAAGTTGCTATGAGTACCGAGTTCACACATTATCACGGCAATTTTTTAGAAATCTTTGTAATAGTTGCACACCATCACGGCAATTTTATCTCTGTCCGTGTTCATGATGTCAATAAACGATGGCAAATTCATCTTTATTGCCATGGTAACTTTTGTGTAAACGTGAATCTATCACCATGGTTTAAAAGTAAGGATGGCAATGGGTAGGGTATGGGCAGGGTAGAGCAATACCATACCCATACCCATATAGTCAGTGGGTACAAAATTCTACCCATACCCGTACCCATGGGTATGAAACTTTACCCATACCCATACCCAGCGGGTACCCGTACCCATTGGGTACCCAGCGGGTAGAACAAATAGCACACGAGTTGTTCACATTTTTACACTCATTGATATAAAATTTGACAAAAAACAATTATCTTAGCTCAATAACAAATAGATGAGTACAACATACTCATAAGTCAATAGAAGTAGAAAAGTCACATGAAAAATTAATGATTAATTGATGACAACTTAACATTATTTCACAAGCGGGCAGGGTATGGGTATACCCACGGGTACAAGATTATACCCGTACCCTACCCATGACTTAACGGGTAGGGTATGGGTACTATCCATGGGCATAAAAGTGTGCCCATACCCTGCCCATACGGGTACGGTACCCGCGGGTACCCGTACCCATGGGTAAAATTGCCATCCTTATTTAAAAGTATGTTTGAGTTTTGTATTTTTTAATTGACTAGTTTGGTTGCTGCTGCATTTTGTACTTGTGTAGCAACATAGCAAATTGTCATCAATTTTTTGGCATCAACAAATTTTAGCTACCATCTTTTGTTTTAGTAAATAGTTGTCATGGCAAATTTGCCTCATTTTTCTATGAATTTTTTCAGGCCATGGGAAATTGATATTCACTTTTACTATGAATTTTCTCAGATTATGGTTTTCACTATGAATTGCTCGAAAGTAGGTATACATCACAGGGGGCGGTGGGCGCGATGCTTGGCTAGGTCCAGTCGATGGCAGGCAGCGAGCTCGGAGAGCCGCGCGCGGAAGGCTGCACGAAGCTCGGGTGCGAGCTCAACGGAGATGAGCTGCACGAGGCTCGGGTGTGTGAGGCGCTGCTCCTCTGGATCAGGACCGCGCAGCGTCAGGAAATAGGTTTTGAAGGTGAAATGCTTCCCTCTAAATGCTTCCGAACCATCCTGTACGTGAATGCCTACAATTACCAACCACACATGCATGAATGCCTGAAATTATCAGCATACATTTTTTTTGTCTCTAAGAATCATGTCAATGATTTCACAACATTTTACAGTCTATGTATTTTACAAATTAATTCAAGCGGTGGCATTGGTTACATATTTTATTTTTTAATTTATTTTTCTGAATGTTAAGAACATCCACAGCCTCTGTCATGCCCTTGTTTGGCAAATTTTACTCAATAGTTTTATTCACACGGCAAATTTTAGTTTATGTTGCCATGGCAAATTTTACTTTAAGTTGCCATTGCAAAAATGCTTTTATTCACACGGCAATTTTTAGTTTATGTTGCCATGACAAATTTATTTTAAAGAGCATGGCAATTTTGTTTTAAATATGACGACAAATTTACATATGACGGCAGTACTTGTATAGCCATGACATTTTTTAATTTATTCCATGACAAAAGTACTCCATTTTTTCCATGGTAAAATTAGTCCATTTTTTGTCATGGCAAATTTTTACTTCACTTTCGCCATGGCAAATTTAACACCATTTTTTGCCATAGCAAGAATACTTTTATTTCACATGGTAAATTTTAGTTTAAGTTGCCATGGCAATTTTAATTTAAATATTATGGCAAATTTTGCTATGTAGCATCTTAAATATAGTTGTGTAACCATGACATTTTTCAATTTAAACCTTTTTTGCCATGGCAAATTTTACTCCATTTTATGCCATGGCAAACTTTTTTAGTTAACATGTTCAAAAACATGCAAACTTGCCATGGCAAAGTTATAGATGTTTAAAAATATGGCAAACTTTAAAAATGTTAAAAAATATGGCAAATTTGCCATGGCATTTTAAAATATTCAAAAACATGAGAAACTAATGATGTTCAAAAACATGGCAACCTAAGATGTTCAAAAACATGGCAAACTTGCCATGGCATATAAAATCAGTATTGTTTATAAATGTATTTTTTTTCATGGCAACTAAATGCATTTTTGCCATGGTTCATTTTGTCTTTTTGCCATGTCCATCCAAAGAATGTTTGACATGAGTCATGACCATTAGTTTGAGAACACGACAATTTTGTTCTTTCAAAATTATTTTTTCCATGGCAAAAAGTTTTGATTCTTTGAAATTTGTTTTGCCATGGGGATTACATGTACGATATCTTTAGTTCATTAATAGTACATGGAAAAAACAATTTTTAGTTGCCATGACTTATTAGTTTCAAAACAACTTTTAGTTCATTAGTTCATTAATAGTACAAGGAATAAATTTGTTCTTTCAAAACAATTTTTACATGTACGAACATAACTTCTTTCTTTTTTTGTAAACTTCGTAGTGATGGCATCTTTTTGTACTGTAGAGATGCAGGTTGCCATGACTTATTCCTTTTCTGTACCATTTTTTAAAACATAAACTTGAACATGGAAATTTCTTTCATAGAATGGCAAAAGTCCATGGCAATTTTGTCGTGCAAAAGACCAGTGTTTATTAGTCACAGAAAAACTGAGCTTTTTACTAGTCATACATGGGCTTTATTTTTTGTTTTTCTTTTCACAAGAAAAAGGACTGTAAGGCCCGGTGGGTGGGGCGTTAATTTGGGGCGTTCTCCTCCTGAACAAATTGTTCGGTCGATGCCCCTTCCATCCCGAATGAAACGTTCGGTCTGGGGTGCTCCTAGACCGAATGTTCGGTTGTTATCGACGTCCTTGATTTAACCACCGAGGAGAGTATGTCGTCTAGTGAGGGAAAATTATCACCACAGAGGTCTATATTTTGATGGTACAAACTTTTCTAGTTAGAAGCTGTCAGTGTCAAAACCGACAGACCTTGCGGTAGGGGGTCCCGAGCTGTGGATCACAAATCGAGGGTAATAGGAACGAAAGAGACAATGTTTACCCAAGTTCGGGCCCTCTTGATGAAGGTAAAACCCTACGTCCTGCTCTTGTTTATACTGATCAAGATGTATCAAGTATAGAGTTGATTTACCTCCAGATCGTAATGTGTGGTCTAACTCTAGGGCTAGGTGAATGATGTTGCGTTGATGTGTCCTCAACGGGCTAAATCCTATGGCTTATATACACGCCAGGGAGGGTACCTAGGGTTACAAGGTCGGTAGCTAGGAGCTAGGCGGCGACAGAGATCTTGGAGTATACGTCAAGTCTTTGGGAGAGGCAGTCTTGATCACGCCTCCCGCGTACGGCCTCCGGAGTCCATCTTGATCACGAACAATGTTGAGGATATCGCTTATCGTTATCGTCTCGGTCAGCTAGGGATTAGAGATTAATCGGAAATCGGCCGATTAATCAATTTTATCGGTCGACTATTAATCGGATATTTTTTGCAAATCTCGGGTTCCCAACACTAAAATACGCTATATTCAACACTAAAACAATATTTGACATAAGTGTTACCACGATTTCTAGCCTTTGAATCCTCGTAAAATGACAAACAAAATAGGGCAATAGTACATATTCCATAACAAGGTCCACAAAACATAAATAAACATAGTTTTTGCCAACATAGTGTAATGAATAGGTCTAATTTATCGGTAGATTCCCGATAAATCGCTTGTCAGAACGATAAATCGGTTCGAAAGATAAATGGCAAAGATAAGGCATAATCTTATCGGTCACCCCCCGATTAACGATAAATCGGAAGATTAATCGATGAATCGGAAGATTTCTTGAACAGTGATCACGAATGAAGGCTCATCGGCCCAACCCGAGGAGAAACGGCCGACTAGGTTAGTACCCCCTTATCCAGGACACCGTCAGTAGCCCCCGAATTGGTCTTCTATGCCGAGGATGATCTGATCGATGCACGACAAAGGAAATGGGTCCTTCGGGCAAGCCTTGTTGAGATCTGTGAAATCTCTGCAAAGTCTCCATTTCCCGTTAGCCTTACGCACAACTACTTGGTTTGCCAACCATGTCGGATGCAGTACTCCTGTGACCAGACCAGCTGCCTCAAGCTTCTTGATCTCTTCGGCAATGAACTACTGCCTCTCCAAGGCCTACTTTCGAACTTTCTGCTTGACGAGTCGGGCATGTGGGTAGATAGCAAGGTGGTGCTTGATTACCTCCCTGGGAACACCGGGAATATAGGATGGTTGCCAGGCAAACACATCGATATTCGCCCGCAGGAAGGCAACGAGCGCGGTTTCCTATTTGTCATCAAGGGTGGCGCTGATGGTGAAGGTACCACCAACGCCAGCCAGCCCTGCCGGGACTTCCTTCACATGTGGTGCCGCGACCTTGGATCTCTTGCTGTTGGAACTCTCCGGCAAGTCATCAACAGGCGCAGCACACTCCGAAGAAGCACGCTTCCCGAATTCCTTGGTGGCGTCCCTGCTATCCTTCTTCTTTCCTTTGCTTTCCTTGGCGGGAACTGATGCTGCCGTGGCCTTTGCCGCGACTGCGTCCAGGTACATCTTATCCACGCAAATGATGGCGCCCTTCTCGTCTGACGGGATGGAAATGACTCATACCGGCCCTGGCATCTTCAGGCTGTTGTAGGCATAATGGGATGCTGCCATGAATTTTGCCAGAGCTGGGCGTCCAAGAATCCCATTGTACGGCAGGGGGAGGTCGACCACACCAAACACGACCTTCTTAGTCCGATAGTTCAATTCTCCCTCAAATGTCACTCGCAATTTGATCTTTCCCTTAGGATGACTCCTGCCGGGATTAACTCCTTGAAATGTGCCTCTGACCTTCAGATCCTCCTCTGCTATCTGAAGCTTGCTGATAACCTTTGGGGAAATCAGATTCAACACGGCCGCGCCGTCTACCAACATCTTTGTGACTTTCGAATTGTTGGAGAGACCAACAATGGTAGACATCCTACCGCGGTGGTGCGGTCAGGATGGTCCTGTTCGCAAAGATAATGGACGTGCGTGACCATTTGAGCGGCTTCCGAGCCTTTGCTGTTGGCTCCACAGCATTGACCTCTCGCGCCCACCGTTTAAGTTGGCGGTGAGAGGAGTGCAAAGATGCACCCCCGTCAATGCACAGGGCGTCAGTGGCCTTCTGAAACTCCTGCTCACTGGTTTCCTCTCCATCCCCTCCATCGCTCTCATCATTGCAAACTTCCTTCTCTCGGCCCGTGGCGGGTTTTCCTTGGATCAGAAAGGCCTTGCCAGGATGATTTGCTTCACCGCCCCAGCCCTTACCACCAGTGCCATTCTGACCTTTTTCCTTGTCTTGCTTCTCATACTCAGCTCTTTGCCTCTTGACTAGCTGCTCAACCTGATGACTCTTGGAGACCGTGACCCTTGGTCCGATGGATCTTGCACTACGGGCCATCACCTTTCCCAGCCTTCTCGGCGATCGCGACCTCCGGCGATCGGCGACACAGCAACCTCCTTCTTGGGGGCTTGACTTTAGCCTTCGTCTTTGATCTTGGCGTGCCTCGATCCTTCGACGGTCATCACTGCCTTATCCTTGCGCCTCTTGTTGCGATTCTTGCTCTTCTTCTGACTGGTGGATTCATCGTCATCCTCTGAGTTGATGTTGATGCAATCGTATTCTTCGGGTAGTTTCCTTCCCTCCTCCATCCGAGCACACTTGTCCACCAAGGTGTAAATCTCCTTCACAGTATTGGGCAACCGCACATTCATCTTGGAACGAATCTTGTGGTTGCGCACATTGGACTGGAAGGCAGCTATCACAGCCGCTGGATGGATATTTGGGATGTTTCTGTGAGCTCTGCTGAATCTCCGCAAGTACTTGCGGAGGGTCCCTGCTTCTTTCTGCTGGAGAAGCTGCAAGTCGCTGGGCCGTCCTGGTTCTTGATGACCGCTGGTGAAGGCGCCAAGGAATTCATGGCATAGGTCAACCCATGACAAAGTGGAGTTCTCCGGTAGGTGCATCAGCCAAGACCTCACGTTGGACTTGAGTGCCAAAGGGAAGTAGTTGGCAAACACCTTCACATCTCTTCCTCCGGAGCCTAAACAGCGATGGTGTAGATGCTGAAGAACTCTGTCGGGTTCAGCCTTCATCATACTTCTCTGGTATCTCTGGCTTGAACGCACGAGCAGATGGCCAACAGACTTGCTGCACCTCACGAGTAAAGGCAGGGCACCCAACCTCGAAAGGCAGGCACCCGCCGTCCTCGAGCGCAGGCTCGTCGACGTCGGGACTATCGCACTCATTGGTCCGGCGATGGTTGTCGTGGCGTTGCTAGATGATGACGCGCACGTCTCCCCTCCGCCTGACCTCCGGTGCTTGCCCTTGGCCTGGACGCGCTCGAGGGTCAGAAGAGGCCATCGAGACGTCATCGAGTTCTTGATTCTGCCGCGCCCGTGCTGGTTGCCGCGGTGGGGATTACACCATGGAGGTGGCCCCTTCTGTACGGCCAGCAGCGCGAGCTGTTGTCGTTGCTTGGGGAGGCCGTGACGGACCAGCCCGCTGTGAGCCCCCAGCCTCGGCGAAGCCAATCAGACTCTGAATGGTGGCTCTCTACTCATCCATCCGATCGGCCGCTGGTGGAAACCTCAGTAGCAACTGGGCGCATGCCATAGCCTCCGTAGCGGTGCTCATTGGCGATGATGATGTAGATCGTATTGTCGCCCGGCTTCTGACGGTGCCAGCGGCGACGGCGTCGCGCCCCCGCTGCTGTGAGCCAGCCACTTGGATGGCACAGGGACGCAATGAAGGCGCTTGAGGGCCAGCGAATCCATTGGGCACAACGACTGGGTCATCCCGTCCTAGGGAAGGTGCATGCCCTGCGGTCGCACCCGTGGCGGGGGCGGCTGGAGGGCGGCGATTCGCCCCAGTCCGAGTTTCACCACTGCGGTTGTGCCCTTCGGCGAGAGGAAGAGCTATAGTTTGAGCAACCTCTCCGCCCGTACCTTATGGAGCATGGCCGCTGGGGTGTTGCTGATGTTGCTCTCCTCCGGTGCCTCCCGCTCCTGTTTCGGTCGCGGAGGTGGTGACGCCGCCGCCTGCGTCGACCGCGTCCCCCGCAACACCCACATCCTCGTGGGCCTCCGCATCCCCCGCGGCATCAGCGGCCGCGGGTGGCGGAGCCTTCGAGGTGGACGAGTGAGCTGTAGCACCGGGCTTCTTCTTGGGCACCATAGTCGATGGAGCCGCAAGATGATGAAGATGGCGATGAAGATGACGCGCTGCTTACGCTCTTAGGTTCGCGCAAGTGATCCCCCTATCTGGCGCGCCAAAGATGTTGCGGGAAACCACATCCACCTATGGGACCAAGAGTCCCTTGCTGGTTCGGTGGGGGGATGTCACATTGCACAAAGAGCAGAGGGGCGTAGAGCAGCACAACAGAGATCACACGTGCAGTCTTTACTCAGGTTCGGGCCGCCATGAGGCGTAAAACCCTACTCCTGCTTTGGTGGATAATGGTGGAAAAATGGTGGTGAGCGCAACACGCTTTGCCTGACAGAGTTGCCTCGAGGCAAAATGGTTACGTGCGTATGAGTATGCGGGGGTGGATAAGCCAGCCAACTGGCCAACCATTTCTACGGTTGCCTTGGGCCTCCTTTTATAGATAAAGGGGTCAGCACAGTGGCAAATCAGTCATTATGTACTGATTAGATAGCAAATAGTGCTATCATATATAACTCTGCAGGCTTGACAGAGCTCATGAAATGCATCGCTTAACGTCACATCATAGCTTGCCCGACAGGCCTTGCCGGGCTATTCTGCCAGCTTCCCACCTGCTCGCTCACACGTCGCAGGACGGGTGTCATTTGGAGGCATTTTCTGTAGGAAGTGGCCCCATGTGGCAAATAGCAGCCACGTAGTCACTTTGGAGCTTGACACCGCACCGATCGACGACATGCGTCGTGGTGAGGTGGCTCGGTGAGGTGGTTCTGCCCTGGCGAGTCCCGGCACGCCTATCGGGACGACCTGGAGGTTTGCTTCTGGGGGTGATCCCGTCCTTGCCAGGCTCGCCTGCCCGGCAAGGGAGGTTTCTTCCTTAGCGGTATCCCACTTTCTGGCTGGTCTTAGTCTCCTTGTGCCGCATGTTGGTCCTTCGAGGAGCTGATTGCTTGCGCTGTTCTTGGTGCTGTAATCTTGTTCTCATGCCTGTGCACAGTCTGGGCAACGGACCCAGGGTTTGTTGCACCGACACAAAGTATGACTCTATATGAATGCCTCTGGTAGTGTACCAGGATGTGTAATGATCTAGCGTAACATGTATGAAAAACGATGAACGGTGGCTGAGCCACAACTGCTATGTCAGCTATATGATCATGCAAAGCAATATGACAATGAATGCTCAAGTCATCAAAACGGAAGCGGTGGAAGTTGCATGGCAATATATCTCGAAATGGCTAATGGAAGGGCCATAATAGGTAGGTATGGTGGCTGTTTTCAGGAAGATATAATAAGGCTTATGTGTGATAGAGCGTATCATATCATAGGGTTTGGATGCACCTGCGAAGTTTGCACCGACTCTCGAGGTAAGAAAGGGCAATGCACGGTACCGTAGAGGCTAGCAAATTGCGGAAAGGTAAGAGTGCGTATAATCCATGGACTCGCATTAGTTATAAAGAAACCATGTACTTATTGCAAAAGTTTATTAACCCTCGAAGCAAAGCACTACTACGCATGCCCCTAGGCGGATATATTGGTAGGAAAAGACCATTGCTCATTCCCGATCGCCACTCATAAGGAAGACAATCAATAATAAATCATGCTCCAACTTCATAGCATAATGAGAGATTATACATGCATGCTTCGGGAATCACAAACCTTAACACCAATATTCCTACTAACCACAACCGTTTACTAGTACCTCCCACATATTACCATCTCTATATCGCAAAACTATTGCAACGAATCAAACATATCATATTCAGTAATCCATAAGTTTTATGTAGGATTTTATGACTAACCATGCAATTGACCAATTCCTTTTGACTCCCTAAATAGATATAAGTGAAGCATGAGAGTTTAATTCTTTCTAAAAAATATCATGCTCTAACAAATATAAGTGAAGCAAAAGAGCAATCTACAAACAACGGTTTTCTATGTGAAGAGAAACAGGTAATCCAAACTTCAAATGATATAAGTGAAGCACATGAAGCATTCTATAAAGCCACACTTAAAAGATATAAGTGAAGTGCAATGAGCATTCTATAAATCAACCATGGACTATCTCATACCATCATGGTGCATAAAAGAAAAGTAAAAATTAAGAGCAAAAGGCGCTCCAAGATTTACACATATCACGTGAACGAAACAAAGACGAAAACATACCGATACTTGTTGAAGAAAGATGGGATGCTTTCCGGGGCATCCCCTGCCTTAGACGTTTGAGTCTCCTTTAATATTTACTTGGTGTCGGGGATATACCCCGCGGTGTAACCCAGTCGGAGATATGACCCGGCTGGGACTTGATGTTTCATTGGTGACCCGACAGACTATAAGCCGACGAGAATAGTTAAGCAGGTTAACCTGGCAGCCACAGTCATGTAACCCGGCAGACATAGTCATGTAACCCGGCAGGCATAGTCATGTAACCCGGCAGGCACAGTCATGTAACCCGGCAGACGTTAAGCCAGACGGTAAGCCAGATGGTAAGTCAGATCGTAAGCCAGACCGTAAGCCATATCGTAAGTCAGACCGTAAGTCAGATTGTAAGCCAGATTGTAAGAAGCCCAAGACGTTAAAGAAGCCCGTGATGAGAAGTCGGAATAGTTTAAGTCTTAGTCCGAGATAGACTCTACATGTAACCCGCCCCTCCAACTTATATAAGGAGGGGCATGGCTCCCCAAGAGGGACAGGCAAGAAGAAACAATCTCTAGGGCTAGACACAAAGAGCCGGCTTACCGGCGACTCCCTCATGATCATACCTAGACACAAACAACATGTAGGGTTATTACCGGATGATGTTTTCCGGGGCCCGAAGCTGTCTAAATCCTGTTTTATGTTGCGTTTCTTGATTCCGCCCAACCCCTCTCAAGCTACCACATAAATGCGTTGGCCTCGCGACTAAGTCCTGACACTAAGGACATCTGCCGTGACAATTCCACGACAGTTGGCGCCCATCGTGGGGCTCGCGCACGGTGGTGTTGAGTTCTTGGAGGGATCCCAATTAAGATTTTGAGAAGTTTGCCAAATTGCCAGATGAAAAAAAGTCAGCTTTGAAAGGATCTACATCAGCTTTGATTAAGATTAGAAATTGTTTGTCAAGAGAGTTGACCCGGTTGGTTGACCGTAAACCGCCGGCGCTTCATCACATCTCTAGGAGAGGGCCCGCTGCCACCGCGAGCTCCCGTGCGATTCAAGATTTTCTGAGTCAAATTCGATGGGGGAGCGCCGCTATTACTAAGTCACCGCCGGTCTGAAGGATGGGATTTTCCATAACCTCTATGACCCAGAGGAGTCAACGCCTGGGTTGACCCACCTCATCTCTGCTTTGAGCTCTTTGCCACGGGATGAGCTGCCGCTTTTACAAATCGAATCCGAGAGCAGATCAGCTGACGAAAATCACCAAAGCTACGTACTGGGTTCAGACAAGTCAATATCATGGAATAGTTCTTCAAGTAGACGAGGTCAGGTTAGTTATGACCCGGCGCCGTTGCCAAGTGTCAGGAGATTTTTACCCCGAGTCATTGCCATGACCCGCCTCAGAGCTACTGACCCACCGCTCTGATCTAAATCGCCATCTGATGAGCTGCCCCGGCTGTGTCGAGCAGCCCACCTCCGATCCGTCACCCTGTGTGACCTGTACCGTGGTCTTGGGGTGCCGTCCGTCTGAACTGAAGCTGGGAGATAATCACCGGCCACACCCCCTACATCATAAATTGGTGGCTGCTCAGAGTTAGTGCACGGCTTTTGTCGTTGAGAGCAACCCACGTCCGAAGAGTTTGAGAGAGAAATCCTTGTGAGGATAAAGCCCAAAACACCCGAGCCCAAAGAGTGTTTGGCATCATCAAGTCTTTCATGTGCGTGATCGAAGACTTGTTACACTTGAGGACTGTGAATCCTCCGGCCGGTTAGGCGTCGCGTTCGAGCATCCAAGAGTAATTGTGGATTGCCAAGTGAGCGAAGTCTGTGAAGGTTTGGAAGTCTACCTTGAAGACTTACGAGTGATTAGGCGAGGACTGTGTGTCCTTAGCTCAAGGGGAATAAGGTGAAGACACGGTCTTACGAGTTCAATCTTAGCCTCCCTAACCCGGGCGTCACGGTTGTCACAAAGAATCGAACCGGTCGAATAAATCATTGTCTTCAGAACGCGCTGGTTCTATCTCTTACTCTCCTTACTTATTGTTAGTCTTCGTGAAGTCATTGCTTGATTGCTATGCCTGTTTGACTTCACTGTGTGACTACTTGTTCTGATTGGCTTCGTACTATCTTCCATCCTGATCCTACTACCTAGCTACTATATGTCATCATGCTTTAGCTTCATACTTATCTGAATATGGCTTGTCTAGTGTAGTTCATCTTCCGCTGCATGTTTATAGGTGATGTTTTCGTGTTTGTCTTCGAAACTTTCATGTTGTGAAGACTTTCATAAAAATCGCCTATTCACCCCCCCTCTAGTCGATAACTAGCACTTCCAATTGGTATCGAGCAAGGTGCTCCTTGTTACGTGTGATTGATTTAACCACCCGAGTTTCAAATATATCGATTGCGGGATTGAGGAACGATATCTTGCCCCACCTTTGACGGTCATGAGTATCCTCGGTGGAAGGCCATGATGAAGAAGCGACTCATGGCTATGGATAGCGAACTGTGGACCGTCACTGAGATTGGTCTTACCGATCTATGCAAGATGGCGGAGGCCGATGACATTCGCAAGTACACTCTACTGAACCTCACGACGAAGGATGTCATCTACTCCTGTTTGTCCCGAAATCAGTTCAGGAACGTCATGCACCTCAATCACGCGAAGCTAATCTGGGACCGGCTTTCTGAGGTCTATGAAGGTCATCATACTCGTCATGATCCTTGGTTTGAGGATTACAAGGAGTCTCTTAAAGAGATGACCTTTGCACCTGAATCACCATCATCTTCACCATGCCTCATGGCAGGGGGTGCTAAGGTAACTGAATACTACCTCTCTGAATCTAGTGATGATGAATCAGGTGATGAATTTGGCCCCAGCTATGTCAAACTTGCTTCCCTTGCCACTAAACAACAAAGAGCCTTGGAAAAGGTTCAAAACATGCTTAGTAAGAGCGATGATATGTTGGGTGAAGAAATGGATCGGTCAAAAGCATTGGTGAGAGTCTTGAAGACTTCATTCCAAGTTTGGCGCCTTCAAGATCAACATAATGCTCTCTTGTCTGATCACGAAAGCTTTCTTATGAATGTCTTCAAAGAAAGCAAGATCTTGAAAAGATAAGAGTGGATTATGAAGATCTTCAGAAGGAGCGCGATTCATTACTTGCTCAACAAATCAACGTTACACAGGAAGAATTTTTTCCTCCATGTCTGAAGTGCATTGAACGTGAAACTATCAATTACTCATCTGAATGTTCAAATGCTTCAAATCCTACAAATTCTTCATATGTCTCTGCTGTCACTAGTTCCTCATCTGAGGACAATGCAAGTATCACTGATGATGCAGGGCTGAAGGAATTGTACATGACAGGCATGTATAAAAGCCTCAAAGGGCATCAGACACTATGTGATGTCCTCAAAAAGCAGATTCTGAACCGAAACCCTAGAAAAGAGGGTATTGGGTTCGAGAGGAAAATGAATGTTGATGGGTCGTCTTTGAAGCTGAGCGGTACCCCAAAACCACATGGGTTCTTTGCAAAGGAACCTTCATGAGATCCATCCACCTTATCTGGTTTCACTTGCGCTAACCCTATTATCATTGATGAATCCTTTGATGCAAACTATAAACTGTTTAAGAATCAGAATGGTGAAGTGTTTGCCAGGTATATTGGTACTAACTGCAGGAATGGACCACCCATGAAGAAGATCTGGGTACCTAAGCAGTATATTAAGAATCTTCCTGTGAATGTCATCATGACACCACCAAGGAAGAAGACAAACCCCAGACCTATGGCTTCATATGGCCCAAAGGCTTCATACAGATACATGACTCACCTGAGTCACCCTAACGCCAATGTTTTGCAGGGAAATCATACTCAGACTTATGAATATGAGCGCGTGTCTTCAAACCGCTATGTTAATAGAACTAAGAACTTTTCTGCTTATTCATATGAGTATCATGCTTCTCCTGCAAGGCTATTTGCTAGGGCTTCAAAGCCAAAATTCTCAGATGCTGCACTTAGACTCATTGCTTCTAAGCCACCCCTGAAGATGTGGGTGGTGAAGAAGAATTAACTTTCTTTTGCAGAGAAAGGTCTCCAGCCTGTAATCAAAGGCGTCCGATGCTATTGCTGGGGACCTAAAACACATTAAGAGACGCATGATAAGATGGTCTTACTATGTATCTCACATCTGAATCGCTTGCCAGTCATACTATGAGTCCTAACTTGGATCTGAGCTTTGATAATCCTATTGTGCTTCAAATGCTTATGCTTCACAACACTCTTTGTGAAGCCTATCCTCCTAACTGCACTGTAGGGTACTACACCTCGTGCTACAGAATGGATTATGGACAGCGGATGCACCAACCACATGACTGGTGATCGAAGTATTCTCATGGACTCAACCTTACGTCCATGTGTTAAAAGTCACATCACATTCGCTGACATGGGTAAAAGCAAGGTATTGGGCCTAGGTAGAGTTGCAATCTCAAGGGATCAGCACATGGACAAAGTAATGCTTGTTGAATCCCTTGGTTTCAACTTAATGTCTATCTCAATGCTTTGTGACTTAACATGATTGTGCTATTTGGAAAATATCGTTGCATTGTACTAATGGAATCTGACAAGTCTCTAGTCTTCGAAGGGTACAGGAAAGATGATCTGTACATGGTAGATTTCTCAGCAGGACCACAGATGGCCGTATGTCTTCTCGCCAAGTCTTTAGAGTGCTGGCTCTAGCATCGGAGGCTAGGGCATGCTGGCATGAGGAATACACACTCTCGCCAAAAAGAAGCACGTCATTGGCATCGAAGACGTCAAGTTCAAGAAAGATCATCTATGTGGTGCTTGTGAAGCTGGGAAGATGACAAGGGCCAAGCATCCCTCGAAGACAATCATGAGTACATCTCGACCTTTTGAGTTGCTCCACATGGACTTGTTTGGTCCCACTCACTACTCTACTCTCACTGCTACTGCTTGTCTCTATGGTTTCGTTATTGTTGTTGATTATTCAAGATACACTTGGGTGCACATAATTCTCTTCAAGACTGAAGTGCAGGATGTCTTCAGACGCTTCGCCAACCGCGCCATCAACAACTATGGCGTCAAGATCAAGCACATTAGGAGTGACAACGGCACAGAGTTCAAGAATACAGGCCTCGACCTCTATCCTGACACCTTAGGCATCACTCATGAGTTTTCTGCTCCTTACACACCTCAGTAGAACGACATCGTGGGCGCGAAGAAGAACCCTTATTGAGATGGCTCGGACGATGCTTGATTTAATACAAGACTCCAAGAAAATTTTGGCACGAAGCCATTGATCTTGCATGTCATGTCATCAACCGTGTTTATCTTCACAAGCTTCAAGAAAACATCCTATGAGCTCCTAATCGGTAAGAAGCCAAACGTAAGCTACTTCAAAGTATTTGGTGCTAGGTCTTTGGATCAAGGATCCACATCACACTTCAAAATTTGCACCAAAGCACATGAAGGTCTTATGCTTGGTTATGGAAAGGACTCACACTCCTCTGAGTCTTGACCTCTTTCACTATAAAGTGGTTGAAACGTGGATGTCTTGATTCGATGAAACTAACGGCTTGCAAAGAGAGCACCGCCAAATGTGCTAGATGAAGTACACGCCGATGAATCAATCAAGCTAATGGGAACTGGAGAGATCATACCATCGGATGCCCAAACTGAAGAGGAACTCATTATTTACTTTTTGATCAACTCAAGACATCGCTCGACTGAAGACAATCCTCCAAATGATGACAATGTTCAAGCAGAGCAAAATCTTCGCCGATTCATCCTCGTGTTGCAAATGAAGTCTGATTGAGAAGATAATCGATAGCATCAATGCACCTGGTCCACTCACTCGTTCAAGAGCAACACAGCTAGCAAATTTCTGTGGGCACTTTGCATTTGTCTCAATCTCTGAACCCAAGAAAGTTGCTGAAGCCTTCATGGAACCTGAATGGATTCAAGCTATGCAAGAAGAGCTTCAACAGTTTGAGCTAAACAATGTGCGGGAATTAGTCAAGCGTCCTGATCCTCGCAAGCACAACATAATAGGCACAAAATGGATATATTGCAACAAACAAGACGAGCATGGTCAAGTAGTCAGAAACAAAGCACGGCTCGTTGCTCAAGGATACACACAAGTTGAAGGAATTGATTTCGATGAAACATTTGCTCTAGTGGCTAGGCTCGAAGCCATTCGCATACTGCTAGCCTACGCAAATCATCATAACATCCTTCTGTATCAAATGGATGTGAAGAGTGCCTTTCTTAATGGAAAGATTGAAGAAGTATATGTTGCACAACTTCCTGACTTTGAAGACCCAAAACATCCTGATATGGTATACAAGCTCAACAAGGCACTGTATGGCCTCAAACAAGCCCCTCGTGCTTGGTATGATACACTCAAAGACTTCCTGAAGAGCAAAGGCTTCAAACCTGGTTCTCTTGATCCCACTCTCTTCACGAAGACATATGATGGTGATCTGTTTGTGTGCCAAATCTATGTGGATGACATTATCTTCGGTTGCACCAACAAGAAATACAATGATGAATTTGCTCACATGATGCAAGAACAATATCAAATGTCCATGATGGGAGAGCTGAAGTTCTTTCTGGGTCTTCAAATCTGTCAGCAATGCAACGACATCTTCATATCTCAAGAAAAATATCTCAAAGATTGCCTGAAGAACTTTGGAATGCAAGATTGCAAAGGATACACGACGCCAATGCCGACCAAAAGTCATCTAAGCCCCGACGTCAATGGTAAAGATTTCGATCAACAGGTATACCGCTCCATGATTGGTTCTTTACTTTACTTATGTGCATCTAGGCCAGATATCATGCTTAGTGTTTGCATGTGTGCCCGATTCAAGAGGCACCAAAGTCGCATCACTTAGGCGTGAAGCGAATTCTTCGATATTTGGCTTACACCCCAACACTAGGATTATGGTATCCAAAGGGCTCGAGCTTGATCTAGTTGGTTTTTCTGGATCTTGATTATCTTTGGTGACAAGGTGGATCGCAAGTCTACATCGGGCACATGTCACTTTACTCGGTCGATCTCTTGTGTCATTGGTCTTCAAAGAAGCGTAACTGTATCACTCTCAAGCTGCTGAATCTGAATACATTCTTCTTTGGATCTTCTCGCTTCGGCTTCGTGGATGAAGCAAACTTTTAAGGACTATGGCATTCATCTGAAGCATGTGCCACTCTACTGTGATAATGAAAGCGCTATCAAGATTGCCAATAACCTAGTTCAGCACTCGAAGACAAAGCACATTGAAATTCGTCATCACTTCCTCAGAGATCATGTTATGAAAGAAGAGATTGATATCATTCATGTCAAGACAGAAGATCAGTTGGCTGATATCTTCACTAAGCCCTTGGATGAGAAAAGATTTTGCAAATTGCGGTGTGAGCTAAATATCTTGGAATCCTCGAATGTCCTGTGATTAGGCACACATCCTAACACTTATGCAGGTTGATGACTTAGATGTGCAACACACGAAGTAATGTATATCTTCAATCAATGAAGACATACACTCTAAGTGTGAATACATTAACCTGGAAATTGACTCCATAGCGCCACGATAATTGTTCGCCGTGTATGGGTCTAATACTTCCTGTATGGTGGGTAACGCCACCACCAAACTCTTATGAAGTGTTTCCTCATGGCGTCATATTTGCAAAGTCTTCGCAATTGATTTAACTTCAACATTAATTTGACTTCATGGTTACTGATTTGGCTTTATATATATATATATATATATATATATATATATATATATATATATATATATATATATATATGTATTCTCGTCTCTCAAACATTCACTTACGGCTATGTCTTCGTGTTTGAATCTTTTGGACTAAGTGAATGTGATCGGACCCTAATCCCTCTATGCTTTCTATCTCAAGCTCTATCTATCCAAATCATATGCATTCTATTGAAATGGTCGAATGTCTTCTCTGCGTCCTTGTCAGCAGAAGATACAGAGACAAACATTTATATCTAGCTTTAATGACTTATCCTTTTTGCCTGAAACCCGGAGAATTCGGAACAACCACCCCGACAATCCAGGCGTGCGTGGGACGTGGAACAACTTTCAATGAGTTGCATGTTCGCCACGTGTCCATCAGATGTGAACCGCCACCTGCGTAATTGCGTTGTGCTGTCTCTATCCTTATAAATGCCTGTCTCGTCTCGGTCAAAATCCTTCTTCCTCCTTCTCCATCTCTCGCAAACCCTAGCTCCTACGCTAGCTCTCGACGACGCCGACGACGAGCGCTTAGCTGCCGCGACCTCCTCGACGCCGTCCTCACACCGGCTGCGGACCTCGTCTTCTCCGCCGTCGCCGTAGGTGTCTTCCGTCGCCAAGTTAGGGCACGGGAGATCGAATTGCTCGGCATCCATCTTCGCTCCGTCTAGCAGTTCATCCTGTGGTAATAAAAGTTTACTTTTTACCGTCTTATTGATCCGATAGATTCATCCCTTCCTACCTAAAGTGGTTTCTAGATCTTCGAACATGGATCTATCTCTTTCTGCATCTCATATTCTGCCTAGTATATTCACTTATGCTTCTTCACAAGTTAGATTCCTCACTTGTACTTATTCTTGGATTTGTAAAACTCTGGAACCAACTCTCATCATATAAGTGAATGTCTTGGCGTTATGAGGTCAATGTCTTCAAACCGATTTATCTTCAAAATCTTACGAGAATGCATATGACCTCGTCCCTTCCTCGCACCTTTAATGTTTATCACACGGTACATGTCGTGGGAGAATCCTTTGGTTCTCATAGTGCGCATTCGTTTGCGAAATTCTTGCAGAGTCACATCAACTCACCGAAGCTAGTTCCTATCACCAAACCGTTTGAAGCCTTTGAAAGTCTCAAGCCTTTTCGATCCACACTTCATGGCGATCGGAAAATCAGACGAAGGGAGGCGCGGCGTCGTGGTGATACTTCCAAGGATTTACCACCAGATTTGCATGAGATGTACAAAACTGATCCGGAGGAAACCTATACTGAATGCAAGAATCGAATCCAATGGATTCGAAGATATTGGGCAGAAGAGTGGTTCAGATACCGCTTCATCACCAAGGAATATGCAGAGAAGAATGCCATCAAGGCACCTTGGAATGATATTCTGTATAGAAATCTTCCACCCATGAATCAGGCTGAAGCTATTGAGCAAGGCTTCTATCCTTGCATGGTGCACGGACCATAGCCTGAGAATGCTGATCCGTCCTCACTACTCTAGTGTCGTGAAGACAGTGTGTTCAAGTGCAATTACCAGTTTGCCAAAAACTCAGCTGCTACGAACAAGCAGGATCTGGGGCTTGACTTCAACCCTGGTCCCTCCGCACCTCGGGATGATGGCACCCGTGAAGCCAATGAAAACAGGATTGGCCCCTTCTATAATCTTGCTGGCCTCATCACTCATTACTGTTAGTAGTTCCAAAGTGGATCATTCTGATGATGATGATGCTGACACTGACGAAGCTCCACCTCCTCCTCCAAATGTTGGGGAACGCAGTAATTTCAAAAATTTTCCTACGCACACGCAAGATCATGGTGATGGCATAGCAACGAGAGGGGGAGTGTATCTTCATACCCTTGAAGATCGCTAAGCGGAAGCGTTTATCAACGCGGTTGATGTAGTCGTCGTCTTCACGATCCGACCGATCCAAGTCTTCGAACACACGGCACCTCCGAAGTTACGCACATCGCTCAGCTCGATGGCGTCCTCGCCTTCTCGATCCAAAAAGGCGGTAAGTAGTAGATGAGTTCGGCGACCTGACGGCGGCGTGGTGGTGTTGGTGAAGAACAATTTCGCAGGCTTCCGCCTAAGCACTACGGAAACTATGACGGAGGATAAACTAGAGGGGACGGGTTGCGGCACACGGCTTGGTGTTTCTTGATCTGTCTTTGGTGCTAGCCCTACCCTCTATTTATATGTTGAGCCACAGGGTCGAAACTTGGAGTAAAAGCCTCCTCAAAGTCGGTTTTGCCGAAAGGCAAGAGTCCTACGGACTCGGGACTAGACGCCAGGTTTCGGCGTCTACCCCTAAACGCCAGGTTCTGGCGTCTAGCCTCTGATCTCCGCAAAACTTCCTTTTGCACTTTCCATAAGCCTCGTGGGCTTTCCCCTTTAGCCCAAATAACGTGTTCTCGTACCCAAACATTTGAAACATCCTAACCCCTTCCGTGAATTAGGAACCCTTCCGGAGATCAAACACTATTATCCCATATATTAAACTTTATCTCCGGACCATTCCGGAGTTCCTCGTCATGTCCATGATCTCATCCGGACTCGAACAACATTCGGTTACCAACATACATAACTCATATAATACTATATCGTCAACGGCGAACGTTAAGCGTGCGGGACCCTACGGGTTCGAGAACTATGTAGACATGACCGAGACACGTCTCCGATCAATAACCAATAGCGGGACACGGATGCCCATATTGGCTCCTACATATTCTACGAAGATCTTTATCGGTCGGACATATAACAACATCGTTTGTTCCTTTGTCATCGGTATGTTACTTGCCCGAGATTCGATCATCGGTATCCAATACCTAATTCAATCTCGTTCTGGCAAGTCTCTTTACTCGTTAAGTAATACATCATCTCACAACTAACTCATTAGTTGAAATGCTTGCAAGGCTTAATTGATGTGCATTACCGAGAGGGCCCAGATACCTCTCCGACAATCGGAGTGACAAATCCTAATCTCGAAATCCAACCCAACATCCGCCTTTGGAGACACTGTAGTACTCCTTTATAATCACCCGATTCGTTGTGACGTTTGGTAGTACCAAAGTGTTCCTCCGATAAACAGGAGTTGCATAATCTCATAGTCATAGGAACATGTATAAGTCATGGATAAAAGCATTAGCAACATACTAAGCGATCGGTGCTAAGCTAATGGAATGGGTCATGTCAATCGATCATTCAACTAATGATGTGACCTTGTTAATCAAATGATAACTCCTTTGTCTATGGTTAGGAAACTTAACCATCTTTGATTAACAAGCTAGTCTAGTAGAGGCATACTAGTGACATTACATTTGTCTATGTATTCACACATGTATTATGTTTCCTGTTAATACAATTCTAGCATGAATAATAAACATTTATCATGAAATAAGGAAATAAATAATAACTTTATTATTGCCTCTAGGGCATATTTCCTTCACCAAAGCCTAAGAAGCAAAAGAAGACTAAAGCTTCAAAATCATCTGCTGCTCCAAAAGCTTCAAGAGTGAAGCCATTGGCAATCGCCTTCGCTCCAAGCAATGACTCAAGATCTCTCGTATCTCCAAGAGGCGTGAGAAGCCTCGAAGGCACCTGCTCGTAAACCGAGTCAAGCATCGACGCTTTCCATTCATTCGAGGAATGAGTCTCGAACCCATTGACTTGTCGTCGATGAAGAATTTGGTGAGGATGCTCTGGAGCACCGATCAAGAGCAAGCAAGAGGCAGAGATCTTCAACGATCTGCCCCTCTTTGATGTCAACATTCTGAAGAACTTCATTGATGAGTGGTTTGATAATCAGGAGCTCAGCTTTGATGACCTTCAGCTTCCCGTTGGCATCAGCGTTGCTTTTCAAGGCGCCATAGCACCTGAACTTGCTCTGGCTCAGCACATCATTGAACTGAAGCGAAAGATCGACTTCGAGAAGGAACAGTTCAAGAAGCATGTCGCCAGGCTGAATGTGGCTGATGTGCAAAAGTTCAAAGTGATGCTCAATGACCTCAAAGAGTCGTTTCGGACGAAACGCGAGGAAGCCAAAGGCTCAAGAGAGCGCATGAAAGCACTCACTGACAAATGCGTTCAAGCCTACAATGAAGCTGAAAAGTGCAAGGCACTTGGCCGCCCTGGCATTGACCCCTCAATGGCTGCCAAGAAAAAGAAGTCATCTGAAGCCCAAACTGAAGCTCAACGGTAGGAAGAACCACGCATTGTCTTCCCTGCCAGCATGAGCGGCTCGAAGCCCAAGGCTCCTTCAGTGGCTTCTGAACAGAAGAAAACCAAGGCAGCTGAAGCCGATGCCAGGAAGCAGAAAACCAAGCGCACCACTGCTGAAGAACCACCACCTAAGAAGAGAAAGACCAAGAGAAGAGAACGGGCTGCTCCTACAGAGCCCCTTGTTGTTGAACCCCTTGCCTTTGTTCCCCCTCCGTCTGCAAACAAAGAACGTCGGACGATTGTTCATGAGCCTGCTTCCACAGAGGCTCCTGAAACTCAAGGAGTTCCAGTCGTCGACCCCATCGCGACTGAAGATATTGCTCAAGATGATGCAGTACTTCCTCAGATCGAGCGCCCATCGGTATCATTGCCTGTTCGAACGAACAGTGAGATTATCAGCATTGGTCATCCTTTGACGCCAATATCACAAGATGCATCGTGGGCTGATTGCCCCCAGCAAGCTACCCCACAAGACTCACCAAGTACACCCCAGCCATCAAGTGTGCCCGTCATCAGCCCCATGTCAAATGATCACAACTACATGGAGACTTCACCCTCGCCAAAGGCGTCGCCTGTATACCAACGGCTTCGCAAAGGCCTGAAGCCCTCCATGACCACCATCACAGAAGAGGACTCCAACTTGTCAAGCTCAGTGGCATGTCAAGTGTTCCCTGAAGACAATCCTTCTGTGATGGTCCCTGTGTCTGAAGCCAATGCTGCTGAAGACCCTCCGGCTGCATCAGCCGGAGTAACACATGAAGAAGAGCGTGTGGCTACTCCCCCTACAACACAAGCAGAAGCGAATGAAGAGAACCAGTCCATGCCAAAACCTCCAGCTACTCAAGTGGAGGGTGAGAACCCTGAGGCTGCCACACATGATATTCCTGAAGCCAATGACGTTGTCATGGCCGATGCTAATGTGGAGCCTACAGTTGTAACGCCCCGGATCCGATGTGCCAGGTGTCCGCCAGTTATTCGCTGTTGTTGCCTTGTCATTTGCTTGCGTGTGCATCTTATCATGTCATCATGTGCATTGCATCATCATGTTTTCAAAACTTGCATCCGTCCCGGTCTCCTCGTTCCGTCCGTTGTCTGCTTCGAGCCTGTGACACACTCGCACGCGCTGCGTGGCATGTCCGAATTATTATTTTATAAGTGGCATAAAATGTTCTCGGAATGGGATGCAACTTGTCGTGCGGTCTTATTATAGTGTAGACAGCCGCTGCCAAGTTTAAATGCGCATTCGAGTCCATTTGATAGCCCAACTGTTAAATATAGCGGTACTGCATTGCCAGATCTTCGTCGGACGTTTTCGGTCTCCGAAAAAGCGTCGGCCGCATTTCTTTCCTCTCTTCTCAGCCCGAGGCCCTCTTCACAGCCCACTAGACCTACCTACCTACCCCTCCGCTTCCGGACCGTCCGATGGCGATCGAACGTCTCCTAAATGGAGCAAAACCCTAACCCTAGCCTCCTTTTCCTATAAAAGGAAGCTACCCTTCCATTTTGGCAAAGAGCCAACCCCTCCTCGAAATTCGCGCCACCATCCTCCTCCCACCTCGGGGCAGCGCGCTTCCTTCCTCCAAATCCGGCGCCACCACCTCACCCACGCCACTTGTCGCCACCAGATTAGCGCGCCGCCACACCCGGCCGCCCTCCACCAAAGGGCAAAGCGCCACGTCCCCTGTTTCTCCCCACACATGAGGCCCATCCATGCCCGGCCGCCGGGCCGAACGGGCCCCGCCAGCCAGCACTCCCTTCATCTGCGCCCGGCTGAAGGCCTTCAGAAGCCCATTGCGTGGCCGTCCGCCGCACTTCGCCGTCTGCGCCGCCTCGCCAGTCGCCGCCCATGCCACCGGACGGCCCCGCCGCCACCGGACCCAGTGTCCCGCCCTCTCTCTTCTTCCTTTTCCCTCTCTCTCCTCACGGTCTCTCTCTCTCTCGCAGATCCTCGCCGTCCCATGAAGCTTCTGTCCGCCTCGCCGTCACGGAACGAGCTCCCGAGCAGATCCACTCGTTCCCGACCGGATCCGCGCCCGGCTCCCTCCCGCGCCTCGCGGACCTCCTCCCTCGCCGGAGTGGCCCTCGCTGCCGTTGCGGTCGAGCCGCGTCATCCGGTCGTGGCCCATCCCACCAGCGCCAAGGCCCAGTGCGCCTCGCCTCGGTCCATCTCCACCCGCAGCCCAGCCGGCCTCCCCAAGACCCAGAGCCGAAGCCGGCCTGCTAGCCTCCCTCTTCAAGCCGACCGGGCCTTAGCCCAGGGTGAGCGCCCCTCCAGCCCCTCTCCTGTGCGCTCTGGCCCAGCCAAGTTTTGGCCCATTTAGTGTTTTTTCCTGTCTGCGAATTTTGCTAATTATCCATTGAATTACAGATTTACAGAAAACCCCCTAGAGTTCATGCATATAATAACTCCACAACCGTGCATCGGATTAAAATGTTTTAAATATGTAAAGTGCTTAGAATTTCGTCTAGTTTCATAATATGCCATTTTCATCCATGTTTAAACATGTTTAACATGCTGTTTGTTTAAATTTGCATATATGCCATGCTAAAATGATTTAATTCATAACTAAATAACCGTAACTCCGATTTTAATGTTCTTTATATGTAAATGGGGTAGAATTTTGCCTAGTTTAACATGGTGCTTTCATATTGCATGTTTAACAACTCTAAAATTGTGTTTAGGGCAGAACAGTACCAAACCTAATATATGCATATGAGGAGTTTCCGGACTTGTTGTTTTGTTGTTCCGGCCTCATTTAAACTTGCCTAGATAGGTAGAATTCATTTGCTTCACCCCCTTGCCATGTTAATCAACATTTAATATTGTTTGATAGCTTAACCGAGATCGAACTAAATAACTCGATTGTGGTGTTTCGTCAATATGCAACTCGTTGCATATTGAGCTCCACTTAATTTGTAGTGTTGATTGTTGCACTTTGCCATGCCATGCCATGCCTCATTAAACCGGACATACATCATACTTGTTTGCGCATCATGCCATGTTATGTGATGGTTGTTTACCATGTTGTTTGCTTCTTTCCGGTTTGCTTCTCTCGTTAGCTTCGGTTTCGTTCCGGAGTAGTGAGGATTCGTTCGACTACGTCCGTTTGTCTTCTTCATGGACTCGTTCTTCTTCCTTGCGGGATTTCAGGCAAGATGATCATACCCTCGAAATCACTACTATCTTTGCTATGCTAGTTTGCTCGCTCTTTTGCTATGCCAATGCTACGATGCCTACCATTTGCTTGTCGCCTCCCAAATTGCCATGTCAAACCCCTAACCTTTGACACCATTCCTAGCAAACCGTTGATTGGCTATGTTACCGCTTTGCTCAGCCCTCTTATAGCGTTGTTAGTTGCGGTGAAGATTGAAGTTTGTTCCTTGTTGAACATGGAGATGTTGTTCTGGTGGAACATGTTTACTTGTTGGGATATCACAATATACCTTATTTAATTAATGCATCTATATACTTGGTAAAGGGTGGAAGGCTCGGCCTTATGCCCGTGTTTTGTTCCACTTTGCCGCCTCTAGTTTCCGTCATATCGGTGTTATGTTCCCGGATTTTGCGTCCCTTACACGGTTGGGCTATAATGGGAACCCCTTGACAGTTCGCCTTAAGTAAAGCTTCTCCAAAGAATGCCCAACATTGGTTTTACCATTTGCCTCACCTAGCCCTTTTTTTTTCCCTTGGGTTCTGCAGACTCAAGGGTCATCTTTATTTTAACCCCCCCGCCGCTGCCCCTCCGAGTGTTATCCGAACCGAGTCACTCATGGGCCACCTCGGGAAACTTGAGGGTTGGTTTTACTCGTAGCTAGACTCATCCGAGTGTGCCCGAGAAAGAGATATGTGCAGCTCCTATCGGGATTTGTCGGCACATTCGGGCGTGTTGCTGGTTTAGTTTTACCTCGTCGAAATGTCTTGTTGTACGGGATACCGAGTCTGATCGGAGTGTCTCGGGTGGAGGTCTATTCCTCCGCTGACCGTGAGAGCTTGTCATGGGCTAAGTTGGGACACCCTGCAGGATTTGATCTTTCAAAGCCGTGCAGCGGTTATGTGGCGATGGGAATTTGTTAACGTCCGGTTGTAGAAGACCAAGTCAACCTTAATTAAAATACATCAACCGCGTGTGTTACCGTGATGGTCTCTTTCCGTGGAGTCCGGAAGTGAACACGATGTTGGAGTTATGCTTGACGAGGTTGCTATAGGATCACTTCTTGATCATACTTTTATCGACCGTGCTTTGCCTTCTCTTCTCGCTCTCATTTGCGTATGTTAGCCACCATATATGCTAGTCGCTTGCTGCAGCTCCACCTCATGCCTTTACCCTACCTATAAGCTTAAATAGTCTTGATCTCGTGGGTGCGAGATTGCTGAGTCCCCGTGGCTCACCAGATACTTCCAAAACCAGTTTGCAGGTGCCTATGTTTACCGAGCAGGTGACGCAAACAAGCTCAAGGAGGAGCTCGATGAAGATCTTGCCATTTTGTGTTGTTTCGTTCTAGTTGATCAGTAGTGGAGCCCAGTTGGGGTCGATCGAGGACCTTTGTCGCATTTGGGGTTCTTCTTTTATTTTGGTTCCGTAGTCGGACCTTGATTGTATTTGGATGATGTAATGCTTTATTCATGTAATTGTGTGAAGTGGCGATTGTAAGCCAACTATGTATCTTTTTCCCTTATGTATTACATGGGTTGTGTGAAGATTACCTCACTTGCGACATTGCTTTCAATGCGGTTATGCCTCTAAGTCGTGCTTCGACACGTGGGAGATATAGCCGCATCGAGGGCGCTAAGTTGGTATCAGAGCCTTCCCCGACCTTAGGAGCCCCACTGCTTGATCGTTTTTAGTGGCCGAGTTGTGTCTAGAAAAATGTTTTGAGTCATTTAGGATCATATATATCGGAGAGTTAGGATTCTTTTACTCCCCACCCCTTCGACCTTCTCGGTGAGGTATCCCGACGAGAGTTTTGACTCTTCTCTTCTTAAATTTCACTAAAAATTTTTTAGGATCACGCTGGTATCTTAGAATCGTTCGATGGTTTTATGATGACAACATTGTCTTGGTGCCTCCCGACATTTAGGGGTTGTGGCGGTGTCCCGGAGTTGAGCTCCGAGGTGTTGTCGCCATAATTTTATCGTTGCGATTCGAATACCGAGTTTAGTACGCCGACATCGAAAATCTCTTTTATGCGCTTGTTGGTGAGATAACCCGCTAACCCAAAGATCGAGGTGAGTACGGAGTATTGCCATGACTCGTATAACGGATGCTTTTCAAGGTTGAGGTAGACGATTTCAAGGTTTCTTGGTTATGTGTCAAGGATGGATACAATGGATGTAGGGATTGTTAGCTTGGGTGAGATATATATTGCTCCCTGATCCCCAACACCGATTGCATAACCGTAAAATTTCGGAGTTTCATAGGTGGGCATTCAAGTAGCTCTTAGGATATCTTTCCGACGGATGTATGATATGAAATTGGGGTTCGACGCCTAGTGGTCCGCCTATTCACGGTTAGTTTTACAAAGGTCTCGTTGTGTCTTAAAGAGTCCTTGGCTATGCCGACTGGGACGCTTCAGATGTCATGTGCAATCGCCTTGTACATGATGGTGTCAGTCGATTGAGCCGTGTAGGCCCCACCACGAAAACTTCGGACGAAATCTCTATCATATGTTTGTTCCGGCTTATTCTGCAAGCCAATCCTTTGTTTTGTGTTATTTGTGGTATTCGAGTTGCTTCGAAGTCAAATGTTGAATCCATACTTTTCCTAAACGGTGTTCTCATATTGCTATGTGAATACTAATCCTTTTTGATCATTGAGGTTGTCATGTTAATTCTTTTCCTACCGGCGTGTTTCTCTTCAAGTGGATCCCATCATTTTTCCCATCCGCAAGATCAATTCTAAGTTTTCTCAACGGTGTTTGTTTCGTTCATCCCAAGTTGTCTTCGTTTTTCCTCATCCTCCCACCCTTTTCTTCAAGGACTCATTTATTTTAACCAAGTATCCATTTATTCATGTGAAGTTTCTCCATTCTTTTCCGTCAATGTTCTTACCCGGTGGTTCTCAAGAAGATGTTCTACTAGTTCATCATCCTTCATCGTTGTTTCTTCTCCGGTGGATTCAAGTCAAGTTTTGTTGATCATTCCTTTTTCATCATTTCAATGTTTTCTCATACCGGTGCACTTCATTATCTTTCTACTTCTCGCTATTTGTTATTCCGAAGACTTGTGTTTCCATTCTTAATCCGTTCAAGCTCTTTCGAGATTGGTATCTCATTCAAGCCATTTAATTCAACCGGTGCAATCTCTCTTTAATATCATTCTCAACGGTGTTCTTTTGAGTGGGCCCATAACCCACAGGTCTTTTCCCAGGATCTTACCTGACTCTTCTAATTCTTCCGGAGCTATCCTAAATTCTTCTCCAAGTTTGACGTAAGAATGAGTTATCATCAGTCAAATGCTTTTCTCCAAGATCTTTCAAATTCTTTTCATAGTTGGCTCAACCTCTTCGCTTTTGATTCTTCCGGTGTGCCTCAATAATTCTTGGTGGTATTTCTCGTTGTCATTCTCAACATTTGAAGACCGAAGAAGAGTTTCTCTTAAATCTTGCTCCATTCTCTTCAAGATTCATGGTTCTAGCTTCATGCTATCCTCATAATTGTTTAGATTGTGAGAATTCTTTTCACCCATCCGGAGCATTTCAAGGGTGGCTTCCTTTCTCGATCATCTGAAGGCCATCATTTCTGAATATTATTCATTCTCAGCGTGTAGCTATCGTTCTCCAAATTTTACCGGTGCATCATTCAAATATCCTCTAATCAGTTCATGATCTCTTCGTTCTCATGTATCTAAATCCCCTCAAGTATCTTCATTCGTTTTCTAATTCTTCCCGGTGAATTGTGCCTTTGCTACGTTCATTCTCAATTATTACGGTGGTTCTTTCAAGATCTTTCTTCCTTGTTCATCATATCAATTCATTTGTTGTTCCAATCCTACCGGTGGTTCTTTCAACATTCCTCTTCGGTTGTTATCATATTAATTAATTCGTTCTTTTCGAATCCTACCGGTGGTTCGTTGAAGACCTTCTCAAGTTTTGATATATCTCTTTTAAATCCTTTCTACGAGAATAAGGAGTATGCCAAATCCGTCGATTGTCATCAATTTAAATTGGTGAAGAATAAGCATAACATAATTCTTGTTCTTGTTTCATCCAAGTGATTAATTCTTTTCTTCCGGAGATTATTCATGATGAATAAATTCTTGTTTACAAGTGATTCATCTTTCTTTCCGGAGTTGGTCATCATATCACATTCTCGGTTCGAGATGCTTCATCTTTTCTTTCCGGAGTTCCAAGCTTTCTCGGTTATCTCATCACGAAGATCCATCTAAATCATTGCAAGGCTTCACCTTGTGTTTTCAACTTCTCCTTCTTTCCACCATCCTTTTAATATCGGAGTTTCTTCATGGTGGTTCGTCAATGATTCCTTTCATTCTTCATTTGTTCTTCAAGATTCCTCTTGAAGTTATGAACCACCAAGCTATACTCTAATATAAACATGGTGCTCAACACATGTTTTTCCTGAGGAGTTCAAGTATTCTTCATCTTGCATTCCAAAGGGCAATTCTTTCTACCTTATCTCTTGAGATGGTGTTAGGTCATTCTTGATAATTTCTCCTCGTGTTTCATGATTGACAGGTTGTCAGGAATGAGATATTTAAATCCATTTTTTTCTCTTTGTTCAAGAGATCTTTTCTACCGTCAATCTGTTCATTGGAGTTATCTTGGTATAGATTTCACCTAAAGCCTTCCCTAAGGAATATTGCTATTTGTGGTGTTTATCAATAATCCAAGTTTTCTCCTATCCTCTCGGCGAAAGCAGTTTTTCATCTCTTTGGTGCTCTCAATCAAATCAATTGTCTCCATTAGTGGCCGGTTGTCACCTCATAATGTTGAGATGTTTCCATAAGCCCACTACAAGCTTGTGCTTTTCGTTGTTGATTGTCCAACAACTCCGTTCGATTCTTCTTTGCAAGGATGCTTTCCAAGTTCACTTGTGGCAAAAGTTGTCATTTTCTTCTCCGTCCCTTTATCCCAACGGTCTAACTTCTATTCTTTCATTACGGAGGCATTGTGCTCTTCACCCATCACCTCGTTTTGTGAGGATCATGTTCTTTTCTTGCTTATCCAATTAACCGGAGTGTTGTGTCATCTCTTCAAGTGCTTTTCATCTTATCAAGTTTTTCTTCTTCTTTCAGTCGGAGTGCTGCCCGAATTCTTCCTCTCTCATATTGTTTTAATCGGAGTGGTTTTGAATTCTATCTTGTCCATTAAACTCTTGATTCATGTCTTTGCAACCTTCAAATTCAAGTAATACTCCTTGTTCCTCTTTTCTAACGGATTGTTTGCAATCTCGTTCATCTCAGTTGTACTCTTTCTTTTAAAATTGCTCAACCTCTCAAGGCTCTTTGGTTTCACTCTTTTGTCGAAGAAGCAACTTAGTTTTACCTTTCTTTTTCTCTTCCGTCTTCTCTCCGGTGCCATTCTAGATCTCGGGACGAGATCCTCTCGTAGTGGTGGAGTGTTGTAACGCCCCGGATCCGATGTGCCAGGTGTCCGCCAGTTATTCGCTGTTGTTGCCTTGTCATTTGCTTGCGTGTGCATCTTATCATGTCATCATGTGCATTGCATCATCATGTTTTCAAAACTTGCATCCGTCCCGGTCTCCTCGTTCCGTCCGTCAGTCTGCTTCGAGCCTGCACACACTCGCACGCCTTGCGTGGCATGTCCGAATTATTATTTTATAAGTGGCATAAAATGTTCTCGAATGGGATGCAACTTGTCGTGCGGTCTTATTATAGTGTAGACAGGCCGCCGCCAAGTTTCACGATTCGAGTCCATTTGATAGCCCAACCGTTAAATATAGCGGTATCACGCAGATCTTCGCTCGACGTTTTGGTCTCCGAAAAACGTATGGGCCGCATTTCTTTCCCTCTCTTCTCAGCCCGAGGCCCTCTTCACAGCCCACTAGACCTACTCTACCTACCCTCCGCTCCGGACCGTCCGATGGCGATCGAACGCTCTCGAAATGGAGCAAAACCCCTAACCCTAGCCTCCTTTTCCTATAAAAGGAAGCTACCTTCCATTTTTGGCAGCAACCAACCCTCCTCGAAATTCAGCGCACCACCATCCTCCTCCCACCTCGGGGTCACGCCTTTCCCCTCCAACCGGGCGCCACCACCTCACCCACGCCACTTGTCGCCACCAGATTAGCACACCACCAGCCGCCCTCCACCAAGGGCAAAGCGCCACGCCCCCTGTTTCTCCCCACACACAGAGGCCCATCCATGCCCGCCCGCCGGGCCGAACGGGCCCGCCAGCCAGCACAAGGCTCATCTGCTGCGCCTGAAGGCCTTCGCCAGCGCCCGCTGCGTGCCAGTCCGCCATTTCGCCCGACAAGGCCACGCCTCGCCGCCTGCCACCGGACGGCCCCGCCGCACGCCGGACCCTGTGTCCCGCCGCCTCTCTCTTCTTCCTTTTCCCTCTCTCTCCTCACGGTCTCTCTCTCTCTCGCAGATCCTCGCCGTCCCATGAAGCTTCCTGTCCGGCCTCGCTGCCGCCGGAACGAGCCTCCCGAGCGATCCACTGCTCCCGACCGGATCCGCGCCTCGGCCCCTCCGCCTCGCCGGACCTCCTCCTCGCCGGAGTGGCCCTCGTCGCCGCTGCCTCGGCCGAGCTGCGTCATCCGGTCGTGGCCCATCCCACCAGCGCCAAGGCCCAGCGCCTCGCCTCGGTCCATCTCCACCCGCAGCCCACCGGCCTCCCCAAGACCCAGAGCAAGCCGCCTGCTAGCCTCCCTCTCCAAGCCGACCGGGCCTTAGCCTGTGGTGAGCGCCTCCACCCCTCTCCGCGCGCCTGCCCAGCCAAGTTTTGGCCCATTTAGTGTTTTTTCCTGTCTGAATTTTGCTAATTATCCATTGAATTACAGATTTACGTAAAACCCCTAGAGTTCATGCATATAATAACTCCACAACTGCATCGGATTAAAATGTTTTAAATATGTAAAGTGCTTAGAATTTCGTCTAGTTTCATAATATGCCATTTTCATCCATGTTTAAACATGTTTAACATGCTGTTTGTTTAAATTTGCATATATGCCATGCTAAAATGATTTAATTCATAACTAAATAACCGTAACTCCGATTTTAATGTTCTTTATATGTAAATGGGGTAGAATTTTGCCTAGTTTAACATGGTGCTTTCATATTGCATGTTTAACAACTCTAAAATTGTGTTTAGGGCAGAACAGTACCAAACCTAATATATGCATATGAGGAGTTTCCGGACTTGTTGTTTTGTTGTTCCGGCCTCATTTAAACTTGCCTAGATAGGTAGAATTCATTTGCTTCACCCCCTTGCCATGTTAATCAACATTTAATATTGTTTGATAGCTTAACCGAGATCGAACTAAATAACTCGATTAGGTGTTTAAATCAATATGCAACTCGTTGCATATTGAGCTCCACTTAATTTGTAGTGTTGATTGTTGCACTTTGCCATGCCATGCCATGCCTCATTAAACCGACATACATCATACTTGTTTATGATCATGCCATGTTATGTGATGGTTGTTTACCATGTTGTTTGCTTCTTTCCGGTTTGCTTCTCTCGTTAGCTTCGGTTTCGCTCCGAGTAGTGAGGATTCGCTCGACCACGTCCGCTTGTCTTCTTCATGGACTCGTTCTTCTTCCTTGCGGATTTCGTGCAAGATGATCATACCTCGAAATCACTACTATCTTTGCTATGCTAGTTTGCTCGCTCTTTTGCTATGCCAATGCTACGATGCCTACCATTTGCTTGTCGGCCTCCCAAATTGCCATGTCAAACCCCTAACCTTTGACACCATTCCTAGCAAACCGCTGATTGGCTATGTTACCGCTTTGCTCAGCCCTCTTATAGCGTTGTTAGTTGCGGTGAAGATTGAAGTTTGTTCCTTGTTGAACATGGAGATGTTGTTCTGGCCGAACATGTTTACTTGTTGGGATATCACAATATACCTTATTTAATTAATGCATCTATATACTTGGTAAAGGGTGGAAGGCTCGGCCTTATGCCCGGTGTTTTGTTCCACTCTTGCCGCCTCTAGTTTCCGCCATATCGGTGTTATGTTCCCGGATTTTGCGCCCCTTACACGGTTGGGCTATAATGGGAACCCCTTGATGCCGCTTTAAGTAAAGCTTCTCCAAAGAATGCCCAACATTGGTTTTACCATTTGCCTCACCTAGCCCTTTTTTTTTCCCTTGGGTTCTGCAGACTCAAGGGTCATCTTTATTTTAACCCCCGCCGGTGCCCTCCGAGTGTTATCCGAACCGAGCTACTGGGCCACCTCGGGAAACTTGAGGGTTGGTTTTACTCGTAGCTAGACTCATCCGAGTGTGCCTCGAGAAAGAGATATGTGCAGCTCCTATCGGGATTTGTCGGCACATTCGGGCGGTGTTGTTGGTTTAGTTTTACCTCGTCGAAATGTCTTGTTGTACCGGATACCGAAGTCCGATCGAGTGTCTCGTGGAGGTCTATTCCTCCGCTGACCGTGAGAGCTTGTCATGGGCTGTTGGGACACCCTGCAGGATTTGATCTTTCAAAGCCGTGCCCGCTGTTATGTGGCGATGGGAATTTGTTAACGTCCGGTTGTAGAAGACCAAGTCGACCTTAATTAAAATACATCAACGCGGTGTTACCGTGATGGTCTCTTTCCGCGGAGTCCGGAAGTGAACACGGTGTTGGAGTTATGCTTGACGAGGTTGCTATAGGATCACTTCTTGATCATACTTTTATCGACCGTGCTTTGCCTTCTCTTCTCGCCTCATTTGCGTATGTTAGCCACCATATATGCTAGTCGCTGTCGCAGCTCCACCTCATGCCTTTACCCTACCTATAAGCTTAAATAGTCTTGATCTCGTGGGTGCGAGATTGCTGAGTCCCCGTGGCTCACCGTGATACTTCCAAAACCAGTTTGCGGTGCCTATGTTTACCGAAAGGTGTGACGCAAACAAGCTCAAGGAGGAGCTCGATGAAGATCTTGCCATTTTGTGTTGTTTCGCTCTAGTTGATCAAGAGTGGAGCCCAGTTGGGGTCGATCGAGGACCTTTGTCGCATTTGGGGTTCTTCTTTTATTTTGGTTCCGTAGTCGGACCTTGATTGTATTTGGATGATGTAATGCTTTATTCATGTAATTGTGTGAAGTGGCGATTGTAAGCCAACTATGTATCTTTTTCCCTTATGTATTACATGGGTTGTGTGAAGATTACCTCACTTGCGACATTGCTTTCAATGCGGTTATGCCTCTAAGTCGTGCTTCGACACGTGGGAGATATAGCCGCATCGAGGGCGTTACAACAGTGGTCAATGCACCAATGGCCAATGAAGCCAATGAAGCCCCTCAAGAAGATGAAGTCAATGCCGCACCTGTCGCCAATATGCAGCCTGAAGTTAATGCCACCTGCTCCTGTTCCGCCTCCAAGGCCACACACTATCGAGCAAGCATACAACTATGGCCAGCTTGTAACTGTCAGATGGCCTATTCTGATTCCTCCACCTGCTGCTGGTCCTCAATTTGACTACCATGTCAAGCACAGGCCTCAGGTTCAGAAGCCAAAGCCAAGACTGTCCAGATTTCTAGGTACTGCTACTTCACCAGGATCCTTCAATGTCAACGGCTTCATTGCACACAACACCTTCTTCGATAGCGACAAGAACCCCTACACCAAGCCCAAGATTTCATCTGATTGGTTCTGGAGCTATCAGCAGCGCAGCTACTATTCATGCATTCTGTACAACCAAGGCCGCATATTTCCGCATATGCGTCTTGATACTAAAGCCGTAGCTGGCCTGCCCTACTTGGAAGAAGCCCTTGATTGCTTCAGAGAGGCTGGCTTACTGCATTTTTTCACTGACAAGGAGCACTAGAATGAAGAGTTGCTGCTCCAATTCTATGCCACTCTGCATATCAGAGGCTACAACAGGGATCCGAAGACTTGGGTCCTTGAGTGGATGACAGGCAATGTCCATCATGAAGCCAAAGCATTTGATGCCATTGAGCTTACTGGCCTGCCCACTCCAGGTGATCTCTATGAGCCTGGTTCTCAGCTTCACACAAAGAAGAAAGGGAGAGCATCTTCACAAGCCCGAACCCAACATGAGCCGATGTCGAGCATGATGAAGCCATTGCCTCCAGATGCAGAATATCCTACGGAGTTCTTTGTTGAAGACCTTGAGTATCTGCCACGCACGATCTGTCACATCATAAGGCGAACTCTCTGGCCTATCAAAGGACACTCTCCACAGGCTAAGCTTGAAGGTGCAATGAAGACTTTGGTCTTCCATATTCTTCATGGCAAAAGCTTCAATGCACAAGATTTCTTCATCCGCCAACTTGCTGCATCAGGGTCTGACATCTTTGGTTTGAAGTTCTATGCTCCATGGATCATGCGCTGATCAAGCTTCACACTGCTTTCAACTATCAGCCATCTGCACACAATCACATTGTCTTCTTGCCTGATGTTGATATGTCTGTTGAAGCCATCTATCCAGAGCCTGACAAAGAGCCACTTTATCTTCATAATGTTGATCGTCAGAGCTTCACTCAGCCCATTGAAGGTGTGCTGGCTGCCACTCGTGTCTATCCATTGGCTGGTACTACACGTGCACCTCACCGTGCCCCAACTGAAGCCACTAATAGCACAATTGCTCAACGGCCTCGAAAGCGATCTCGTGTTCTCAATGACCGAGGGCTTCTCGTTGGCCTGCATCCGAAACAGGATAGGCATCACGATTGGCTCAAGCACCAGATGCAGAGCATCATGACTGACGTCAATCGCATTCGCAATCTTGCAACCAAGAATGCCTTTGTGGCGCATGAAACCTGTCGACGCACATGGAAAGGGCTGACTCTTATGTGTGCTGAGGAAGATCTTCAAGACGATGGCTTCAAGTTTGATTCCACTCCGCCCAGAAATGCTGTTCTGCGGCGCACTCCATCTCTTGAAGACTCTAAGTACTCCTCTTCTGCTGCTACTGTAAATGCTCGTGTGATCGATGATCAAGACGATGCTACTTCTCCACCTCCTACTCGCATTGACACTGCTCCAAGTTCGTCTGCACCGCCAAACCTCGACACCAACCTCAAGATTCTTCCTACTGCTCGGGAACGAGTAGAGGCTCAATGTCTTCAACCCTTTTTGGTCCTTACTGACAAAAGGGCGAGAAGGTATGAGTTGATAGTCTTCAAGCGGGTTCATATGGGCGGGTGCATTATATTTTGCCACGTGTTTACAACTCTTGCTTTTGATACATTTGGTTCTCTGAGTTGTAACACTTAAACTCGATGGTCGTCTGCTACTTATTTGCTATTTTGAGATGCGATGATAAATTCCGCATGTGCGACAATAACTTCCGCACTTAAATCATTTCACACACGTCCATTTTTCATTATGCATGTCATTATCTTTGTTACATCAGATCATGCATGATGAATTGTCTTCATAAGTTGAAGAGGGTCTCCACAAGTAAAACCTGCCATGTGCATTTGCATTCCAAAAGCAAATTATTTATATGCACATCTTCAGGGGGAGCCCTTTGCTACTTACGAAGACAATACCTCATCCTTTACTATTACACATATTTTTATCCCCGTTGAAAACTTCAACCAGTTTGTCATCAATCACTAAAAAGGGGAGATTGTAAGTGCACCTAGTGCCACCCCTAGTTTGGTTTGGGAGTATTGACGACAAATGTGGTTGAGGGACTAATGTGTTTGTGAGAATTGTAGGATAACACAAGTAGTAGTCCCTCTTTGATTCGGTTTACCTACCGGAGATGACCCCTAAAAATGTATGAAGACATTGAAGATAATGGTGGTACGTGAAGATATTCACATTGAAGACTATGACAGAAGAAGACATTGAGTGAAGACTATGGAGCGCGAAGACTTAGTAGTTTCGCTGTTTCTTTTCTTCTTTGTTGAGTCATAGGAACCACCGCTACCGTTAAGGGGGTCCGAGGAACAAAGTCGAGGATCAAGTGATGCTCAACCAAATTCCTATGTCTTCGAGCGAAGACAATGAGAGCAAATCTTATCCAGAGCAAAGTTAGCTTTACTTGTAGCCCAAGTCAAACTGTCGCGTGTGTTTGAAATCTCACCGTTGTGACATGTGTCAGTTCCTTAGTGACCCAGGGTCATTTCGGACAAATCAGGTCGGGTTGCCCAATGGCTATAAATAGCCCACCCCCTACACCATAAATTGGTGGCTGCTCAGAGTTAGTGCACGGCTTTTGTCGTTGAGAGCAACCCACCTCCGAAGAGTTTGAGAGAGAAATCCTTGTGACGATAAAGCCCAAAACACCCAGAGCCCAAAGAGTGTTTGGCATCATCAAGTCTTTCTCGCTCATGTGATCTCAAGACTTGTTACACTTGAGGACTGTGAATCCTCCGACCGGTTAGGCGTCAAGGCTCGAGCATCCACGAGTAATTGTGGATTGCCGTGAACGAAGTCTGTGAAGGTTTGGAAGTCTACCTTGAAGACTTATCGAGTGATTGGGCGAGGACTGTGTCCTTAGCTCAAGGGGAATAAGGTGAAGACACGGTCTTCGAGTTCAATCTCAGCCTCCCTAACCAAACGCATAGCTTGTCACAAAGAATCGAACCGGTCGAACAAATCATTGTCTTCACAACGCGCTGGTTCTATCTCTTACTCTCCATACTTACTGTTAGTCTTCGTGAAGTCATTGCCTGATTGCAATGCCTATTTGACTTCACTGTGTGACTACTTGTTCTGATTGGCTTCGTACTATCTTCCATCCTGATCCTACTACCTAGCTGCTATATGTCATCATGCTTTAGCTTCATACTTATCTGAATATGGCTTGTCTAGTGTAGTTCATCTTCCGCTGCATGTTTATAGGTGCTGTTTTCGTGTTTGTCTTCGAAATTTTCATGTTGTGAAGACTTTCATAAAAATTGCCTATTCACCCCCCTCTAGTCGATAACTAGCACTTTCAGGTTCTTTAACTTCTTCAATTCGTGGGTGATATTTAAACCACTTCTCCTTAGGGAGATCAACATGAGTAGCAAAAGATTCGCAAAAGGAAGCTATATCTCAGAGTCAAGTCCATATTTAGTGCTAAACTTTTGAAACGCATCGGTATTCATAAAAGATTTAACACAATCAAACTTAGGTTCAATACCTGACTCTTTACCTTCGTCGAGTTCCCAATCTTCAGAGTTGCGTTTAATTCTTTCTAAAATATCCCACCGGAATTCAATAGTCTTCTTCAAAAGAACCAGTACAAGAAGTATCGAGCATGGATTCATCATTACGAGAAAGCCGAGCATAAAAATTCTGAATAATAATTTATCTCGAGAGCTCATGATTGGGGCATGAATATAATATTGACTTAAGCCTCCCCAAGCTAGAGCGATACTTTCTCCTTCACGAGGCCAAAAATTATATATATAATTCTGATCACGATGAACTAAATGCATAGGATAAAATTTCTGATGAAATTCCAATTTCAAACGGTTCCAGTTCCAAGATCCAATATCATCGCATAGCATATACCATGTCAATGCTTTTCCCTTCAAAGATAAGGGGAAAACCTTCTTCTTAGCTTCATCTCCGGGAAAACCTGCAAGCTTAAACAATCCACAAATTTCATCCACATATATCAAGTGCATATTGTCGGTGTCAAAACCGGCGGATCTCGGGTAGGGGGTCCTGAACTGTGCGTCTAAGGCTAATGGTAACAGGAGGCAGGGGACACGATGTTTTACCCAGGTTCGGGCCCTCTCGATGGAGGTAATACCCTACTTCCTGATTGATTGATCTTGATGATATGAGTATTACAAGAGTTGATCTAACACAAGATCGTAGAGGTTAAACCCTAGAAGCTAGCCTATGATTATGATTGTCCTTGTCCTATGGACTAAACCCTCCAGTTTATATAGACACCGGAGGGGGCTAGGGTTACACAGAGTCGGTTACAGAGAAGGGGATCTACATATCCGAATCGCCAAGCTTGCCTTCCACGCAAAGGAGAGTCCCATCCGGACACGGGACGAAGTCTTCAATCTTGTATCTTCATAATCCAACAATCCGGCCAAAGTATATAGTCCGGCTGTCTGAGGACCCCTTAATCCAGACTCCTCGGAGCCCTGAACCAAAGCTTCAATGACGATGAGTCCGGCGCGCAGATTGTCTTCGACATTGCAAGGCGGATTCCTTCTCCAAATACTCCATAGAAGATTTTGAACACGAGGATCATGTCCGGCTCTGCAAAACAAATTCCACATACCACCGTAGAGAGTACAATATTCCAAAAATCTAATCTGCTGACAACTTTTCATAACGTGACATCACGCCATGGCCCGGTCATTATTCGAACCGGTTTTCACAACCAGCCACTACACGTGCTGCGAGGTGGTTTTATTGGCACGTCTTGTCGAAGCAGAGATCGTGTTCCCCTTATCACGGGATTCTCATTAATACTGGTGTGGGTAACCCAACCGCGCTTGTTTAATATGACTCCTCGATTTTAGGCAAGTCCTACACGGTCATGCGGGGGACGTTTGATATTCGTTCTCTTTATAAGGGGCCAAGGCCTGTCCTTTTCTTCCCACACTGGATCCTTCCCCTCCATACCTCGAGTTCCAACACCCAAGGCTCAAGCTAAGCGCTTCGGACCTTCAACCATGTCCGGATCCAACCTTCAAGGCTGGTGGATGGCCTCCTCCGTCACAGAGGAGGACGTCAAGAAGCTTAGGGAGGCCAGGTATCTCACCGCCGAGATTCCGCACAGGCTGCCTGCTCAAGGGCAGGTCATCCCCACTCCCGAACCCAACGAGAGTGTCATATTTATTTCCCACTTTCTCCGAGGGCTAGGTTTTAGCCTTGATCCCTTCGTGAGAGGGCTCATGTTCTACTACGGGCTAGATTTCCACGATCTAGCTCCGGATTCCATCCTTCACATCTCATCGTTTATCATCGTGTGTGAAGCCTTCCTCCGCATCACACCCCCACTTCGGCCTATGGCTCAAGACCTTCATCGTGAGGCCGAGGGTGATTGACGGGCGTCACGCGGAGTGCGGAGGCGCTATAATAAGCAAAGGCGCCGACGCCCCATGGCCAAAGGGTTCCTTCACAGAAACTTCTAACTTATGGCAACGGGAGTGGTTTTACATCACAGCTCCTCGAGGTACAAAGTGGGCGGCCGCTCCAGCATTCTGCTCGGGCCCTCCGCCGCAACTGGCGTCATGGGTCAACAAGGGGCTGGACTGGGGGCCAGTTAACGACATGTTGACACTGCAAAGCCGCATCCGAGACCTCCTTAAGAAGGATGTCAGTCTTGTCAAGATAATGCAAGTAATGCTGGTTCATTGGGTCCTACCCTGCCAATGTAAACGTCTCTGTATGTGGGAGTTCAACTCGGAAGGACCATGAACCATTCAATAATTCTTCGGCATGACGCTCAAAGAGATGTATGGGTCGTTCTTCGGATCACGAATAAAGTGTCCGGACACCACCGAGGACGGTGGCCTCAACAACAATCGTCTGGATACCCAAGTAAGTAATTCCGCTACCAAACACACCGTCCTTTATGTTTGTTATAACATCATTTTGAAAAATTGCCCTCTGCCAGGACTGGATAAGGAGGGCGGAGAGGATTAGGTGTTCGGCCCCTCTTCCCGAAGGCTCGCCGGATCCTTTATTGATCAGGATGCTTGAGCGCACATCGTATCAGGTGCCGTCAGGAGAAGATGAGGGGAGGAATAGAGAAGGCACCGGTGGGCCTCATACTTTACACATCCAAATCGGGGGAGTAAGTGCTTCCGCGAAGGAGGATAATCGGGGAGGTGAATCCAAAATCCCCTTTCCTCGTGGTAAGAAAAGGGCCGCCTCTGAAGACTTGGAAATGGAGGTTTCCAAACGAGGGAAGAAACCCTCGCCAGGGGGCCCTACCCCAGAGGGCATTCTTACCGCACAGCGCCCACAAGGGGGCCAGCCCTCCACCGAGCCGTAAGTAAAAAGAGTACTTTGGTAAATATATCCTGTTTTGTCGCTGAGAATAATAACCGAGACATATTTATTGCAGTCTGGCTCGTAGTCCTCCACAAAGTTCGTCTTCGGGGGATCTTCTCCCAGAGATGATGGAGAGCGAAACGCCTCCTCCTGCCTCCCCGCCACATGGGGCGGACGACCCCGAGGTGTCGTCACGGAGGATTTCTCCTGATCCGCCAAGGCCAGAAGTCAATACTTCGGCTGCCCAAGGTCCGAAGTATTCGGCTCCCAAAGAGAGCAACACAAAGAGTGCGGGCTTGTCCGACACATGACCGGACACACTGATGGGTCTTCTGGAGAGAGCGGTTATCTCAGGGACGCATCGTACCTTAATGGGTACGGTGGTTGAGAGGATTTCATCCGCCAAAAGCGGCTTGAATGAAGATTTTACGAGTCTACTGAGAGGCTTTGAGGTACGCAAAAGATAAGATATGTGTTTTTGATGGTACTGCACATGCTAGGTGTGCTCTGTATAGATAGTAGCCCCTGAGAATCTGGTTTCTGTCCAGAGGTGGCAAACAGAGGATCGTAACCCCAGTTAATAATCGCGCTGCTTTTATGTGCAGGCGGCTGAGGGTCCGGCGGCTGACCGGACTGCTGATTTCACCGAACTGAAGTGGCAGCTTGATGTGGCAGATGCCGACATCGCCCTTGTTAACAAGCGGCTTGACGAGGCCCAGGGTATGTATGTTCGGCTTGTCAGTAAATGGTAAGAGGAGCATTATGCTAGTATCTAAAATATACTGTGACTGTAGATGGAGCTGCTGCCGTAGAGACCCTTCGGGCGGAGCTTGCTCGAGCCAAGGAACATGCTCGAATAAGTGATGCGGCCGCCCTGAAGACGGTTGAAGAGTTTAGAGCCGAACAGGCTGTTCATCGCCAAAGCGAGGAAAGGATAGCCAAGCTGGCTGTTGAGCTGAAAGATGCCGCCGACCGCTATGAGCTTATTGAAAAGGACAGCCAAGCGAAAGTGGCCGACCTGAAGAAGGCCCTGGAGGCAGCCAAGGAAACCCGCTCTGAAATGAGAGGGATAAGGGAGGAGCTTCGTGAAGCCGGAGATATCACGGCTGGGAAGCCCTATTTGTTGCGGATGAAGTTCGGAGATCCGAAGTATGCCCCTCTGGATCAGTTGTGGAGTGCTGCACACGCATATGCGGACCTGACAAAGAGTGCTACTGATGCAACCGAGTTTTATAAAGATTGGAAAGACCATAACGTAGAAAGATTATTCTGGTCGCAGTTCAGTGCCCCGACGCGTCCGCTGTCGTTGAGTGAAAGGATGGCCGCATGGGCCGAGCTCCACAAGTTGTCCGGGCTTGCTATGAGGTCTGTCGTGGATCATCTTTGGCCACGGGGACCAAGGCCAGACAGTTATTTTGGATTAGTGCAACAATTCCTTGGTGCTGTGTCGCATATCGTCAAGAGGTCGGTGTGCATAGAGGGTGCGCGGATGGCTCTTGCCCGTGTTAAAACATACTGGGCAGGGATGGAAATCATCGCTATTGCAACCCGGGGTCCGGCGGAAGGCTAGGACCGGCCGAGCACTATGTTGAAGAAGTCTTAGAAGGCGCCCATTTAATAGAGGCTCAGTGCTTGAAGAGTTTCATGTTCGAGTGACATGTGTCTCAATTGTAAAAACAATGATATTTTGATTATAAAGGCTGTGTTTATACTTTTGCCCGAAAGTATTTTAGTGCCTCCTGTGCGGCCGTTTATGTATGTATATAACCTGAAAGTTTGCAGTCGTCGGCTTCAGCCCCCACACATATAATGCAGGGGTGTTCGAGAAAACGCGTAGTCACACTTGATCCAACGTCTTGGTCCGTTAAGGAGGTGGTAGCGCGGTGAACCAGGCAATCGGACTATATAGCTTTAACACTTTCACTTAGCCATAGGAGTTTGACGGTGGGGCTACTATATAGCCCCTGGTACTTCCGCGTTCACCCGAATATGGTGCGCGTACGTACATGACCGGGAAACCGGTCCTTCGTTAATGCGGAGGAATCGCGAAGATTCCGCTAAGTCATCAAGTGGTTGACCAGTCTCACACAGATCATGACAACCAATTTTGGCTTTCATCGAGGTGCTCATCCAAATGAACCAGGGCACAATCGCAGTAGTTCTCCCGGTGCCGCCTTAGCCGATAGAGCGGAACGTAAGGTAGCAAAACGCGGGAGCCGGGCAAACCCAACATTTGACCAAAGACATGATTCGGAGCTGATGCATATAAGGCCAAACTTGCGATGCCGAACAGTCCCTAAGGTATTCGGACTTTACAAAATATACTGGGCTGAATAACGCCCTCGATAATAAGCCCTGAGTTTCCAGGTATGTGCATTAGTCTGGTGTGACAAAAATGTCAACAACCCTAGTATCCCTCCCGGTTGTGTTAAGTGTCCGGAGGGGAAGAAGCAACAAGAGACATTAAAAAAGGTTTAGTAGGGTCTTAATCTAAAGAGAAACCTTTAAGCGGGGCCCTGCTGCACGTCTGTGCCTTTATCTCTATCGTGCCGTATCCTGGAAGGGTGTAGCACGATGATTATCTGTGAAAAAGGAAAAATCCAGGTGAAATACTTCGTGCGAGGAGTTGGTTAATCTGAATGAACCATGAAAATGCAATATGTTATTGTATTAATAGGGTCGAGCCGAACTATGGGTTTCTTTTTTTTGCGAGTAGCCCCTAGCACCACTTATGTGGATATCCCCAGCTCAGGTTTATCTGGGTTGTTACATCTGGTGGAGCGTCAGACTCGTCTAACCTTGTCCGTGGTCTTGATGACCGACCGTTTATTCTGGTTGGAGGGGCCGCTCAGTGTTCGGCTGCTAGAGCCGCCACATATTCATCCGCACGTAATGAACGCTCTGTATTTCTGCTAACTGTGATGACGCCACGTGGATCGGGCATCTTAAGTTTAAGATAGGCGTAGTGCGGTACTGCATTAAAACGAGCGAAGGCCGTTCTTCTGAGTAGTGCGTGATAGCCTCTTCGAAATGGAGCGATGTCGAAGATTAGTTCTTCGCTTCTGAAGTTGTCGGGAGAACCGAATACAACGTCTAGTACTAGAGAGCCTGTGCAGCGGGCCTCGATGCCTGGTATCACTCCTTTAAAGGTAGTGTTGCTTTGGCTGATTCTTGACGGGTCTATCACAATTTTGCGGACAGTGTCTTGATATATCAGGTTAAGACTACTGCCACCGTCCATAAGGACTCGAGTGAGATGGTATCCATCAATTATTGGGTCGAGCACCAAGGCGGTCGATCCTCCGTGCTAGATACTAGTCGGATGATCCCTACGATCAAAGGCAAGCTCCACAACGTATACATCTCGGAGTGCGCGTTTGCGCCTTCTCTTTGGAATGTGAGTTGCGTAAATCATATTCACTGTTTTGACTTCTGGTGGGAATTTTTTCTGTCCCCCAGTGTTCGGCTGGCGAGGCTCATCTTCGTCTTCACTTGGCGTCTCCCTCCCCTTGTGATCGGCATTTAGCTTGTCGGCTTGCTTGAAAACCCAACACTCTCTGTGGGTGTGATTTGCAGGTTTTTCGGGGGTGCCATGAATCTGACATAATTTGTCTAGAATCTTGTTTAGGCTGGACTGTCCATCTCTGTTGCCTTTAAATAGCTTCTTCCGTTGACTGGGTTGAGAGCCCCTGAATCCGGCGTTGACCGTCGTGTTATTTGGGCTGTCTTCATTGTTTCGATGCTTGTTTTTATTGCGTCGCGGCTTCTCGTTGCCATCTCGGACTTCGGATGTGCCTGGGTCACTGGTGCCACTATGGGCCAGCCAACTGTCCTTGCCCGCGCAAAAGCGGGTCATGAGGCTTGTTAAGGCTGCCATTGTCCTCGGCTTTTCTTGGCCGAGGTGTCTGGCAAGCCATTCCTCCCGGAGACTGTGCTTGAAAGCCACTAAGGCTTCGGCATCCGGGCAGTCGACAATTTGATTCTTCTTAGTAAGAAATCTGTTCCAAAGTTTTCGGGCTGACTCTCCAGGCTATTGAATTATGTGACTTAAGTCGTCTGCATCCGGAGGTCGGACATAGGTCCCTTGAAAATTGGCCCTAAAGGCATCCTCAAGTTCTTCCCAACTTCCAATTGAGTTTTCGGGGAGGCTTTTCAACAAGTGCCGAGCTGGTCCTTTCAACTTGAGGGGTAGGTATTTAATGGCGTGGAGATCGTCTCCGCGGGCCATGTGGATGTGAAGGATAAAGTCCTCAATCCGCACCCTGTGGTCCGCTCGCTCCATCATATGCCTCTATATTCACGGGTTTAAATCCTTCCGGAAATTATGGTCCAAAGACCTCATCGGTGAAGCACGAAGTGTGCGGCACCTGTATTTGGACGTGTCGTGGCATGCTGTCGACGGTTGTTGTGTTCGGTGCTGATTCCTAGCTGGTATTCGATCAATGTGATCGTTTTGGTAGCTCTGATCCTGTGCCGAAGCGCACTTCCTAGAACCATAGATGGACCTGGCCATACCGGACTTTTTGTCCAGGAGCTCACGTAGATCTTGTGCTGACTTGTGTGTGGCATCATTAGTCGTCCTGTCGCAGCCACGGGGTGGTCGGTCTGGTTGATCGGCCATTTTCGGCTGAATGGGCTCTATGGCCTCGTCGTCGAATTCGGGCAGCAGCTTGCGCTTTGGATAGCTCTTTGTGTGGCGATCACCACCGTATTTCTCTTCAGTGTCAAGCACTTTGTTCCATCTGCGGTTGAGCGTGTCTTGCGCGCCCTTAAGCCTTTGCTTCTGCTTCTTTAGGCTCCTCGCAGTGACAATAAGCCTTCTGTGGAGGTTCTCTTGTTCCAAGTATTTTTCTGGGATGATGAGTGCATCATCGTCCGGACTATTCTCCTCTCCGGAGACAGGTTGATGAATTTTACCCTCGGGATCGGCGTCATTTGACGTCGGCTCTGGACTATGTTCACCGTCCCCTGGCTCATCCTGCTCCATCGCTGGGTCCATGGGGTCGTCGTTTCCTTTGGAGTCGACCGGGGTATTATTCTTTCTTGCGCTGTTGTCGCTGTTTTTGCTATGGCGGGATTTAGAGCGGCGCCTACGGCATCGCTTTTGGTGGCTTATCGAGGGGATTATCCTTTGTTACATCATCACCATCGCCTTCTTTTGGTGTGTCCACCATATTTATATCATATGATGAGGTGGCAGTCCAGCGCCCAGTGGGCGGTGGTTCCTGTTCTTGTCCTGCATCGTCGTAAATACCATCGACGTCTTCGGAGTCAAAATCGAGCGTGTCAGTTAAGTTATCGACAGTGGCTATGAAGTGGGCGGTGGGTGGGGAACGGATTTCTTCGTCGTCCGCTTCCCACTCGAGCCAGACATAGTTCGGCCAAGAGTCTCCCGACAGGGAAAGAGACCTTAATGAATTTAGCACATCACCCAAGGGCGAGTGTTGAAAAATATCCGCAGTGGTGAAATCCATGATAGGTGCCCAATCAGATTCGATAGGCACGGGCGTACGTGGTTCGGATCCTATAGCCGGAGACGAGTCCGAGGGTCCGATGACACCATCCTCATATGAAGTGGGATCGGTGTTCGGCTCCAACGCCAATGAGTGTGCGGCCTCCATGGTGGGGTCCATCCACCCGTCCTCGGATGGCGCGATCTACTCCGGATTGATTCCAGGGGCCGCCGCAGGTGCGATCTCCCAAATACTGTCTGATGGCAAATCTACGTCGTGCTCGTCGCGACAGTTCGGTGTACCTAACATGGGGTTGAATCCGTTGAAGATCAAGTCTCTGCGGATGTCGGCAGTATAGTTCAAGTTTCCAAACCTGACCTGATGGCTAGGGGCATAGCTATCAATCTGCTCCAGATGGCCAAGCGAGTTGGCCGATAGTACGAAGCCGCCGGATACGAAGATCTGTCCGGGGAGGGAAACCTCCCCCTGGACGGCATCGTTGAAGACGATTGAAGGAGCCATCAAGCCCTATCGCGACGGCACAGTGGAACTCTCAATGAAAGCACCAATGTCGGTGTCAAAACCGGCGGATCTCAAGTAGGGGGTCCCGAACTGTGCGTCTAAGGCTAATGGTAACAGGAGGCAGGGGACACGATTTTTACCCAGGTTCGGGCCCTGTCGATGGAGGTAATACCCTACTTCCTGCTTGATTGATCTTGATGATATGAGTATTACAAGAGTTGATCTACCACGAGATTGTAGAGGCTAAACCCTAGAAGCTAGCCTATGATTTTGATTGTCCTTGTCCTACGGACTAAACCCTCCGGTTTATATAGACACCGGAGGGGGCTAGGGTTACACAGAGTCGGTTACAGAGAAGGGGATCTACATATCCGAATTGCCAAGCTTGCCTTCCATGCAAAGGAGAGTCCCATCCAGACACGTGACGAAGTCTTCAATCTTGTATCTTCATAATCCAACAGTCCGGCCAAAGTATATAGTCCGGCTATCCGAGGACCCCTTAATCCAGAACTCCCTCACATATCAGGATGTTTGGTTCCATCTCCTGCATAAGGATTAGCTAGCAGTTGTTCTGACATATCCGAAGGAATTTCATATTCAATATTTTTAGCAGGTGCAGTAGGTTGAGGGGTGACCAATTGTGGTTCCGGTCGAGGTGAAGATACCCCGAACAAACCCCTCAAAGGATTATTTTCCATAGTAGCAAGTGACAATAAATTTCAGCATGTAGTAATAATGTTTCCTTACCAATTTCCACTTACCAAGAGTGCTTCACTCCCCCGCAATGGTGCCATAAAATTGCCTTGATGACCCACAAGTGTATGGGATCAATTGTAGCCCTTTTAGATAAGTAAGAGTACCGAACCCAACGAGGAGCAGATGGAAATGACAAGTGATTTTCAGCAAGGTAATGTCTGCAAAAGTTGTAAGTAGCGGAGTAGTTTGGTAGCAAGATAATTTGTAACGAGCAAATAACAATAGTAGTAACAAAAGTGCAGCAAGGTAGCCCAATCCTTTTGAGGAAAAGGACATGCCAAAACGGTTTCTTATGACAAGCAATGTGTTCTTGAGGGTACATGGGAATTCATCTAGTCACTTTCATCATGTTGGTTTAATTCGTGTTCGGTACTTTGATAATTTTATATGTGGGTGGACCGGTGATTAGGTGCTGTTCTTACTTGAACAAACCTCCTACTTATGATCAACCCTCTCTCAAGCATCCGCAACTATGAGAAAAGTATTAAGAATAAATTCTAACCATAGCATTAAACTTTTGGATCCAATCGGTCCCTTACGGAATAGCGCATAAACTGGGGTTTAAGCTTCTGTCACTCTCGCAACCCACCATCTAATAACTACTCCACAATGCATTCCCTTAGGCCCAAATATGGTGAAGTGTCATTTAGTCGACGTTCACATGACACCACTAAGAGAATGGCAACATACATACCATCAAAATATCGAACACATATCAAGTTCACATGATTACTTGCAACATGATTTCTCCCGTGACCTCAAGAACGAAAGTAACTACTCACAAATGATAAACATACTCAAGATCAGAGGGGTATTGAATAGCATAATGGATCTGAACTATAATCTTCCACCAAATAAACCATATAGTAATCAACTACAAGATGCAATCAACACTACTAGTCACCCATAGGCACCAATCTATAGTTTTGATAGAAAGATTGAACGCAAGAGATGAACTAGGGTTTGAGAGGAGTTGGTTCTGTGAAGATGTTGATGAAGATAGCCCTCCCCAAGATGGGAGAGTTGTTGGTGATAATGATGACGATGATTTCCCCCTCCGGGAGGGAAGTTCCCCTGGCGGAATCGCTCCACCGGAGGGCAAAAGTGCTCCTGCCCAAGTTCTGCCTCGAGGCGGCGGTGCTTCATCCCAAATGCCCTCTCCTATTTTTTCTAGGTCAAAATGATTTATATACCAGAAGATGGGCACCAGAGGTGGGCCGAGGAGGGCAGCACCCACCAGGGCGCGCCTGGGCCTCCTGGCGCCCCCAGGTGGGTTGTGCCCACCTGGTGGCCCTCCTCTGGTACTTATTTGCTCCAATATTTATTAAATATTCCATAAGAAATCCTTGGGGAGTTTCAACTCATTTGGAGTTGTGCAGAATAGGTAGCTTGACGTAGCTTTTTCAAAGTCCAGATTTCCAACTGCCAGAATTCTCCCCCTTGGTGCATACCTTGCATATTATGAGAGAAAAGGTATTAGAATTACTCCAAAAAGCATTATTACACAATAAAACAACATAAATAACAGTAGGAAAACATGATGCAAAATGGACGTATCAACGACGCACGAGTGTCCACCATGCTCCAGTGAACAGGATGTAGGGGCGACTTAGTTAGCGGTCTGGGCCGACCACGGCATGCCTAAGTGCACAGTGCACTTAGGCCTTTTTTACTTTTCTTTTTTTTTCTTTTTTTTTTCATTTCCTTTTCTGTTTTCTTTTTAGTTTCAAATTATTTTATTTTTATAAAATATAAAACTAGCACCTAATTTAGAGTTATAAATTTGGCCACTGCCACAAAAGGTTTGGCACACAATTAAAATAGTTTGCAAGTTTTTATAATTAAAAAATTAAATTGTTGTTTTGGCCCTGTTTTAATTATTTTAGAGGATTTAAACACTTCTAAAAATGTTGGTTTCTCCACCATAATTATATGGATTATTTTCCACATTATGAACATTTTAGTTTTCATGTTTGAGAACTTCTTTAATTCCCTTATAATTTGAGCTTGAATTCAAATAGAATTTGATATAAGATAGAATCAAAGATGACCAGGCATTGTTTAGCAAAAGAGAGTTTAATGTATTACACAAGGGTGTTACACCCCATGCCACAAGTTGATGTCCGTGATAGTATTCCAAATATGAAAAAACTGGGCCTGCGGTCTCGTGCTCTTCGGCTCCATCCACCAGCCACCAAAAGGATCCCTCCCACATAAAACCCTTCCCCATCGACCCTCACATTGCCTTCTTAGGTCATCACATGACTGCCAATAATGGGGGTGGCGGGGAGGTTCACCAGGACCAGTGGTCATTGTCATGGAGGGGAGATTGAAGAGTCATCACATGACCACGACTTGTGTGTGTGACCCCCAGTGATTAGAGTGCGATGGTTCTATGTGGAGAGATGGACTACCTCGACTCGTCGGCTGGCCCCAAATGATGCTTTGACATCGATTGCAACATCAACTTTCTGCGTAATCTAGCTGGAACATAGGGTTGTGCTCGTCGGGGAGGGGGGCTCTATGCTCCCAAAGGTGGTGTCTCTCCCTTGCAACCGCGGCTTGGTGATGTCTGCTAGAACTTTGTCGGTATTTCCCCAAAGAGGAAGGGAGGATGCAATATAGTGATGGTAGGTATTTCCCTCAGTGATGAGACCAAGGTTATCGAACCAGTAGGAGAACCTCCTCAACCATGTAAATAGCACCTGCACACAAATAACAAATACTCGCAACCCTACGTGTTAAAGGGGTTGTCAATCCCTTTCGGGTACGGCGCCTCAAGATAGGCAAATAACATGGGGTAAAAGTGGTAGATAGGATAAATAGATCACGGAAAAAATAAATTGCATCAAGGTATTTTTGTATTTTTGGTTTAATAGATCTGAAAATAAATGCAAAGGAAAATAGATCGCAAAGGCAAATATGATGAAAAGAGACCCCGGGGCCATAGGTTTCACTAGTAGCTTCTCTCGAGAAAAATAGCAAATGGTGGGAAAAGAATTACTGCCTCCTACCTGCATCACGTCCATGCAATGATCATGACGATATCTAGGCAATGGTCATTATATAGGCATCATGTCCAAGATTAGTAGACCGACTCCTGCCTGCATCTACTACTATTACTCCACACATCGACCGCTATCCAGCATCCATCTAGTGTATTAAGTTCATGAAAAGATGGAGTAATGCAATAAGAGCGATGACATGATGTAGACGGGATCCATTTATCTATTTGCTTAGATATAGACCCCATCTTGTTATCCTTAGTAGCAACAATACATACGTGTCGGTTCCCTTTCTGTCACTGGTTTCAAGCACCGTAAGATCGAACCCACTACAAAGCACCTCTTCCCATTGCAAGATAAATAGATCAAGTTGGCCAAACAAAACCCAAATATCGGAGAAGAAATACAAGGCTATAAGCAATCATGCATATAAGAGATCAAAGAACACTCAAATAACTTTCATGGATAAAAACATAGATCTGATCATAAACTCAAAGTTCATCGGATCCCAACAAACACACCGCAAAAACGCTTACATCATATGGATCTCCAAGAGACCATTGTATTGATAATCAAGACAGAGAGAGCAAGCCATCTAGCTACTAACTACAGACCCATAGGTCTACAAAGAACTACTCACGCATCATCAGAGAGGCACCAATAGAAGTGGTGAACCCCTCCGTGATGATGTCTAGATTGGATCTGGTGGTTCTGGACTCTAGGGCGGCTGGAATTGATTTTAGTTGACTCCCCTAGGGTTTGTAGAATATTGGGGTATTTATAGAGCAAAGAGGCGGTTCAAGGGGCACCCGAGGTGGGCACAACCCACCAGGGCACGCTTGGGTCTCCTGGCGTGCCAGGTGGGTGCTGCTCCCCTCGAGCCACCCCCTAGGTGCTTTCTTGGGCCACTGGATGTCGTCTGGCCCAAAAAATCCTCTAGGTGTTTCGCTGCATTTGGACTCCGTTTGATATTGATTTCCTGCGATGTAAAAAACATGCATAAACACATCAACTGGCACTGGGCACTATGTCAGTAGGTTAGTACCAAAAAAATGATATAAAATGACTAAAATGATTGTAAAACATCCAAGAATGATAATATAACAGCATGGAACAATAAAAAATTATAGATACATTGGAGATGTATCAGCATCCCCAAGCTTAATTCCTGCTCGTCCTCGAGTAGGTAAATGATAAAAACAGAAATTTTGATGTGGAATGCTGCGTTCATCACATTTCTTTTCTTTATTGCATGGACATATGGACTTTTATATGATTCAAAGCAACAGTCTGGTTTTGACATGAAGACTTTAATACTCAAGCATACCAACAAGCAACCATGTCTTTAAAAATATCAACACTAAAGTAAGTTATCCCTAGCCCATTATGCTCAATCATTGATCCATTCATGAAACACACTCAAATATTAGCCACACCCAATGCTCAAATACGATCATACTGCCCCTTAGTTGGTGCTTTATAAGAGAAGATGGAGAATTAAATTCAAAATAAAAATTGATGAGTAAAAGAAAGGCCCTTCGTGGAAGGAAGTAGGGATTTGTAGAGGTGCCAGAGCTCAAAGCTTAAATTGAGAGATAAACAATATTTTTGAGAGGCATACTTTTCCCACCAACGAAAACGACTTGGAGCATCCCAACACTTACCATGCTAGATACATCATAGGCAGTTCCCAAACAGAAAATAATTTTTTCTCCTTTTTCCACCATTACTTTCACTTTCCATGGCTAGCCGAATTCACGGTTACCCTCCATACCAACACTTTCCAAGGAATTTATTATTTGACAACATAAAGTAAATTCATTTTTATTTCAGGACTGGGCCTCCCTAATACCTTTTTCGTACTCTCGTGCAATGACAAGTGAATAAACACTCATCATGAGAATAACACATCTAGCATGGAAAATATTGGCCACCCATCACCACCTTGCGAGCGGTAGAGCACACAAAAGAGAAATTTATTTTTAAAAATTAGAGATGGCACATGCAAATTTGCTTAGACCGGCATGGAAATACCACATATAGGTAGGTATAGTGGACTCATATGGCAAAACTGGTTTAAAGGGTTTTGGATGAACAAGTAGTAATCATACTTAGTGCAAAATGAAGGCTAGTAAACAGATTGAGAAGCGACCAACCAAAAAGCGAAAAATCTCATACCCAAGCATTAAGCACAAGTAACACTGAATAATGCACCATAAGTAGGATATAAATTTTATTGCATAACTATTGACTTTCATGCTTGCATAGGAATCACAAACCTTAACATCAATATTCTTACTAGAGCACAATTACTCATCAACATGACTCACATATCATATCGTCATATCTCAACACCATTACTAAGATTCAAGTTTATTTTGTCCAATGATATTCATGAAAGTTTTTATTATATCCTCCTTGGATATCTATCACTTTGGGACTATTTTCATATATATCACTTTGGGACTAAGATGTTCCTTTTGATAAGCTCAAACAAATATAAGTGAAGATAATGAGCATAATTTTTTCTTTCTCTCAAAATAATCTAAGTGAAGCAAGAGATAATTTCTTAAAAGATTTATTAACTCCCAAATAAATATATGTTAAGCATGAGAGCATTTCTTCAAAAATAACAAAGCACACCGTGCTCAAAAAGCTATAAGTGAAGCACTAGAGCAAATCCATGGCTCAAAAAGATATAAGTGAAGCATAGGAGCGTGCATAGCATAACTTGTGGCTCTCTCAAAAAGGTGTGTCCAGAAAGGATTCAACACTTAAAACACGAAGCAAAACAAGCAAAGACTCATATCATACAAGACACTCCAAGCAAAAATCATATTTTGTGATGAATAAAAATATAATTTCAAGTAAAATACCGATGGTTGTTAGAAGAAAGCGGGAATGCCACTCGGGGGCATCCCCAAGCTTAGTTGCTTGCTAATTCTTTGAATATTATCTTGGGGTGCCTCGGGCATCCCCAAGCTTAGACTTTTGCTAAACCTTATTCCTTCATCCATCGTAAGATCACCCAAAACTTGAGAACTTCAATCACGCAAAACTCAAACAAAACCTTCGTGAGATCCATTAGTATAAGAAAGCAAACCACTACCATAAGTACTGTTAGCAAACCTATTCTTATTTTGTTTTTGCATTATATATACCAACTTTTCTATGGCAAAAACTCATCAAAGAAAACCATAGAATCATCAAAACAAGCACACAACGCAAAGAAAATAGAACCCATCAAAAATAGAACAGTCTATGGTAATCTGAATATTTCGAATACTTATATAACTCCAAATTTTTTGAAATAAACTGGTGTACGTGAGGAATTTGTCTATTAATCTTCTACAAAAATAATCAGCTCAAAAGAACTCCTCTGTTAAAAATGACAAATTAACTCGTGAGCACAAAAGTTTCTGTTTTTCAGCAAGATTAAATCAACTTTCACCCGAATCTTCCCAAAGGCCTTGCTTGGCACAAACACTTATTAAGACACAAAAAACACAATCATAACAGTAGAATAATTGTGCTAACACACAAGAGCAGAAAACAAAAAGCAATAATAAATTTTATTCATTGGTTGGCCTCCCAACAAGCTCTATCATTTTACGCCCCTAGCTAGGCATAACGCGTAGGATCTATGTTTTGTCATATTTGGTTCTAGATCCATAAGATGCCAACATGATTGATTCATATGGTGGCCTAATTCTTGTTCTAGGGAAGTGTTCCATTACCTTCCTTAGTGGAAATTGAAAATTAATATTGCCTTCTTTCATATCAATCACGACACCAATAGTACGCAAAAACGGTGTACCAAGAATAATTGGACAAGATGGATTGCAATCAATATCAAGAACAATAAAGTCTATGTGCACATAATTCCTATTTGCAAGAATAAGAATATCATTTATTCTTCCCAAAAGCTTTTTAATAGTAGAATCCGCCAAGTGCAAATTGAAAGAACATTCTTCAATATTGGTGAGACCAACCACATCACATAAACATTTCAGAATTGTAGAAACACTAGCACCCAAGTCACACAAAGCAAAGAACTCATAATTTTTAATCTTGACTTTGATAGTAGTTTCCCACTCATCATGCAATTTTCTAGGAATCGAAACTTCTAATTCCAACTTTTCTTCAAAAGCTTTCATCATGGCATCAACAATATGTTTAGTAAAAGTTTATTTTGTTCATAAGGATGGGGTGAATTTATCATGGATTGCAACAAAGAAATACAATAAATCAAAGAGAAACTATCATAATTAAAGTCTTTGTAATCCAAAATAGTGGGCACATCACTAGTTAAAGTCTTGACCTCTCCAAACCCACTTTTATCAATTTTCTCAACAAGATTTTCACCCTTCGAATCATAGGGACGCCTTCTAAATAAAGTTGACTCTTCTCTAGTCCCTTTTTCATCAATCTTAAATTTACTAAACAAGGAATCAATAGAAGAAATACCAATCATTTTAAGATCTTCATCACTTTTATGATAGTAATCACTAGAAAACGCTCTTTCTAAAAATTCTCTTTTAGCTCTAAGCATAGCGGTCCTTTTCTTACTTTCATCCATAGAAACATAAAGAGCTTTAATTGATTCTTCAACTTTGGGCACAAAAATTTTCATCTTGAGAGTTTCTACATCATGAGAAATTCTATCAACACTTCTAGACAAATCATCAATTTTATTCAACTTTTCTTCTATCGAAGTGTTGAAAGCCTTTTGTGTATTGATAAATTCGTTCATATTGCTCTCAAGATAAGAGGTGTATCTATTATTATTATAGGTGGGATTACCATAGGAATTACCATAATTATTAGAGGTATTACTAGGAAAAGGCCTAGGATTAAAATTACCTCTATAAGCATGGTTATCGAAATTGTTTTGCGAGACAAAATTCACATCTATGGCATCATGCTACCTCTTGAGCACTGCGTTGGTTTTCCCTTGAAGAGGAAAGGGTGATGCAACAAAATAGCATAAGTATTTCCCTCAGTTTTTGAGAACCAAGGTATCAATCCTGTAGGAGGCTTCACGCAAGTCCCTCGTACCTACACAAAAAAAACAAGAACCTCGCAACCAACGCGATAAAGGGGTTGTCAATCCCTTCATGGCCACTTGCGAAAGTGAGATCTGATAGAGATAATAAGATAAGATAAATATTTTTGGCATTTTATGATAAGTAGATTGGAAACTTATATGATGGAAAATAGACCCAGGGGCCATAGGTTTCACTAGTGGCTTCTCTCAAGATAGCATAAGTATTACGGTGGGTGAACAAATTACTGTCGAGCAATTGATAGAAAATTGTATAGTTATGAGAATATCTAGGCATGATCATGTATATAGGCATCACGTCAGCAACAAGTAGACCGACTCCTGCCTGCATCTACTACTATTACTCCACACATCGACCGCTATCCAGCATGCATCTAGAGTATTAAGTTCATAAGAACAGAGTAACGCATTAGGCAAGATGACATGATGTAGAGGGATAAACTCAAGCAATATGATATAAACCCCATCTTTTATCCTCGATGGCAACAATACAATACGTGCCTTGCTGCCCTCGCATCACATCGGGAAAGGACACCGCAAGATTGAACCCAAAGCTAAGCACTTCTCCCATTACAAGAAAGATCAATCTAGTAGGACAAACCAAACTGATAATTCGAAGAGACTTGCAAAGATAACCAATCATACATGAAATAATTCAGAGGAGATTCAAATATTTCTCATAGATAAACTTGATCACAAACCCACAATTCATCGGATCTCGACAAACACACCGGAAAAAGAGTTACATCGAATAGATCTCCAAGAAGATTGAGGAGAACTTTGTATTGAGATTCAAAGAGAGAGAAGAAGCCATCTAGCTAATAACTATGGACCCGAAGGTCTGTGGTAAACTACTGACAACTCATCGGAGAGACTATGGTGTTGATGTAGAAGCCCTCCGTGATCGATTCCCCCTCAAGCGGAGCGCTGGAAAAGGCTCCAAGATGGGATCTCACGGGTGCAAAAGGTTGCGGCGATGGAAACAGGGTTTCGTGGTGCTCCTTGATGTTTTAAGGGTATGCAAGTATATATAGGCAAAGGAGGTCGGTCAAGGGAGCCACGAGCGGCCCACGAGGGAGGGGGGCGCGCCCACCCCCTAGGGCGTGCCCTGGACCCTCGTGGCCGCCTCGGCTGCTTCTTAACGTTCACTCCAAGTCCCCTGGATTGCATTTGTTCCAAAAAGACCGCTCCCAAAGGTTTCGTTCCATTTGGACTCCGTTTGATATTCCTTTTCTGCGAAACACTGAAATACGCAAAAAAACAGCAATTTGGGCTGGGCCTCCGGTTAGTAGGTTAGTCCCAAAAATGATATAAAAGTGTATAGTAAAGTTCATAAACATCCAAAACGGGTAATATAATAGCATGGAACAATCAAAAATGATAGATACGTTGGAGACGTATCAAGCATCCCCAAGCATAATTCCTGTTCGTCCTCGAGTAGGTAAATGATAAAAACAGAATTTTTGTTGTGGAATGCCACCCACCTAGCATATTTCTCAATGTAATTCTCTTTATTGTGGCATGAATGTTCAGATCCAAATGATTCAATATAAAACTTCATATTGACATAAAAATAGTAATACTTCAAGCATACTAACAAGTAATCATATCTTTTCAAAATAACATGGCCAAATAGAGCTTATCCCTACAAAATCATATGGTTAGGCTATGCTTCATTTTCGTCACACAAAATACTCCCATCATGCACAACCTCGGTTTCAGCCAAGCAATTGGTTCATACTTTTTAACGTACTTCAGCTTTTTTTTCCAACTCTCACGCAATACATGAGCGTAAGCCATGGATATAGGTGGAACAGTATATGATGATGGAGGTTGTGTGGAGAAGACAAAAAAGGAGAAAGTCTCACATTGACGAGGATAATAAACGGGCTATGGAGATGCCCATCAATTGATGTCAACATGAGGAGTAGTGATTGCCATGCAACAGATGCACTAGAGCTATAAATGTATGAAAGCTCAACAAAAGAAACTAAGTGGGTGTGCATCCAACTTGCTTGCTCACGAAGACCTAGGGCACTTTGAGGAAGCCCATCGTTGGAATATACAAGCCGAGTTCTATAATGAAAAATTCCCACTAGTATATGAAAGTGACAACATAGGAGACTCTCTATCATGAAGATCATGGTGCTACTTTGAAGCACAAGTGTGGAAAAGGATAGTAACATTGTCCCCCCTTTTTTTTTCTTTTTTTGGGCCTCCCTTTTTTTATTTGTCCTCTCTCTTTTTTTGGCCATTCTTTTCAAGGGACAATGCTCTAATAATGATGATCATCACACTTCTATTTACTTACAACTCATGGATTACAACTTGATACTAGAACAAAATATGACTCTATATGAATGCCTCCGGTGGTGTACCGAGATATGCAATGAATCAAGAGCGACATGTATGAAAAAATTATGAAGGTGGCTTTGCCACAAATACGATGTCAACTACATGATCATGCAAAAGCAATTTGACAATGATGGAATGTGTCATAATAAACAGAACGGTGGAAAGTTGCATGGCAATATATCTCGGAATGGCCATGGAAATACCATAATAGGTAGGTATGGTGGCTGTTTTGAGGAAGATATAAGGAGGTTTATGTGTGATAGAGCGTATTGTATCACGGGGTTTGGATGCACCGGCGAAGTTTGCACCAACTCTCAAGGTGAGAAAGGGCAATGCACGGTACCATAGAGGCTAGCAATGATGGAAGGGTAAGAGTGCGTATAATCCATGGACTCACATTAGTCATATCGAACTCATATACTTATTGCAAAATTTTTATTAGCCCTCGAAGCAAAGTACTACTAAGCATGCTCCTAGGGGAAGGGTTGGTAGGAGTTAACCATCGCGCGGTCCCGACCTCCAGTCATAAGGAAGGCAATCAAAAGAGCACCCCATGCTACAAATTTGTTACACAACTTTTACCATACGTATATGCTATGGGACTTGCCAACTTCAACACAAGTATTTCTCAATTTCATAATTACCCAACTAGAATGACTCTAACATTACCACCTCTATATCTCAAAACAATTATCAAGCATCAAATTGATCATGGCATCCAATTCACTTTCTATGATAGTTTTTATTCCAACTTGGATGCCCATCATTCTAGGACCAATTTTATAAACATAGCAAATACCATGCTGTTCTAGAAGACTCTCAAAATAATATAAGTGAATCATGAGAGATCAATAATTTCTACAAAATAAAACCACCGCCGTGCTCTAAAAAGATATAAGTGAAGCACTAGAGCAAAATTGTCTAGCTCAAAAAATATAAGTGAATCACATAGAGTATTCTAATAAATTCCGAATCATGGGTGTCTCTCCCCAAAAGGTGTGTACAGCAAGGATGATTGTGGTAAATTAAAAATCAAAGACTCTTATAATACAAGATGCTCCAATCAAAACACATATCATGTGGTGAATAAAAATATAGCTCCAAGTAAAGTTACCGATAAACGAAGACGAAAGAGGGGATGCCTTCCGGGGCATCCCCAAGCTTAGGCTTTTGGTTGTCCTTGAATTATCTTGGGGTGCCATGTGCATCCCCAAGATTAGGCTCTTGCCACTCCTTATTCCATAGTCCATCAAATCTTTACCCAAAACTTGAAAACTTCACAACACAAAACTCAACAGGAAATCTCATGAGCTCCGTTAGTGCAAGAAAGAAAAACCACCACTTAAGGTACTGTAATGAACTCATTCCTTATTTATATTGGTGTTAAAACTACTCTATTCCAACTTCTCTATGGTTCATACCCCCCGATACTAGCCATAGATTCATCAAAATAAGCAAACATCACACGAAAAACAGAATCTGTCAAAAACTGAACAGTCTGTAGTAATCTGTAACTTTCGAATACTTATGGTACTCTAAAAATTGAACCAAAATAGGAAGTCCTAGGAAATTTTTCTATTGATCTACTGCAAAAATAATAAACTAAAAATCACGTTTCTGTGATTTACTAAAATTATTCTCGTGCGCACAAAAGTTTCTGTTTTTCAGCAAGATCAAATTAACTATCACCCAAGATGATCCTATAGGTTCTACTTGGCACAAACACTAATTAAAACATAAAACCACATCTAAACAGAAGCTAGATGAATTATTTATAACTAAACAGGAACAAAAGGCAAGGAACAAAAATAAAATTGGGTTGCCTCCCAACAAGCGATATCGTTTAACGCCCCTAGCTAGGCATAAAAACAAGAATAGATCTAAGTATCGCCATCCTTGGTTTTTAATTTTTTAGCGGAGTCATGCTCGAATCCGGGGGGTTCTTTACGTTTCCCTTCATACTCGGAAATTTTTAGATCTAAAGAATCCAACCGCTTATTACAAAGGGTAATCAACATATTCATGCGGTGAAGATTTCCGCTAATACTCTTAGGAGGTTCAAGAGACTTTTGTAAAAAAATTGTTACTTCGCAAATCTTTTCAAAAACTTGTGTCTCTTCCTGGGTATGATGTGGCCCCCGTCTTTGAGATAGTGTTCCCACTATTCCCTCTATGATTTCATGCACAATACTGGGATCAATTTCGATAAAATTTCCGTTGGCAACTGAAAGTACATGTAGTCCCCATGTGTGGTTTTGGTAATTAATGACAATCCTAATGGACTAATGCTTGCATTAAGTTATACATTTGAAGGAAAGTTCCATTTCCAATGCATGAAGAATATTGGATGAACTGAAGGATGTTTATTCCATGGGGATGTAAGAAGGAGATAGAATGGATTTGAAATGAATGCCATATACATATTGTTGTGCATGCATCAAGGCTTATGGGTTTAACCATGATGGATCAAGATCTTGAGAGAATGATTAAAGAGAAGAATTCTACATATGCTTGAAGATAGGATCATTATGAGCTCATATGTTGAGTCATGGATTAGTATGTCATGAAGCAAGTAATTCAAGTTAAGAATTCATTGTGCCTCTCAAGATACTATGTTGGAGCATGAGAACGAGCAAATGATGTCCAATATGATATTCAAGGAGAAAATTGATATGGTCATGATGAATTAAGATATTGGTTATTATGTCTTGAAGAAATGAAGCATAGTGAAGATATCAATAGGGCCTTCAAGACATCAATATTAATCATGTAGCAAAGATAAATGTTGACCAAGATGAAGATCAAATATTGACCTCTAAGATGGTCAACACACAAGCGCATATCATGTGCCACATGAGATCTTGAGGCATGGTAAGAATTTATCATTTGCGCTTTGTGTATTAACCCATACTATGTGTTGTCTATGTTATTTGGGTTAGGTAATTCTCATGAGCTTGGTGCTCATCAAAGGATGTCATCAAGTAATTAATGATGATGTACAAGTGAAGATGAATGCAAAGCAAAGCTTCCCACATTGTGTATGGGGGAGCTACTTGAAGACTTCTCCAATGTCTTGCCTTCAACTTGAGCCATGAAGAAACATCAATATAAAGCTCAAGTGAAAGGCTCTAGTAAAAGTTATTAGTTCCTTTGGCTTTAGAAGTGAGGATCGATGACCATCGAAAAGGATATATGCTCAAGAATGAGTTTCCGGAAGCTATCTAGTATAGTTCTTTTATGATTCTTGAGTTATAGGGATCCCGCACTATTAAGAGGGGATCAAAGGGGTTAGCGATGGATTTGCTCAAGTCAACATCAGCTATGAATATTCTTCTCACATCATATTCCAACGTAGGCATATTTCACTCCTATCCAATGCAATACAAAATGCCTACACATCTACCAAAGAAAATCCATAGCCAAATAGGTTCCCCAAAGTATATGATCTTACCTTTCCATACTTTTCACCCTCCATTTTGGTTTATCTTGGGTGGTTCTTTATGTGTGGACCTGGAGCTTTTCCGTAGCTTCAAAACGAGCCCAAGATCATCAAAATCGGAGTCCGGATGTGAAAGTTATGCCTGTTTTACTTTTGCGGTGGCTGCAGTTTTTGTGTTGGCCGGATGTCCGGGCTTTTCCCCGGATGTCCGGCCACTGCTATCCAGAGGGCGTCTGACTTGTGTGAAATCGTCGGATGTCCAGCCACTGCTATCCAGAGGGTGTCTGATTTGTGTGAAATCACCGGATGTCCGGCCCCTGGCCCGGATGTTCGGTGTCCAGAAACCTTACCGAAATGTTGTTTGTATATGCCGGATGCCCGGCCCTTGGCCAGATGTCCGGGGCCCCAAGTTTGGCCAGATGTCCGGGCCCTGTAACCTCTTTTTCTGCGTACGTGTGTGCACACTTCACAACGTCCGGATGTCCGGCCCCTAGCCCGGATGTCCGGCCCGACACAGCCGCTTACACTCCAACGACCATATTTGCATTACCACTATGTATAACCTTCTTCCACCCCGGGAGAAGGTTGAGCAACACATTCATATGAACCCTAGAACACAAAAAGGCTCCCTCTCACTTCTCCTACACCAAATCTTCGATCCCGGAGAGATTCGTGAGAGTTCTTGAGAGATTTTCCAATCAAGTGATAGATCCACTCCCTCTCCCTCTTGTGACCAAAGGAATTCGTGATTTGAGCAAGTCTTGAGCATTTACCCCTTGATCTTGTTACTCTTGGAGGTTGGAGACTCCTAGGCAGTAGGAGTGCTCCGGTGAGGAATCAACTTGTGATTTTCCCCCGGAAAGTTTGTGAAGGTTTGGAGGCCACCTCAAAGTCTACCACTAGTGGTTGAGAAAAGCCTTCGTGGTGTTGTCTCAAAGGGAGAATAGGGTGAGCCTTCGTGGCGTTGGTGTGCCTTCGTGGTAACATCTACCTGTATAACGGTGACTAGCTTCCCTCCAAGGAAGTGAACATCGGGATACATCCTCGTCTCCGTGTCTTCGGTTATCTCTAACCCTAGCCACTACTTGTGGTTTACTTTGGTTTCTTGACCTTGCATTCACTATATATTGTTTTCCTCATTATATTGTGTTAGCTATTTCCTTGAAGAGATTATTTAGGCCTACACTTTATATCACGCAATTCATACTTGCTACTATTGATATATCTTGTGTTTAGTGTGAATTGCTAACTTGTGTCATACACTTCCATATATTGTCATATTGCTCAAGTAAGTTTGTGTAACTTACTTGTTCTTGTTAGTATCCTTGTTGTGCTCATCTTATTTATAATAAGTTGTTGGTGCACTTAGTTGAGCCTAGTGTATTTAGGATTTGTGCTTGAAAAGTATCCTCTTAGTTTATTTCTGCATTAGGGTTAAGCCAAATCCATAGAAGTTTTTGAAACGCCTATGCACCCCCCTCTAGGCGACATCATGGTCTGTTCAATTGGTATGAGAGCAAGGTCTATCCTTATTAGGCTTAACCGCCTAGAGAGTAACGATGTCGACTAGTGAACTAGTGCATGATGCCACATTTTGTTTTAATGACACAAAATACATTATGTGGAGATTACACATGCTTTTTCACTTTCGGGCCATGGGTCCGAATGCTTTGCGGATTGTGGTTGTAGGGAATTCAAATCTAAAGGATGGACAATCTCCGTCACTTGATGATATGCATATTGATTGTGAAGCTTTAAGTGTCATTCACCAAGCTATTACCTTCGAGGTGTTCAAGTCAATCTCGTCTTGTTCGTTGGCTCATGAGGCTTGGACCTAAATTGAAGATATATATGGTGGGTCCAATCTTGATGAAGATAATATTCTTTTCGGGGAGTTAATGGAGGAGTTTTCCACATTTTTAAATCACGAAGAGCTCTCTATTGCTTCCACCTCTGATTATTTGCATACTTCAATATCTTCCACTTCACCAACGTGTGGCGTGCCACAAGGTAATGACATGGTGAGTGAAGAAATATCTTGTGATGATGGTGTTAAGCTCATTTGTGATGATGTGCTTGATCTCCCATGTTGCCATGATAGAAATGCCTTGGTTTCCTCTAGTTGTTCTATGACTAACCATGTAGAGGAAATCAAGAAAGATGAGGCATGCTTGATTGATGAAGAACCCTCTTCTCCAAAAGAATCATCATCAACCACCTTTGTTCACATGTGCCTCATGGCAAGAGGTAATGACGAGGTATCATCTTCTCTTAGTGATAATGATGATAGTTGTAATGAGGATGATGATGATGACTTGACTCAAAATCTCTATGATATTGGGAAAACGCTTCATAGAGCTAAAAATAACACTTATAAAAGGTTCCAAGATGTTCTTGCTTTCTTTGAAAAACGTAATGATTTATTTCTCAATGAGCAAGCTAAAAGTGAACAGCTTGAACATGAACTTGCTAAGGCTCATGAAATGCTTAGTGACTTGAGGTCTTCAAAAGAAGAGATTAAAGTTACTCATTGTGAGCTTAAAGAGGATTTTGAGCTCCTTCTCCTTGAATGCAATAGTGTCAAGGGAGAGCTCATAAAACTCTCTAAGTCTCATGAGGAGCTTCAATCAACTCATGAGAAGTCACTAAGTGCTACTTCTCCTCTCATATTGATAATGATGTTTGTGCTACTAACTCGATTTCATGTGAAGCATCAATTTTGAAGGAGAATGTTGAGCTATGTGCTCAACTTGCTTTGCTAACAAGAAATTATGGGAAATTGGAAGAAAGTCATGAACAGCTCTCGGGCTCTCATGAGGATCTTTTAATCTCTCATAGTAAGCTAAAGTTAGCTCACGAGGCTATGCTCTCCGAGGTAAAATCTTGTGAGTCTCATGTGAACATTAGCACATCTACTCTAAATGCTTTATTGCCATGTGCTAATCCTTGCAATTCATCCACCTCTCATATTATATCCACTCATGATGAATTGCTCACCTTGTCTTGCTGCTCTAACCATGAAGTTTCTACTTCTACTAGTCCTCTTGTTTCTACTGTTGAAACTAACCATGTAGAGGAAATTAATGAGCTCAAGGCCCAACTCACTAGTTTGAAGAAAGACTTGGAAAAGTGTGATGTTGGACATAATTTTCAATCCAACAAGAAGAAGTCCAAGAACAAGAAGGCACAAGGGAATTACAAGAATTCGGCCAACATTACTTGCTTCAAATGCAAAAAGACTGGACATCATGTGAGATCTTGTCCATTGAAGAAAAGGGCTTATAACGAGAAGCTACATGGGAAGCGGCCTCAAGCTCAATCTCAAGTTGAAGAACAACCACTATTCATGATGAAACATGTTATTGCTCCCCAAGTTGAGAAATTAAAGAAGAGAAAAGGGAGGAAATGTTGCTATGATTGTCGTCAAAAGGGACACCTAGCTTCATCATGCCCCAATGGTAACATATCTAAGCCTCCTATAGTCAATAATCATTATTCACTAAGGAAGGATATTGTTGGCAATGTGTTTGCCAAATTTGTGGGTGCTCAAAGTGGTCTGAAAATGGACAAGACCATTTGGGTTGCCAAGCCTATTGTTACTAACTTCTTAGGACCCAACTTGGTTGGGGACCATCAAGCTCAAACTTGATCAATAGGTATGTGGAGGGCATTGGAGACTTGGCTACTTCATGAAGAAAAACTATTTTCACCATATGTTATGGTTAATGCCAAGTCAAGTGGATTATCATCATATCTATCAATCCAATGCTCCTCTTTGCGGTAACTTGTACTTGCATTGTTTACATTGAAAGTTACTAAGTCCCTTGCGTGTTTAGGTTTTGTACCTAGCATGTGCTTGTATATGTTGTGCTTCCTAGTATGCTTGATTTGTGTTATCTAGCATGTGTAGGTCGCAATGCACTTCATATATTTGTGTGTGTGGTTTCGAGCCTGTATTCCTTCATTAGTTGAATCTTCCTTGGCTCGATATTAATGTATCATCACATTATGGGGGAGTGCTATGTTTTACACATATCACAAACCTTAAATGTGTATATACGTGGGATACCACCTAATATTGTTAGTGCAATATTATCTAGTTACTATGTGGTATGTAAAGCTCATTTGAAACTCAAATTCTCATCCATTAATTATCCTTAGTTGGGTTTCATTTGCTTCTTGTGGATAATACATGGATCAACATATTATGGGGGAGTGATATGCTTTGTGCATATCACAATCCTTGTTAATATGAACAATTGAGGGATGCCACTTAGAATTTATATTTGAGATTATCTTATATCTCCGTGGCATGCAATGCCTTGTTTACGTATGGCATTCTTGTGCGGTTTTGCCCATGGTTATCTTTAAAATCATATTTGGAAAATCATTCGATTAAAGCTATTCCAGTTATTTCTTTACATGATGATCATGCACTTATTTGGTTTCTACACCGAATGATAACCCGAAATGCCATTTTGTTCGAATTCATCTTATTGTTCTATATGAGAGTTTGTTATCTCATTGTTTATAGTGTCCTATATCTACTTGAGTGAGATATTCCTATGAGTATGTGTGCAATGCATATCTTATATGCTCATTGGTTTTTCCTTGGTTCATATGTTGAACTTTGTGTGCTATCATATGTTGATTTGTCACTTTGATTCATTTTGGACAACATGAACGACTAGTGATGTTCTTGGAAGTATTAACGGTTATGTGTTCATTTGTCCAATTTGTATCTCCCTGGATTTTGGTAGGCTTGTGCATGCATATTTACTATGTGTAAATTCACATGCCTTGTTTGCTTTATTTGATCCAATATATATATGGTAAATCCTTCAAATTCTTAATAGCTAAGATGTGCATGAAATTCAAATTCATATCAATTTGCACATATTTAAGTGGTTTTACCCTATGTGTTGTAGTTATGCTAACTACTTTGGACCCAATAAGTTTGGGGACCATATTGTACTTAAAATGTTTTAGGTACATTTGAGAAGCATTGGGTGCTTGGCTTATTGATGAAGATGGTGGCACTATTAGGAATTAGAGCCAAGCTTGGAAATTTATTGATCTACAATTTCATACCAATGATATCTTGGTAACAAGTATTTACTTCACGCATATATATAGAAATGGGATCAACCTTGTGTAGGTTGCATCATGGCATGAATTTCTTGACTCGTTCCTGTGATACTTGTTTCCTTTCTCAAAGCATCCCAACAATGATCTCTTGTTGGTAGTTGTGATGTCTTTGATGGTTGTGTGTTTTAAGTTCATTAATATACAATAATATTGTATTAAGTCACGTGCTATGCTTTCAAGCAAAGATCTCATTGGTATATTTTATGACTCCCGTTTGGATATCTTATTCAAAGATCTCATTGGTATATTTTATGACCCCCGTTTGGATATCTTATTCAAAGATCTCATTGGTATGTTTTATGACTCCCGTTTGGATATCTTATTCCTTCCATTTGTAACTATTTTACGTGTACATCCTTCTTTGTGGATATCATCTACCTAGAATCTTATACACATGAGAGAATTTACATCTCTAGTTGATATCCCTATTATTTCATGTCCACCATTTCATTGACTTGTTATATCTTTGGTGGCTCCATGGAAGCATTTGTTGTATGAGTCCATGTCTTACCTCTTTGCATCTTAGTGCACACATGTTTGGTGAAGTTTGTTGTCCTCGTGCTTGTCTTGACAAGCCTATTATTTCCTTTCTTCACCATGGGTTGTCACAAGCTTTGATTTTTAATTTGCTATTAGTGAGCTTGTAAACCCACTTGCTTGATGTGTGTGTGACCTGCTTAACTTCGTGTGTGTGTGTGGGAAGGACATGTCTGGCACCTTCTATCTCATTTACTCAAGACTATGTTGATGCTTAATTCTCATCCTTATATTAGTCTTCTCAAGTGCTTTCACGTGACTCACACACATCGTTTTGGTTGTGCCTATTATTAGGTTGCCTCATTTACATGTCGCTCGACCATATGTTTGTTGCAATTGCTAGGCTTCTTTTCTTATCTATGCTTGCTTGCAATTTTTTTGTGTTCCTATTGATTTTGGGGGAGTGATGATCCTATTTTGTGCACTTGTATCCAAATAAAAAAATCTAAATAGTGCACAAAATGGGGAGCTTCTCTATTTTCCTTAGAACACTCATCTTCTCAAATCATAATGTTCTTTTATCCTTCTGGCTCGTCGGATCTTTTTGATTGCTTGCGTCACTTTGTGTTATGCAAATGAGATCAATTTGTGCCATGTGCTTTGTGCCATGTGCCTTGCTCTTATGCTAGGCTCAAAGTTATATAATAGTGGATTCACCTGTGGATATCATGTTCTTATCAATTACAACTTTTTTTTGGTGTATACGAGTTTCTTTTTGGATACGTATCATGTTTATTATTGGCCTCTTAGAAATTTTATACATGTGAAAGTTCATATCCTTTCTTGATATCATTTATTCCTTGTTGGCCACTTTGTTGTTTCCTTTTATTCTTTGGTGGTTTTGATAAGAGGTTGTGGCATGAGTGCTTGTATGTTGTGCATATAATCTTGCGCACTCGTGTGTTTTGAATGTATTTTGGACACATTTTCATGATGATGATCAAATTGGTTATTCATATTATATATTGTCCACAAATATGTTCTTTGGATCTTTTTGAAAAGTTTTTTCCACATATAGAATGCTTATTTTCCTCATTGAATATGTGCATTTAATTTTCACTCACATCTTGTAACACGCATACATTAAGGAGGAACTCATAATAAATTGGCACCTATATTTTTCCCATTTTGGCATTTGGTGCCAATGGGGGAGAAGTTAAGAGGGTTTAAGATAATTATTTTAAGTGATTGTTGTTCATTCATGCTTATCTACTGTGGTTATATCTGTTTGTTGCATGAATGAATATATAGAGAAAACTCCACCTAGTGTATGACAAGCAATATATGCAAGGAAATTCAAAGTTCATTCACACATGCATATAACTTGCTCTATATATTGTGGTTCTACTAACATCACATACTTGTGTAGTGTTTCGATGTTAGTACACTGTGAGTGATAAACTCAAGTATCTTTGTGACACTTGTTGCTATAAAACTATCCCAAGTATACAATTTATCCTCGGGTAAATTGCATACTTGGGTTAAAATTCATTATATAAACCCTCTTGTTTAGATTGTCATCAATTACCAAAATGGGGGATATTGAAAGTACATGTAGTCCCCATGTGTGGTTTTGGTAATTAATGACAATCCTAATGGACTAATGTTTGCATTAAGTTATACATTTGAAGGAAAGTTCCATTTCCAATGCATGAAGAATATTGGATGAACTGAAGGATGTTTATTCCATGGTGATGCAAGAAGGAGATAGAATGGATTTGAAATGAATGCCATATACATATTGTTGTGCATGCATCAAGGCTTATGGGTTTAACCATGATGGATCAAGATCTTGAGAGAATGATTAAAGAGAAGAATTCTACATATGCTTGAAGATAGGATCATTATGAGCTCATATGTTGAGTCATGGATTAGTATGTCATGAAGCAAGTAATTCAAGTTAAGAATTCATTGTGCCTCTCAAGATACTATGTTGGAGCATGAGAACGAGCAAACGGTGTCCAATATGATATTCAATGAGAAAATTGATATGGTCATGATGAATTAAGATATTGGTTATTATGTCTTGAAGAAATGAAGCATAGTGAAGATATCAATAGGGCCTTCAAGACATCAAAATTAATCATGGAGCAACGATAAATGTTGACCAATATGAAGATCAAAGATTGACCTCTAAGATGGTCAACACACAAGCGCATATCATGTGCCACATGAGATCTTGTGGCATGGTAAGAATTTATCATTTGCGTTTTGTGTATTAACCCATACTATGTGTTGTCTATGTTATGTGGGTTAGGTAATTCTCATGAGCTTGTTGCCCATCAAAGTATGTCATCAAGTAATTAATGATGATGTACAAGTGAAGATGAATGCAAAGCAAAGCTTCCCACATTGTGTATGGGGGAGCTACTTGAAGCCTTCTCCAATGTCTTGCCTTCAACTTGAGCCATGAAGAAACATCAATATAAAGCTCAAGTGAAAGGCTCTAGTCAAAGGTATTAGTTCCTTTGGCTTTAGAAGTGAGGATCGATGACCATCGAAAAGGATATATGCTCAAGAATGAGTTTCCGGAAGCTATCTAGTATAGTTCTTTTATGATTCTTGAGCTATAGGGATCCCGCACTATTAAGAGGGGATCAAAGGGGTTAGCGATGGATTTGCTCAAGTCAACATCAGCTATGAATATTCTTCTCACATCATATTCCAACGTAGGCATATTTCACTCCTATCCAATGCAAATACAAAATGCCTACACATCTACCAAAGAAAATCCATAGCCAAATAGGTTCCCCAAAGTATATGATCTTACCTTTCCATACTTTTCACCCTCCATTTTGGTTTATCTTGGGTGTTTCTTTATGTGTGGACCTGGAGATTTTCCGTAGCTTCAAAACGAGCCCAAGATCATCAAAATCAGAGTCCGGATGTGAAAGTCATGCCTGTTTTACTTTTGGGGTGGCTGCAGTTTTTGTGTTGGCCGGATGTCCGGGCTTTTCCCCGGATGTCCGGCCACTGCTATCCAGAGGGCGTCTGACTTGTGTGAAATTGCAGGATGTCCAGCCACTGCTATCCAGAGGGCGTCTGATTTGTGTGAAATCGCCGGATGTCCAGCCCCTGGCCCGGATGTCCAGCCATAGATGTCCAGAAACCTTACCAAAATGTTGTTTGTATACGCCGGATGTCCGGCCCTTGGCCGGATGTCTGGGGCCCCAAATTTGGCCAGATGTCCGGGCTTCGGCTAGATGTCCGGGCCCAGTAACCTATTTTTCTTCGTACGTGTGTGCACACTTCACAGCGTCTGGATGTCCGGCCCCTGGCCCGGATGTCCGGCCCGACACAGCCACTTACACTCCAACGGCCATATTTGCACTACCACTATATATAAACTTCTTCCACCCCAGGAGAAAGTTGAGCAACACATTCATATGAACTCTAGAACAGAAAAGGCTCCCTCTCACTTCTCCTACACCAAATCTTAGATCTCGGAGAGATTCTTGAGAGTTCTTGGGAGATTTTCCAATCAAGTGATAGATCCACTCCCTCTCCCTCTTGTGACCAAAGGAATTCATGATTTGAGCAAGTCTTGAGCATTTCCCCCTTGATTTTGTTACTCTTGGAGGTTGGAGACTCCTAGGCGGTAGGAGTGCTCCGGTGAGGAATCAACTTGTGATTTGCCCCCGAAAAGTTTGTGAAGGTTTGGAGGCCGCCTCAAGGTCTACCAGTAGTGGTTGAGAAACGCCTTCATGGTGTTGTCTCAAAGGGAGAATAGGGTGAGCCTTCGTGGCGTTGGTGTGCCTTTGTGGTAACATCCGCCTCTCTAACGGTGACTAGCTTCCCTCCAAGGAAGTGAACATCGGGATACATCCTCGTCTCCGTGTCTTCGGTTATCTCTAACCCTAGCCACTACTTGTGGTTTACTTTGGTATCTTGACCTTGCATCCACTATATATTGTTGTACTCATTATATTGTGTTGCTATTTCCTTGAAGAGATTATTTAGGCCTACACTTTATATCCCGCAATTCATACTTGCTACTATTGATATATCTTGTGTTTAGTGTGAATTGCGAACTTGTGTCATACACTTCCATATCTTGTCATATTGCTCAAGTAAGTTTGTGTAACTTACTTGTTCTTGTTAGTATCCTTGTTGTGCTCATCTTATTTATAATAAGTTGTTGGTGCACTTAGTTGAGCCTAGTGTATTTAAGATTTGTGCTTGAAAAGTATCCTCTTAGTTTATTTCTGCATTAGGATTAAGCCAAATCCGTAGAAGTTTTTAGAACGCCTATTCACCCCCCTCTAAGCGACATCGTGGTCCTTTCAGCATCGCAATCCAAGAGTTGTCTATGGGACATATTTAGTCCAACATAAAAATTGCGAAGACCAATTCTAAAATTCACCTCTAAGGTGCAGTTACGATAAGATTCCATCATCCTATACCAAGCATCTTTTAAGTTTTCTCTTTGCCTTTGCTTGAAGTGAAGAACTTCAAACTCGAGAGACAAAGGAGTAGATAGAGGACTAGCCATGATAAACGATCTATCACACGAGCACACAAGAGGCAAGCGAAAAAGAGGCAAAGGGTAAAGAGAGGGCGAATAAAATGGCAACGGTGAAGTGGGGGTGAGGAAAACGAGAGGCAAATGGCAAATAATGTAATGCGAGAGAGAAGAATTTGTGATGGGTACTTGGTATGTCTTGACTTGAGCGAAGACCTCCCCGGCAACGGCGCGAGAAATCCTTCTTTTACCTCTTGAGCACTGCGTTGGTTTTCCCATGAAGAGGAAAGGGTGATGCAACAAAGTAGCGTAAGTATTTCCCTCAGTTTTCGAGAACCAAGGTATCAATCCCGTAGGAGGCTTCACGCAAGTCCCTCATACCTACACAAACAAACAGGAACCTCGCAACCAACGCGATAAAGGGGTTGTCAATCCCTTCACGGCCACTTGCGAAAGTGAGATCTCATAGAGATAATAAGATAAGATAAATATTTTTGGTATTTTATGATATAGATTGGAAAGTAAAGATTGCAAAGTAAAGTAGATTGGAAACTTATATGATGGAAAATAGACCCGGGGGCCATAGGTTTCACTAGTGGCTTCTCTCAAGATAGCATAAGTATTACGGTGGGTGAACAAATTACTGTCGAGCAACTGATTGAAAAGTGCATAGTTATGAGAATATCTAGGCATGATCATGTATATAGGTATCATGTCCGCGACAAGTAGACCGACTCCTGCCAGCATCTACTACTATTACTCCACACATCGACCGCTATCCAGCATGCATCTAGAGTATTAACTTCATAAGAACAGAGTAACGCATGAGGCAAGATGACATGATGTAGAGGGATAAACTCAAGCAATATGATATAAACCCCATCTTTTTATCCTCGATGGCAACAACACAATACGTGCCTTGCTACCCCTGCTGTCACTGGGAAAGGACACCTCAAGATTGAACCCAAAGCTAAGCACTTCTCCCATTGCAAGAAAAATCAATCTAGTAGGCCAAACCAAACTGATAATTCGAAGAGACTTGCAAAGATAACCAGTCATACATAAAAGAATTCAGAGGAGATTCAAATATTTCTCATAGATAAACTTGATCATAAACCCACAATTCGTCCGATCTCGACAAACACACTGTAAAAAGAGTCACATCGAATAGATCTCCAAGAAGATCGAGGAGAACTTTGTATTGAGATTCAAAGAGAGAGAAGAGGCCTTCTAGCTAATAACTATGGACCCGAAGGTCTATGGTAAACTACTCACAACTCATCGGAGAGGCTATGGTGTTGATGTAGAAGCCCTCCGTGATCGATTCCCCCTCAAGCGGAGCGCTGGAAAAGGCTCCAAGATGGGATCTCACGGGTGCAAAAGGTTGCGGCGATGGAAACAGGGTTTCGTGGTGCTCCTTGATGTTTTAAGGGTATGCAAGTATATATAGGCAAAGGAGGTCGGTCAGGGGAGCCACGAGCGGCCCACGAAAAGGCTCCAAGATGGGATCTCACAAGTATAGAAGGTTGCGGCGGTGGAAATTGGGTTTCATGGTGCTCCTTGAAGTTTTCAGGGTATGCAAGTATATATAGGAGAAAGGTCGGTCAGGGGAGCCACGAGGGGCCCGCGAGGGTGGGGGGAGCGCCCACCCCCTAGGGAGCGCTCTGGACCCTCGTGGCCACCTCAGCTGCTTCTTGACGTCTATTCCAAGTCTCCTGGATTGCGTTTGTTCCAAAAAGATTGCTCCCGAAGGTTTCATTCCGTTTGGACTCCGTTTGATATTCCTTTTCTACGGAACACTGAAATAGGCAAAAAAAACTGCAATTTGGGTTGGGCCTCCGGTTAGTAGGTTAGTCCCAAAAATGATATAAAAGTGTATAATAAAGCCCATATACATCCAAAACGGGTAATATAATAGCATGGAACAATCAAAAATTATTGATACGTTGGAGACGTATCGAATCACCATTTTGCTCAATCAAAGTAGACAAAGGCACATCACTAAAATCAATAGGAGCACTTTTATTAGCAACGAACTTCATAAGAGCATCAACTTTTTCACTCAAAGAATTTATTTCTTCTACCGAATTGACTTTTTTACTAGTAGGAGCTCTTTCGGTATGCCATTGTGAGTAATTTGCCATAATATTGTCTAGCAATTTAGTAGCTTCACCCAAAGTAATTTCCGTAAAAGTACCCCCCGCGGCAGAATTTAAAAGATTATGAGAAACAAAATTCAATCCCACATAAAAATTTTCTATGATCATCCAAAGATTTAACCCATGAGTTGGGCAATTCCTTAGATCAATTTCATGCTTTCCCAAGATTGTGCAGCATGCTCATGTTCAAGTTGCTTGAAATTCATGATCTAGGTTCTAAGGGAAATAATTTTTGCGGGCGGAAAATACGTAGTGATAAAAGCATCCTTGCACTTGTTCCAAGAATCGATACTATTGGGTGGCATAGAAGAAAACCTAATTTTTGCACGATCTCGCAAAGAAAACGGAAATAATTTCAACTTCACAACATCATTGTCCACATCTTTTTTCTTTTGCATATCACATAATTCCACGAATGTGTTAAGATGGGACGCGGCATCCTCATTAGGAGTACCGGCAAATTGATCTTTCATGACAAGATTCAGCAAAGCAGTATTAATATCACAAGACTCCGCACTAGTGGCGGGAGGAGCAATCAGAGTGCTAATAAAATCATTGTTGTTGGTATTTGAGAAATCACACAACTTGGTGTTCTCTTGAGTCGTGATGGCTACGCAACAAGATTGCACTCACAAACAGATCTGACGAGAAAAATGCAAACGAAAAAAGAGGGCGAATAAAACGGCAATTTTTTGTGAAGTGGGGGAGAGAAAAACGAGAGGCAAATGGCAAATAATGTAAATTGCAAGGAGATGAGATTTGTGATTAGGAACCTGGTCGATGTTGAAGATCCTGCCCGGCAACGGCGCCAGAAATTCCTTTTGATGTCTCCTAGAACTACGTCGGTATTTCCCCAAAGAGGAAGGGATGATGCAGTATAGCGATGGTAGGTATTTCCCTCATTGATGAGACGAAGGTTATCGAACCGGTAGGAGAACCTCCTCACACCACGTAAACAACACCTGCACACAAATAACAAATACTCGCAACACGACGTGTTAAAAGGTTGTAAATCCCTTTCGGGTACGGTGCCTCAAGATAGGCAAATAACGTGAGGTAAAAGTGGTAGATATAATGAATAGATCGCGGAACAAATAAATTGCAGCAAGGTATTTTTGTATTTTTGCTTTAATAGATCTGAAAATAAATGCAAAGGAAAATAGATTGCAAAGGAAAATATGATGAAAAGAGACCCGAGGGCTGTAGGTTTCACTAGTGGCTTCTCTCGAGAAAAATAGCAAACGGTGGGAAAACAATTACTGTTGGGAATTGATAGAACTTCAAATAATCATGATGATATCCAGGCAATGATAATTATATAGGCATCACGTCCAAGATTAGTAGACCGACTCCTGCCAGCATCTACTACAATTACTCCACACATCGACCGCTATCCAGCATGTATCTAGTGTATTAACTTAATGAAAAAACGGAGTAATGCAATAAGAACGATGACATGATGTAGACGGGATCCGTTTATCTATTTGCTTAGATATAGACACCATGATGTTATCCTTAGTAGCAACAATACATACGTGTCGGTTCCCCTTCTGTCACTGGGATCAAGCACCGTAAGATCGAACCCACTACAAAGCACATCTTTCCATTGCAAGATAAATAGATCAAGTTGGCCAAACAAAACCCAAATATCGAAGAAGAAATACGAGGCTATAAGAAATCATGCATATAAGAGATCAAAGAAGACTCAAGTAACTTTCATAGATAAAAACTTAAATCTAATCATAACTCAAAGTTCATCGGATCCCAACAAACACACCGCAAAAAGCCTTACATCATATGGATCTCCAAGAGACCATTGTATTGATAATCAAGAGAGAGATAGGAAGCCATCTAGCTACTAACTAAGGACCCGTAGGTCTACAAAGAACTACTCACGCATCATCGGAGAGGCACCAATGGAAGTGGTGAACCCCTCCGTGATGGTGTCTAGATTGGATCTGGTGGTTCTAGACTCTGCGGTGGCTGGAATTGACTTTTGTTGACTCCCCTAGGGTTTCTGGAATATTGGGGTATTTATAGAGCAAAGAGGCGGTTCAGGGGGCACACGAGGTGGGCACAACCCGCCAGGGCGCGCCTGGGCCTCCTGGCGTGCCTTGGTGGGTGCTGCTCCCCTCGAGCCACCCCCTTGGTGCTTTCTTGGCCCACTGGATGTCTTCTGGCCCAAAAAAAATCCTCCAGGAGTTTCGCTGCGTTTGGACTCTGTTTGACATTGATTTCCTGCGATGTAAAAAACATGCAGAAAATAGCAACTGGCACTGGGCACTATGTCAATAGTTTAGTACCAAAAAATTATATAAAATGACTATAAAATGATTGTAAAACATCCAAGAATGATAATATAACAGCATGGAACAATAAAAAATTATAGATATGCTGGAGACATATCAGCATCTCCAAGCTTAATTCCAGCTCGTCCTCGAGTAGGTAAATCATAAAAACAGAATTTTTGATGTGGAATACTGCCTAACATATGTTCATCACATTTCTTTTCTTTATAGCATGGACATATGGACTTTTATATGATTCAAAGCAATAGTCTAGTTTTGACATGAAGACTTTAATACTCAAGCATACCAACAAGCAACCATGTCTTTCAAAATATCAACACTAAAGCAAGTTATCCCTAGCCCATTATGCTCAATCATTGATCCATTCATGAAACACACTCGAATATTAGCTACACCCAATGCTCAAATACGATCATACTGCCCCTTAGTTAGTGCTTTATAAGAGAAGATGGAGACTCAAATTCAAAATAAAAATTGCATAAGTAAAAGAAAGGCCCTTCGCGGAGGGAAGTTGGGATTTGTAGAGGCGCCAGAGCTCAAAGCTTAAATTGAGAGATAAACAATATTTTTGAGAGGCATACTTTTCCCACCAATGAAAACTACTTGGACCATCCCAACACTTCGCATGCTAGATACATCATACGCGGTTGCCAAACAAAAAAATAAGTTTATTCCTTTTTCCACCATTACTTTAACTTTCCATGGCTAGCCGAATCCACGGTTGCCCTCCATACCAACACTTTCCAAGGAATTTATTACTTGACAACATAAAGTAAATTCATTTTTCATTTCGGGATTGGGCATCCCAAATACCTTTGCCGTACTCTCATGCAATGACAAGTGAATAAATACTCATCGTGAGAATAACACATCTAGCATGGAAAATATTGGCCACCCTTCACCGCCTCGCGAGCGGTAGAGCACACAAAAGAGAAATTTATTTTGAAAATTAGAGATGGCACATGCAAATTTTCTTAGAACGACATGGAAATATCGCATATAGGTAGGTATAGTGGAATCATATGGCAAAACTGGTTTAAAGGGTTTTGGATGCACAAGTATTGATCATACTTAGTGCAAAATGAAGGCTAGCAAAAAGATTGAGAAGCGACCAACCAAAAAGTGAAGAATCTCGTACCCAAGCATTAAGCATAAGTGACACCAAATAATGCACCATAAGTAGGATATAAATTTCATTGCATAACTAATGACTTTCATGCTTGCATAGGGAATCACAAACCTTAACATCAATATTCTTACTAAAGCACAATTACTCATCAACATGACTCACATATCATATCATATATCAAAACCATTACTAAGAATCAAGTTTATTTTGTCCAATGATCTTCATGAAAGTTTTTATTATATCCTCCTTGGATATCTATCAGTTTGGGACTATTTTCTTATGTTACTTTTGATAAGCTCAAACAAATATAAGTGAAGATCATGAGCATAATTTTTTCTTTCTATCAAAATAGTCTAAGTGAAGCAAGAGAGATTTCTTAAATTTTTTACTAATTCCCAAATAAATATAAGTTAAGCATGAGATCATTTCTTGAAAAATAACAAAGCACATCATGCTCAAAAAGATATAAGTGAAGCACTAGAGCAAATCCATGGCTCTAAAAATTTAAGTGAAGAATAGGAGCATGCGTAGCATAACTTTTGGATCTCTCAAAAAGGTGTGCCCAGAAAGGATTCGATACTTAAAACACCAAGCAAAACAAGCAAACACTCATATCATACAAGACGCTCCAAGCAAAACTCATATTATGTGACGAATAAAAATATAGTTTCAAGCAAAATATTGATGGTTGTTAGAAGAAAGCGGGGATGCCACTCGGGGGGCATCCCCAAGCTTAGTTGCTTGCTAATTCTTTGAATATTATCTTGGGGTGCCTCGGGCATCCCCAAGCTTAGTCTTTTGCTAATCCTTATTCCTTCATCCATCGTAAGATCACCTAAAACTTGGAAAAACTTCAATCACGCAAAACTCAAACAAAACCTTCGTGAGATCCATTAGTATAAGAAAGCAAACCACTACTATAAGTACTATAGAAAACCTATTCTTATTTTGTTTTTGAATTATATCTACTGTATCCCAACTTTTCTATGGCAAAAACTCATCAAAGAAAACCATAGTATCATCAAAACAAGCACACAACGCAAAGAAAACATAATCTATCAAAAGCAGAACAGTCTGTAGCAATATGAATATTTCGAATACTTCCTTGACTCCAAAAATTCTGAGATAAATTGGTGGACGTGAGGAATTTTTATATTAATCTTCTTCAAAAAGAATCAACTCAAAATCACTCTTATGTTAAAATTTACGAATAATATTGTGAGCGCAAAAGTTTCTGTTTTTCAGCAAGATCAAATCAACTTTCACCCAAACATTCCCAAAGGCCTTGCTTGGCACAAACACTTACTAAAACACAATCATAACTGTAGCATAATTCTTCTTACACACAACAACAGAAAGAAAAAAGAAAAAATAAATTTTATTCATTGGGTTGCCTCCCAACAAGCGCTATCGTTTTACACCCCTAGCTAGGCATAACGCGTCTGATCTAAGTTTTGTCATCTTTGGTTCTAGATCCATAAGATGCCCTCATGATTGATTCATATGGTGGCATAATTCTTGTTCTAGGGAAGTGTTCCATTCCCTTCCTTTGTGGAAATTGAAATTTAATATTGCCTTCTTTCATATCAATCACAACACCGATAGTATGCAATAACGGTCTACCAAGAATAATTGGACAAGACGGTTTGCAATCAATATAAAGAACAATAAAGTCTATGTGCACATAATTCCTATTTGCAAGAATAAGAGCATCATTAATTCTTCCCAAAAGCTTTTTAATAGTAAAATCCGCCAAGTGCAAATTTAAAGAACATTCTTCAATATTGGAGAGACCAAGCACATCACATAAAAATTTCGGAATTGTAGAAACACTAGCACCCAAGTCACACAAAGCAAAACACTCATAATTTTTAATATTGACTTTTATAGTTGTTTCCCACTAATCATGCAATTTTCTAGGAATTGAAACATCTAATTCCAACTTTTCTTCAAAAGCTTTCATCATGGCATCAACAATATGTTTAGTAAAAGCTTTATTTTGTTCATAAGCATGGGGTGAATTTATCATGGATTGCAACAAAGAAATACAATAAATCAAAGAGAAATTATCATAATTAAAGTCTTTGTAATCCAAAATAGTGGGCACATCACTAGTTAAAGTCTTGACATCTTCAAACCCACTTTTATCAATTTTCTCCAGAAGATTTTCACCGTACGAATCATAGGGACGCCTTCTAAATAAAGTTGAATCTTCTCTAGTCCCTTTTTCATCAATCTTAAATTTACTAAACAAGGAATAAATAGAACAAACACCAATCATTGTAAGATCTTCATCACTTTTTTGATAGTAATCACTAGAAAACGCTCTTTCTAAAAATTCTTTTTTAGCTCTAAGCATAGCGGTCCTTTTCTTACTTTCATCCATAGAAACATAAAGAGCTTTAATTGATTCTTCAACTTTAGGCACAAAAATTTTCATCTTGAGAGTTTCTACATCATGAGAAATTCTATCAACACTTCTAGACAAATCATCAATTTTATTCAACTTTTCTTCTATCAAAGTGTTGAAAGCCTTTTGTGTATTGATAAATTCTTTCATATTGCTCCCAAGATCAGAGGTGTTTCTATTATTATTATAGGTGGGATTACCATAGGAATTACCATAATTATTAGAGGTATTACTAGGAAAAGGCCTAGGATTAAATTTACCTCTATAAGCATTGTTATCAAAATTGTTTCGCGAGACAAAATTCACATCTATGGCATCATGCTACCTCTTGAGCACTGCATTGGTTTTCCCTTGAAGAGGAAAGGGTGATGCACCAAAGTAGCATAAGTATTTCCCTCAGTTTTTGAGAACCAAGGTATCAATCCAGTAGGAGGCTTCACGCAAGTCCCTCATACCTACACAAACAAACAAGAACCTCGCAACCAACGCGATAAAAGGGTTGTCAATCCGTTCACGGCCACATGCGCAAGTGAGATCCGATAGAGATAATAAGATAAGATAAATATTTTTGGTATTTTATGATATAGATTGGAAAATAAAGATTGAAAAATAAAGTAGATTAGAAACTTATATGATGGAAAATAGACCCGGAGGCCATAGGTTTCACTAGTGGCTTCTCTCAAGATAGCATAAGTATTACGGTGGGTGAACAAATTATTGTCGAGCAATCGATAGAAAAGTGCATAGTTATGAGAATATCTAGGCATGATCATGTATATAGGCATCATGTTCGCGACAAGTAGACCGACTGTTGACTGCATCTACTACTATTACTCCATAAATCGACCGCTATCCAGCATGCATATAGAGTATTAAGTTCATAAGAACAGAGTAACACATTAGGCAAGATGACATGATGTAGAGGGATAAACTCAAGCAATATGATATAAACCCCATCTTTTTATCCTCGATGGCAACAATACAATACATGCCTTGCTGCCTACTACGTCTTGAGCTTGTGTTGGTTTTCCTTGAAGAGGAAAGGGTGATGCAGCAATAGTAGCGTAAGTATTTCCCTCAGTTTTTGATTACCAAGGTATCAATCCAGTAGAAGGCTCCTCAAAAGTCCCACGCACCTACACAAACAAACAAAGAACTCGCAACCAATGCAATAAAGGGGTTGTCAATCCCTTCACAACCACTTGCAAAAGTGAGATCTGATAGAGCTAGTATGATAAGATAAATATATTTTTGGTATTTTATAATATAGATGCAAAAAGTAAAGATGCAAATAAAAGTAGATTGAAAGCTTATATGATAAAAGATAGACCCGGGGCCCATAGGTTTCACTAGTGGCTTGTCTCAAGATAGCATAAGTATTACGGTGGGTGAACAAATTACTGTCGAGCAATTGATAGAAAAGCGCATAATTATGAGATTATCTAGGCATGATCATGTATATAGGCATCACGTCCGTGACAAGTAGACCGACTCCTGCCTGCATCTACTACTATTACTCCACACATCGACCGCTATCCGGCATGTATCTAGAGTATTAAGTTCATAAGAACAGAGTAACACATTAGGAAAGATGACATGATGTAGAGGGATAAACTCAAGCAATATGATATAAACCCCATTTTTTTATCCTCGATGGCAACAATACAATACGTGCCTTGCAACCCTTTCTGTCACTGGGTAAGGACGCCGCAAGATTGAACCCAAAGCTAAGCACTTCTCCCATGGCAAGAAAGATCAATCTAGTAGGCCAAACCAAACTGATAATTCGAAGAGACTTGCAAAGATAACTCAATCATACATAAAAAGAATTCAGAGGAGATTCAAATATTATTCAGAGATAAACTTGATCATAAACCCACAATTCATCGGATCTCGACAAACACACCACAAAAAGAGTTTACATCGAATAGATCTCCACAAGAGAGGGGGAGAACATTGTATTGAGATCCAAAAAGAGTGAAGAGGCCATCTAGCTAATAACTATGGACCCGAAGGTCTGTGGTAAACTACTCACAACTCATCGGAAGGGTTATGGTGTTGATGTAGAAGCCCTCCATGGTCGATTCCCCCTCCAGGGGAGCGCTGGCGAAGGCTCCAAGATGGGATCTCGCGGATACAGAAGGTTACGGCGGTGGAAATTGTGTTTCGTTGGCTCCCTGGATGTTTTCGAGGTACCTAGGCATATATAGGAGGAAGAAGTACGTCGGTGGCCGCCCGAAGGGCCCACGAGACAGGGGGCGCGCCCTGTAGGGGTGGGCGCGCCCTCCTATCTCGTGGTCGCCTCGGCTGCTTCTTGCCTTGCACTTCAAGTCCTCTGGATAACGTTCGTTCCAAAAATCACGCTCCCGAAGGTTTCATTCCATTTCGACTCTGTTTGATATTCCTTTTCTTCGAAATACTGAAATAGGCAAAAAAACAACAATACAGGCCGGGCCTCCGGTTAGTAGGTTAGTCCCAAAAATGATATAAATGTGTAAAATAAAGCCCATAAACATCCAAAAGGGGTAATATAATAGCATGGAACAATCAAAAATTATAGATACGTTGGAGACGTATCAAGCATCCCCAAGCTTAATTCCTGCTCGTCCTCGAGTAGGTAAATGATAAAATAGAATTTTGATGTGGAATGCTACCTAGCATAATTCTCAATGTAATTTTCTTTATTGTGGCATGAATGTTCAGATCCAAATGGTTCAAAATAAAAGTTCATATTGATAAAAGAAATAGTAACACTTCAAGCATACTAATCAAAGCAATCATGTCTTCTCAAAATAACATGGCTAAAGAAAGTTCATCCCTACAAAATCATATAGTTAGGTTATTCTTCATTTTCATCACACAAAGATGTTCCCGGATTCTATACCCCCGATGACAAGCCAAGCAATTGTTTTGTACTTAAATAATCTCAAACTTTTTCAACCTTCACGCAATACATGAGCGTGAGCCATGGATATAGCACTATGGGTGGAATAGAATTAGATGATGGGGATTGTGTGGAGAAGACAAAAAAGGAGAAATTCTCACATTGACGAGGATAATCAACAGGCTATGGAGATGCCCATCAATTGATGTCAACATGAGGAGTAGGGATTGCCATGCAACGGATGCACTAGAGCTATAAATGAATGCTCAACAAAAGGAACTAGTGGGTGTGCATCCAACTTGCTTGCTCACGAAGACCTAGGGCATTTTGAGGAAGCCCATCGTAGGAATATACAAGCCAAGTTCTATAATGAAAAATTCCCACTAGTATATGAAAGTGACAACTATGAGACTCACTATATGAAAAACATGGTGCTACTTTGAAGCACAAGATATGAGACTCACTACATGAAAAACAAGGTTATACTTTGAAGCACAAGTGTGGAAAAAGAGATAGTAACATTGCCCTTTTTATTTGTTTTTTTCTTTTTTTTTCCTTTTTTCTTTCTTTTTTTTGGGCCTCTTTTTTTGGCCTTTCTTTTTTTTTCTTTTTCTTTTTTTTTCTTTTTGGGCAATGCGCTAATAATGATGATCATCACACTTCTATTGATTAGAACATATGAATTACAACTCGAAACTAGAACAAGATATGACTCTATATGAATGACTCCGGTGGTGTACCGGGATGGTGCAATGAATCAAGAGTGACATGTATGAGAAATCATGCATGGTGGCTTTGCCACAAATACTATGTCAACTACATGATCATGCAATGGCAATATGACAAAAGTGAAGTATGTCATGAAAATGATGAACGAAACGGTGGAAAGTTGCATGGCAATATATCTCGGAATGGCTATGGAAATGCCATAATGGGTAGGTATGGTGGTTGTTTTCAGGAAGATATAAGGAGGTTTATGTGTGATAGAGCGATCGTATCACGGGTTTGATGCACCGCGAAGTTTGCACCAACTCTCAAGGTGAGAAAGGGCAATGCACGGCATCAAGAGGCTAGCAAAGGTGGAAAGGTAAAAGTGCGATAATCCATGGACTCAACATTGGTCAAAAGAACTCATATACTTATTGCAAAAATTTAGAAGTCATCAAAAATCAAGCACTACGCGCATGCTCCTAGGGGGATAGATTGGTAGGAAAAGACCATCGCTCGTCCCCGACCGCCACTCATAAGGATGCACAAGCCAGGTACACTTCATGTTTCAAATTTGTTACACAACTTTAATCATACGTGCATGCTATGATACTTGCTAACTTCAACACAAGCATTCTTTAAATTCATAATCACCCAACTAGCATGACTTTAATCTCACTACCTCCATATCTCAAAGAAAATATCAAGTATCAAATTGATCATAGCATCCAATTCACTTCCTATGATAGTTTTTATTATACCCAACTTGGATGCCTACCATTGTAGGACCAATTTTATAACCATAGAAAATACCATGCTGTTCTAAAAGACTCTCAAAATAATATAAGTGAAGCATGAGAGACTAGAAATTTCTACAAAATTAAGCCACCGCCGTGCTCTAAAAGATATAAGTGAAGCACTAGAGCAAAAACTATCAAGCTCAAACGATATAAGTGAAGCACATAGAGTATTCTAGCAAATTCAATCAAGTGGGCTTCTCCCAAAAGGTGTGTACAGCAAGGATGATTGTGGTAAACTAAAAAGCAAAGACTAATATAATACACGACGCTCCAAGCAAAACACATATCATGTGGCGATTAAAAATATAGCTCCAAGTAAGGTTACCAATGAACGAAGACGAAAGAGGGGATGCCTTCCCGGGGCATCCCCAAGATTAAGATTTTGGCTATTATTGAATATCTTGGGGTGCCTTGGGCATCCCCAAGCTTAGGCTCTTGCCACTCCTTATTCCATAGTCTATCAAAGCTTTACCCAAAACTTGAAAACTTCACAACACAAAACTCAACAGGAAATCTTATAAGGTACTGTAATGAACTCATAAGGTACTGTAATGCACTCATTCTTTATTTATTTTGGTGTTAAACCTACTGTATTCCAACTTCTCTATGGTTCGTACCACTTAATACTAGCCATAGATGCATCAAAATAAGCAAACAACACACGAAAAACAGAATCTGTCAAAAACAGAACAGTCTGTAGCAATCTGTAACTAACGCAAACTTCTGGAACTTTACAAATCCTACCAAAATAGGGAGTCCTGGACAATTTTTCTATTGATCAGAAGCAAAAAGAATCAACGCCAAATCACGTTTCAGTGATTTAACAAAACTAAATTTGTGCGTGCAAATTTTTTGTTTTTAAGCAGAATCAAATTAACTATCATCATAGGTTATCCTATCGGTTCTACATGGCACAAACAATAATTAAAAGATAAAAATAGATCTAAACAGAAGGTAGATGCAAAATTTATTACTAAACAGAAACAAAAACAAAAAAACACAAATAAGATTGGGTTGCCTCCCAACTAGTGCTATCGTTTAACGCTCCTAGCTAGGCATAAAAGTGAAGATAGATCTAAGTAGTGCCATCTTTGGCACTAAATTCATAAGTAGCCGCATGATAGATTCATAAGGTAATTTGACTTTCTTTTTTGGAAAGTGCTCCATGCCTTTCTTTAATGGAAATTGGAATCTAATATTCCCTTCCTTCACATCAATAATCGCACCAATCGTTCTAAGGAAAGGTCTACCAAGAATAATAGGGCAAGAAAGATTGCAATCTATATCAAGAACAATAAAATCTACAGGCACCAAATTTCTATTTGCAACAATGAGAACATCATTGATCCTTCCCATTGGCTTTTTAATGGTGGAATCCGCAAGGTGCAAATTTAAAGAGCAATCATCAAGATCATGGAAACCTAGAATATCACATAAAGTTTTCGGAATCGTGGAAACACTAGCACCCAAATCACACAAAGCAAAACACTCATGATCTTTAATTCTAATCTTTATAGTAGGTTTCCACTCATCATTAAGTTTTCTAGGTATAGAAACTTCCAAATTAAGTTTTTCATCATAAGATTGCATCAAGGCATCAACGATATGTTTGGTAAAAGCTTTATTTTGACTATAAGAACGAGGAGAATTAACAACAGATTGCAACAAGGAAATACAACCTTCTAAAGAACAATTATCATAATCAAATTCCTTGAAATCCGAGATAGTGGGTTCAATACTATTTAAAGTCATAACCTCTCCTGTAACGCCCTCGATGCGGCTATATCTCCCACGTGTCGAAGCACGACTTAGAGGCATAACCGCATTGAAAGCAATGTCGCAAGTGAGGTAATCTTCACACAACCCTTGTAATGCATAAGGGAAAGAGATACATAGTTGGCTTACAATCGCCACTTCACACAATTACATGACTAAAGCATTACATCATCCAGATACAATCAAGGTCCGACTACGGAACCAAAATAAAAGAAGAACCCCAAATGCGACAAAGGTCCCCGATCGACCCCAACTGGGCTCCACTATCGATCAACTAGCACGAAACAACACAAAGGGCAAGATCTTCATCGAGCTCCTCCTTGAGCTTGGTTGTGTCACCGCTTTCATAACATAGGCACCGCAAACTGGTTTTGAAGTATCTGTGAGTCACGAGGACTCAGCAATCTCACACCCGCGAGATCAAGACTATTTAAGCTTATAGGAAGGATGGAGTAATGAGGTGGAGCTGCAGCAGTTTACTAGCATATATGGTGGCTACAATCGCAAAAGAGAGCGAGAAGAGAAGCAAGGCACGGTCGTGAAGCTAGTAGCGATCAAGAAGTGATCCCAAACTACTTACGCCAAACATAACTCCAACACCGTGTTCACTTCCGGACTCCGAGAAGAGACCATCACGGTTACACACGCTGTTGATGTATTTAAATTAAGGTCAACTTCGGTTTTCTACAACCGGACATTAACAAATTCCTATCGCCACATAACCATGCAGCACGGCTCTCGAAAGTTTAAATCCTCGTAGGGGTGTCCCAACTTAGCCCATGACAAGCTCTCGCGATCAACGAAGAATAGACCTTCACCCGAGACACTCCGATCAGACTTTGTATCCCGGTACATCAAGACATTTCGACAATGGTAAAACAAGACCAGCAAGACCTCCCGCACAGCCGACAAATCCCGATAGGAGCTGCACATATCTCGTTCTCGTGGCACACCGGATGAGCAAGACGACGGGTTGGCATAGACCACGGTTGCCAGGCGCGGACATCGCTTCGGTTTGGACCAGCACCGAGGAGCACCGCCCGGGGTAAAATAAAGATGACCCTCGGGCTCCGGAAACCCAAGGGAAAAAAGGGCTAGGTGAGGCAAATGGTAAAACCAAGGTTGGGCCTTGCTGGACAAGTTTTATTCAAAGCGAACTGTCAGGGGGGTCCCATAAATCACCCGACCGCGTTAGGAACGCAAAATCCAGGAACATAACACCGGTATGACGGAAACTAGGGCGGCAAGAGTGGAACAAAACACCAAGAATAAGGCCGAGCCTTCCACCCTTTACCAAGTATATAGATGCATTAATTCAATAAGATATATTGTGATATCCCAACAAAACCCTGTTCACCATGGAGCAATCTTCAACTTCACCTGCAACTAGCAACGCTATAAGAGAGGCTGAGCAAAGCGGTAACATAGCCAAACAACGGTTTGCTAGGACATGGTGGGTTAGAGGTTTGACATGGCAATTTGGGAGGCTGACAAGCAAAAGGTAGGCATCGTAGCATTGGCATAGCAAAAGAGCGAGCAAACTAGCATAGCAAAGATAGTAGTGATTTCTAGGGTAAGGTCATCTTGCCTGAGATCCCGCAAGGAAGAAGAACGATTCCATGAAGAAGACAAACGGACAAAGTCGAACGGATCCGCACAACTCCGGAACGAAACCGAAGCTAACGAGAGAAGCAAACCGGAAAGAAACAAACAACATGGTAAACACACAAGCATAAACATGTCATGATGCACAAACAAGTATGATGCATGTCCGGTTTAATGAGGCATGGCATGGCAAAGTGAAACAAACAACACTACAGTTTAAGTGGACCTCAATATGCAACGAGTTGCATATTGACGGAACACCACATCAATTATTTAGTTCTCTCTCTCGGTTATGAAGAAGACAAGATTAAATGTTGGTTAACATGGCAAGAGGTGAAGCATAATTAAACTACATATTTAGGCAAGTTTAAATGAGGCCGGAAACACAAACAACACTTCCGGAAAATCCCCATGTTATTTAGCAATTTAAAGCAAGCAACAATTTTAAACATTTTAATTGTTATTATCATGATGCGGATGACATATGCAAGTTTTATGCAATTTTTATGAAAATGTTGACATGAGCATGATAAGGAGCATTTGGTCACCATGGCGGAACGAAAAGGGTGCCACGGCAGCGAAACAAAAATGGTGCCACGGCAACATATCCGAAAATGATGCGACGGCAACATATCCGAAAATGATGCCACGGCAACATATCGGTTCCGGTAGCTCACGGAGATACCGGTGCAAAAGGAGGCGTGCGGATGTGCGCAACATGCTAGAGATGGTGGGGTGCTCCCGACTACCGGGTTCCCATGGGACAGCGGCATGGCAAAAGAGGGACATGCACGAAACAAACGGGCACGGTGCAAACAAGGACATCTCATTCAACACATGCATTCGGCGGTCGTCTCGGCTGTTATACCTTCGAAGCGTGCATTTTCGGAGCGGGTCGAGTTGTCGAGAGAGGTAGTGGTACACGGGCCGACGGTAGTGGTACATCTCGTAGACGTTCACGGGCCGTAGTGGAGGTAGACGTTCATGGGTCGTCGTGGGAAGTAGTCGTACACGGCGTAGTGGAAGTCGTTGTTCACGTGGCGACGGTAGTTGAACACGTTTGCGTAGATGTTCAAGTCGCCGGTAGTGGTACACGCGACGTTGGGATACTTGTCGGTCTGGTCTTGGCGGTGTAGATGTACACGAGGTCCTGCCCGGGGATGGTCTTGACCTTGGTAGTGATTCGAAATGGAGCCTTGCGGAGACAACCCAACGAAGCATGCTGCAGTTGAAGGGCATGGGTCTTCTTCCCGCAAGGAACAAAAAAAATGGAGGCGGCTGCAGCTGATGCGGACGCAGGATGTAGGGGCGCGGTCAACGCAAAGGCGCAGGCGCTTCGTTAGAGAGGAAGCGCGCAGAGGCACAACAGCAGGTCGACACCGCGGGGGCGAGGCGGCGCTGCACTTGGCGCGATCTCCGGTGAAGGCGGCGCCGCTTGAGGCGGGGTCGGGCTGCGGGTGAGGCAGTGGCGCCATGGACGAAGGGAGCATGAGCTCGGGGAGGAGGCCGAGCGCTATGGCACAGGAGAGGAAGGGAGGCGGCAGCGGGGATGGCTGCGGGCGCCATGGTGGGCTCGCGGTGGAGGCAGGGAAGGAGAAGCAGGGCGCGGCGAGCTGCGGGTGGCCGGTGAGGAGGTGGAGGCGCGAGGCGGCGGGGTCGCGCTCGAGCAGATCGGGTGCGGGCGCGTCGAGGTCACCAACGTACGGCAGGGCCCCGGCGGCGGACTTCGGCGTGGGAGCCGAACGGAGGTGGGTCGATGATGGCGCTGGAGGGACGGGGCGAGGGAGCGAGGGGGATCGAGGGCTGCGCGGCTCCTGCTAGCGGGATCGAGCGAGAGAGATGGGGGATCGGGGCTGCACGAGTGGGATCGGGCAAGTGGCGGTGGAGGGAGAGAGCAGGGTGCGGGCTAGGGTTACAGCTGGGGTTAGGTGGGCTGACCTGCTGGGAGGCCCAATTGGCCGGCTGGGCTTCTCTCTCTCTCTTATTTTCTAAAATAGAAAATAACAAAGAAGAAAAGAAGAAGGAAGGAGGTGTTGGGAAGAAGTTGGACACGCGGATAATTTTCCCGAACTCACAAAAATAAGCTTGATCCAAGAAAAATGGCGGGGACATGATTGCAGGAAATTAAATTCAAACTCATTTGAAATTCAAATGGGTTTGAACTAGGACTAGGTTTTTGAAGTGTCCAAAAATGTTGAGATTAATGGTGGAGCTCCGGAAAATGACGAAATAATTTATGGGCAAGTTGGAGACCAAACTTGAAGCAGAAAAGGAAGGAAATTATTTTGCAAGTGTGTTTTGGTGAATTCCAAAAATGGAATATTTACTATAGCTCTCTAAATATCGAGAGGATATGTTTTAAAGAGAATCACCATGTGAATTCCCTCGATTTAAATGATCAAAGATCCATGCCATTTATTTAGTTGAGTTGCAAAAGATTAATGACATGATGGCATGATGACATGATGCAATGCAAAAATAAAAAGGGCAGGCACAAATGAAACACACGGCGAAACCCGGAATATATGGAAGTCTTCTGGAGCGTCGGTCTCGGGGCGTTACAACACTCCACCACTACAAGAGGATCTCGTCCCGAGATCTAGGATGGCACCGGAGGGAAAGGAAGAGGATGAGGTAAAGCAAAGTTGCTTCTTCGACAAAAGAGTGAAACCAAAGAATCTTGAGAGGTTGAAAATTTGAAAGAAAGAACACAACGGAGTTGAATACAATTGAGAGCACTGCAGTAGAAAATAGAAACAATGAACACCATTTGAACCTTGGAGGTTGCAAAGCTATGAATGACGAGTACAATGGACAAGAAGGGATTGAACCACTCTGGTTGAAACGAGATAAACAAGGAACAAGGAAGAACAAATTTGGACAACACTCCGGTTGAAAAGAGATGCAAGACTTCATAAGATGAAAAGAACTTGAAAGAGGACACGACACTCCGGTTAAATGGATAAGCACGAAAAGAACACGATCCTCACAATCGAGATGATGAGTGAAAAGAGCAACATCACAATGCCTCCGTAAGAAAGAATAGAAGTAGGTCACTGGAATAAAGGGACGGAGAAGAAAATGACAACTTCTACCACAATTGAATTTGGAAGGCATCCTTGCAAGATGGTTAGAATAGAGTTGTTGGAAGACCAACAACGAAAAGAATAAGTTTGTAGTGGGCTTATGGAAACATCTCAACATTATGAGGTGACAACCGGCCACTAACGGAAACAATTGCTTGCTTGAGATTAACGAAGAGATGAAAGCTTGTTCCATCAAGATGGAAAAGAGATAACTTGGGTCATTAATAAGCACCAAAATAGCAACATTCCTTAGGGAAGGCTTTAGGTGAAATCTATACCAAGATAACTCCAATGAAGAGATTGACGGTTGAAAAGATCTCTTGAACAAAGAGAAAAAGATGGATTTAAATATGTCACTCTTGGAAACTTGTGAATCATGAAACGCGAAGGGAAATTATCAAGAATGACCTAACACCACCTCAGAAGATAAGGTCGAAAGAATTGCACTTCGGAATGCAAGATGAAGAATGCTTGAACTCCTCAAAACAAAACATGTGTTGAGCACCATGTTTATTTTGAAGTATGGCTTGGCTGATCTTAACTTCAAGAGAAATCTTGAAGAACAATTGAAGAATGAAAAGAATCATTGGCGAACCACCCTCCGGTAAACAAAAGGAATGAAAAGAAAGAGAAATTGAAAACACAGGGTGAAGCCTTGCAGTGATAAGATGAAGCTTTGAAATGATATAACCGAGAAAACTTTGAACTCCGGAAAGAAAAGATGAAGCATCTCGGACCGAGAATGTGATATGATGAACAAACTCCGGAAAGAAGAGATGAACAACTTAGAACTGAGAAATTGGTACCATTACGAACTCTGGAAGAATGAATCAATCACTTGGATGAGACAAGAACAAGAATTATGTTATGCGTATCCTTCACCGATTTAGATTGATGACAAGCAACGGATTTGGCATACTACTTATTCTCGTAGAAAGGATTAAAGAGAGATATAGCGCCAACTTGAAAAAGGTCTTCAACAACCACCGGTAGGATTAAAAATGAAAGTAGCAAAGGCACAATTCACCGGGAAGAATTAAAAAATGAATGAAGATACTTGAGGGGATTTAGATACATGAGAACGAAGAGATCACGAGCTGATTAGAGAATACTTGAATGATGCACCGGTATGATTTGGAGAACGAGAGCTGAAAGCTTGAATGAATAATACTGAGATGATGGGCTTCAAAGAATGAAACTGAAAAGACTCCTAAAATGCTCTGGATGGGTGAAAAAGATTCTCACAATCGAAAACAATTATGAGAGGATGGCAAAAAGCTAGCACCATGAATCTTGAAGAGAATAGATCAAGATTAAAGAGAAACTCTTCTTCGGTCATCAAATGATGAGAATGACAACGAGAAACACCACCAAGAATTATTGAGGCACACCGGAAGAATCAAAAGCGAAGAGGTTGAGCCAACTATGAAAATAATTTGAAAGATCTTGGAGAAAAGCATTTGACTGATGATAACTCATTCTTACGTCAAACTTGGAGAAGAATTTAGGATAGCTCGGGTAAATAGAAGAGTCGTAAGATCTTTGGGAAAAGACCGTGGGTTAGGGCCCACTCAAAAGAACACCGTTGAAAAGATTTAAAAGAGATGTTGCACGGTTGAATTAAATGACTTGAATGAGATACCAATCTTGAAAGAGCTTGAACGAATGCAGTGGAAACACGAATCTTGAGATATCTTGAGCACTCGGAATAACAAATAGCGAGAAGTAGAATGATAATGAGTTGCACCGGTATGAGAAGACATTGAAATGAGGAAAAAGGTATGATCAACAAAACTTGACTTGAATCCACCGGAGAAGAGAAAGGAATGAGGAATGATGAACTAGTAGAACATCTTCTTGAGAACCACCGGGTAAGAACATTGACGGAAAAGAATGGAGAAACTTCACAAAAATAAAAGGATACTTGGTAAAGAAATCTTAGTCCTTGAGGAAAAAGGGTGGGTGGGCGGGAAAAAACAAAGGCAACTTGGAGACGGATGAAACAAACACCGTTGAGAAGAAATGATAATTGGTCTTGCTGATGTTGAAGTGATCGGATCCACTTGAAGAGAAACACGCCGGTTGAAAAGGATTGACATGACAATCTCGATTGTCGAGAAGGATTGGTATTCACATCGGAGTATGAGAACACCATTTAGGAAAGGTATGGAATCAACACTTGACATTGAAGCAACTCAATACCACAACTCAAAACAAAAACAAAGGACTGGCTTGCGTAATAAGCGGAACAAACATATGATAGAGATTTCGTCCGAAGTTTTTGTGGTGGGGCCTACACGGGCTCAATCAGACATCACCATCATGTACAAGGCAAAGCACATGACATACTGAAGCGTCCCAGTCGGCATAGCCAAGGACTCTTTAAGACACAATGAGACCATCAGAAAACCAACCGTGAATAGGCGGACCACTAGACGTCGAACCCTAATTTCATATCATACATCCGTCGGAAAGATATCCTAAGAGCTACTTGAATTCCCACCTATGAAACTCCCAAATTTTCCGGTTATGCAATCAGGTGTTGGGGATACAGGGAAGCATAATATCTCACCCAAAACTAGCAAATCCTACATCCATTGTATCCATCCTTCAACACATAACCAAGAAACCTTCGAAATCGTGTACCTCAACCTTCAAAAGCATCCGTTATACGAGTCATGGCAATACTCCGTACTCACCTCAAGATCGGGTTAACGGGTTATCTCACCAACAACTGCATAAAAGAGATTTTCGATGTCGGCGACTAAACTCGGTATTCCAGAACTGCAACGATAAAATTATGACGACAACACCTCAGAGCTCAACTCCCCGGGACACTTCCACTAAACCCCTGACAGGAGGCACCAAGACAATGTTCTCATCATAAAACCATCGGAACGATTCCAAGATACCGGCGTGATCCTAAATTTTTTTTTAGTGAAATTTGAGAAGAGAAGAGTCAAAACTCTACGTCAGGATGCCTTACCAGAGCGATGGAGAGACTGGGGAGTAAAAAGAATTCCTAACTCTCCGATATATATAATCCTCAATGACTCAAAACATTTTTCTAGACACAACTCGGCCGCTAAAAATGATCAAGCAATGGGGCTCCTAACGTCGGGGAAGGCTCTGATTACCAACTTGTAACGCCCTCGATGCGGCTATATCTCCCGTGTCGGGCAACGACTTAGAGGCATAACCGCATTGAAAGCAATGTCGCAAGTGAGGTAATTTTCACACAACCCATGTAATACATAAGGAAAGAGATACATAGTTGGCTTACAATCGCCACTTCACACAATTACAGGAATAAAGCATTACATCATCCAGATACAATCAAGGTCCGACTACGGAACCAAAATAAAAGAAGAACCCCAAATGCGACAAAGGTCCCCGATCGACCCCAACTGGGCTCCACTACTGATCAACTAGCACGAAACAACACAAAGGGCAAGATCTTCATCGAGCTCCTCCTTGAGCTTGGTTGCGCCACCGCCGGTAACATAGGCACCTGCAAACTGGTTTTGGAAGTATCTGTGAGTCACGAGGACTCAGCAATCTCACACCCGCGAGATCAAGACTATTTAAGCTTATAGGAAGGATGGAGTAATGAGGTGGAGCTGCAGCAAGCGACTAGCATATATGGTGGCTACAATCGCAAAAGAGAGCGAGAAGAGAAGCAAGGCACGGTCGTGAAGCTAGTAGCGATCAAGAAGTGATCCTGAAACTACTTACGTCAAACATAAATCCAACACCGTGTTCACTTCCCAGACTCCGCCGAGAAGAGACCATCACGGTTACACACGCGGTTGATGTATTTTAATTAAGGTCAACTTCGGGTTTTCTACAACCGGACGTTAACAAATTCCCATCTGCCACATAACCGCGGGCACGGCTCTCGAAAGTTTAAATCCCTGCAGGGGTGTCCCAACTTAGCCCATGACAAGCTCTCGCGATCAACGAAGGAATAGACCTTCACCCAAGACACTCCGATCAGACTCGGTATCCCGGTATGTCGGTGTACTAAGGTAGGGGTACCTCAGTACCCCAACTTGTGCACGGGCAGTTGCAGCTTCCCGCGGCAGGGTTTACCATGTGCTTGCCGGAGACCATTCCTGCTCCATATCGAGCCATTCAAGAACAAAGTGTACAAGATAGAAGATCGAGACCCCGGCAAGAGGAGCTTGCCGGAAGGCCGCCTGTGCTCAAGATTACATCACTCCGCAAGGCCTTGGCGAGAGGAGCTCGCCGGGAGACTAGAAGATTACATCGTAGAAGACACGCCGGGGCGCTTATACGCGTCCCGGCGAGGGCCCGGGAGCGGCAAGTTACAGAGCCCGACAAGCTCCCGGTCCGCAAGATCAAGACCCGGCAAGGTACTTGCCGGAGAGCTCTGCGCCAGCCCGCCTCCAGCTCATCGCCCACGCGTCGCCTTGAGCCCTCTCCGAGACGCGTGGCGGATGGTCTGTGCAGCCTGGGGTGCGGTGGCACTCCACGGAGGTGGATCCATCGCCGTGGCGAGACGGAGACGCAAGGGCGGAGCTTTTGGGGTCGACGGCGACGGCATTAAATGCCCTTGTCCCCTCTCACAAAAGTAGGTAGAAACCATCGTTCAAGCAATCGTAGTTCCACCGTTCCCGCACTGCTCCAACTACCACCTCTTTACGCTTTTACCCCTTTCTCCCACGCTGACACCTGCCGGTGACCCCTTTGCGCTATAAAGGAGGCCCGCACAACGAGGGGGTTCGGTTGGTTCGATTCACTCAACACAACACCATCATACGCCGCACTCTTGAGCAAGATCAAATACAAACACAAAGCAACAGAGGGCTTTACGCGTCCATCGCGCCCGAAGCCGGGTAAAATCCGCCGCGCAGCATCGCCTCGATCGCTCTCTCTGCTCCCTCCGCCCTCGTACTGCACAGACGAAGGGGCCCCGGCCCCATAGGTGCTCGCGGCGGGCGGGTCTCTGTACTAAGGTAGGGGTACCTCAGTACCCCAACTTGTGCACGGGCAGTTGCAGCTTCCCGCGGCAGGGTTTACCATGTGCTTGCCGGAGACCATTCCTGCTCCATATCGAGCCATTCAAGAACAAAGTGTACAAGATAGAAGATCGAGACCCCGGCAAGAGGAGCTTGCCGGGAAGGCCGTTCCAGGCTCAAGATTACATCACTCACGCAAGGCCTTGGCGAGAGGAGCTTGCCGGGGAGACTAGAAGATTACATCGTAGAAGACACGCCTCGGCGCTATACGCGTCCCGGCGAGGGCCCGGGGAGCGGCAAGTTACAGAGCCCGACAAGCTCCCGGGTCCGGCAAGATCAAGACCCCGGCAAGGTACTTGCCGGGAGAGCTGCGCTGTGTGCCCGCACTCTAGCTCATCCGCCCACGCTACGCCTTTGAGCCTTCTCGAGACGCGCGTGGCGGATGGTCAGGCAGCCTGGGGTGCGGTGGCACTCCACGGAGGTGGATCCATCGCCGTGGCAGACGGAGACGCAAGGGCGGGAGCTTTTGGGGTCGACGGCGACGGGCATTAAATGCCCTTGTCCCCCTCTGTCAAAAGTAGGTAGAAACCATCGCTCAAGCAATCGTAGTTCCACCGCTCCCGCCTTGCTCCAACTACCACCTCTTTTACGCTTTTACCCCTTTCTCCTCGTTGACACCGTCGGTGACCCCTTTGCGCTATAAAGGAGGCCCGCACAACGAGGGGGGTTCGCTTGGTTCGATTCACTCAACACAACACCATCATACGCCGCACTCTTGAGCAAGATCAAATACAAACACAAAGCAGCAGAGGGTTTCTGCGACCATCGCGTCCGGCTGGGTAAAAAGATCGCCAGCGTGCATCGCCGATCGCTCTCTCGGCTCCTCCGCCTCGTATCAAGCCTGAGACGAAGGGGCCCCGGCCCCATAGGTGCTCGCGGCGGGCGGGCCTCTCCCCCCGCTCCGCCCCGACATCTTTGGCGCTCTAGTCTGTCCGGTGGCTCGATTTGGTGTCGTTCTGATTGACCAAAGAGCCGCCGGCAGCTCCTCTATCCAATTTCTTCCGCACCTGCGCAGCCTGTCGAAAGTTCTTGTCTTGAGTCCGCGCAACACTTCAGCATTGGCCCTTTCTGCTTGACCGTTGCTCCTTGGGTGAGCAACAGAAGCGAAACAGACCTTGGCGCCAAGGTCTTGGACGTACTACATGAAGGTGCGACTAGTGAATTGTGTACCGTTGTCGGTGATAATCCTGTTAGGGATCCCGAAACGGCATACAATTGACCTGAAGAACTTGATCGCCGATCAGTCTTGTCACCTTTCTCACTGGCTCCACTTCTGGCCACTTTGTGAACTTGTCGATTGCTACGTACAAGTACTCAAAGCCCCCGACAGCCAGGGGAAGGGGCCGAGATATCGAGCCCCTGCATCGAGAAGGGCCAGGATAAAGGGATTGTTTGGAGAGCTTGAGCTGGTGATGAATCGCTTTGCATGGAATCGCACGCTTCACACTTGGTTACTAGTGCGCTTGCATCTTGGAGGGCTTTTGCCAAAGAACCCTTGCCGAAAGCTTTCCGCAAGTGCCCTTCTTGCCAATGTGGTGGCCGATATGCCTCCGTGTATCTCGCCAACAGCTTCGGCCCATCTTCCCGGAGATGCACTTCATCGACACCATTGAGTTTTCTTCATATAGCTCGTTGTCCACTTAACCGGTACATACTTATTGTCTGGTTATCTTTTCTATTTCTTCCGGTCGCCGGAAGTTCTCCGCTTGCAAGAACGGACGATCTGCTGCGCCCATGCCGGAGCTTGGGGCTCGACGGCAAGGAATAAAGGCATGAGGGCCGCTGCGAGAACCTGAGCTTCTACGGCAAGGACCCCTGGCTCTGCCGGAGCTGAAGGTCCCCCGGCAAGCTCGCCGGGGCGAGGCTTGTCGGGAACACTTGCTTCAACTGTACAGATCTGAGGATCCGCAGGAGCAAACTGTTCCTCAGCGTTCTGGTCGTTGATCTTGGGGACTTTGGCGGCGGCCTCAGGGAGACCCGCCAGCAAGTAGTCGCCGGAGACCAACTTTCTTTTCTTGGACTGTCCAATTGATGGCATGACAGATGGTTGAGTCAGCTTGAGCAAGAAGGTCCCTGGTTCCACAGGTAACTTCATCGAAGCACACTTTGAAAGGCCATCTGCGATTTCATTCTGAGCTCTCGGGATATGCTCCATCTGCAAGCCTTCAAAGCGCTCCTCAAGCTTCCTTACTTCATCTACATAAGCTTCCATCAAAGGGCTCTGATAACTCTTGTTAACTTGCCGGACCACCAACTGAGAATCTCCCCGCACAATTAACTTCCTGATCCCAAGTTCGGCCGCAATCCTGAGACCGGCGAGCAAACCTTCATATTCAGCAGTGTTGTTTGTCGCTTGCTCCCTTGGGAAGTGCATCTGGATAACGTACTTGAGGTGCTCTCTGGTGGGCGCGATGAGTACCACGCCGGCACCGGCGCCTTGCAGCGAGAAGGCACCATCAAAGTACATTACCCATTCACTTGTCGCTTCTCGTGCGGGTGTACTTGTTTCTTGGACTTCTTCATCGTGTTGGGGTCCATTCGCTATGAATTCTGCCAAAGCCCGGCTCAGTATGGTTGAAGTACTTTCAAACTTGAGTCCAAAGCTCGACAGCTCCAAAGCCCACTCAACGATCCTGCCTGTTGCTTCGGGTTGTGCAATATCCTCTTGATGAAAGCGAGTGACCACTTGTTATCTCGTGTGCTCGAAGTAATGGCGCAGCTTTCTCGAGGCCATGAGGGGCCGAAGCAGCTTTGCACACCGAGTATCTTGATCTAGCCCCAAGAAGGGAGCTTACAAAATACACTTGGCGCTGCACCATCTTCTTCGCACCTCATCCTGCTCCTGCTGAGTCGTCCTTGTCGGGGCAGAGCTCGTCGAGCAGCCCCACCTTGTCGCCGGGCTCGCTTGCGGTGGTGCAGCCTCCTCGCCGACTCCTCTCCGCTATTAGCGCAGCACTAACCACTTGGTTGGTTGCCGCTAGGTACAAAGCAACAACTTCTCCCGTGGTCTAGGTGCGACAAGTATTGGGGTGGAGGATAGGTATCGTTTCAAATCTTGCACGCTGCCTCCGCTTCGAGTCCACTTCATGGGGCCTGCCTTCTTCAAGATTTTGAAGAAAGGTAGGGCGCTCTGCAGATTTTGAAATGAACCTCTTGAGGGCAGCCACACAACCTGTGAGCCTTCCGACATCCTTGACTCGCTTGGGCCTCGATCCGCTCAATGGCTTTACTCTTGTCGGGTTGGCTTCAATCCTCTCAGGATACAAAGAACCCGAGAAGCTTGCCGAGGGAACTCCAAAGACGACTTCTCGTGGTTCAACTTTAGTCAGATCTTGCGCAGGTTCAAATGTCTCTTCCAAATCTTGAATCAGCGTATCCTTGCTCTTGCTCTTCACCACGATATCATCCATGTAAGCCTCTACATTTCCGTGGATCTGTGGCTCAAAAGCAGATACACTACCCTTGTAAATGTTGATCCTGCATTCTTCAGTCCAAATGGCATGCGATGAAGCAATAGGTGCCACATGGGGTGATAAACGCATCTTCTCTTCATCCTCTTTGGCCATAAAGATCTGGTGATAGCCTCGAGTATGCATCAAGAAAGCGAGTAGCTCACATCCGCAAGGGAGTCAACAATCTGTCGATCTTGTGCAAGGGAATGGATCCTGGGACATGCTTTATTTACATCGGTGAAGTCTATACACAGCCTCCATTTCCGCTTGGCCTTGCGCACGACGACCGGGTTTGCTAACCACGCCGGATGGATCACACCTCTAACTAGGCCTCGCTGCCTCTAGCTTCTTGATTTCTTCGCTGATGAATTCTTGGCGCTCCACGGCTTGCTTCCTCACTTTTTGCTTGACGGGTCGCGCATGAGGGCAAACGGCAAGCTTGTGCTCAATTACCTTCCTGGGAACACCGGGGATGTCAGATGGTTGCCATGCAAACACATCGACATTCGCCCGCAGGAAAGCAACGAGCGCGCTTTCCTATTTGCTATCAAGCGTGGCACTGATGGTGAAGGTACCACCAGTGACGTCCTCCTTGGCGGGCACCTTCTTGGTTGCCGGCGGAGCGGCCATTCCCTTTTTACTCTTGCCGGTGGAGCTCGACGGGGCGCCCTCGACAAAGAAAGCGCAAAGACTCAAGAGGTGCGGTTGCCGGAGTGGGCCCCGGAGCACTTGCCGGACTTGGTCTTCGTCTTCTTCCCCCCGGGAGCTTCAGCGGCAAGTGTATTCTTGTCGGCTGCTGCAGCTGCATCCCGGTAGACCTTGTCGGTGCAGATGAGCGCATCTTTCTTGTCGCCGTGGACAGTGATGACGCTTATCGGGCCCGGCATCTTGAGTACGTTGTAAGCATAATGGGAAGCTGCCATGAACTTGGCGAGGGCAGGACGGCCGAGTATTCCGACAAGTTGACGCCGAGGTGGGAAGGCCCTTATCGGGTGAGACAAGTCACGAGGCCCGGCGCTGTCCGCCTCGAGACCGAAGAAGGCTTACCGGTGAGCAACTCCTGGAACATAGAGCATCTTCGCAAGTTTCACCCATAAGGCGCGGTTGCCGTGATCCGCTCCGGCAACCACCTTTTGTACAAAGCTTTGCCGCCGTTGCATGTAACCCTTTGTACAAAGCCGGGCGCAGACCCCGTGCAGCAATAAAGTTTCTGTGTTTTGCGCTGGTTGCCTTTTCCATGCTTTTCATTGCCATTTGCATGTGTTATTTGGCATCTCTTGTGCGACACCCATATCCGGCAAGCAATAGCACGCCGAAAGGCCATATGCTTTTTTTTCCTTCTTCTCTTTCCTTGTCTCTTAAGCAGAAGAAACGTTCCTCGTGCACAAGTTTGCCGGGGAGGAAGGAAATGGAGGATGAACCAAGTGCTGTTCAAGAAAGAGAAGCTTGCCGGAGAGTGCATAGATCACGAAAGCTAAGTTATCAGGATTTGAGCAGCTCAAAATTTTAAATTTTAAGTTGCCTTCCTTGAACAACCACACTTCGTATGGAAAACTTGTGCTCGGAGGAACCTACCCGTGGATAGCCGCACCCTTATCTTGTTTTCGAGCACGACTCAACGATTTAAGTGAGCTGCGACAAAGTGTTGCGCCCTTGTTTCGTTTTTGAGTCCGCTCAGCAAGCTAAGTGCGTTGCAACAAGCCACGGCAAGGTTGCTTGCCGGTAAAACCTTGGCCAGCGGGCTGCTTCGAGTTCGGCACTCAGCGCTCGCGGCAAGGGCTCCTTGCCGGCAGAACTCCTAGAAGCGTAAGGTTGAAGCATGCGAAGTTGAGGATCAAAACAAGGGAGATAACACTGCATCTGCTGATCAAAATAAAGGTAATATCTTACAAGGAATAACTTGTCGCGATGACTAATGAGTTCATAACAACGTATGCAGCAACAAAAAGAGATAAAGATAAAAGAGGCCTAGTCTACACGGTCGCCCTCCATCCTGGAGATCTTGTTCACTTTAGCAATGATGTGGGCGACCTGCTCCTTCAGAGCCTCCATGTTCGCGTCGGCCGGCAAGCTGCGAAGGACGTTGGTGAGGTTTATGCCGGGATTGCGGTATACGATCTTCGTCAGCACACGCTCCATGGTTCCCGTGCACAACCGGCGAGTCTCCTCGGCAAGTTGCGCGGGGATCTTCTTCCGCAGATTTGCAAGGGCCGGCGCGATCCCCCTGAAGAAGAGGCTGAGCTTGGCGCTGTGGGCAAGGTTTGGATCCGGAGAGTAGATGAGGTGCTCCAGCTTCAGCGCCAGCAGCTCCTGGTCAATGGCAGACGCAGAAGACACCAAGTCCTCGGTCCATATCTCGACGATACGGCGGAAGAGATGCGGAGGCGGAGCGCAAAGGGGATCTCTGGAGGAGGAAGAAGGAGCAATGAAAGCGAAGGAGGGGAACCGCGCCTGCTTCCTCTGTTTTTATGGGGAAGTGGGGGGCGTTCCGCCCTTCTCATTAAAGAACGTGGGCACGTCCCATCCCACGACGCCGAATCGACGCGTCTGTTGCACGGGGGCGGCAGAGGCGAGTGGAGTCGGCACGCCAGGGCCTCGTGTGCCTGCAGCCTGCTTTTGGGCCTGCCCAACAGCGCTCGGCACCGTGTGTGCCCAGCCCGGGGGCTCTGTCGGTGACTAAGGTAGGGGTACCTCAAGACCCCAACTTGTGCACGGCAGTTGCAGCTTCAGCGCAGGGTTTACCATGTGCTTGCCGGAGACCATTCCTGCTCCATATCGAGCCATTCAAGAACAAAGTGTACAAGATAGAAGATCGAGACCCGGCAAGAGGAGCTTGCCGGAAGGCCGCCTGTGCTCAAGATTACATCACTCACGCAAGGCCTTGGCGAGAGGAGCTCGCCGGGAGACTAGAAGATTACATCGAGAAGACACGCCTCGGCGCTTACTGCGTCCGGCGAGGGCCCGGGAGCGGCAAGTTACAGAGCCCGACAAGCTCCCGGGTCCGGCAAGATCAAGACCCGGCAAGGTACTTGCCGGAGAGCTGCTGTGTGTGCGCGACTCCAGCTCATCCGCCCACGCCGCGCTTGAGCCCTCTCTAGAGACGCGTGGCGGATGGTCAGCAGCTGGGGGTGCGGTGGCACTCCACGGAGGTGGATCCATCGCCGTGGCGACGGAGACGCAAGGGCGGAGCTTTTGGGGTCGACGGCGACGGGCATTAAATGCCCTTGTCCCCTCTCACAAAAGTAGGTAGAAACCACTTTGCTCAAGCTAATCGTAGTTCCACCGTTCCCGCCTGCTCCAACTACCACCTCTTTACGTTTTACCCCTTTCTCCTCGCTGACACCTGCCGGTGACCCTTTGCGCTTATAAAGGAGGCCCGTGCACAACGAGGGGGTTCGGTTGGTTCGATTCACTCAACACAACACCATCATACGCTCGCACTCTTGAGCAAGATCAAATACAAACACAAAGCAGCAGTAGGGTTTTACGCGTCCATCGCGGCCCGAAGCTGGGTAAAAATCCGCCCGCGTGCATCGCCGATCTGCTCTCTGTGCTCCCTCCGCCCTCATCAAGACAGACGAAGGGCCCCTGCCCCATAGGTGCTCGCGGCGGCGGGTCTCTTCCCCGCCCGCCCGACACGGTACATCAAGACATTTCGACAATGGTAAAACAAGACCAGCAAGACCTCATTTGTGCCGACAAATCCCGATAGGAGCTGCACATATCTCGCTCTCGGGCACACCAGATGAGCAAGACGACGGGTTGGCATAGACCACTGGTTGCCTGTGGGGCGCCGGACATCGCTTCGGTTTGGACCAGCACCGGAGGAGCACCGCCCGGGGTAAATAAAGATGACCCTCTGCCCGAAACCCAAGGGAAAAAGGGCTAGGTCGGGCAAATGGTAAAACCAAGGTTGGGCCTTGCTGGACAAGTTTTATTCAAAGCGAACTGTCGGGGGTCCTATAAATCACCCGACCGTTAGGAACGCAAAATCCGGGAACATAACACCGGTATGACGGAAACTAGGGCGGCAAGAGTGGAACAAAACACCAGGCATAAGGCCGAGCCTTCCATCCTTTACCAAGTATATAGATGCATTAATTCAATAAGATATACTGTGATATCCCAACAAAACCCTGTTCACCATGGAGCAATCTTCAACTTCACCTGCAACTAGCAACGCTATAAGAGAGGCTGAGCAAAGCTGTAACATAGCCAAACAACGGTTTGCTAGGACATGGTGGGTTAGAGGTTTGACATGGCAATTTGGGAGGCTGACAAGCAAAAGGTAGGCATCGTAGCATTGGCATAGCAAAAGAGCGAGGAAACTAGCATAGCAAAGATAGTAGTGATTTCGAGGGTAGGGTCATCTTGCCTGAGATCCTGCAAGGAAGAAGAACGATTCCATGAAGAAGACAAACGGACAAAGTCGAACGGATCCTCACAACTCCGGAACGAAACCGAAGCTAACGAGAGAAGCAAACCGGAAAGAAACAAACAACATGGTAAACACACAAGCATAAACATGTCATGATGCACAAACAAGTATGATGCATGTCCGGTTTAATGAGGCATGGCATGGCAAAGTGAAACAAACAACACTACAATTTAAGTGGAGCTCAATATGCAACGAGTTGCATATTGACGGAACACCACATCAATTATGTAGTTCTCTCTCTCGGTTATGAACAAGACAACACTACTAGGGAAAACCTTATACACAGAATGTTACCAGTAGCGCTTGTCAAAATGAGGCGCTATCTGCTACTTTGCGATGAGCGTTAACGTAACCGCGCTTCTGATTACAGATTAGCGATGGCGCTGTCCTCGCAGAAAGCGCCACTACTACAATTGCCACACCGTTCGGCGTGGTAGGTATAGTAGTAGCGCCCTTCATGACAGCGCCACTACTACTGATATTTAGCAGCAGCGTTTGCTTCCCACGCTTCTGATTAAAGCTACTTCACCTTACCCCCCCGGCCTGATTCCCTCTCATCCGCTTCCTCCCCAATTCCCGACCCTACCTGCCCACCCGTCTCCCCGACCCGCCTCGCCGCCTCTCCCCGACCCCGCCTCGCCCGGCGCCTCGGTGTCGCCGTCTCCCGACCCGCCTCACCGCCGTCTCCCCCGACCCGCCTCGCCGCCGTCTCCCCGACCCGGCCGCCTCGCCGCCATCTCCCCGACCAGCCGCCTCGCCAGCGCCTCGGTGCCGCCGCCTCCCCGACCCCATCTCTCTCCCGCCCTCTGTAGCACTCTCCCTCCGATCCCTCTCTCCCTTCTCGATCCTCTTCTCTGCTTAGTATGAACCCTAGGTATTTAGTGCTAGTTAGTATGAACCCTAGGCTATTTTTAGTGCTAGTTAGTTAATTACTTAGATGGTAATTAGGGCAGTAGTTCCTAGGTACTAATTAGTTAGTAAGAATTAGGTACTAATTAGGTACTAGAATATTTTTATTTATAGTATTATTTTTAGTAAGAACTAGTTGAATTAATAGAACTAGTTAGTAAGAACTTGTTTCTATTTTTTAGTTAAAAGCAATTTTTCCCGCCTCGACGTGGACGATGCCTATCCCGCATCCTCGTCGTCGAGTCGGCGGATGACGACACCTGCTTGACCAGATCGGCCATGTTCGGGGCTGGGCTCCGCCGGGTGGTACTGGAGGCGCTACCTCACCGGGGCGCAGGTTGGTGAGGAGCCACCTGTCGTTGACCAACCTTGTTTGGTGGCGGTCACAGGCTGATGGCGATCCAGAGGCTCGAGGACTCATGCGAGGTGGTGCGCCACCGTGTCGATGAGGAGGACGCGCACGTCTGTCGCTACTTGTTTGCGTTGGAGCACGTGCCGTTCTCCAATACCGGCAGTTCTTCGGGATCTCACCGAGCTATGATCCCGTGATGGTGCCTTCTCTGTGGGTGTCCACGGTCCGCCCGATACCCGTCGTGTGCTAGAGTTTTAGTTGTATTAGTGATGTTATATGTATGACACTATTCGTGATGTATTAGTGACAATATTTTGAAATGCATGAGATGATCTACTTTTGCTTATTGAATGCATGCTAATTTGAGTCCTATAAGATATTTTGAAATGTATATCTTGTGTTGCTCAATATCCAATTGGCGGTCATGTTTGCAAGTTACACCTCCGAGTGGCCTATGTTTTGCCGGAGTGTTGATTCATTTCGCTCCGGCAAATTTCAGCGCCGATATGTCCTATTTTAGCAAAGGTCATGCCGGATTTTTCCGTGAATTTTGGCATGACTTGTGCTAGAATATATATGTAGGAAATATCGAGTGCCCCGGATTTGTGTGTTCAATATCTTGGTAGTTGTCTTCGATCGATTTTCAATTAATGTTTTAACTATGAACATAGGAAATGTCCGACGACGAGAAGGATTTCGGTATTTGCAAATATCTGCGAAGACGAAGCGCCTGTGTCTTGCGACGGAATCTTCCTAGATGATGATAGGCGCTTCAAAGATCAAGCTGGACGAGAACTTCAAGTGGATACAGATGAAGTCACAACGACAAGTCTTTTTTCGTAATTAAGCATGACATCCGCTTTCATTTGCTTCAACTTATATTTTTTACTATTCTACTAGCGTATCCCCTGCCATGCAAGAGTTTTTGTATTGATAAGATAGGTTTCAGTCATAGTATGGAGGAAAAGAAAGTTTACTTGAAGACCGAGCATGGTTATATTTTCCATGCGGTTATACAATTCAGACGACTACACCTATTTTGGATGCAAAACATGGCGAGCACTATGCAAGACTTATGCATTTGAGCCTGGTATGGTTATCACCTTTGATATTCGTCCAAAGATGATATTGAAGGTAATACCGACATCTAGGTCAATGTGCAAATGCCTCCAGCTTATACCATTATGTAAGTTTCTCAACCATATTTATGTCTTTGATATTGTTTATTCAAAATAATTGACAACTAATTTGTATTGTCACTTATTTCCGCAAGCAAACATGTCCAGTAGCTTGGTAGACAGGACCAGATATCGTCTCCGGGCTGAACTCAACTGTGAGGAGCTCACCATTATGTTTCATGGCTTGAGGATCTTGATACTGTCAAGACAAATTTTCTTCGTGCATTTAGAAATCTTAGTACTGAAAATGTGCGACCCATAGTGTTCATAATGAACTACGGTCACATCCATTTAGGAAGGATGGTAAGATTTTTACTTTTATCCTCATTGCATCTTTTCCATACATTATTTTTGAAGCTAAACTTCATTGCTAAGTATGTTACCATACGATGTTCTTCAACAGGGACTCCCGATGAATGTTGTGCCTTATGGGATCGAGACTAAAGGTGTCATGAGTATTGTCAACTTACGGCCAAGATATCCTACAGCTTACTTTAGTGCATTCAAGATTAGCGACGGATGCTTAATAGTGCAAGACTGGACCAAATATGTGTTGGGGAGCGCAGAGAAGTACTAGGGAGCAGCAACCAGAGACGCCTTCCACGATTAGGAGACAGTTCATCTGCATGCTTCAACTTGATCAAGGAGGAGAGCTATACATGTTTTATGTTCTTTACCTAAGAGAGAGCAGCAGGAGTGAGTAGCAGGAGTGAGTAGTGGCTAGAAATGAGTTTCAGGATGATGATGTGCTACACTATTACTATGATGATAAAATAGCTAGTGTTCGTGGTAATGACTATGATGTTTATTATTAGCTAGTGTTAGTGGTGATTAAATAAATAATGTTGATGGTAATGACCATGATGATGATTAAATATCTTGTCTCAAGGGATTAGATTCAAGTGGAGGCAACATGTGGTGCACATCGAAAGTACTACTAATCCAAAGTAGATCAAGTTTGGATTAGTAGTATACTTTTGACATGCACCACATATTGCCTCCACTTGAACCTAATCCACCTTCATTTAATACACTGTTATGGACATAATGATGTAAACCTCATAACAGCTGGTATTGTACCAATATTTGTATGATGGCGCATAAATACACTAAAAATAAAAAAATTATAAAAACAATACTAGTAGCGATGGGTGGGAAACACGCTGCAAGTAGATAACTTAGCAGTAGCGCTATAGTAAACAAGCGCTGCAGCTATTTGTACTAGCAGTAGCGCATGATGGCACGCGTTACTGCTAAGCATTAGCTGTAGCGCCTTATTAGTAGCGCGGCTTACCGCGCTACTAGTAGGCACAAAACACGCGCTACTGCTAGGGTTTTCCCTAGTAGTGCAAGATTAAATGTTGGTTAACATGGCAAGAGGTGAAGCATAATTAAACTACATATTTAGGCAAGTTTTAATGAGGCCGGAAACACAAACAACACTTCCGGAAAATCCCCATGTTATTTAGCAATTTAAAGCAAGCAACAATTTTAAACATTTTAATTGTTATTATCATGATGCGGATGACATATGCAAGTTTTATGCAATTTTTATGAAAATGTTGACATGGGCATGATAAGGAGCATTTGGTCACCATGGCGGAACGAAAAGGGTGCCACGGCGGCGAAACAAAAATGGTGCCACGGCAACATATCCGAAAATGATGCCACAGCAACATATCCGAAAATGATGCCACGACAACATATCGGTTCCGGTAGCTCACGGAGATACCGGTGCAAAAGGAGGCGTGCGGATGTGCGCAACATGCTAGAGATGGTGGGGTGCTCCCGACTACCGGGTTCCCACGGGACAGTGGCATGGCAAAAGAGGGACATGCACGAAACAAACGGGCACGGTGCAAACAAGGACATCTCATTCAACACATGCATTCGGCAGTCGTCTCGGCTGTTATACCTTCTAAGCGTGCATTTTCGGAGCGGGTCGAGTTGTCGAGGGAAGTAGTGGTACACGGGCCGACGGTAGTGGTACATCTCGTAGATGTTCACGAGCCGTAGTGGAGGTAGACGTTCACGGGTCGTCGTGGGAAGTAGTCGTACAAGGCATAGTGGAAGTCGTTGTTCACGTGGCGACGGTAGTTGAACACGTTTTCGTAGATGTTCAAGTCGACGGTAGTGGTACACGCGACGTTGGGGTACTTGTCGGTCCGGTCTTGGCGGTGTAGATGTACACGAGGTCCTGCCCGGGGATGGTCTTGACCTTGGTAGTGATTCGAAACGGAGCCTTGCGGAGACAACCCAACGAAGCATGCTGCAGTTGAAGGGCATGGGTCTTCTTCCCGCAAGGAACAAAAAAAATGGAGGCGGCTGCAGCTGATGCGGACGCAGGATGCAGGGGCGCGGTCAACGCAAGGCGAGGCGCTCGTTGACGAGAGGAAGCAGGCGGCAGAGGCGCAACAGCAGGTCGACACCGCGGGGGCGAGGCGGCGCTACACTTGGCGCAATCTCCGATGAAGGCGGCGCCGCTTGAGGCGGGGTCGGGCTGCGGGTGAGGCAGTGGCGCCATGGACGAAGGGAGCATCAGCTCGGGGAGGAGGCCGAGCGCTATGGCACAGGAGAGGAAGGGAGGCGGCAGCGGGGATGGCTGCGGGCGCCATGGTGGGCTCGCGGTGGAGGCAGGGAAGGAGAAGCAGGGCGCGGCGAGATGCGGGTGGCCGGCGAGGAGGTGGAGGTGCGAGGCGGTGGGGTCGCGCTCGAGCAAATCGGGTGCGGGCGCGTTGAGGTCACCAATGTACGGCAGGGCCCCGGCGGGGCGATGATGGCGCTGGAGGGACGGGGCAAGGGAGCGAGGGGGATCGAGGGCTGCGCGGCTCCTGCGTGCAGGATCGAGCGAGAGAGATGGGGGATCGGGGCTGCACGAGTGGGATCGGGAAAGTGGCGGCGCAGGGAGAGAGCAGGGTGCGGGCTAGGGTTACAGCTGGGGTTAGGTGGGCTGACCTGCTGGGAGGCCCAATTGGCCAGCTGGGCTTGTCTCTCTCTCTTATTTTCTAAAATAGAAAATAACAAAGAAGAAAAGAAGAAGGAAGGAGGTGTTGGGAAGAAGTTGGACACGCGGATAATTTTCCCGAACTCACAAAAATAAGCTTGATCCAAGAAAAATGGCGGGGACATGATTGCAGGAAATTAAATTCAAACTCATTTGAAATTCAAATGGGTTTGAACTAGGACTAGGTTTTTGAAGTGGCCAAAAATGTTGAGATTAATGGTGGAGCTCCGGAAAATGACGAAATAATTTATGGGCAAGTACCAAACTTGAAGCAGAAAAGGAACGAAATTATTTTGCAAGTGTGTTTTCGTGAATTCCAAAAATGGAATATTTATTATAGCTCTCTAAAAAACGAGAGGATATGTTTTAAAGAGAATCACCATGTGAATTCCCTCGATTTAAATGGATCAAAGATCCATGCCATTTATTTAGTTGAGTTGCAAAAGATTAATGACATGATGGCATGATGACATGATGCAATGCAAAAATAAAAAGGGCAGGCACAAATGAAACACACGGCAAAACCCGGAATATATGGAAGTCTTCTGGACCGTCGGTCTCGGGGCGTTACATCTCCAATCCCACTTTAACCAAATTTAGCATCAAGATCTAAAAACTCCGAATTCTTGGGACGCCTTCAAACTAAAGTTGACTCATCTCCATTCCCATTATTATCAAGATTCATATTGCAAAACAAAGATCTAATAGGAGACACATCAATAACTTTAAGATCTTCATCATTATTTTCATTGAAACTAGAAGAACGTGCCTTTACAAATCAATCTTTCTTAGCACGCAATCTAGCGGTTCTTTCCTTGCACTCATCAATGGAAATCCTCATTCCTTTGAGAGACTCATTGATATCATGCTTAGGAGGAGAAGATCTAAGTTTGAGAGAATCAACATCAAGCGAAAGTCTATCAACGTTCCTAGCCAAATCATCAAGTTTGAGCAATTTTTCTTCAAGCAAAGCATTAAAATTATTTTGAGAAATCATAAATTCTTTCACACTATTCTCAAAATCAGAGGGCATCTTATTAAAATTACCATAAGAATTATTGTAGGAATTTCCATAATTATTAGAGGAATTAACTAGGGAACGGTCTAGAATTAAAGTTTCCTCTATAAGCATTGTTTCCAAAACTATTCTTACCAACAAAATTCACATGTTTAGATTCATTATTATTCTCAATCAAAGTAGACAAAGGCATATCATTGGGATCAAGAGGAGTATTTTTAGTAGCAAAAATCTTCATAATTCATCCATCTTTCCAATCAAAACATTAATTTCTTCTATGGCATGCACTTCTTTACTAGAAGATCTTTCGGTGTGCCATTGAGAATAATTAGCCATAATATTATCAAGAAGTTTTGTAGCATCCGCTAACGTGATTTCCTTAAACGTGCCTCCCACGGCCGAATCTAAAAGATTTCTAGAAGCAAAGTTCAAACAGGCATAAATGATCATCCATAAATTCAAACCATGAGTAGGGCAATTGTGAATCATCAATTTCATTCTTTCCCAAGATTGGGCAACATGCTCATGATCAAGTTGTTTAAAATTCATAATATCGTTCCTAAAAGTGATGATCTTAGCGGGAGGGAAATACTTAGAGATAAAAGCATCTTTGCACTTGTTCCAAGAATCAATACTATTTTTAGGCAAAGACGAAAACCAAAATTTAGCACGAACTCTAAGAGAAAACGAAAATAACTTCAATTTAACAATATCATTACCATATCTTTCTTCTTTTGCATATCACACAAATCAACAAAGTTGTTTAGATGAGTAGCGGCATCTTCACAAGGAAGGCCGGCAAATTGATCTTTCATTACAAGATTCAGCAAAGCAGTATTGATTTCACAAGACTCAACATCATTAAGAGGAGCAATCGGAGTACTATGGAAATCATTATTATTGGTATTGGAGAAATCACGCAATTTGGTATTATCTTGCGCCATGGCAACAAGTAATCCAACACGCAAGCAAATAGAAAAAGGCAAACGAAAAAGAGAGAGAGATTGGGAAAGAGAGGGCAAATAAAACGGCAAGGGTGAAGTGGGGGAGAGGAAAACGAGAGGCAAATGGCAAATAATGTAAATGAGAGGGAGATGACTTTGTGATGGGTACTTGGTATGTCTTGACTTGAGCGAAGACCTCCCCGGCAACGGCGCCAGAAATCGCACGTTGGCGGGAGGTCGAATCTTGACTTGACTTGGTGGAAGCCTCCCCGGCAACGGCGCCAGAAATCCTTGCTACGTCTTGAGCTTGCGTTGGTTTTCCTTGAAGAGGAAAGGGTGATGCAGCAATAGTAGCGTAAGTATTTTCCTCAGTTTTTGAGAACCAAGGTATCAATCCAGTAGGAGGCTCCTCAAAAGTCCCATGCACCTACACAAACAAACAAAGAACTCGCAACCAACGCAATAAAGGGGTTGTCAATCCCTTCACGGCCACTTGCGAAAGTGAGATCTGATAGACATAGTATGATAAGATAAATATATTTTTGGTATTTTATAATATAGATGCAAAAATTAAAGATGCAAATAAAAGTAGATTGAAAGCTTATATGATAAAAGATAGACCCGGGGGCCATAGGTTTCACTAGTGGCTTCTCTCAAGATAGCATAAGTATTACGGTGGGTGAACAAATTACTGTCGAGCAATTGATAGAAAAGCGAATAATTATGAGATTATCTAGGCATGATCATGTATGTAGGCATCACGTCCGTGACAAGTAGACCAACTCCTGCCTGCATCTACTACTATTACTCCACACATCGACCACTATCCAGCATGCATCTAGAGTATTAAGTTCATAAGAACAGAGTAACGCATTAAGAAAGATTACATGGTGTAGAGGGATAAACTCAAGCAATATGATATAAACCCCATCTTTTTATCCTCGATGGCAACAATACAATACGTGCCTTGCTACCCTTTCTGTCGCTGGGTAAGGACACTGCAAGATTGAACCCAAAGCTAAGCACTTCTCCCATGGCAAGAATGATCAATCTAGTAGGCCAAACCAAACTGATAATTCAAAGAGACTTGCAAAGATAACTCAATCATACATAAAATATTCAGAGGAGATTCAAATATTATTCATAGATAAACTTGATCATAAACCCACAATTCATTGGGTCTCGACAAACACACCGCAAAAAGAGTTTACATCGAATAGATCTCCACAAGAGAGGGGGAGAACATTGTATTGAGATCCAGAAAGAGAGAAGAAGCCATCTAGCTAATAACTATGGACCCGAAGGTCTGTGGCAAACTACTCACAACTCATCGGAAGGGCTATGGTGTTGATGTAGAAGACCTCTGTGGTCGATTCCCCCTCCGGCGGAGCGCCGGCGAAGGCTCCAAGATGGGATCTCGCGGATACAGAAGGTTACGGCGGTGGAAATTGTGTTTTGTTGGCTCCCTGGATGTTTTCGGGGTACATAGGCATATATAGGAGGAAGAAGTACGTCGGTGGCTGCCCGAGGGGCCCACGAGACAGGGGGCGTGCCCTCCTATCTCGTGGCCGCCTCGGCTGCTTCTTGGCTTCCACTCCAAGTCCTCTGGATCACGTTCGTTCCAAAAATCACGCTCCTGAAGGTTTCATTCCGTTTGGACTCCGTTTGATATTCCTTTTCTTTGAAATACTGAAATAGGCAAAAAACAGCAATACGGGCTGGGCCTCCGGTTAGTATGTTAGTCCCAAAAATGATATAAATGTGTAAAATAAAGCCCATAAACATCCAAAAGGGGTCCTATAATAGCATGGAACAATCAAAAATTATAGATACGTTGGAGACGTATCACTGCCCCTGCTGTCACTGGGAAAGGACACCGCAAGATTGAACCCAAAGCTAAGCACTTCTCCCATTGGAAGAAAGATCAGTCTAGTAGGCCAAACCAAAATGATAATTCAAAGAGACTTGCAAAGATAACCAATCATACATAAAAGAATTTAGAGGAGATTCAAATATTTCTCATAGATAAACTTGATCATAAATCCACAATTCATCGGATCTCGACAAACACACCGCAAAAAGAGTTACATCAAATAGATCTCCAAGAAGATCGAGGAGAACTTTGTATTGAGATTCAAAGAGAGAGAAGAAGCCATCTAGCTAATAACTATGGACTCGAAGGTCTGTGGTAAACTACTCACAACTCATCAGAGAGGCTATGGTGTTGATGTAGAAGCCCTCCATGATCGATTCCCCCTCCGGCGGAGCGTCGGAAAAGGCTCCAAGATGGGATCTCACGGGTACTGAAGGTTGCGGTGGTGGAAATAGTGTTTCGTGGTGCTCCTTGATGTTTTTAGGCTATGCAAGTATATATAGGCGAAGGAGGTCGGCCAGGGAAGCCACGAGGGGCCCACGAGGGTGGGGGCGCCCCCACCCCCCTAGGGCACGCCCTAGACCCTCGAGGCCGCGTCGGCTGCTTCTTAACGTCCACTCCAAGTCTCTTGGATTGCATTTCTTCCAGAAAGATCGCTCCTGAAGGTTCATTCCGTTTGGACTCCATTTGATATTCTTTTTCTGCGAAACACTGAAATAGGCAAAAAAAACAACAATTTGGGTTGGGCCTCCGGTTAGTAGGTTAGTCCCAAAAATGATATAAAAGTGTATAGTAAAGCCCATAAACATCCAAAACGGGTAATATAATAGTATGGAACAATCAAAAATTATAGATATGTTGGAGACGTATCACATCACTATTTTTCTCAATCAAAGTAGACAAAGTCACATCATTAAAATCAATAGGAGCACTTTTATTAGCAACTAACTTCTTAAGAGCATCAACTTTTTCACTCAAAGATTTTATTTCTTCTATCGAATTGACTTTTTTACTAGTAGGAGCTCTTTCGGTATGCCATTGTGAGTAATTTGCCATAATATTGTCTAGAAATTTAGAAACTTCACCCAAAGTAATTTCCATAAAAGTACCTCCCATGGCCGAATCTAAAAGATTACGAGAAATAAAATTCAATCCTGCATAAAAAATTTGTATGATCATCCAAAGATTTAACCCATGAGTCGGGCAATTCCTTAGCATCAATTTCATCCTTTCCCAAGATTGTGCAACATGCTCATGTTCAAGTTGCTTGAAATTCATGATCTGGGTTCTAAGGGAAATAATTTTTGCGGGTGAAAAATACTTAGTGATAAAATCATCCTTGCACTTGTTCCAAGAATCGATATTATTGTGAGGCAAAGAAGAATTTTTTTTTTTTGCATGATCTCGCAAAGAAAACGGAAATAATTTCAACTTCACAACATCATTGTCAACATTTTTTTTCTTTTGCATATCGCATAATTCCACGAATGTGTTAAGATGGGACGCAGCATCCTCATTAGGAGTACCGGCAAATTGATCTTTCATGACAAGATTCAGCAAAGCAGTATTAATATCACAAGACTCCGCACTAGTGGCGGGAGGAGCAATTGGAGTGCTAATAAAATCATTGTTGTTGGTATTTGAGAAATCACACAACTTGGTGTTCTCTTGAGTCGTGATGACTACGCAACAAGATTGCACTCAGAAACAGATCTAACGAGAAAAAGGTGAACGAAAAAAGAGGGCGCATAAAACAACAAATTTTTGTGAAGTGGGGGAGAGGAAAACAAGAGGGAAATGGAAAATAATGTAAATTACGATGAGATGAGATTTGTGGTTAGGAACCTAGTTGATGTTGAAGATCCTCCCCGGCAACGGCACCAGAAATTCCTTTGGTATCTGCTAGAACTATGTCGGTATTTCCCCTAAGAGGAAGGGATGATGCAGTATAGCGACGGTAGGTATTTCCCTCAGTGATGAGACCAAGGTTATCGAACCATTAGGAGAACCTCCTCACACCATGTAAACAGCACCTGCAGACAAATAACAAATACTCGCAACCCGACGTGTTAAAGGGGTTGTCAATCCCTTTCGGGTAGGACGCCTCAAGGTAGGCAAATAACGTGAGGTAAAAGTGGTAGATAGGATAAATAGATCGCGGAACAAATAAATTGCAGCAAGGAATTTTTGTATTATTGGTTTAATAGATTTGAAAATAAATGCAAAGGAAAATAGATCGCAAAGAAAAATATGATGAAAAGAGACCCGGGGGCCGTAGGTTTCACTAGTGGCTTCTCTCGAGAAAAATAATAAACGGTGGGAAAACAATTATTGTTGGGCAATTGATAGATCTTCAAATAATCATGACGATATCCAGGCAATGATAATTATATAGGCATCATGTCCAAGATTAGTAGACCGACTCCTGCCTGCATCTACTACTATTACTCCACACATCGGCCGCTATCCAGCATGCATCTAGTGTATCAAGTTCATCAAAAAACAGAGTAATGCAATAAGAACAATGACCTGATGTAGACGGGGTCAGTTTATCTATTTTCTTACATATAGACCCCATCTTGTTATCCTTAGTAGCAATGATACATACGTGTCGGTTCCCCTACTGTCACTGGGATCAAACACCGTAAGATTGAACCCACTAAAAAGCACCTCTTCTCATTGCAAGATAAATAGATCAAGTTGGCCAAACAAAATCCAAATATCAGAGAAGAAATACGAGGCTATAAGCAATCATGCATATAAAAGGTCAAAGAAGACTCAAGTAACTTTCATGGATAAAAACATAGATCTGATCATAAACTCAAAGTTCATCGGATCCCAACGAACACACCGCAAAAAGGCTTACATCATATGGATCTCCAAGAGAGCATTGTGTTGATAATCAAGAGAGAGAGAGAGAGGAAGTCATCTAGCTACTAACTACGGACCCGTAGGTCTACAAAAAACTACTCACGCATCATCGGAGAGGCACCAATGGAAGTGGTGAACCCCTCTGAGATGGTGTCTAGATTGGATCTGGTGGTTTTGGACTCTGCGGCAGCTGGAATTGATTTTTGTCAACTCCCCGAGGGTTTCTGGAATATTGGGGTATTTATAGATCAAAGAGGTGGTTCAGGGGGCACCCGCGGTGGGCAAAACCCGCCAAGGCGCGCCTGGGCCTCCTAGCACGCCCTGGTGGGTGCTACTCCCCTTGAGCCACCCCAGGTGCTTTCTTGGCCCACTGGATGTCTTCTGTCGCAAAAAATCCTCTAGGAGTCTTGCTGCGTTTGGAGTCCGTTTGATATTGATTTCCTGCGATGTAAAAACATGTAGAAAACAACAACTGGCATTGGGCACTATGTCAATAGGTTAGTACCAAAACGTGATATAAAATGACTACAAAATGGTTGCAAAACATCCAAGAATGATAATATAACAGCATGGAGAATAAAAATTTATGGATACATTGGAGACATATCACTTGGATCCTACTTCGTTCCTGCTATAGTTTGGCACATGCAGTGGTTTTAGGTCATTGTGGCTTCGGGCTCGAGCCAAAGTAGGCATAGATCTGGCCAAGGGGGCCTGGATTCTTGGGGGGTAGGGTCCGAGCGGCTTCTGTGATGGCTGCTGATGGATTTATTTTATATGTGTTTTAGAGCCCATTTGTTCATATTATCTTCATATATCATGCCCCATTGAGCCATCTACATGTCCATTATGCATAATTTCCCGTACCTACTCTTTTCACTGCAAGCATTGGATAATCTTTAGTCTTTGTTAGTTTTTATTATTTTGTTTGTTTTTGTGTATTTTGTAGGTGATGTGAAACTCCCATGGACTTAGCACAATGAAAGGGATCAAAATGAAGGACTTTCAGGCACCATACTAAGGCATTTTGGAGTGTCAAAAATGATAATAATATATTCAAAGTGCTCAAAATGAAGATCTAGTACCACAGGTGCAACGGCGCCGTTCATACCAATCCCACGAGACCAAAAACGTCAAAAATTGAGGTTGCAAAAAGAAATGGCGGCCATTCTACTAAATGGGTCCACAATGTTGACAATGCATGGTACAACTGCACTAGGTCATACCACACCCAGAAAAGCCCGAAATTGCCCAGATCAAACTCAATTCTTTGTGGATTTCATGCCCGTCTATTCGTACTGTTTCTTTTGTCCACCAAGGAATGTTTTGGGAAAGGTTCTAGCTCATCTAGAGCCCTTGGGGTCAAGGAAGAGGATTTACATCCACGGAGGAGACCCATGGAGGCATGCTATATGGCAATAATCATCCACTATCCATCGCTCCCATGTCCAGCCACCGTCCAAATCAAGGGGCACTTGGGGGTTGTGTTGGGGAACGTTGCAGAAAATAAAAAATTTCTACGCTTCACCAAGATCAATCTATGGAGTCATCTAGCAACGAGAGAGAGGAGTGCATCTACATACCCTTGTAGATCGCGCGCGGAAGCGTTCAAGAGATTGGGGTTGAGGGAGTCGTACTCGTCGTGATCCAAATCACCGGAGATCCTAGCGCCGAACAGACGGCACCTCCGCCTTCAACACACGTACGGTTGGGAAGACATCTCCTCCTTCTTGATCCAGCAAGGGGGAAGGAGAGGTTGATGGAGATCCAGCAGCACGACGGCGTGGTGGTGGATGCAGCAGCGATCTCGGCAGGGCTTCGCCAAGCACTACGAGAGGGAGAGGTGTCACGGGAGGGAGAGGGAGGCGCCGGGGGCTAGGGTGCGGCTTCCCTCCCTCCCCCCTCTTAATATAGGGCCCTTAGGGGGGGCGCCGGCCCTAGGAGATCCAATCTCCAAGGGGGGGCGGCGGCCAAGGGGGTGGCTTGCCCCCCAAGGCAAGTGAGGCGCCCCCCACCCCTAGGGTTTCCAACCCTAGGCGTAGGGGGGCCCAAGGGGGGGGCGCACCAGCCCACCAGGGGCTGGTTCCCCTCCCACTTCAGCCCATGGGGCCCTCCGGGATAGGTGGCCCCACCCGCTGGACCCCCGGGACCCTTCCGGTGGTCCCTGTACAATACCGGCGACCCCCGAAACTTTCCCGATGGTCGAAACTGAACTTCCTATATATAAATCTTCACCTCCGGACCATTACGAAACTCCTCGTGATGTCCGGGATCTCATCCGGGACTCCGAACAACTTTTGGGTTACTGCATACTAATATCTCAACAACGCTAGCATCACCGAACCTTAAGTGTGTAGACCCTACGGGTTCGGGAGACATGCATACATGACCGAGACGCCTCTCCGGTCAATAACCAACAACGGGATCTGGATACCCATGTTGGCTCCCACATGCTCCTCCATGATCTCATCGGATGAACCACGATGTCGAGGATTCAATCAATCCCGTATACAATTCCCTTTGTAAATCGGTACGTTACTTGCCCGAGATTCGATCGTCGGTATCCCAATACCTCATTTAATCTCGTTACCGGCAAGTCACTTTACTCGTACCGTAATGCATGATCCCGTGACCAGACACTTGGTCACATTGAGCTCATTATGGTGATGCATTACCGAGTGGGCCCAGAGATACCTCTCCGTCATACGGAGTGAGAAATCCCTGTCTCTATTCGTGCCAACCCAACAGACACTTTCAGAGATACCCGTAGTGCACCTTTATAGTCACCCATTTACGATGTGACGTTTGGCACACCCAAAGCACTCCTACGGTATCCGGGAGTTGCAGAATCTCATTGTCTAAGGAAATGATACTTGACATTTGGAAAAGCTCTAGCGAAACGAACTACACGATCTTTGTGCTATGCTTAGGATTGGGTCTTGTCCATCGCATCATTCTCCTAATGATGTGATCCCGTTATCAATGACATCCAATGTCCATAGTCAGGAAACCATGACTATCTGTTGATCAACGAGCTAGTCAACTAGAGGCTCACTAGGGACTTGTTGTGGTCTATGTATTCACACACGATTACGATTTCCGGTTAATACAATTATAGCATGAACAATAGACAATTATCATGAACAAAGAGATATAATAATAACCATTTTATTATTGCCTCTAGGGCATATTTCCAACAGTCTCCCACTTGCACTAGAGTCAATAATCTAGTTACATTGTGATGTATCGAATACCCATTGCGTTCTAGTGTTGATCATGTTTTGCTCTAGGGAGAGGTTTAGTCAATGGATCTGCTACATTCAGGTCCGTATGTACTTTACAAATATCTATATCTCCATCTTGAACATTTTCATGAATGGAGTTGAAGCGACGCTTGATGTGCCTAGTCTTCTTGTGAAACCTAGCTCCTTGGCAAGTGCAATAGCTCCAGTGTTGTCACAGAAGAGTGTGATCGGCCCCGACGCATTGGGTATGACTCCTAGGTCGGTGATGAACTCCTTCACCCAGATTGCTTCATGCGCTGCCTCCGAGGCTGCCATGTACTCTGCTTCACATGTAGATCCCGCCATGACGCTTTGCTTGCAACTGCACCAGCTTACTGCCCCACCATTCAAAATATACACGTATCTGGTTTGTGACTTAGAGTCATCCAGATCTGTGTCGAAGCTAGCGTCGACGTAACCCTTTACGATGAGCTCTTCGTCACCTCCATATACGAGAAACATATCCTTAGTCCTTTTCAGGTACTTTAGGATGTTCTTCACCGCTGTCCAGTGTTCCATGCCGGGATTACTTTGGTACCTTCCTACCAAACTTACGGCAAGGTTTATATCAGGTCTGGTACAGGTCATGGCATACATGATAGACCCTATGGCTGAGGCATAGGGGACGACACTCATCTTTTCTCTATCTTCTGCCGTGGTCGGACATTGAGCCGAGCTCAATTTCACACCTTGCAACACAGGCAAGAACCCCTTCTTGGACTGATCCATATTGAACTTCTTCAATATCTTATCAAGGTATGTGCTTTGTGAAAGACCTATGAGGCGTCTCGATCTATCTCTTTAGATTTTGATGCCTAATATATAAGCAGCTTCTCCAAGGTCCTTCATTGAAAAACACTTATTCAAGTAGGCCTTAATGCTGTCCAAAATCTCTATATCATTTCCCATCAAAAGTATGTCATCCACATATAATATGAGAAATGCTACAGAGCTCCCACTCACTTTCTTGTAAACGCAGGCTTCTCCATAAGTCTGCATAAACCCAAATGCTTTGATCATTTCATTAAAGCGAATTTTCCAACTCCGAGATGCTTGCACCAGCCCATAGATGGAGCGCTGGAGCTTGCATACCTTGTTAGCATTCTTAGGATCGACAAAACCTTCGGCTGCATCATATACAGTTCTTCCTTAAGATGGCCGTTAAGGAATGTCGTTTTGACGTCCATTTGCCATATCTCATAATCATAGTATGCGGCAATTGCTAACATGATTCGAACGGACTTTAGCTTCGCTACGGGAGAAAAGGTCTCATCGTAGTCAACCCCTTGAACTTGTTGATAACCCTTAGCAACAAGTCGAGCTTTATAAATGGTAACATTACCATCCGCGTCCGTCTTCTTCTTAAAGATCCATTTGTTTTCTATCACTCGCCGATCATCGGGCAAGTCTGTCAAAGTCCACACTTTGTTTTCATACATGGATCCTATCTCGGATTGAATGGATTCAAGCCATTTGTTGGAATCTGGGCTCGCCATTGCTTCTTCATAGTTCGAAGGTTCAACGTTGTCTAACAACATGATTTCCAGGACAGGGTTGCCATACCACTCTGGTGTGGAACGTGTCCTCGTGGACCTATGAAGTTCAGTAGGAGCTTGATCCGAAATACCTTTACCATCATCATTAACTTCCTCTCTATTCGGTGCAGTCACCACAGGAACATCTTCCTGAGCTGCGCTACTTACCGGTTCAAGAGGCAGTACTTTATCAAGTTCCACTTTCCTCCCACTTACTTCTTTCGAGAGAAACTCTTTCTCCAGAAAGGATCCGTTCTTAGCAACAAAGACCTTGCCTTCGGATCTGAGGTAGAAGGTATACCCAATGGTTTCCTTAGGGTATCCTATGAAGACGCATTTTTCCGACTTGGGTTCGAGCTTTTCAGGTTGAAGTTTCTTGACATAAGCATCGCATCCCCAAACTTTTAGAAACAACAACTTAGGTTTCTTCCCAAACCATAATTCATACGGTGTCGTCTCAACGGATTTCGACGGAGCCCTATTTAAAGTGAATGCGACAGTCTCTAAAGCATAGCCCCAAAATGAGAGCGGTAGATCGGTAAGAGACATCATAGATTGCACCATATCTAATAGAGTGCAATTACGACATTCAGACACACCATTTCACTGAGGTGTTCCAGGCGGCGTGAGTTGTGAAACGATTCCACATTTCCTTAAGTGCGTACCAAATTGGTGACTTAAATATTCTCCCCCACGATCTGATCGTAAGAACTTTATCTTTCGGTCACGTTGATTCTCTACCTCATTCTGAAAGTCCTTGAACTTTTCAAAGGTCTTAGACTTGTGTTTCATCAAGTAGACATACCCATATCTACTCAAGTCATCAGTGAGAGTGAGAACATAATGATAGCCTCCGCGAGCCTCAACACTCATTGGACCGCACACATTAGTATGTATGATTTCCAATAAGTTGGTTGCTCGCTCCATTGTTCCGGAGAACGGAGTCTTGGTCATTTTGCCCATGAGGCATGGTTTGCATGTGTCAAACGATTCATAATCTAGAGACTCTAAAAGTCCATCAGCATGGAGCTTCTTCATGCGCTTGACACCAATGTGACCAAGGCGGTAGTGCCACAAGTATGTGGGACTATTGTTATCAACCTTACATCTTTTGGTATTCACACTATGAATATGCGTAACATCACGTTCGAGATTCATTAAGAATAAACCATTGACCAGCGGGGCATGACCATAAAACATATCTCTCATATAAATAGAACAACCATTATTCTCGGATTTAAATGAGTAGCCATCTCGCATTAAACGAGATCCAGATACAATGTTCATGCTCAAAGCTGACACTAAATAACAATTATTGAGGTTTAAAACTAATCCCGTAGGTAAATGTAGAGGTAGCGTGCCGACGGCGATCACATCGACCTTGGAACCATTCCCGACGCGCAACATCACCTCGTCCTTCGCCAGTCTCCGCTTATTCCGCAGCTCTTGCTTTGAGTTACAGATATGAGCAAACGCACCGGTATCAAATACCCAGGAGTTACTACGAGTGCTGGTACGGTACACATCAATAACATGTATATCACATATACCTTTGGTGTTGCCGGCCTTCTTGTCCGCTAAGTACTTGGGGCAGTTCCGCTTCCAGTGACCACTTTCCTTGCAATAAAAGCACTCGGTCTCGGGCTTGGGTCCATTCTTTGACTTCTTCCCGCAATCGGCTTACCGGGCGCGGCAACTCCCTTGCCGTCCTTCTTGAAGTTCTTCTTACCCTTGCCTTTCTTGAACTTAGTGGTTTTATTCACCATCAACACTTGATGTTCCTTTTTGATCTCTACCTCGGCTGATTTCAGCATTGAATATACCTCAGGAATGGTCTTTTCCATCCCCTGCATATTGAAGTTCATCACAAAGCTCTTGTAGCTCGAGGAAGCGATCAAGGATTCTGTCAATGACCAAGTCATCCGGAGATTAACTCCCAGGTGAGTCAGCGGTTGTGCAACCTGGACATTTTGAGTATGTGCTCACCGACGAACTATTTCCCTCCATTTTACAGCTGAAGAACTTGTCGGAGACTTCATATCTCTCGACCCGGGCATGAGCTTGGAAAACCATTTTCAGCTCTTCGAACATCTCATATGCTCTGTGTTGCTCAAAACGCATTTGGAGCCCCGGTTCTAAGCTGTAAAGCATGCCGCACTGAACGAGGGAGTAATCATCAGCTCAAGACTGCCAAGCATTCATAACGTCTTGGTTCTCTGGGATTGGTGATTCACCTAGCGGTGCTTCTAGGACATAATCTTTCTTGGCAGCTATGAGGATGATCCTCAGGTTCCGGACCCAGTCCGTATAGTTGCTGCCATCATCTTTCAGCTTGGTTTTCTCTAGGAACGCGTTGAAGTTGAGGGCAACATTAGCGTGGGCCATTTGATCTACAAGACATATTGTAAAGATTTCATACTAAGTTCATGATAATTAAGTTCATCTAATCAAATTATTCAGTGAACTCCCACTCAGACAGACATCCCTCTAGTCATCTAAGTGAAACATGATCCGAGTCAACTAGGCCGTGTCCGATCATCACGTGAGACGGACTAGTCATCATCGGTGAACATCTTCATGTTGATCGTATCTTCTATACGACTCATGCTCGACCTTTCAGTCTTCCGTGTTCCGAGGCCATGTCTGTACATGCTAGGCTCGTCAAGTCAACCTAAGTGTATTGCGTGTGTAAATCTGGCTTACACCCGTTGTATTCGAATGTTAGGATCTATCACACCCGATCATCACGTGGTGCTTCAAAACAACGAACCTTCGCAATGGTGCACAGTTAGGGAGAACACTTTCTTGAAATTATTACGAGGGATCATCTTATTTAAGCTACCGTTGTTCTAATCAAATAAGATGTAAAACATGGTAAACATCACATGCAATCAAATAGTGACATGATATGGCCAATATCATATTGCTCCTTTGATCTCCATCTTCGGGGCGCCATGATCATCTTCGTCACCGGCATGACACCATGATCTCCATCATCATGGTCTCCATCATTGTGTCTTCATGAAGTTGTCACGCCAACGACTACTTCTACTTCTATGGCTAACACGTTTAGCAATAAAGTAAAGTAATTTACATGGCGTTCTTCAATGACACGTAGGTCAAATAAAGACAACTCCTACGGTTCATGCCGGTTGTCATACTCATCAACATGCAAGTCGTGATTCCTATTACAAGAACATGATCAATCTCATACATCACATATATCATTCATCACATCCTTTTAGCCATATCTAATCACAAGGCATATGCTGCAAAAACAAGTTAGACGTCCTCTAATTGTTGTTGCAAGTTTTTACGTGGCTTCTATAGGTTTCTAGCAAGAACATTTCTTACCTACGTAAAACCACAACGTGATATGCCAATTTCTATTTACCCTTCATAAGGACCCTTTTCATCGAATCCGCTCCAAATAAAGTGGGAGAGACAGACACCCGCTAGCCACCTTATGCAACTAGTGCATGTCAATCGGTGGAACCTGTCTCACGTAAGCGTACGTGTAAGGTCGGTCCGGGCCGCTTCATCCCACGATGCCGCCGAAGCAAGATAAGACTAGTAGTGGCAAGAAAATTGACAACATCTACGCCCACAACAAGTTTGTGTTGTACTCGGGCATAGTAACTACACATAGACCTAGCTCATGATGCCATTGTTGGGGAACGTTGCAGAAAATAAAAAATTTCTACGCTTCACCAAGATCAATCTATGGAATCATCTAGCAACGAGAGAGGGGAGTGCATCTACATACCCTTGTAGATCACGCACGGAAGCGTTCAAGAGAACGGGGTTGAGGGAGTCGTACTCGTCGTGATCCAAATCACCGGAGATCCTAGCGCCGAACGGATGGCACCTCCACGTTCAACACATGTACGGTTGGGAAGACGTCTCCTCCTTCTTGATCCAGCAAGGGGGAAGGAGAGGTTGATCGAGATCCAGCAGCACGACGGCGTGGTGGTGGATGCAGCAGCGATCTCGGCAGGTGTCGTGGATTTGTCACGGCAGATGTCCTTGTGAAAGGACTTAGTCGTGGAGCCATCGCTAAGGGGTTAACTTGAAGGGGTTAAAGCGGACACAAAGACACAAGGGTTTATACTAGTTTGGCCCCTTCGATGAAGGTAAAAGCCTATGTCTAGTTGTGATGGAATTGATGTGGTCTCGATGACTAGAGAGCAAACAAGCTTCGCCTAGGCCTCGAGTTGTTGTTGTCTGTCCTTGAACCGCCGCCGGGTCGTCCCCTTATATACATGGGTGACGCCCGTCGGTCCATAGAGTCCCAACCGGTTCATACTCGTATCCCGGTTGGTATCTCTCTATTCCTAACTTACAATACAAGTTTACATATCATGCCGGTTTACGGCTACAGTTTCTAAACCGACTACAGGCCTTGGGCCTTCATCTGCTTGATCACCTTTATACTACTAATGAAGTTAACCCGGCCCAGGTAGGCCGGTTCACGCCCAGTGGTAATATCCCCAACATTAGGCCCCAAATTGATTTGAACTGGTTCATGTCAATCCTTCACAAAAATCTTTGTCTTCAACATCTTCTGGAAATTGGTAAACCGCCATGTCGTCATCATCTCTGGTTGCTGTAAACCGACATGACGTCATCACGAAGTTTAACGTTTATGACGTCTTCTTTCATTAATAGATCTGCAATACCCAAAGCAGCAGCTCCACTTCCGAAATTTTTAGCTCCTGGATTCGCGCGCCTGACACACGTCCCCTGCCTTATAAATAGGACCGAAGGGTCATCTCCTTTTCTCCCCTTCGTCTCTTTCTCTTCGTCTTCCTCGCGTCGTCCGCCTCGGAGCTCCGCCGCCGCCGTTGACCTCTGCACCGTCTTGGGCCGCTGCATCAACCTGAACGCACCAGAGCACCGCGGTATCCTTCCGCGTCTTCCTCGATTCTGGTACGCCTTCTGTTCTTCTTAACATAGATCTGTTCTAGGGTTCGTGTTCTTGTCGTGTTCATAACTTGTTCATGCTCATACCCAGACTCCTGGATAGATCTGTGAAACCCTGCTCTAACTAGCAGTAGCTTTTTAGCACCCGCCTGTAGTTTCACACTCAAGTTTATAGATCTCATCCACATACCTGCCCATTGATTTACTTCCGTTCCGCTTTATCCTTTTGAATATTTTCTGTTTTTCTGAACTTGCTTCAGATCCATTGCTGCAATAAGACTTTGTGAAACCTGTTTCTGCATACTTAGCCATCCACAATTGCCTTCAATGTTTAGATCAGGCGGTTTAACTTAATATAGAAAAAGTTAGTAAACCGGTATACACCATTAGTCCCCTTGTTGAACCGCCAGAATTCTTTATCCATATGATCCCACCTCATAGAAATCCGGTTTACATGTACTGCCTCCGGTTTAACATTGTTCAGACCAGCACCTTCTTTTATCCAACATGTTCTTGAACCGGAATCACCTATTTCTTGTAGATCTTACTATGGCCAAACAAGTATATGAGTGCAACTGGGTTCCTTCTCGCGTCACAGAGACTCAACTGGATGATTTAGTCTTGATCGACGCTTTAGACAGCAAAGATACTATCCACTGGAGGGTTCCTGGTGATGAATGTCCTCCCACACCTCAAGAGGGAGAGGTTGTGATCTTTGCAGATCATCTAGCCCGGGGCTTCAAACCGCCCGGTTCTAAATTTTACCGGGATGTGTTAGCCAATTTTCAGCTCCGCTCGCAAGATATCGGCCCCAATTCTGTTACCAACCTATGTCATTTCCAAGTGCTCTCTGAGATATACCTTCAAGAGGAGCCTTCAGTTGAATTGTTTAGAGACTGCTTCCACTTAAACTGCGCCGCATGAATTTCTTGATGGCCCCAATACCGAATTGGGCGGTATGGCAATTCAGAAAAGAAAAGAGATCACTTATCCCCACACCAGACTACACAGTCACCCCAAGGAATGGAATGCAACATGGTTCTACTGCAAAGACACCTCCCCTGACAATGAAAATCCTTTGCCTCGCTTTCGTCCGGAGCGGCTCAGCAACACTCACCCCTTTCCACAAAGATTAAGTGCCAAGGATAGAAGTAAATATGCTCCGCAACTGTCCAAGCTCCAAGCCTTCATGGTCAATGGTTTAACAGGAATAGATCTTGCACGCTGTTGGATATCATGGAGCGTACTGCCTCTCAGCCGGCGCTCCGGTTTAATGTGCAAGTATACTGATAGCGTCGATGACCCACTCCGACACACTAAAATCCAGCTCTCCGATGACGAAGTCACAGATGCTGTGAAGAAAATGTTGAACGAACCGGAACACCTCTGCGCTCAAACCGGCTTGCTCCCCTTCTGCACTACCAACAAACCGCCAGCTGTAAGATTTTGCTTGTATTTTTTACTGAACCTGTTACTGCTATTTCTGTCTAACATAAACTGCTGTTTAACCAGGGGGATAATCCGTTTTGGAGCAAGAAGCTTCCGCAAGACAAACCGGAGAAAACAGAACGGTCAACCCGGCCAAAGACCAAGGTTATCAAGAAGCCGGCTCATAAAAGGAAAACCACCGCCTCATCTGATCCGGCTGTTGATGATGATGTGGGTAACTCGGACCTTGAGGTAGAACTCGATTCACTAGCTTACTTTTTACACGCCTTATTGATGATGATACTTGTCGGAGACGACGCTGAAGCGATAATGCTTGATGTTCTTTGAGGTAACTATTCTTTCTTCGATTCAGATCCTTTGCCTTTGCCAAAACTTCGCCAGGCAAACCGGAAAGTTAAATTTTCTCATCCTCTTTCTTACTTGGATTCCAAATTTCTTATGAAGACTCAGCAACATGAAGCTCGCTGCACAACCCGGCACAGCGGCCAGGTAGTTACCTCCGCTCGAAAACGCCGCTCCGAGGTCTCCGACCTTTTTATTAATTTATATCCTAAAGCGGGTTTCATCCGTCAACCTCTTAATCCGTCCGACTCCGATTACTAGGTTACTTCTCATTCATCCTCTGGTGAATCGTCGGCCACTCAGCTACCACCACTGAAAACGGTTCTTGGGTAAGCTAGACTGAACATATGCTTCTGGTATACTATGTTATAACTTATGTGTTCCTTGACTCCTTGTTTCTCTTTCAGGGCAAAACCCAAACCGAGCAAGAAAGCCCGTCTGGATAAAGCGTCCGAGGAAGATATTGCCCCTGAACAGGATAAAGCACCAGATCTTGAAGCGTTTGTTTATGAAGATGTTCCCAGTGACCCTCCTTTGCATGATGACGCTGTTACTGAGAAGAGGCCTATCAATACTTTAGTCCCTATTGACCAACCTACCAGCCCCGTCCGGATTGAAAAATCCTGCAGTCCTTCAAGACCTGCTGATAAACCGGTAGCACCAACGCAAACCGGCGAGTCCAAGGATGATGATGTTGTAATTACCGGCGTAGGGCGCTTTGAACCAGGGAATCCTGTCGCTTTAGCTAAGCATACTGTGAAAGAAGATTCTTCTGCCATGAACAAAGGCAAATGGGATGTTGATCTAGAAACATATGCTGCTTTGAGTGCCCAAGATCTTCATTTTGGTTACTTGAACCGGCTATATACTGGTCGTGACTGTGAAGCTGGTCTGGTAAAGATGATGAGAGATAAATTTGAGGTAACTTCCTTGTGCTTCTTCTTTCTGTAATTACTGACACTCTATTAATCCTCCTAGCCCCCAAGGGCCGGTTTGTAACCTTCTTCAAACCGGGACTTGAATACAGTCCTCAATACTTTGAAATTCATCAATGTAGCCCCCAAGGGCCGGTTTAACTTAGTATAGTTAAACCGGGACTCCAATAAAGATTCTAACATCAGAACATAATTGAGCAAATAGCCATTAGCCCCCAAGTGCCAAGTTGAATACCTGTATTGAGCTTGGGACTTTGCTATTTAGTAATAAATGAAGATTGAAGATGCATTAGCCCCCCAAGTATCAAGCGTATAACTTGTTATGTGGTTGGTACTTCAAATTCTTGTACCGTTTGTTGAAAACCAAGTACTGTCTTGATGCAGGCTGAAGTGAGGCTCAAAGAGGACCGGATTACTGATCTGCAAGAAACTTTGAAAACCCAACAAGCCGAAACCGACCAAGCAAGGGAGGAATTAACTAGCGCTTTGAGCATCACGGAACAGCTGAAGGAGGGTTTCAAAAAGGAGCGGGCTGACTGGGCCACTGAGAGGGCCGCTTTAATAAAGAGAGCTGAAAATGCTGAAGCTGCCCTTAAACCGGTGGTAGATGAGCTGACCACCGTAAAGCGGCAAGTGCATGCCATGACCGCTGCTATCTTTGGTAAGTTCCTTTGGGTTTCTTTGACAACTTTGGCTTTCTTATAATAGCTCCGGTTTATGATCGTTCCTGTATTGTTACAGGTACACGCATTGGTCACTTAGGGTTAGATGTTCGGAAGAAGCTGAAGGCTGCCTACACCTTAATTGAACAGTTGTATACCGGAGTGCAGCGGATCATCACCACTGCATCTCATAACAATCCGGCACCCACTTTAAACCAAGATACTCTGAAGACGTTGTCAATGCTTCCTGCCCGGATTGAAGAACTGAAGAAATCTGCTGCTCGAACCGGAGCAATTAATGCCTTGATCCGGCAAAAGCATGGGTGCCGGATTCGATCCTGTTGAAGCAGTCAAGGCTATCGGTTTGAAGGAAGATTGCTCGAGTTCAATGAGGATGACTGAGGCGATAAACCGTGCGGTCCCATCGCCCGCTGTCAATTGGTCAAGAGGCGACTTGTCACATTATCAAGCTCGATATAATGATCGGAACAAGCGTGTGGCTGCACCAACTCTTGAAGCGGAGAATCGATTCCTCCAAACCGTAAGCATACTTACGCCCCGATATTGAACCGTCTTCTCGATCCATGAAGAGGCTGTCTTTCAAGCTTTAATGGGAATCGATGGACCCTTTGTTGATTTCGGCCAATGAATAGAGATGAGGAAGGCTGAAGCGGCGGACGATGAGCGAGCTTGAACCGGAAGCCGTTTAAATAGCTACTTTATTATGATCCGCCGGAAGAACAATGATCTTATTTGGGCACCGCGTTGCCTTGTAATAGAATAGCCAATACTTCCGCTTTAAATATGCCTTTGTGCATAAATCTTGATGCTTTTGCTTGAAATCCTCAATTTATATTTCCTGCAATCGAGAAAATCTTGAACTGCGGTGGCGGTTATACCGCCAAATGGTTTATGACCTTGATATATATATCATCAATGTATTTAAGACATATAACCAAATAGGCGATACAAAATACCTGCCATCGCTGGGCATGAAGTTGGCTTAGCCAGGCTTGAAATGGAGGTTTTATAAACCATTACCGTCAAAGGGGAGAAAACAACTCCCATGTAAACCGTGCTGGGTCATTATGAGCCCCCTGTTACTCCATGATGTTAACAGGAAAGGAAAACCGGGCATATTTCTCCGGATTAAAAATGAACCGAATCCTGTCAGTTGAACCGGTAAAAAAGTGTTGTTTGGTTTAAAGGAAACACAAAAAAATTAAGGAATAGTCATAAAAGAAATATGGAAGCAAAGGCAATGATAAAAACCGTTTGCAAAAAACATGCTTTACTGAGCTGATCAGATGGTGTTACCATGGTCGGACAGACCAAGCCCCCAATAGGAGTGACAATGGTTCAAGTCAGCGGTACCCAAATGAAACCGTGGCATATATGCCGATCAAAAGCGTGGCAATGGTTGGGTTCGACCAAGCCCCAAGTGATTTTGTGGCCTTAGGCGATCAAGAGGCGTGGTGGTTCAGACTTGACCATGTCCCCAAGTGATCTGGTGACTTTCGCCTATCAAAAGGTGTCACATTGGTTCGGACACGACCAAGGCCCCAAGTGATATCACAAAGCTTTTTTGAAAAGCAAATTTCAAGGGTAAACCGGAGGCCGCTCTAAAATGAACCACTCCATGTAACCACACATGATATGAAAGGACAGAGACCCCGCTTTAGCTGAGGCTCCGGTTTTATTATATCAAAGATAATATATACACTGTCATAATATGTACATAGATAGAGCCAATGGCTCAAGTGTAGTAAGGCCGAAGATGAGCTATGTTCCATGGCCTGTTGGTCTCCTCCTCTGATGTGTGTGAGTCTTTATGCTCTCGAATATCAATCAGATAGTACGACCCGTTGTGCAGATTCTTGCTGACCACGAAAGGTCCCTCCCAAGGTGGGGATAACTTGTGCATATCCGTCTGGTCTTGGATGAGCCGAAGCACCAAATCTCCTTCTTGAAAAACTCTGGTTCTGACCCGGCGACTGTGGTAGCGACGAAGATCTTGTTGATAAATCGCCGAGCGGGCAGCCGCTATGTCGCGCTCCTCATCTAATAGGTCCAAAGCATCTTGCCGTGCTGTCTCATTATCCGCTTCAACATAAGCCGCCACACGAGGCGAATCGTGCCGGATATCACTAGGGAGAACCGCCTCTGCTCCGTAGACCATGAAAAACGGCGTGTATCCTGTAGATCGGTTGGGCGTAGTATTGATACTCCATAGTACAGACGGTAGCTCTTCAACCCAACAACCCGGTGTTCTTTGCAACGGAACCATAAGCCGGGGTTTGATGCCTCTCAAGATCTCTTGATTAGCCCGTTCTGCCTGCCCATTGGACTGGGGGTGAGCCACTGATGATACATCAAGTCAGATGTGCTCACGTTCACAGAATTCCTTCATAGCCCCCTTGGATAAATTGGTACCGTTGTCAGTAATGATACTGTGCGGAAAGCCAAACCGAAAGATCACCTTTTTTAATGAAATGCACCGCTGTAGCTGCATCACACTTGCTGACAAGCTCCGCTTCAACCCACTTGGTAAACTTATCAACTGCCACCAAAAGGTGGGTTTTCTTATCCTTGGATCTTTTAAAAGGTCTGACCATATCCAGCCCCCATGTTGCAAACGGCCAAGTAATTGGAATCATCCTCAATTCTTGAGCCGGTACATGAGCACGCCTTGAAAATTTCTGACAGCCATCACACCGTTTAACCAAGTCCTCCGCATCAGCATGAGCTGTCAACTAGTAGAACCCGTAACGAAACGCCTTTGCCACCAGAGTTTTGAACCGGCGTGGTGACCACAATCCCCTTCATGGATTTCACGTAAAATCTCACAGCCTTCCTCAGGAGAAACGCAGCGTTGAAACGCCCCTGATACAATGCAATGATGCAATTCGCCATTAACAATAGTCATAGACTTGGATCGCCGGACTATCTGCCTGGCTAGAGTCTCATCCTGTGGAAACTCTCCTCGGTTCATGTACGCTAGATAAGGAACTGTCCAATCCGGCATGACATGCAGGGCTGCCACCAATTGAGCCTACGGATCAGGAATAGCCAAATCCGCTTCACCCGGGAGCTTGACTGACGGGTTGTGCAACACATCAAGAAAGACATTAGGCGGGACCGGTTTAGGCTGAGAGCCCAACCGGCTTAAAGCGTCCGCCGCTTCATTCTTTTGACGGTCCACGTGATCCACCTGATAACCCTTGAAGTGACCTGCGATATTATCCACCTCACGACGATATGCAGCCATAAGTGGGTCTTTAGAATCCCAAGTACCAGACACTTGTTGAGCCACGAGGTCTGAGTCACCGAAGCACTTAACCCGACTTAGGTTCATCTCCTTAGCCATCCGGAGACCATGGAGCAAGGCTTCATACTCAGCTGCATTATTAGTACAAGGGAACATTAAGCGGAGAACATAACAAAACTTATCACCTCGTGGGGAAGTTAATACGACTCCAGCCCCCGAGCCCTCCAATTGCCTGGATCCATCAAAATGGATAGTCCAATATGTGTGATCCGGCTTCTCCTCTGGTGCTTGCAACTCAGTCCAATCATTGATGAAATCCACAAGTGCTTGAGACTTCACCGCCGTCCGAGGCACGTACTTCAATCCGCGCGGCCCAAGTTCTAAAGCCCACTTGGCAATCCGGCCAGTCGCCTCCCGGTTCTGTATGATATCGCCCAAGGGAGTTGAACTGACCACTGTGATGGGGTGCCCTTGGAAATACTGCTTCAACTTCTGGCTTGCCATGAAAACTCCATATACCAGCTTCTGCCAATGCGGATACCTTTGCTTAGATTCAATAAGCACCTCATTGATATAGTAAACCGGCCGCTGAACCGGATATTCCTTGCCCGCCTCCTTGCGTTCTACCACAATAGCACGCTAACTGCGCGAGCATTGGCCGCTACATATAGTAATAACGGCTCCTTGTCGACCGGAGCTGCAAGAAAGGGCGGATTGGCTAATTGCCGCTTCAAGTCCTCCAACGCTTCATCAGCAGCCGGACTCCAGGTGAATTGATCTGTCTTTCTCAAAGATCGGTATAAAGGGATGGCCTTCTCTCGAGGCGGTGATAAACCGCTCAACAGCGACAATCCGACCTGCCAAACGTTGAACATCGTTGATACACTTCGGTTTAGCCAGGGAGGTGATAGCCGTAATCTTCTCCGGATTAGCCTCAATTCCTCTGTTGGACACAAGAAAACCCGAGAACTTGCTGCGGAACACCAAAAACACATTTGGCGGGTTAAGCATCATCTTGTAAACCCGCAAGTTGTCAAAGGTTTCCGCAAATCATCAACCAGCGTCTCCTTCTGCCTTGACTTGACTACAATATCATCCACATAGGCGCGCACATTACAGCCGATCTGTTTATGCAGGCTGTTCTGTACACACCGTTGATAAGTGGCTTGGGTGCTCTTGAGCCCAAAAGGCATAGATACATAGCAGAAGGCTCCAAAGGGAGTAATAAACGCCATCTTCTCCTGGTCCTTAACCGCCATTTTGATCGGATGATACCCAGAGTATGCATCCAAAAAACTCAAACGCTCACAACCCGCCGTGGCATCAATAATCTGGTCAATGCGGGGAGGGCAAAGGATCCATTGGACAAGTCTGTTAAGATCCGTGTAATCCACACATCGCCAAGTGCCGTTTTCTTAAGAACCAGCACCGGATTAGCAAGCCACTCGGGATGGAACACTTCAATGATAAAGCCAGCCGCTAAGAGCACGCCACTTCCTCTCAATAGCCTTGCGCCTTTCTTCGTTAAATCGGCGGAGAAATTGCTTGACCGGTTTATACTTGGGATCAACATTAAGAGTGTGCTCAGGGAGTTCCCTCGGTACACCTGGCATGTCAGAAGGCTTCCATGCAAAAATGTCCCGATTCTCACGGATGAACTCGATGAGCGCACTTTCCTATTTAGGATCCAAGTTGGCACTGACAGTGAACTGCTTGGACGAATCGCCGGGCATGAAGTCAACAAGCTTGGTCTCAGCCGCCGATTTGAACTTCAGATCTGAATCATGCTCTGTAGTAGGCTTCTTCAAAGGGGTCATGTCCGCCGGATCAACATTGTCCCTATAATATTTCAACTCCTCCGTGGCACAAACCGACTCCGCATAGGCCACATCACCTTCCTCACATTCCAAAGCAATCTTGCGGCTCCCATGAACCGTTATTGTCCCCTTGTGGCCCGGCATCTTGAGCTGCAAATAGATATAACAAGGCCGTGCCATGAATTTGGCATAAGCCGGCCGCCCAAACAAGGCGTGATACGGGCTCCGGATTTTCACCACCTCAAAGGTTAGTGTCTCGGATCGGGAATCATGCTCGTCCCCAAAAGCCACCTCGTGGCTATCTTACCAACAGGATATGCTGATTTGCGGGCACCACACCATGGAACACCGTATTAGGCGGTGCGAGATCTTTGTCTGTTAGCCCCATGCGGCGGAATGTCTCATAGTACAGGATGTTAATACTGCTCCCTCCATCCATGAGCACTTTGGTGAATTTATAACCTCCCACCTGAGGGTCTACCACTAATGCCAACTGGCCCGGATTGTCCATCCGGGGTGGGTGGTCCTCCCTGCTCCACACGATAGGCTACTCCAACCAGCGTAAGTAACGTGGTACGGCCGGTTCAACAGAGTTCACTGCTCGCTTGTGGAGTTTTCGGTCGCGCTTATCCAAGCTAGTTGTGAAAACATGATACTGCCCATTGTTCAACTGTTTTGGCTGGCTCGATAACTTTGATCTTTGCTTTGCTGCTGTTGGTTGTAAACCCCTTGACCACTCTGATTATTCTGGTTGTTGTGACCGCCCTGATTGAAACCTGAACCGGAAGCTCCATCGTGACCCGGCCCATGGAAACCGGATCCTGAACCACCACCTGACCCACGGTCATACCGGAAGGCATTAGAGTTCTTAAATTCCTACATAATGTAACAATCCTTCCAAAGGTGGTTAGCTGGCGCCTCCTTCGTCCCGTGCTTTGGACAAGGCTGATTCAACAACTAGTTTAAGCGATCCGGGTTAGGATTTGGAGCCCCATTACGATTCGCCGCTTTACCTCTGCGCCGTTGACCCTTGTCCTGCACATTAGTGTTAGCCACAAAGTCCATGCTGCCATCCGCCTTACGCTTGCCTCCGTTTCCATGGCCTGCCGGTTTGTATTGATGCCCCTTGGAGTTGCTATTCTTCTTTCCCTTCCCGGCTTCATCATCGTCAGTCTCGGGATCCTTGGTACTATCAGAATCAGTATACTTCACCAAAGCGGCCATGAGAGTTCCCATGTCATTACAGAATTGCTTCATACGCCCCAATTTCAACTTTAAAGGCATAAACCGGCAATTGCCCTCCAGGGTTAAGATCGCGGAGTCAGCATTGATCCTGTCAGACGAGTGCAAGACTTCCGAAACGCGGCGTACCCAATGGGTTGTTGACTCTCCGTCCTCCTGAACACAAGCCGCCAAGTCTACTATGGACTTAGGCTGCTTACACGTATCTTTGAAATTTTGGATAAACCGGGCCCACAACTGGGCCCATGAACTGATAGAATTAGGCGGCAGGCTCTTCAACCAAGTACGGGTCGTGCCTTCAAGCATCATGGTGAAGTACTTTGCACACGCGGTCTCATCCACATCCAGCATCTCCATGGCCATCTCATAACTCTCTACCCACGCTTCTGGAGATAAATCAGCGGTGTAATTCGGCACCTTGCGCGGACCCTTGAAATCTTTGGGCAGGCGTACATTGCGTAAAGCGGGGACTAAACAGGGTACTCCCAAACTAGATGCGACCCCTGGCCCGGCAGAGGTGGTAGGACGAACCGGTGTAAGCTGACCCGCCTCGTTCTGTGCTGCTAACTCGGCCTCCCTTCGTGCCCGGGCCCGGTCCACTACATCCTGAGCATCGCGAACACCACCTGCCGGGTTATTGCCACGGGCCGCTTCACGGCCTCGCGCATTGCTCGATATGGCCGGTTCATCCAGGCACCTGCTATAGCTCCGGCTTGGACGAGGTGTGGAGTGAATCCGATCGCGGCTGTATGAATATGCCTCCTATTGAATCAAAGCGGTCCGGAGAAGTTCCTTAACCCGGCGCGTCTCTATTGCTTGTGGAGAGTCTCCTTCGACCGGGATAGCTTCTAATCGCGCAGCAGCTGCAACAGGATTGTCCATAGGATTAGAATAACGACCCGGAGGTGTCTGAACCGGTGGAGGAATCACAATGTTCGGTCGAGGAGGTTCCATTAGGTGGGGTTGGACCGTCGCTCCTGGCCCTGGTGCCTCGACCCGGTTTGCCTCCAGGTGCCCCGGCGGGTTACTGGTTCCAGCTCCCGGAGTGTGAAAGAGATTTCGAGGGTCGAACCCTATCGGCAGGCGTGATCTATGCTTCCGCTTCAAGACCTCCTGTGATGCGTTCTGGTTGAGCATGAGCTTATAGGCCTGGGCGTCCAAGGCGGCCCGCTCTGCGGCCATCGTCCTTCTCTGCTGCAGTCGGCTTTGGCTGTGTCGATTTGCTCTCTCACCTTTGCAATCTCTGCATCATGGGCCTCCTGATTCGCCGGATTGGCCTCTGCCATAAGTGCAGCTAGTGCGTCAAACAGGTCAGACAGAACTTGAACCGGTGGGCGCACAAGGCCTCCTGCCCCTGCTGCCGCTGCCGCTGCTGATCCGGAGAGCATTGCTGCTGCGGTCGAAGAGTGATTCGCCGCCTGCGTGCCGGCCATGAATATTCCAACCCGGTTGATCTGATCAGGGGGGTCCGGAATACTGTCGCCATCGGAACAGCCCCTAATCTGGTCGTCTTGCAACTGGTACAATGATTCGGTCTCTCCGGTTGAAGACTCGTCGCCGGAATAGACGACGGTCTCGCTACCGTATTCTGACTCGTCCTCATGCTCTCCTCCGTGGATGACTCCCACGAAGGCACGCTTCACGGCCGGTTTAACCTGGGTAGATCTCGCACGCTGAGCCATCTCGACGAGGTCGGTGCAGATGTCCGGCTCAGGCCCAGGCTCACCAATCTTGCCGATAAAAATGTGTATGCCACCAAAGGGGACCCGGTACCCGTACTCGATCGAATCGGCTTCGGGACCCCATCCTGCATCGTCGATGTAGATCTTGCCACGACGACTCTTGGTCATCCGGCCCATAGCATAGCCTTCGAGTCCTTTGAGCTTGCCCTCCAAGATCATCAAACCATCGTGCGATAGCCCCACGGTGGGCGCCAACTGTCGTGGATTTGTCACGGCAGATGTCCTTGTGAAAGGACTTAGTCGTGGAGCCATCGCTACGGGTTAACTTGAAGGGGTTAAAGCGGACACAAAGACACAAGGGTTTATACTAGTTCAGCCCCTTCGATGAAGGTAAAAGCCTACGTCTAGTCGTGATGGAATTGATGTGGTCTCGATGACTAGGAGCAAACAAGCGCCTAGGCCTCGAGTTGTTGTTGTCGTCCTTGAACCGCCGCCAGTCGTCCCTTATATACACGGGTGGCGACGTCGATCCATAGAGTCCCAACCGGTTCATACTCGTATCCCGGTTGGTATCTCTCTATTCCTAACTTACAATACAAGTTTACATATCATGCCGGTTTACGGCTACAGTTTCTAAACCGACTATAGGCCTTGGGCCTTCATCTGCTTGATCACCTTTATAGTACTAATGAAGTTAAACCGGCCCAGGTAGGCCGGTTCACGCCCAGTGGTAATATCCCCAACAGCAGGGCTTCACCAGGCACTACGAGAGGGAGAGGTGTCACGGGAGGGAGAGGGAGGCGCCAGGGGCTAGGGTGCGGCTTCCCTCCCTCCCCCTCTTTATATAGGGCCCCTAGGGGGGCGCCGGCCCTAGGAGATCCAATCTCCAAGGGGGGCGGCGGCCAAGGGGGTGGCTTGCCCCCCAAGGCAAGTGAGGCGCCCCCCACCCCTAGGGTTTCCATCCCAGCGCTAGGGGGGCAGGGGCGACCAGCCAACCAGGCTGGTTCCTCCCACTTCAGCCCATGGGGCCCTCCGGGATAGGTGGCCCCACCCGGTGGACCCCGGGACCCTTCTGGTGGTCCCGGTACAATACCGGTGACCCCCGAAACTTTCCCGATGGCCGAAACTGAACTTCCTATATATAAATCTTCACCTCCGAACCATTCCGGAACTCCTCATGACGTCTGGGATCTCATCCAGGACTCCGAACAACTTTCGGGTTACTGCATACTAATATCTCAACAACCCAAGCGTCACCGAACCTTAAGTGTGTAGACCCTACGGGTTCGGGAGACATGCAGACATGACCGAGATGACTCTCCGGTCAATAACCAACAGAGGGATCTGGATACCCATGTTAGCTCCCACATGCTCGTCGATGATCTCATCGAATGAACCACGATGTCGAGGATTCAATCAATCCCGTATACAATTCCCTTTGTCAATCGGTACGTTACTTGCCCGAGATTCGATTGTTTCCCAATACCTCATTTAATCTCGTTACCGGCAAGTCACTTTACTCGTACAGTAATGCATGACCCCGTGACCATACACTTGGTCACATTGAGCTCATTATGATGATGCATTACCGAGTGGGCCCAGAGATACCTCCTTGTCATACGGAGTGACAAATCCCAGTCTTGATTCGTGCCAACCCAACAGACACTTTCGGAGATACCCGTAGTGCACCTTTATAGTCACCTAGTTATGTTGTGACGTTTGGCACACCCAAAGCACTCCTACGGTATCCGGGAGTTGCACAATCTCATGGTCTAAGGAAATGATACTTGACATTTGGAAAAGATCTAGCGAAACGAACTACACGATCTTTGTGCTATGCTTAGGATTGGGTCTTGTCCATCACATCATTCTCCTAATGATGTGATCCCGTTATCAATGACATCCAATGTCCATAGTCAGGAAACCATGACTATCTGTTGATCAACGAGCTAGTCAACTAGAGGCTCACTAGGGACTTGTTGTGGTCTATGTATTCACACATGTATTACGATTTCCGGATAATACAATTATAGCATGAACAATAGACAATTATCTTGAACAAAGAAATATAATAATAACCATTTTATTATTGCCTCTAGGGCATATTTCCAACAGGTTGTGCCTATCCCTCATCTCCATCATTGCAACCTTGGAGGAAGGCCAGAAGGAAGTTGCTGCTAGGGGAGCCGTGATACGTCTCCAACGTATCTATAATTTTTGATTGTCCCATGCTATTATATTACCCCTTTATGATGTTTATGGGCTTTATTTTACACATTTATATCATTTTCGGGACTAACCTACTAACCGGAGGCCCAACCCATATTGCTGTTTTTTTGCCTACTTCAGTATTTCGAAGAAAAGGAATATCAAACGGAGTCCAAACGGAATGAAACCTTCGGGAGCGTGATTTTTGGAACAAATCTGATCTGGAGAGCTTGGAGTGCAAGTCAAGAAGCTCTCGAGGGCCCCACGAGATAGGGGCCACGCCCCCCCCCCCCAGTAGGGCGTGCCCCCTGTCTCGTGGGCCCCTCAGGCGACCACCGAGGTATTTCTTCCTCCTATATATACCTACGTACCGAAAACATCCAGAGCACCACGAAACACAATTTCCACCGCCAAACCTTCAGATCCGCGAGATCTCGTCTTGGAGCCTTCACGCACTCTGCGGAGGGAATCAACCACGGAGGGCTTCTACATCAACATCCTTGCCCCTCCGATGAGTTGTGAGTAGTTTACCACAGACCTACGGGTCCATAGTTATTAGCTAGATGGCTTCTTCTCTCTTTTTGGATCTCAATACAATGTTCTCCCCTCTCTTTTGGAGATCTATTCGATGTAAACTCTTTTTGCGGTGTGTTTGTCGAGATCTGATGAATTGTGAGTTTAAGATCAAGTTTATCTATGAATAATATTTGAATCTTCTCTGAATTCTTTTATGTATGATTGACTTATCTTTGCAAGTCTCTTTGAATTATCAGTTTGGTTTGGCCTACTAGATTGATCTTTCTTGCCGGGAGAAGTGCTTAGCTTTGGGTTCACTCTTGCGGTGTTCTTACCCAGTGACAGAAAGGGTTGCAAGATACGTATTGTATTGTTGCCATCGAGGATAACAAGATGGGGTTTATATCATATTGCATGTGTTTATCCCTCTACATCATGTCATCTTGCTTAAAGTGTTACTCTGTTCTTATGAACTTAATACTCTAGATGCAGGCAGGAGTTGGTCGATGTGTGGAGTAATAGTAGTAGATGCAGGCAGGAGTCGGTCTACTTGTTATGGACGTGATGCCTATATACATGATCATGCATAGATAATCTCATAACTATGCGCTTTTCTATCAATTGCTCGACAGTAATTTGTTCACCCACCGTAATACTTATGCTATCTTCAGAGAAGCCTATAGTGAAACCTATGGCCCCCGGGTCTACCTCTTATCATATTTGCTTTCAATCTACTTTTATTTGCATCTTTACTTTTTGCATTTATATTACAAAATACCAAAAATATATTTATCTTATCATACTATCTTTATTAGATCTCACTTTCGCAAGTGGCCATGAAGGGATTGACAACTCCTTTATTGCGTTGGTTGCGAGTTCTCAGTTTGTTTGTGTAGGTGCGTGGGACTTTTGAGGAGCCTCCTACTGGATTGATACCTTGGTTCTCAAAACTGAGGGAAATACTTACGCTACACTTTGCTGCATGACCCTCTCCTCTTCGAGGAAAACCAACGCAAGCTCGAGACGTAGCAAGAAGGATTTCTGGCGCCGTTGCCTAGGAGGTCTTCGCTCAAGTCAAGGCATACCAAGTACCCATCACAAACCCATCTCCCTCGCATTTACATTATTTGCCATTTGCCTCTCGTTTTCCTCTCCCCCACTTCCCCCTTGCCGTTTTATTCGCCCTCTCTTTCCCAATCTCCTCCTCTCTTTTTCGCTTGCCGTTTTTCAGTTTGCTTGTGTGTTGGATTACTTGTTGTCATGGCGCAAGATAATACCAAATTGTGTGACTTCTCGAACACCAATAATAATGATTTACTTAGTACTCCGATTGCTCCTCTTAATGATGTTGAGTCTTGTGAAATCAATACTGCTTTGCTGAATCTTGTTATGAAAGATCAATTCACTGGCCTTCCTAGTGAAGATGCCGCTACTCGTCTAAACAATTTTGTTGATTTGTGTGATATGCAAAAGAAGAAAGATACGGATAACAATATTGTCAAATTGAAGTTATTTCCGTTTTCACTTAGAGATCGTGCTAAAGTTTGGTTTTCGTCTTTGCCTAAAAATAGTATTGATTCTTGGAACAAGTGCAAAGATGCTTTTATCTCTAAGTATTTTCCTCCCGCTAAGATCATCACTCTTAGGAACGATATTATGAATTTTAAACAACTTGATCATGAGCATGTTTCCCAATCTTGGGAAAGAATGAAATTGATGCTTCGCAATTGCCCTAATCATGGTTTGAATTTATGGATGATCATACAAAATTTTTATGCCGGTTTGAACTTTGCTTCTAGAAATCTCTTAGATTCGGCCGCGGGAGGCACGTTTATGGAAATCACGTTAGGAGATGCTACAAAATTGCTAGATAATATTATGGTAATTATTCCTAATGGCACACCGAAAGATCTTCTAGTAAAAAAGTGCATGCTATAGAAGAAATCAATGTTTTGAGTGGAAAGATGGATGAACTTATGAAGATGTTTGCTACTAAAAATACTCCTCTTGATCCCAATGATATGCCTTTGTCTTCCTTGATTGAGAGTAATAATGAATCTATGGATGTGAATTTTGTTGGTAGGAATATTTTTGGAAACAATGCTTATAGAGGAAATTTTAATGCTAGACCGTTCCCTAGTAATCCCTCTAATAATTATGGAAATTCCTACAATAATTCTTATGGTAATTTTAATAAGATGCCCTCTGATTTCGAGAATAGTGTGAAAGAATTTATGATTTCTCAAAAGAATTTTAATGCTTTGCTTGAAGAAAAATTGCTCAAAGTTGATGATTTGGCTAGGAACGTTGATAGACTTTCGCTTGATGTTAATTCTCTTAAACTTGGGTCTTCTTATACTAAGCATGATATCAATGAGTCTCTCAAAGTAATGAGAATTTCATTTGACGAGTGCAAGGAAAGAACCGCTAGATTGCGTGCTAAAAAAGAAAGCTTTATAAAAGTGTGTTCTTCTAGTCTTCGTGAAAATAATGATGATGATCTTAAAGTTATTGATGTGTCTCCGATGAGATCTATGTTTTGCAACATGAATTTTGATGATTATAGGAGTGATGATGAATCAACTTTGCCTAGAAGGCATCCCAAAAATTCGGAGTCTTTAGATCTTGATGCTAAATTTGGTAAAAGTGAGATTGGAGAATCCTCAACTTCTAATAATATTGAACCTTCCATCTCGGATTTCAAGGAATTTGATTGTGATAATTATTGTTTAAAAGGTTGTATTTCCTTGTTGCAATCCGTTGTCAATTCTCCTCATGCTTATAGTCAAAATAAAGCTTTTACCAAACATATTGTTGATGCCTTGATGCAATCTTATGATGAAAAACTTAATTTGGAAGTTTCTATACCTAGAAAACTTAATGATGAGTGGGAACCTACTATAAAGATTAGAATTAAAGATTATGAGTCTTTTGCTTTGTGTGATTTGGGTGCTAGTGTTTCCATGATTCCTAAAACTTTATGTGATATTCTAGGTTTCCATGATCTTGATGATTGCTCTTTAAATTTGCACCTTGCGGATTCCACCATTAAAAAGCCTATGGGTAGGATCAATGATGTTCTTATTGTTGCAAATAGAAATTTGGTGCCCGTAGATTTCATCGTTCTTGATATAGATTGCAATCTTTCTTGCCATATTATTCTTGGTAGACCTTTCCGTAGAACGATTGGTGCGATTATTGATATGAAGGAAGGGAACATTAGATTCCAATTTCCTTTAAAGAAAGGCATGGAGCACTTTCCAAGAAAGGAAGTCAAATTACCTTATGAATCTATCATGTGTGCTACTTATGAATTTAGTGCTAAAGATGGCACTTGTTAGATCTATCCTTGCTTTTATGCCTAGCTAGGGGCGTTAAACGATAGCGCTAGTTGGGAGGCAACCCAAATTTTCTTTATGTTTTTTGCTTTTGCTCCTGTTTAGTAATAAATCTTGCATCTACCTTCTGTTTAGATGTGTTTTTATCTTCTAATTAGTGTTTGTGCCAAGTAGAACCTATAGGATAACCTACGATGATAGTTGATTTGATTCTGCTGAAAAACAGAAACTTTGCACGCACGAATATAATTTTGTGAAATCACAGGAACGTGCTTTTGCGTTGATTATTTTCCTGCTGTTCAATAGACAAATTTTCCAGGACTTCCTATTTTGGTACGATTTTTAGAGTTCCAGAAGTTTGTGTTAGTTACAGATTGCTACAGACTGTTCTGTTTTTGACAGATTCTGTTTTCGTGTGTTGTTTGCTTATTTTAATGCATCTATGGCTAGTAATTAAGTCTATGAACCATAAAGAAGTTGGAATACAGTAGGTTTAACACCAATTAAATAAATAATGAGTTAATTGCAGTACCTTATGTGGTGGTTTTGTTTTCTTTCACTAACGGAGCTTATAAGATTTCCTGTTGAGTTTTGTGTTGTGAAGTTTTCAAGTTTTGGGTAAAGCTTTTATGGACTATGGAATAAAGGGTGGCAAGAGACTAAGCTTGGGGATGCCCATGGCACCCCAAGATATTCAAGAATAGCCAAAATCCTAAGCTTGGGGATGCCCCGGGAAGGCATCCCCTCTTTCGTCTTTGTTCATTGGTAACTTTACTTGGAGCTATATTTTTATTCGCCACATGATATGTGTTTTGCTTGGAGCGTCGTGTATTATATTAGTATTTTCTTTTTAGTTTACCACAATCATCCTTGCTGTACACACCTTTTGGGAGAAGCCTATTTGATTAGAATTTGCTACAATACTCTATGTGCTTCACTTATATCTTTTGAGCTTGATAGTTTTTGCTCTAGTGCTTCACTTATATCTTTTAGAGCACGGTGGTGTCTTAATTTTGAAGAAATTCCTAGTCTCTCATGCTTCACTTATATTATTTTGAGAGTCTTTTAGAACAGCATGGTATTTGCTATGGCCATAAAGTTGGTCCTAGAATGATGAGCATCCAAGTTGGGAATAATAAAAACTATCATAGGAAGTGAATTGGATGCTATGATCAACTTGATACTTGATAATTGTTTTGAGATATGGATGTAGTGATATTAAAGCCATGCTAGTTGGGTGATTATGAATTTAAATAATGCTTGTGTTGAAGTTAGCAAGTCCCGTAGCATGCACATATGGTTAAAGTTGTGTAACAACTTTGAAACATGAAGTGTACTTGGCTTGTGCATCCTTATGAGTGGCGGTCGGGGACGAGCAATGGTCTTTTCCTACCAATCTATCCCCCTAGGAGCATGCGCGTAGTACTTGAGTTTTTGATGACTTCTAAATTTTTGCAATAAGTATATGAGTTCTTTTGACTAATGTTGAGTCCATGGATTATACGCACTTTTACCTTTCCACATTTGCTAGCCTCTTCGGTACCGTGCATTGCCCTTTCTCACCTTGAGAGTTGGTGCAAACTTCGCCAGTGCATCCAAACCCCGTGATACGATATGCTCTATCACACATAAACCTCCTTATATCTTCCTGAAAACAGCCACCATACCTACCCATTATGGATTTCCATAGCCATTCCGAGATATATTGCCATGCAACTTTTCACCGTTCCGTTCATCATTTTCATGACATACTTCACTTTTGTCATATTGCCATTGCATGATCATGTAGTTGACATCGTATTTGTGGCAAAGCCACCAAGCATTATTGTCATACATGTCATTCTTGATTCATTGCACCATCCCGGTACACCACCGGAGGCATTCATATAGAGTCATATCTTGTTCTAGTTTCGAGTTGTAATTCTTATGTTGTAATCAATAGAAGTGTGATGACCATCATTATTAGAGCATTGCCCAAAGAAAAAAAAGAAAAAAAAAGAAAGGCCAAAAGAAAAAAAGGCCCAAAAAAGGGAAAATAAAAAAGGGAAATAAAGAAGAAAAGAAAAAGAAAAAAGAAAATAAATAAAAAGGGCAATGTTACTATCTCTTTTTCCACACTTGTGCTTCAAAGTAGCACTTTGTTCTTCATGTAGTGAGTCTCATATTTTGTGCTTCAAAGCGGCACCTTGTTCTTCATGTAGTGAGTCTCATAAGTTGTCTTCTTCATACTAGTGGGAATTTTTCATTATAGAACTTGGCTTGTATATTCCTACGATGGGCTTCCTCAAATGCCCTAGGTCTTCGTGAGCAAGCAAGTTGGATGCACACCCACTAGTTTTCTTTTGTTGAGCATTCATTTATAGCTCTAGTGCATCCGTTACATGGCAATCCCTACTCCTCTTGTTGACATCAATTGATGGGCATCTCCATAGCCCGTTGATTATCCTCGTCAATGTGAGGCTTTCTCTTTTTTTGTCTTCTCCACACAATCCCCATCATCATATTCTATTCCACCCATAAGTGCTATATCCATGGCTCACGCTCATGTATTGCGTGAAGGTTGAAAAAGTTTCAGATTATTTAAGTATGAAACAATTGCTTGGCTTATCATCGGGGGTATAGAAGTTGGGAACATCTTTGTGTGACGAAAATGAAGCAGAGCCTACCTATATGATTTTGTAGGGATGAACTTTCTTTTGCCATGTTATTTTGAGAAGACGTGATTACTTTGATTGGTATGCTTGAAGTGTTACTATTTCTTATGTCAATATGAACTTTTCTTTTGTATTCATTTGGATCTGAACATTCATGCCACAATAAAGAAAATTACATTATGAATTATGCTAGGTAGCATTCCACATCAAAAATTCTCTTTTTATCATTTACCTACTCGAGGACGAGCAGGCATTAAGCTTGGGGATGCTTGATACGTCTCCAACGTATCTATAATTTTTGATTGTTCCATGCTATTATATTACCCCTTTTAGATGTTTATGGGCTTTATTTTACACATTTATATCATTTTTGGGACTAACCTACTAACCGGAGGCCCACCCCATATTGCTGTTTTTTTGCCTATTTCAGTATTTCAAAGAAAAGGAATATCAAACGGAGTCCAAACGGAATGAAACCTTCGGGAGCGTGATTTTTGGAACAAATCTGATAGAGGGCCCCATGAGATAGGGGCCGCCCCCCCCCCCCCGTAGGGCGTGCCCCCTGTCTCGTGGGCCCCTCGGGCGGCCACCGACGTACTTCTTCCTCCTATATATACCTCGTGCACTCGAAAACATCCAGAGCACCACGAAACACAATTTCCACCGCCGTACCTTACAGATCCGAGATCTCATCTTGGAGGCTTCGTCGGCACTCTGCCGGAGGGGGAATCAACCACGGAGGGCTTCTACATCAACATCCTTGCCCCTCCGATGAGTTGTGAGTAGTTTACCACAGACCTACGGGTCCATAGTTATTAGCTAGATGGATTCTTCTCTCTTTTTGGATCTCAATACAATGTTCTCCCCCTCTCTTGTGGAGATCTATTCGATGTAAACTCTTTTTGCGGTGTGTTTGTCGAGATCCGATGAATTGTGGGTTTATGATCAAGTTTATCTATGAATAATATTTAAATCTTCTCTGAATTCTTTTATGTATGATTGAGTTATCTTTGCAAGTCTCTTTTAATTATCAGCTTGGTTTGGCCTATTAGATTGATCTTTCTTGCCATGGGAGAAGTGCTTAGCTTTGGGTTCAATCTTGCGGTGTTCTTACCCAGTGACAAAAAGGGTTGCAAGACACGTATTGTATTGTTGCCATCGAGGATAACAAGATGGGGTTTATATCATATTGCATGTGTTTATCCCTCTACATCATGTCATCTTGCTTAAAGCGTTACTCTGTTCTTATGAACTTAATACTCTAGATGCAGGCAGGAGTCGGTCGATGTGTTGAGTAATAGTAGTTGATGCAGGCAGGAGTCGGTCTACTTGTTATGGATGTGATGCCTATATACATGATCATGCCTAGATAATCTCATAACTATGCGCTTTTCTATCAATTGCTCGACAGTAATTTGTTCACCCACCGTAATACTTATGCTATCTTGAGAGAAGCCTATAGTGAAACCTATGGCCCCCGGGTCTATCTCTTATCATATTTGCTTCCAATCTACTTTTATTGGCATCTTTACTTTTTGCATCTATATTACAAAATACCAAAAATATATTTATCTTATCATATTATCTTTATTAGATCTCACTTTACATGAAGTGGCCGTGAAGGATTGAGAACCCTTTATTGCGTTGGTTGCGAGTTCTCGCTTGTTTGTGTAGGTGCGTGGGACTTTTGAGGAGCCTCCTCCTGGATTGATACCTTGGTTCTCAAAACTGAGGGAAATACTTACGCTACACTTTGTTGCATCACCCTCTCCTCTTCGAGGAAAACCAACGCAAGCTCAAGACGTAGCAAGCCGCCACTACGGGGCGCGGCCATGCGTCACCGCCACCGCACCGTCTTCTTCACCAATGTGCCTTCTCCTATTCCCCATCACGGGAGACCATGATTGGTTGTAAGTACTTTTGAACCCCCTTTTTAATGATGCTACTTGAGTAATTATTGGCTACTACGAGTGTGGTTGCTTAGTAAACAATTATTTGATATGCGTCGCCTATTTATGTATATCCCCTTTGTGTTAATACTTAACTCTGTGGTAATTTAGTGATTGGGACCATCCAATCCATCAGTGTCGTTGGAGACATTCAACTCCCTAGGCCACACATGGAGTTAATAGGTTGTTATGCAAACCGATAGACCTCCAAGTGACATGCGAAGTATCTTGAGAGGAACATAATACATCTAGGGTTAACAGTTGTCCATATAACTTGCCTTTGGTCCAGTCCTTGTGAACTTAATGTCTTCCCTTAGTTGTTGCATGCATGTGACGAGAAGTAGGACAATTGAGTTATCTCAATATGGCGCTGCTTAAGAGATAATGTTATGTGAGGGACCGCCCACCATCGGTAGATTGCACGTATCATATAATGTGCGTCACTAACCCAACTAGTGTTGGTAGTCGACATATCAATGCCAATCAACGCCTGATGAAGCACAAACTAGTGAGATGCTAATTCGCGCGCGTAGACGGCCCGATCTTTCATGGCGATGCCTTGTTCTTCCGCCTTGTTCCTCGCAACTTTCAATATCAATCTCTACATGTGCACGATCAGTACAAGAGCAAAGATAATGACCCCCTTGGATCAGCACGTAGGCGTCGATGTGATGATCAACCCTCCATCGCTAGTAAGTTTTCTCGTTGGAAAACTAACAGACGATACACAAGATATGGTCGCCCGAAACACGAACGTTTTACTGTGTTGTTCATAACTCACGTAAACTCAAAACTAATCTGCTATACATGGCCGAAGCCTAACTTTTATATGCCAAACTAAACGCACGCCGTACCTACCAAACTAGCTAGACTCACGGACAAGAGTCCTTGAAAGACACGTCCATTTTCCAAGTTGATTTCTTGCCAACTAATACAACGCACGCACCAAGAAGATAAAAGGCAACAACTTGTATATCTCTTCAAACTTAAAAACCAAACTACCTATTATAACTGACGAGGTCCTAATTTAATGGAGATTAGGAAAGATCATAATCTTAATGTTCCTGGTGGCGTACGAAAAGTAGGAACAATTTTTTGGGTATTGGTTCATGATTGGCGTGTAATCCTGATTTCTATCCAGGCCTTCCTCCACGTACAAGTCCCTGTGATTTACATGGATAGCTCTTCATGCATGCCCTGTTCAAATCTATAGCTCTTGGACAATTAAGTTTTGATCCACAGTATTCGCATACTTCCATCTTTGCCACAATGCATCTCACGTTGCACACCCCTTGTATTTCCTTTGCATGTGAACATCTTTATATTCGTGGCCATAGAATAATTAACACAACCCATCTGAGTTATTAAATTAGTGCCCACATCTTGAATTGATTTAGGTTCATCGCGGACACCTTTAGTTGACACACTTGATGTAATCATGTTCATATCAACGCCTTCATGGAACAAGACCATGCCTAGACACCAACATTACTCATTTAAATCATCGCATTAATTATCCCTACATTATTACTTCACTTTAGTTTAATATTAACTTACGTATTTTTAGTACTTAGTTTAATTCCACCCTTTTATTGTTTCCCCTAGAAACTAACTAGAATAAGCTATTTCCAAACTTCGGTTTGCATGTGAACGCAGTTGCGCCCGTGACAACACAGCTATGGAGTTGGTAGTGTTGGGAAACGTTGCATGGAAAACAAAAAAATTCTACGCACACGCAAGATCTATCAAGGAGATGCATAGCAACGAGAGGGGGAGAGTGTGTCTACGTACTCTCTTAGACCGTACGGAAATGTTTTACAACACAATTGATGTAGTCGAACTTTCTTCGTGCTCCAGCCGATCTAGTACCGAACACATGATACCTTCGCGTTCTGCACACGTTCAGCTCGGTGACATCCTCGGCCTTCTTTATCCAGCAAGATGGCAAGGTAGTAGATGAGTTCTGGCAGCATGATGGCGTGATGACGGTGATGGTGATGTGATCTCCGCAGGGCTTCGCCTAAGCACTACGAAAATATGACCGGGCGTGTAAACGGAGGACGGGGGCGCCGCACACGGCTGAGACAATGTTGTGTCCTTGTGTGGTGTCCCCTCCCCACATATATATAGGTGGGAGGGGAGGGGAGGCAGCCAGACACGCCCTAGGGCTGGTCTCCGGCCCCCTAGGAGCGCTGCCTTGCCATGCGCCCCCTGCCATGTTTTCCCAAAGGGGAAGGAAAGAGGGGGGAGAGGGAAGGAAGGGGGAGTCCTACTCCACACTTTCCTTTCCCTCCCCTCTTTCCTTCTCCTCCTAGGCTAGCCTACTATGGGGGCAAACCAGCCCCTTGTGGCTGGTGCATTCCCTCTCTTGGCCCATAAGGCCCATATCTTTGTCGGGGGTGCCCGAAACTCCTTTCTGGTATCCTAATAAGTACCCGATACCCTCCGAAACACTTACGGTGTCCGAATACCATCGTCCTATATATCAATATTTACCTCTCGACCATTTTGTCATGTATGTGATCTCATCCGGGACTCCGAACAACATTCGGTCACCAAATCACATAACTCATATAATACTATATCGTCAACGAACATTAAGCGTGCGCACCTGACGGGTTTGAGAACTATGTAGACATGACCGAGACACCTCTCCGGTAAATAACCAATAGCGGAACCTGGATGCCCATATTGGCTCCTACATATTCTACGAAGATCTTTATCATCGAACCGGTGTGACAACATACATAATTCCCTTTGTCCATTGGTATGTTACTCGCCCGAGATTCGACTGTCGGTATCTCTATACCTATTTCAATCTCGTTACCGCCAAGTCTCTTTACTCGTTTTGTAATACATCATCTTGCAACTAACTCATTAATCACTTTGCTTGCAAGGCTTCTTATGATGTGTATTACCGAGAGGGCCCAGATATACCTCTTCGATACTCGGAGTGACAAATCCTAATTGATCTATGCCAACTCAAAAACACCTTCGGAGATACCTGTAGAGCATCTTTATAATCACCCAGTTACATTGTGACGTTTGATAGCACACAAGGTATTCCTCCGGTATCCGGGAGTTGCATAATATCATAGTCGGAGGAACATGTATTTGACATGAAGAAAGTAATAGCAATAAACCGAACAATCATTATGCTAAGCTAACAGATGGGTCTTGTCCGTCACATCATTCTCCTAATAATGTGAACCCGTTACAAATGACAACACATATCCATGGTTAGGAAACCTTAACCATCTTTGATCAACGAGCTAGTCTAGTTGAGGCTCACTAGGGACACGATATTTTTTTATGTATTCACACGTGTATTTAAGTTTCGGATCAATACAATTCTAGCATGAATAATAAACCTTTATCATGAATAAGGAAATATAAAATAACAACTTTATTATTGCCTCTAGGGCATATTTCCTTCAGTCTCCCACTTGCATTAGAGTCAATAATCTAGTTCACATCGTCATGTGATTAACACCCATAGTTCACATCGCCATGTGACCAATACCCAAAGAGTTTACTAGAGTCAATGATCTAGTTCACATCTGTCATGCCCAATATGCGACCCTATCCTAAAGGAACTACAAGGTCCCACCAAGGATAGAAGCGCATATTGGAGATGCTTTTGCAAGGTGGATACAATTACATCATACCATAATAGTTGGGGATACATACAAGAGGCAAACAATGCCACACGAATACAACATCATATATAAGAGCAACATCCGACTACGGATGAAACACAGACAGAAACTCAAACGACATCCACCCTGCTAGCCCAGGCTGCCGGCCAGGAACCTATCCCCTGAACGATGAAGCGGAAGAAGAACTCAAAACAAGCAAGCATCGCTCTCGCATCATGACCATCGCAATACTTGTACCTGCAACTGTTGTTGTAGTAATCTGTGAGCCACGAGGACCCAACAATCCCATTACCATGGGTATCAAGACTAGCAAAGCTTAATGGGAATAGAAAAGGATAAGTGGTGAGGTTGCAGCCGCGTCTAACCATATATGGTGGCTAACATACGCAAATAAGAGCGAGAAGAGAAGTAACGCAACGGTTGAGAAGCTAGAAGTGATCAAGGAGTGATCCTGAAACTACTTACGTTCATACATAACCCAAACTGTGTTCATTTCCCGGACTCCGCCGAAAAGAGACCATCACGGCTGCACACGCAGTTGATGCATTTTAATTAAGTCAAGTGTCAAGTTCTCTACAACTGGATATTAACAAGTTCCCATCTGCCACATAACCGCGGGCATGGCTCTCGAAAGATTATACCCTGCAGGGGTGTCCCAACTTAGCCCATTATAAGCTCTCACGACCAACGAAGGATATTCCTTCTCCCGGGAAGACCCGATCAGTCTCGGAATCCTGGTTACAAGACATTTCGACAATGGTAAAACAAGACCAGCAAGACCGCCCGAATATGCCGACAAATCCCGATAGGAGCTGCACATTTCTCGTTCTCAGGGCACACTGGATGAGTCAAGCTATGAGTAAAACCAGCCCTCAAGTTTCCCTGAGGTGGCCCCGCAGGCTGCTCGGTTCGGACCAACACTTCGAGAAGCACTGGCCCGGGGGGTTTAAAATAAAGATGACCCTCGGGTTAATTACTCCCAAGGAAAAGGTAATAGGTTGTTACGCAAATATAAAACCAAAGTTGGGCCTTGTTGGAGGAGTTTTATTCAAAGCGAACTGTCAAGGGGTTCCCATACACCCGGCCGCGTAAGTAATGCAAAATCAAGGAACATAACACCGGTATGACGGAAACTAGGGCGGCAAGAGTGGAACAAAACACCGGGCATATGGTCGAGCCTTCCACCCTTTACCAAGTATATAAATGCAATAATTTAAATAAGAGATATGGTGATATCCCAACATAATCCTGTCCAACATGGAGCAATTTTCAACTTCACCTGCAACTAACAACGCTATAAGAGGGGCTGAGCAAAGCGGTAACATAGCCAAGCAACGGTTTGCCAGGAAGGGTGAAAAGGTTAGAGGCTGACATGGCAATTTGGGAGGCTTGGGAAACAAGTGATAGGTAGCGCGGCATAGCGATAGAACGAAGCAACTAGCATAGCAATGATAGTAGTGAGATCCAGGCTAACGTTCATCTTGCCTGAAATCCTGCTAGGAAGAAGAACGAGTCCATGAAGAAGACGAACGGGCAAAGACGAACCAAGCGTAGTCGAACGAATCCTCACGATGCAGCGAAACAGGAACTATCGAGAAGAAGCACAACCGAAAAGAAGCAAACAACATGGTAAACACACAACACATAAACGTGATATGATGCACAACCAAGCATGATGCATGACAAGGCTATATGATTCTACTCATGGCAAGAGATGATGCATACAAGAACAACACGTCAAAGCAAGTTTAAATGAGGCCGGAAACAACATATAATAAATCCAGTAAGTCCTCATATGCAAATTTTGAAATTAGTGCAGATCTGAATAAACCTTATGTTCAAGTTGTTAAATAGCAAGTTAAGATGCACAAAGATGATCTACACGAAGTTCTAGTCAAGTTCCATATAAAGTTCATTTAATTCGGAGCTACGGCCTAGAAGATATGAGCAAAACAAGTTAAACATGGCATTGATGCAAAATGCAATCAAACATCAAGCAAAGACTCTCAACACAAGGATGCAACATGATAAGATGAAACTATATGCAATTCTAAGCAAGTTTCATATAGAGCATGCTCAAAACGGAGCAACGGTGCAACACATACAGTCCAAACAAGATATAACAACAATCTGCCCGAAACAACAACTAGGCACTTTGCAAACATCAAAACAACATGTTACAGGAATCTTATGAGCACAAACTTGACATGCACTTCATATACAGATAACATACTTCAAATTTCATTAAGGTTCACGTTCATAGGCATCAATATTAAACCAATATGATTAATGCAAAATGCAACTTTATAACACAGCAGCATATGCATGAGCAAAGTTAATATGATGGCAACTTGAGAGCAAGAAAGAGACAAGCTATAGCAAGGAAACATAGCAACCAAGGGCATGTCATCAGAGTACACATAACAAAGATCAAATAATATCATGGTACCATATACATATGGCTCATGGATTAGTGGTAACCAACATGACAAGATTGAATGTTGAAACAGTTTCAGCAAGTGTAAATCAACAACATTATAATAGCATGTTTGCAAGCATGGAACAGAGGCATATTACATCCAAAACTAACAACCATGGCATGTAAACAAATTAATAATATCTTACTACAAATCATGTAATTGGAGCATCTCCAGAATAGGCATGCTTCCAACAATAACAAGCTCACAACATAGCATCACGAAGTTAACAGGAATCTGGAACATAATATAAGCATGTTCATGGTAATGAAAACATATTCTACAGGACATATATGAGGCATCAAAAGGCATGAAGTGGTAGATAATAACATAGAAAACAAAACATGTGAACTAAGTATCTCCAGAATATGGATGGATTAATTGGTAGCATCAAGCAAACATGGCAACATGATATGACAGAAACAGACTTGACAGAACATTAACAGCAAGTAGCCCACTTCACAAGCTTGATGCACTCACTACAGGTCATATAACAATACATGAATTGCAACCCTGTAAAGATGGCATAAAAATTCTCCTAAAACATGTAGACACCATGCTCATAGGATGCACACAAAAAATGCAACAAAAATGACAAATCAGCAAGTTACAACAGTTTCCAGCAGTTAACAGCAACATGCACTTTTGCAACAGGGATTAAGATATCAAGATGCACCCTAACACGAATTCAAAGCACACTAACATATATATCATAAAGATCAGAATATGTGAATATCAAGATCATAATCATAGAATCAACAGGGACAAAGTTGTGGCACTCACAAGATGCACAAATGATGTTAACAATCAGCAGATTCCAACAGTTTATATCATATAGCAGTTTTGCAATGATGATTAAGACATCAATATGAACAGGAACATGAATGCAAACTAGACCATCATGAGGAGCACTCTGAGATGAACATTTCCATATATTATACACACAAAACGGAGCAATATGCACAAACTTAGAGCCACTTAAACATGCACACATGTAGTTAAAAATCCTGGGACTTAGCCAAAAAAACTACCTCGTAGAGAAGTGGACGGAGCGGTGCGGGATGGAGAGATCCGGGGAGGGGACGCGTGTTTGGATGGACGGAGTGGTGGATCTGATCCACTCCCTCAGATCCGGCACGGGGAAACTCCGGCGAGGAACTCCAGCGACGCGCGAGGAGGAGGCCGGCGAGGTCCTCTAGCGAGGTCGATGGGCGGCAGGGAGACAAACGACGGTGGGAGGCGGCCGGCGGCTTGCCAGAGATGGCGGCGCGGCGAGCCACAAGGCGAGCTCAGGGAGGTCCGGCCCCTCCATGGCGCGGCGGCTCTGGTCGCCGGCGTTAAAGCTCCGGTGGCTGCGGGCGCAGCCGGCGATGGGGAAGGCGGTGGTCGGTGCTGGACGGTCGAGCGGCGGTGCACGGAGGCAAGGCGGCAGCGGGCGATGGCTGGGCGAGGGCGCTTCGCCGCGGCGGGCGGGGCGGGCAGCAGCAGCAGCTCTCGCGGATGGGCCTTGGCCGATCCGAGCCGCGGGCCTGGCGCGTGGGAGAAGAGAGAGGGCCGGCGGGGGCGACGTGTCGGGCTGCGGTTGGCCGAGGGGGCGGCGGCGCACATGTCCGGCGGCGGGGTTTCGTCCGGTGGAGCGAGGGGAGCGGGGCCAGCGTTTCATCCGGGAAATGGAGAGGGAGGCACTTATATATAGGTAGAGGGAGCTAGGAGAGTCCAAATGAGGTGCGGTTTTCGCCCACACAATCATGATCGAACGGTGGAGAGTATGGAGAGGAGTTAGATGGGCTAGGTGGGCTGTGTGAAGAGGTGTTGGGCTGCAAAGAGAAGGGGGTTTCGGTTAACTCGGTTAACCGTTGGGGCATCAAACGGCCTCCAAATGGAACGAAATTTGACGGGCGGTCTACCGGTGATATACCAAGGTCACTCGGCAAATCTCGGCCCATTCCAAGGACGTTTTTTGGAGGCTCACAAAACAAGAACTGGGAGGTGCCACGGGCGCGTGCGAGTGTGTCTGTGCTCAGAACGGACAACGGAGAGAACCGGGGGAACCGGAACGGATGCAAGTTTTGAAAAACATGCACATGAAATGCAGATGATAACATGGCAAAGTGCAACACGCAAGCAAATGACATGGCAATGACGCGATTAACTGGAAGACATCTGGCGCATCGGACTAAGGGCGTTACAACTCTCCTCCACTAACAAGAGATCTCGTCCCGAGATCTTAGGAACGAGACAGGAGAGAAAGAGGAAGAGGTGAAGCAAGAACGCAAGAGAGAAGATGAACAAATTCAAGAGCACTCGGGTAGAAAAGATGAACGGCGAGTATGACGAGAATCAAAGCTGAAGGAATAAGATGGACTTGGAATCCACTCCAGTTAGTACAAGATAGAAAAGGAATAGAACAAAAGAATTCCAGCAGCACTCCGGCTGAAAATGGAAGGAAAAGAACATGAACTTCAAAAGATGGAATGACACCTGACGAGATGAACAACACAATGCCTCCGGAAGAATTGAAAGAATGGAATGAAAAGAACGGATGAAAGAACAACAACTTCCACCACGAATGAACTCGATAGTATCCTTAGAGGAAGGGAAGAACAGAGTTGAATATCTGAGAAGAACGAAGAAATGCAAAACTCCACTTCAAAGAACACGGAGGCTTATTTGCACTTCGAGACGCGAGAAGAAAAGATACTCGAACTCCTCCAACAAGAATCTTGATGAACTCTTGAAGAATGAATTAAATCATGAAGAACCACCATGAAGAACTCCGATGACAAAAGGATGATGAGATAGAAACGAAGGATGCAAAGAAATAAGATGAGCCTTGCAGTGGTTTAGATGGAGGTTCCGTTGAAATGGTTGTGGAAATTTGAACTCCGGAAAAGAAAAGATGAAAGCACTTGGAACCGCGAAATTATTCATCATGAACAAACTCCGAAGGAAGGGATTAACCACTTGGAGGAAATAAGAATAAGATTTATTGTATGCTTTTCCTTCATCAAATTAAATTGATGACAAGCAATGGATTTTTGCATACTACTTATTCTTGTTGGAAAAGGATTAAGGGGGAAAATGGCGCAACCTTGAGGAAGGTCTCCACTGAACCACCGGTAGGATTGGAAAGAACGAATGGATTAAAAATCATAACAAAGGAAAAATAATATGAATGAACCACCGTAAGAATTCGAAAATGACTCATGAAATAGAATGAATCACCGGAAAGAATTAGAAGAACAAATATGCTTGAGGGGATTTAGATGCAAAAAAAGAAGAGATAAGAAGCTGATTAAAGAATACTTGACAGATGCGCCGGGATAATTGGATAACGATAGCTGGAATGTGGGGACGAAGAATTCTTCTAGAATGATGTCCTCCGGTGAAATGTAACAGAAATCAACTCTTGACATACTCCGGATGGGTAAGAAAAGAATATCTGACAAATGGAATAATTCGAGAAGATAACATGAAGCTAGAACCATGAATCTTCGAGAGGACGAACAAGATTTAGAAGGAACTCGTCTTCGATCTTCAAATGACGATGAGAAACACCACCAAAAATTGTTTAGATACTCTGGGAGAATGGGAAGCGAAGAGGTTGAGCCAACAATGAAATGATTTTCAAAGCGATCTTGGAGAAGGCATGTGACTGATGAAATCCAATCTTACATCACACTTTGAAAAGAATTAGGAATGGCTCCGGAATAATTAGAAGAGTCAGGTAAGATCCTGGGAAAAGACCTATGGGTTAGGGCCCACTAAAACAAAACACCATTGAAAAAGATTGTTGAAGAGATAGATGATGCACCGGAACAATTGAAATATTTGAATGAGGTGACAACCTCAAATTAATTCGAACACAGAGGAATCTCCTGAGATGCCTTGAGCACTCTGGAAGGATAAACTAGCGAGAGGCGAACCAGCAGGGAAAACACTTGATCCAAGGAAAAGAATATGATCAACCCGAAAAACTTGAATTGAGTCCACCGGAGAAGAAAAAGAGATGAAGAATGTCGAATGAAACGAGAATTCACCGGTTGAAATAATTGAGGGAAGACTGAAGAGGCTCCACACGAATGAAATTGATGGTCGAAAGAGACTCAGGCTCTGGGAAGAAGAGGGTGGGAGGGCGGGAAAAACAAAGGCAACTTGGAAGGGAGAATCGACGAATAAGTTGAAGAGAAGACACGGGTTGAAAATAATTGAGGAAATAATGCAAAGACTTCGCACGAGTAGGATGGATACTCGATTACGGGCTCCGGCTCCGAGAGAAAAAAAGGGTGGGCGGGTGGGATAAGAAAACAACTGAGGATTTATCTTGTGAAAACAAGGAGGTCGAGTCGATTTGGCGAGAAAATGCACCGGATCAAAAGAGCTGAGAACCAACGAACCAAAATCTAACGGCGTGATCCTAAAGAAAGTTTGAAGGGGAAGAGGAGTAATTCAAAACACCTACGTCAAGATTCCTCACCAGAGCGACGAAGGGGCCGAGGAGTAAAAAGAATTCCTACTCTCCGATATAACTAGACTCCGAAAACAGTTTTCTTCTAGACTCGACAACGGCCAACTACGAAAAATCAAGGGAGGCTCCTATGGTCAGTCGAGGCTCTGATACCAACTTGTCACGCCCAATATGCAACCCTATCCTAAAGGAACTCAAAGGTCCCACCAAGGATAGAAGCGCATATTGGAGACGCTTTTGCAAGGTGGATATCATTACATCATACCATAATAGTTGGGGATACATACAAGAGGCAAACAATGCCACACGAATACAACATCATATATAAGAGCAACATCCGACTACAGATGAAACACAAATAGAAACTCAAACGACATCCACCCTGCTAGCCCAGGCTGCCGACCAGGAACCCATCCCCTGAACGATGAAGCAGAAGAAGAACTCAAAACAAGCAAGCATAGCTCTCGCGTCATGATCATCGCAATACGTGTACCTGCAACTGTTGTTGTAGTAATCTGTGAGCCACGAGGACTCAGCAATTGCATTACCATGGGTATCAAGACTAGCAAAGCTTAATGGGAATCGAAAAGGATAAGTGGTGAGATTGCAGCAGCGTCTAAGCATATATGGTGGCTAACATACGCAAATAAGAGCGAGAAGAGAAGCAACGCAACGGTTGAGAAGCTAGAAGTGATCCTGAAACTACTTACGTTCATACATAACCCAAACCGTGTTCATTTCCTGGACTCCGCCGAAAAGAGACCATCACGGCTACACACGCAGTTGATGCATTTTAATTAAGTCAAGTGTCAAGTTCTCTACAACTGGATATTAACAAGTCCCCATCTGCCACATAACCGCGGGCACGGCTCTCGAAAGTTTATACCCTCCAGGGGTGTCCCAACATAGCCCATTATAAGCTCTCACGACCAACGAAGGATATTCCTTCTCCCGGGATGACTCGATTAGTCTCGGAATCCCGGTTACAAGACATTTCGACAATGGTAAAACAAGACCAGCAAGACTGCCCGAATGTGCCAACAAATCCCGATAGGAGCTTCACATATCTCGTTCTTAGGGCACACTGGATGAGTCAAGCTACGAGTAAAACCAGCGCTCAAGTTTCCCCGAGGTGGCCCCGCAGGCTGCTCGGTTCGGACCAACACTTAGAGAAGCACTGACCCGGGGGGGTTAAAATAAAGATGACCCTCGGGTTAATTACTCCCAAGGGAAAGGTAATAGGTTTTTAGGTGATACGTCTCCAACGTATCTACTTTTCCAAACACTTTTGCCCTTGTTTTGGACTCTAACGTGCATGATTTGAATGAAACTAACCCGGACTGACGTTGTTTTCAGCAGAACTGCCATGATGTTGTTTTATGTGTAGAAAAGACAAGTTCTCGGAATGTCCTGGAAATCCACGGAGGCACTTTTTGGAATTAATAAGAATTTCTGGGTGAAAGAAATACACCAGGGGGCCCACACCCTGTCCACGTGACAGGGGGCGCCCCCCCCCTATAGGGTGCACCCCCTATCTCGTGGGCCCCCTAGACCTTCACCGACATCAACTCCAACTCCATATATTCACGTTCGGGGAGAAAAAAATCAGAGAGAAAGTTTCATCACGTTTTACGACACAGAGCCGCCGCCAAGCCCTAATCTCTCTCGGGAGGCTTGGTCTGGAGTCCGTTCGGGGCTCCGGAGAGGGGGATTCGTCGCTGTCGTCATCATCAACCATCCTCCATCACCAATTTCATGATGCTCACCGCGGTGCGTGAGTAATTCCATCGTAGGCTTGCTGGACGGTGATGGGTTGGATGAGATTTACCATGTAATTAAGTTAGTTTTGTTAGGGTTTGATCCCTAGTATCCACTATGTTCTGAGATTGATATTGCTATGACTTTGCTATGCTTAATGCTTGTCACTAGGGCCCGAGTGCCATGATTTCAGATCTGAACCTATTATGTTTTCATGAATATATGTGTGTTCCTGACCCTATCTTGCAAGTCTATAGTCACCTATTATGTGTTATGATCCGACAACCCCGAAGTGACAACAATCGTGATACTTCTCGGTGATGACCGTAGTTTGAGGACTTCATGTATTCACTATGTGCTAATGCTTTGTTCCGGTTCTCTATTAAAAGGAGGCCTTAATATCCCTTAGTTTCTGCTAGGACCCCGCTACCACGGGAGGGTAGGACAAAAGATGTGATGCAAGTTCTTTTCCATAAGCACGTATGACTATTTACGGAATACATGCCTACATTACATTAATGAATTGGAGCTAGTTCTGTGTCACCCTATGTTATAGCTATTACATGAGGAATCGCATCCGGCATAATTATCCATCACTGATCCATTGCCTACGAGCTTTTCATATATTGTTCTTCGCTTATTTACTTTTCGGTTGCTACTGTTACAACTACTACAAAAACCCAAAAACATTACTTTTACTATCGTTACATTTATTATCATACCACTTTTGCTACTAAATACTTTGCTGCAGATACTAAGTTATCCAGGTGTGGTTGAATTGACAACTCAACTGCTAATACTCAAGAATATTCTTTGGCTCCCCTTGTGTCGAATCAATAAATTTGGGTTGAATACTTTACCCTCGAAAGTTGTTGCGATCCCCTACACTTGTGGGTTATCAAGAATAATTTCTGGCGCCGTTGCCGGGGAGCATAGATCTATTCTCTGAGTCACTTGGGATTTATATCTGTTGATCACTATGAAGAACTTGAAAGACGACAGAACTACGATCTATCCCTCAACTACGAGGGGAGGTAAGGAACTGCCATCTAGCTCTGCACTAGATTCTCCTTCTGTTATTAATAAGCTTGCGACACCTAAACCTGCTACTGCTATGAATTCTGATATGTCGCATGTTATTGATAATGCCACTTCTGCTATGCATGATGAAACTACTTCTGTGCGTAATACTACTTCGCTATTAGGTCAATTTCTTGAGGAACAACATGCTAGAGTTAGGGGGAATGAAATTATTGAGGATGCTATTATTGATGATAGTGATGATGAAGGTTCTCCCAATGATTATGTATTGCCTGTTGTTCCTAAGGGTTATGTTATGAATGAAGAAGCTGCTAGAGCTATATTTGCTTGCAATGATAGATATGATCTTAAGAAATTATTAGCTAAATGGAAGCAGCAGTCTCTTAATGCTAGAATGAAACCCGACCCTGCTTTTGCTACTTCACCTATCTGTGTTACTGATAAGGATTATGAATTCTCTGTTGATCGTGAGATTATTACTTTAGTTGAATCTGATCCTTTTTATGGCCTTGAATCTGAAACTGTTGTGGCACATCTTACCAAGTTGAATGATATAGCTACCATGTTTACTCGTGATGAGAAGTCTCTCTATTATTATATCCTTAAGATATTTCCGTTCTCATTAAACGGTGATGCTAAGACTTGGTATAATTCTCTTGCTCCTGGTTGTGTGCGTAGTCCCCAGGATATGATTTATTACTTCTCTGCTAAATATTTCCTTGCTCATAAGAAACAAGCTGCCTTGCGGGAAATATATAATTTTGTGCAAATCAAAGAAGAGAGTCTCCCACAAGCTTGGGGGAGGCTGCTCAGATTACTTAATGCTTTGCCTAATCATCCTCTCAAGAAAAATGAAATACTTGATATCTTTTTAATGGACTAACCGATTCTTCCAAGGACTACTTGGATAGTTGTGCTGGTTGTGTTTTCAGGGAAAGAACCGTCGACGAAGCTGAAGTATTATTGAATAATATGTTGACTAATGAAAATAATTGGACTCTTCTTGAGCCAATTCCTGAAGTAATTCCTGTACCAATTGAGCCAACTCTTGAAACCCACTCCAAAGAAGAGAGGTGTTTTGTTTCTCAGTCCTGAAGATATGCAAGAGGCAAAGAAATCAATGGAAGAAAAAGGTATTAAAGCTGAAGATGTTAAGAATTTACCTCCTATTGAAGAAATACATGGTCTTAATATACCGCCTATTGAAGAACCATATTGTCTTGATAACCCGACACAGGTAGTAAAGGTAAATTCTCTCTATAGATATGATAAAGTTGAAATCCCCTCTACTAAATTTCATAGCCCATGCTTAGATGAATTTGATGACTTTATGGCTAGACAAGAAAGTTTTAATGCTTAGGTTGGTAGAGAGTTAAAGAATAATGCCTTCGAGATAGGACGCGTAGGCGATAATATAGCTAGAGTTAAAGATGAACTCAAACTCGTTAGCAAATATGCTTCTATGGTAGCTACCCAAGCTGAGCAAGTACTTAAAGCTCAAAATGATTTGCTTGATGAATTAAATAATAAAAATGACTTTGATGTTAGAGTGGCTACTAGAACTGGTAGAGTGACTCAGGAACCTTTGTATCCTGAAGGCCACCCTAAGAGAAACGAGCAAGATTCTCAGAGAAATAATTTAGAGGCACCTAGTTCTTCTAAAAAGAATAAAAAGAAAAACAATAGAACTTTGCATGCTTCTAGTGAACCTACTGTAGACACACCTGAGAATCCCAATGATATTTCTATCTCTGATGCTGAAACACAATCAGGTGATGAACATGAACCTAGTGATAATGTTAATGATAATGTTCATGTTGATGCTCAACCTGGCAAAAACAATGATGTAGAGATTGAACCTGCTGTTGATCTTGATAACCCACAATCAAAGAATCAATGTTATGATAAGAGAGATTTCGTTGCTAGGAAGCATGGTAGAGAAAGAGTACCATGGGTTCAGAAACCCATGCCCTTTCCTCCTAAACCATCCAAGTCAAAGGATGATGAGGATTTTGAGCACTTTGTTGAAATGATTAGACCTATTTTCTTACGTATGCGCTTAACTGATATGCTTAAAGTAAATCCTTATGCTAAGTATATGAAGGATATCATCACAAATAAAAGAAAGATACCGAAAGCTGAAATTTCCACCATGCTTGCTAATTACACTTTTAAGGGTGGAATACCAAAGAAACTTGGAGATCCGGGTGTACCAACTATACCATGCTCCATTAAAAGAAATTATGTTAGAACTGCTTTATGTGATCTTGGAGCCGGTGTTAGTGTTATGCCTCTCTTTATATCGTAGACTTGAATTGAATAAGTTGACACCTACTGAAATATCTTTGCAAATGGTGATAAATCAACTGCTATACACAGCCGGTATTTGTGAGGATGTGCTGTTGTGGTTGCAAATGTCACTATCTTAATAGACTTTGTTATTCTTGATATTCCCGAGGACGATAGTATGTCTATTATTCTTGGTAGACCTTTTCTTAATACTGCAGGGGCTGTTATTGATTGCAACAAAGGCAATGTCACTTTTCATGTTAATGGTAATGAGCATACGGTACACTTTCCGAGGAAACAATCTCAAGTTCATAGCATCAATTCTATTGGAAAGGTTCCAACTATTATTATTGGAGGTTTTGAATTTCCTCTCCCTACTGTCAAGAAAAAGTATGATATTCTTATTGTTGGGGATTTTCATATCCCCGTTGAGGTAACTTAGTGTTATTCGAAATTTCTCCGGTTCCGTGTTATTCGGAATGAGTTTGTTAGCAAGACTTGATCAACCTTGTTAGTGGATTCATTTTGATGATCATGAGATGGATGAAACTAGAAGGCACAACCTTCTATACCTACTTTTTACTTTCTGTTATTTAGAATAAATAAAGAAAAATTAGTATTATCTGCCTGTTTTCTGAATTATCCGTGCAATAAAAAATAGTCTGAAAATAAAAGTGCTCCAAATGCTCTGCAAATTTAGTATGATTTTTTTATGGAATATTTGAGGATTTTAGGCACTAAAAATATTGCAGGAGGGGCAAGCACCAGGCCACGAGAGTGGAGGGCGCCCCCCCCCCCTATAGGGCGCACCCCCCTGTCTCGTGGGCCCCTGGTGGCCCCCCTCCACTTATGCCAGCACCCACACACTTCATCTTCTACCCAAAAAAATCCCCATCCAGCTCAAGCACGAGTTCTAGCTCGTTTTGCTGCGATTTTCTATCTCCTTGCTCAAAGCTCCATTTACAAAACTGCTTTGGAGATTGTTGCTTGGTATGTGACTCCTCCATTGGTCCAATTAGTTTTTGTTCTAGTGCTTTATTCATTGCAAATTTTTGCTGCATAGGTGACCATGTTCTTGAGCTTGCATGTTAAATTTTTGAGGTCCCAAGCAATTCCAATGCATGATATAGGCTCTAGGCACTTGTAGGAATAGTTGCTACCAATCTTGTTCAGTTTTATTCACTTCTATTTTGAAGTTACTAAAATTTCAGAAATGTTTTAGAAAAAGAATTATGTCTAGGAGAATGTACCAAGGTGGTTCCTCGGTGAAGAAAGGGCCCAGGGTTGCTATACGTGAGCAAGATGTTGAATTGCCGAGGGACGCGGATATACGAGCTTGTGAGTGGCCATCCGATGATTTTATGGTCGAAGCAGGCTTCAAGGAGGAATTTGATGCGTATGTGCGTAATGCCGAGCTGGAGGACTTCTTACAAGATAAGTGTCCGCAGTACTATCAGTTGACTGATTCTTTTGTGCGGAGATTTAAATATAACTGTGCGCGTAATTCTCCTAGCGTCATATTTGATATTTATGATACATCTTATACCATGGATTTAGAGGATTTCACAACTGCTTGCAAACTCCCGCAGTGGGGTAATATTAATGATCCTCACAAATCTGAATTTTGAGATTTCCTTGCTAGTGTTACTATGGGAGAATCCAGGGATATTGCACAAGCTACCATAGGGAGCATTCATTTTCCTGCTATGCATTATTTTGCTCTCTTTACTGGTAGATGCATTAACGGTAAAGATGAAGCATGTCACATGTGTGTCCCTGATCTGTGTGTCCTCAAGAGTGTTGTGTCAGGTTATAAAGGTTATAATTTGGGGGCAACAGTTGCACGTAGGTTGCAGAATAATAGTAGAAAGGGAAATTTATTTGGAGGAATTTATGCAACCCGTGTGGCTAATTATCTTAATATAGCCCCACGAGAGGGGGATATGATTTTACCTCCTGTTTATTTGGATAAAGAAGCTATGTTCAATCATCAATTTCTTGCGAGGAACGAACAATTCCTTCATTATCCACTAATCTATGACAGACGCAACGTCGTCCATGTTACTGTTCCTGCTCCCTACCTTTTTGATTATCAGGCAAAAGGAAGATATGTTGTCACCAGGGAGGAAGCAACTGAACATGAGGGGAGAGCGGAGGCAGCTCGCCAACACGCTGTAGCTCATGAGGCGGTTGCCGCTGCATCTCAGTACGACCCCAGTTTCACTTATGGATATCAGCCAGGCGGTCCTTGGTATTAAACCAACTTAGGCCAAAAGCCTAAGCTTGGGGGAGTACGTATTTCTCACCGACTTTACATTCATGTTCACACACTAGTCGTCGGTGCTCATGCTCTTTCATTGTATTATCCATGTTAGTTTAAATTTCTTTTTCTAGTTTTCTTCTTGTGTGTTTGATAAACCTTAAGAAAAAACCAAAAAAAATTAGTTAGTTTAATTTTCATGCTTGTAGTAGAATTAAAATGAAAACCCAAAAAGATTTCTTCTTCTTCTTCTTACTTGTTGGGAGCTTTCCCGTGTAAATAGTTTTATTTTCTTTTCTTTCCTTTGGGGGTCGAGAAGACCATATTGAAAATGCTTAATGGCTCTTATATGCATGATTGTTTATTTAATTTAGAGCCCATATTACCTTGTCTTCTCTTTTGAGTTGAATGCTTGCAGATTCCAGCTTAGTCAAAGGCAATAATGATGATATATGATGGACTTAATGAGGTGAGAAAAGCTGGTATGAACTCGACCTCTCTTGTTTTTGTAAATATGATGAGTTCATCGTTTCTGATTCAGCTTATTATGAAGTAAACATATTTGCAATGACATTTAGAGATTATAGTTGCTTGTGCCATGCTTGATTAGCTATGAGTTATAATGGTTTACCTTGCGTGCCAACATGCTATTAGAATGATTATGATGTCGTATGATGGGATGGTATCCTCCTTTGAATGAATTGAGTGACTCGACTTGGCACATGTTCACACATGTAGCTGAATCAAATCAACATAGCCTTCATGATATTTATGTTCATGGTGGATTATATCCTACTCATGCTTGTATATATTCGGTGTGAATTAATTTTAATGCATGTTTACGACTGTTGTCGCTCTCTCAGTTGGTCGCTTCCCAGTCTTTTGCTAGCCTTCACCTGTACTAAGCGGGAATACTGCTTGTGCATCCAAACTCCTTAAAACCCAGAGTTGTTTCATATGAGTCCACTATACCTTCCTATATGCGGTATTTACCTGCCGTTCCAAGTAATTTTGTATGTGCCAAACTCCAAACCTCAAATGAAATTCTTTTTTGTATGCTCGAGCAGCTCATGTTACAACTAGGGCTGCCTATATCTTCCATGATAGGTGGGTTATTCTCAAGAGGAGTGGACTCCGCTCCTCATTCACGGGAAAGGGCCGGTAACCGGGATGCCCAGTCCCATGATCCAAAAAGATCAAAGCAAATCAATATAATTAAACAAAACTCCCCCAGGGCTGTTGTTAGTTGGAGGCACTCGTTGTTTTGAGCAAGCCATGGATTGATGCTTGTTGGTGGTTGGGGGAGTATAAACCTTTACCATTCTGTTTGGGAACTTCCTATAATGCATGTAGTATGGAAGATACAGCCATCTCATAGTTGTTGCGTTGATAGTGAAAGTATGCCGCTCAAAATGTTATTCAATCTCTATTTTAAAGTCGAGCTCTGGCACCTCTACAAATCCCTGCTTCCCTCTGCGAAGGGCCTATCTATTTACTTTTATATTGAGTCGTCACCCTTCTTATTAAAAAGCACCCGTTGGAGAGCACACTGTCATTTGCATTCATTACTATTGGTTTATATTGGGTATGACTTGACTGGATCTCTTTTACCATGAATTACAATGTTTAGTCAGTCCTTGATCTTTAAAGGTGCTCTGCATTTATGTTTTGCAGTCTTAGAGAGGGCTAGCGAGATACCATTTTGTTATATCATGTTATGATTATTTTGAGAAAGTGTTGTCATCCGAGTTTTATTATTATCGCTCGCTAGCTGATTATGCTATTGATATGAGTAATTGTGAGACCTAAGTGTTATTGTGAGTATGGTTAGTTCATAATATTTGCTGAAACCTGAATGCTGGCTTTTCATGTTTACAACAACAAGAGCAAACAGAGTTTGTAAAATTTTTTCTTTATCACTTTCAGTCTATCGACTGAATTGCTTGAGGACAAGCAAAGGTTTAAGCTTGGGGGAGTTGATACGTCTCCAACGTATCTACTTTTCCAAACACTTTTGCCCTTGTTTTGGACTCTAACTTGCATGATTTGAATGAAACTAACTGGATGGACGCTATTTTCACCGAACGCCATGATGTTGTTTTATGTGTAGAAAAGAAAAGTTCTCGGAATGTCCTGGAAATCCACGGAGGCACTTTTTGGAATTAATAAGAATTTCTGGGTGAAAGAAATATACCAGGGGGCCCACACCCTGTCCACGAGACAGGGGGCGCCCCCCTATAGGGTGCGCCCCCTATCTCGTGGGCCCCCTGGACCTCCACCGACCTCAACTCCAACTCCATATATTCACGTTCGGGGAGAAAAAAATCAGAGAGAAAGTTTCATCGCGTTTTACGACACGGAGCCGCTGCCAAGCCCTAATCCCTCTCGGGAGGGCCGATCTGGAGTCCGTTCGGGGCTCCGGAGAGGGGAATTCGTCGCCGTCGTCATCATCAACCATCCTCCATCACCAATTTCATGATGCTCACCGCCGTGCGTGAGTAATTCCATCGTAGGCTTGCTGGACGGTGATGGGTTGGATGAGATTTACCATGTAACTAAGATAGTTTTGTTACGATTTGATACCTAGTATCCACTATGTTCTGAGGTTGATGTTGCTATGACTTTGCTATGCTTAATGCTTGTCACTAGGGCCCGAGTGCCGTGATTTCAGATCTGAACCTATTATGTTTTCATGAATATATGTGTGTTCTTAATCCTATCTTGCAAGTCTATAGTCACCTATTATCTGTTATGATTCGACAACCCCGAAGTGACAACAATGGGATACTTCTCGGTGATGACCGTAGTTTGAGGACTTCATGTATTCACTATGTGCTAATGCTTTGTTCCGGTTCTCTATTAAAAGGAGGCCTTAATATCCCTTAGTTTCCGCTAGGACCCCGGTTCCACGGGAGGGTAGGACAAAAGATGTCATGCAAGTTCTTTTCCATAAGCACGTATGACTATTTACGGAATACATGCCTACATTACATTGATGAATTGGAGCTAGTTCTGTGTCACCCTATGTTATAGCTATTACATGAGGAATCGCATCCGGCATAATTATCCATCACTGATCCATTTCCTACGAGATTTTCATATATTGTTCTTCGCTTATTTACTTTTCCATTGCTACTGTTACAACTACTACAAAAACCCAAAAACATTACTTTTACTATCGTTACCTTTATTATCATACCACTTTTGCTACTAAATACTTTGCTGCAGATACTAAGTTATCCAGGTGTGGTTGAATTGACAACTCAATTGCTAATACTCAAGAATATTTTTTGGCCCCCCTTGTGTCGAATCAATAAATTTGGGTTGAATACTTTACCCTTGAAAGCTGTTGCGATCCCCTACACTTGTGGGTTATCATTAGGCAAATATAAAACCAAAGTTGGGCCTTGCTGGAGGAGTTTTATTCAAAGTGAACTGTCAAGGGGTTCCCATACACACGACCGCGTAAGGAGTGCAAAATCAAGGAACATAACACCGGTATGACGGAAACTAGGTTGGCAAGAGTGGAACAAAACACCGGGCATAAGGCCAAGCCTTCCACCCTTTACCAAGTATATAGATGCAATAATTTAAATAAGAGATAAGGTGATATCCCAACATAATCCTGTCCAACATAGAGCAATCTTCAACTTCACCTGCAACTAACAACGCTATAAGAGGGGCTAAGCAAAGCGGTAACATAGCCAAGCAACGGTTTGCTAGGAAGGGTGAAAAGGTTAGAGGCTGACATGGCAATTTGGGAGGCTTGGGAAACAAGTGCTAGGTAGCGCGGCATAGCGATAGAACGAAGCAACTAGCATAGCAATGATAGTAGTGAGATCCAGGCTAACGATCATCTTGCCTGAAATCCCGCTAGGAAGGAGAACGAGTCCATGAAGAAGACGAACGGGCGAAGACGAACCAAGTGTAGTCGAACGAATCCTCATGATCGCAGCGAAACAGGAACTATCGAGAAGAAGCACAACCGGAAAGAAGCAAACAACATGGTAAACACACAACAAAAAAACATGACACGATGCACAACCAAGCATGACGCATGACAAGGCTATATGATGCTACTCATGGCAAGAGATGATGCATACAAGAACAACACCTCAAAGCAAGTTTAAATGAGGTCGGAAACAACATAGAATAAATCCGGTAAGTCGTCATATGCAAATTTAGAAATTTGTCCAGATCTGAATAAACCTTATGTTCAAGTTGTTAAACAACATGTTAAGATGCACCAAGATGATCTACACGAAGTTCTAGTCAAATTCCATATAAAGTTCATTTAATTCGGAGCTACGGCCTAGAAGATATGAGCAAAACAAATTAAACATGGCATTGATGCAAAATGCAATCAAACATCAAGCAAACACTCTCAACACAAGGATACAACATGATAAGATGAAACTATATGCAATTCTAAGCAAGTTTCATATAGAGCATGCTCAAAACGGAGCAACGGTGCAACACATACAGTCCAAACAAGATATAACAACAATCTGCCCAAACAAAGAACTAGGCACTTTGCAAACATCAAAACAACATGTTACAGAATCTTATGTGCACAAACTTGACATGCACTTCATATACAGATAACATACTTCAAATTTCATTAAGGTTCACGTTCATAGGCATCAATATTAAACCAATATGATCAATGCAAAATGCAACTTTATAACACAGCAGCATATACATGAGCAAAGTTAATATGATGGCAACTTGAGAGCAAGAAAGAGACAAACTACAGCAAGGAAACATAGCAACCAAGGGCATGTCATTAGAGTACAAATAACAAAGATCAAATAACATCATGGTATCATATACATATGGCTCATGGATTAGTGGTAACCAACATGACAAGATTGAATGTTGAAACAGTTTCAGCAAGTGTAAATCAGCAACATTATGATAGCATGTTTACAAGCATGGAACAGAGGCATATGACATCCAAAATTAACAACCATGGCATGTGACCAAAGTAATCATAGCATATTACAAAACATGTAATTGGAGCATCTCCAGAATAGGCATGGTTCAAACAATAATAAGCTCAAAACATAGCATCATGAAGTTAACAGGAATCTGGAACATTATATAAACATGTTCATGGTAATGAAAACATATGCTACAGGACATATATGAGGCATAAAAAGGCATGACGTAGTAGATCATAACACAGAAAATAAAACATGTCAACTAAGCATCTCCAGAATATGTAGACATCATGCTCATAGGATGCACACACAAAATGCAACAAAAATGACAAATCAGCAAGTTACAGCAGTTTCCAGCAGTTAACAACAACATGCACTTTTGCAACAGGGATTAAGATATCAAGATGCACCCTAACATGAATTCAGGCACACCAACATGTAGATCATGAATAGCAGAATATATGCATATCAAGATCATCATCATAGCATCACCATCTACAAAGTTGTGGCACTCACAAGATGCACAAATGATGTTAACAATCAGCAGATTCCAGCAGTTTATATCATATAGCAGTTTTGCAACGATGATTAAGACATCAATATGAATAGGAACATGAATGCAAACTAGACCATCATGAGGAGCACTCTGAGATGAACATGTTTACATATTATACACGCAAAACGGAGCAATATGCACAAACTTAAAGCCACTTAAACATGCACACATGTAGTTAAAAATCCTGGGACTTCGCCAAAAAAACTACCTCGCCAAGAAGTGGACGGAGCAATGAGGGATGGAGAGATCTGGGGCAGGGACGCGCGTTTGGATGGAGGGAGTGGTGGATCTGATCCACTCCCTCAGATCCGGCACGGGGAAACTCCGGCGAGGAACTCCGGCGACGCGCGAGGAGTCCGGCGAGGTCAACAGACAGTGGGGATACGGACGGCGGCGGTAGGCAGCCGGCGGCTTGTCGGAGATGGCGGGGCGGCGAGCCCCAAGGCGAGCTCGGGGAGGTCCGGCCCCTCCATGGCGCGGCGGCTCTGGTCGCCGGAGTTGAAGTTCGGTGGCATGGGGCGAGCCGGCGAGGCCTTCGCCGGGCACCGCGATGGGGAAGGCGGTGGCCGCGCTAGATGGCGGAAGGCGGCGCGCTGGAGGCGAGGCGGCGGCGCGCGGCGGCGGGCGGCGGGCGCGGGCGGCACGCTGGGCATCCGTGGGGCGGCGGCGGATGGGCCCATGGGACGATCCGGCCCCTGGCCTGGGCGCGTGGGAGGAGAGAGAGGGCCGGCGGGGGCGACGTGTCGGGCTGCGGTTGGCCGAGGGGGCGGCGGCGGACATGTCAGGCGGCGGGGTTTCGTCCGGCGGAACGAGGGGAGCGGGGCTAGTGTTTCATCCGGGAAATGGAGAGGGAGGCACTTATATATAGGTAGAGGGAGCTAGGAGAGTCCAAATGAGGTGCGGTTTTCGCCCACATGATCGTGATTGAATGGCGGAGAGTATGGAGGGTAGTTAGATAGGCTAGGTGGGATGTGTGAAGAGGTCTTGGGCTGCAAAGAGAAGGGGGTTTCGGTTAACTCGGTTAACCGTTGGGGCATCAAACGACCTCCAAATGGAACGAAATTTGACGGGCGGTCTACCGGTGATATACCAAGGCCACTCGGCAAATCTTGGCCCATTCCAAGAAAGTTTTTCAGTGGCTCACAAAACAAGAACTGGGAGGTGCCACAGGTGCGTGCAAGTGTGTCTGTGCTCAGAATGGACAACGGAGAGAACCGTGGGAACCCGAACGGATGCAAGTTTTGAAAAACATGCAGGTGAAATGCAGATGATGACATGGCAAAGTGCAACACGCAAGCAAATGACATGGCAACGACGCGAATAACTGGAAGACATCTAGCGCATCGGACTCGGGGCGTTACAACATCGCTATGTGATTAACACCCAATGAGTACTAAGGTGTGATCATGTTTTGTTTGTGAGAGAGGTTTAGTCAACGAGTCTGTCACATTGAGATCCGTATGTATTTTGCAAATTTCTATGCCTACAATGCTCTGCATGGAGCTACTCTAGCTAATTCCTCCCACTTTCAATACGTATCCAGATTGAGACTTAGAGTCATCTGGACCGGTGTATAAGCTTGCATTGACGTAACTCTTTACGATGAACTCTTTATCACCTCCATAACCGAGAAATATTTCCTTAGTCCTCTAAGGATAATTTTGACCGTTATCTAGTGATCCACTCCTGGATCACTATTGTACCCCCTTGCCAAACTCATGGTAAGGTACACAACAGGTCTTGTACACAACATGGCATACTTTATAGAACCTATGGCTGAGGCATAGGGAATGACTTTCATTCTCATTCTATCTTCTGCCGTGGTCGGGCTTTGAGTCTTACTCTACTTCACACCTTGTAACACATACAAGAACCCTTTCTTTGACTGGCCCATTTTTGAACATTTTCAATACTTTGTTAAGGCATGTGCTTTGTGAAAATCTTATTAAGCGTTTCAATCTATCCTTATAGATCTTAATGCTCAATACATAAGTAACTTCACCGAGGTCTTTCATTGAAAAAAACTATTTTCAAGTATCCTTTTATGCTATCCAGAAATTCTATATCATTTCCAATTAACAATATGTCATCCACATATAACATCACAAATGCTAAAGAGCTCCCACTCACTTTCTTAAATACATGCTTCACCGTAAGTTTGTATAAAATCATATGCTTTGATCAGCTTATCAAAGCATATATTCCAACTTCTAGATGCTTGCACCAATCCATAGATGGATCGCTGGAGCTTGCACACTTTGTTATCACCTTTAGGATCGACAAAACCTTCTAGTTGCGTCACATACAACTCTTCTTTGAGATATCCATTAAGGAATGCAGTTTTGACATCCATTTGCTAGATTTAATAATCATAAAATGTGGCAATTGCTAACATGATTCGGACGACTTAAGGATCGCTATGGGTGATAAAGTCTCATCGTACTCAACTCCTTGAACTTGTCAAAAACCTTTTGCGACAAGTCGAGCTTTGTAGACAGTAACATTACCATCAGCATCAGTCTTCTTCTTGAAGATCCATTTACTCGCTATGGCTTGCCGGTCATTGGGCAAGTCCACCAAAGTCCACACTTTGTTCTCATACATGGATCCTATCTCAGATTTCATGGTCTCAAGCCATCTGTCGGAATCTGGGCTCATCATAGCTTCTTCATAGTTTGTAGGTTCACCATGGTCTAACAACATGACTTCCAGGACAGAATTACCATACCACTCTGGTGCGCAACATGCTTTGTTCGACCTACGAAGTCCAGTTGTAACTTGATCTGAAGTTTCATGATCATCAATATTAGCTTCCTATCTAGTTGGTGTAGCCATCACTGGAACGGATTTCTCTGATGTGCTACTCTCCAATTCGAGAGAAGGTACAATTACCTCATCAAGTTCTACTTTCCTCCCACTCACTTCTTTCGAGAGAAACTCCTTCTCTAGAAAGGACTCATTCTTAGCAACAATGATCTTGCCTTCGGATCTATGGTTGAAGGTGTACCCAATAGTTTCTTTAGGGTATCCTATGAAGACGCACTTCTCCGATTTAGGTTCGAGCTCATCAGGCTGAAGCCTTTTGACTAAGCATCGCATCCCCAAACTTTAAGAAATGATAGCTTAGGTTTCTTGCCAAACCACAGTTCATACGGTGTCGTCTCAATGGATTTAGACGGTGCCCTATTTAACGTGAATGCGGTTGTCTCTAATGCATAACCCTAAAATGACAGTGGTAAATCGGTAAGAGCCATCATAGGTCATACCGTATCTAATAAAGTACGGTCACAATATTCAGACATGCCATTATGTTGTGGTGTTCCAGATGGTGTGAGTTGTGAAACAATTCCACATTGTATTAGACGAAGGCCAAACTCATAACTCAAATATTCGCCTCCGCGGTTAGATCATAGAAACTTTATTTTCTTGTTACGATGATTCTCCACTTCACTCTGAAATTCTTTGAACTTTTCAAATATTTCAGACTTGTGTTCCATTAAGTAGATATACCCATACCTACTCAAATCATGTGTGAAGGTCAGAAAATAATGATACCTGCCGCGTGCTTCAACACTCATCGGATCGAATACATCGGTATGTATTATTTCCAATAAGTCATTAGCTCGCTCCATTGTTCCGGAGAACTGAGTTTTAGTCATCTTGCCCATGAGGCATGGTTTGCAAGTATCAAATGATTCATAATCAAGTGATTCCAAAAGTCCATATGCATGGAGTTTCTTCATGCGCTTTACACCAATATGACCTAAACGGCAGTGCCACAAGTATGTTGCACTATCATTATCAACTTTCCATATTTTGGCATCAATATTATGAATATGTGTATCACTACGATTGAGATTCAATAAACCATTCACATTGGGTGTATGACCATGAAAGGTTTTATTCATGTAAAAAGAACAACAATTATTCTCCGACTTCAATGAATAACTGTGTTACCATAAACATGGTCTAATCATATTCATGCTCAGTGCAAACACCTAATAACATTTATTTAGGTTCAACACTAATCCCGAAGGTAGAGGTAGTGTGTGATGGAGATCGTATCAACCTTGGAATCACTTCCAACACACATCGTCACCTCGCCCTTAACTAGTCTATGTTTATTCTGCAACTCCTGTTTCGAGTTACTAATCTTAGCAACTGAACCGGTATAAAATACCCATGGGCTACTATGAACACTAGTAAGGTACACATCAATAACATGTATATCAAATATACCTTTGTTCACTTTGCCATCCTTCTTATCCGCCAAGTATTTGGGGCAGTTCCGCTTCCAATGACCATTTTCTTTGCAGTAAGGCACTCAGTTTCAGGCTTGGGTCCAGCTTTGGGCTTCTTCGTGGGAGCGACAACTTTCTTGCCATTCTTATTGAACTTCCCTTTCTCTCTCTTGCCCTTTCTTTTAAACTAGTGGTTTTTGTTAATCATCAACACTTGATACTCTTTCTTGATTTCTACCTTCGCCGATTTCAGCATCGCGAAGAGCTCGGGAATCATTTCCGTCATCCCTTGCATATCATACTTCACCATAAAGTTCTAGTAGCTTGTGATACATCTCCATCGAATCTATAATTTTTTATTGTTCCATGTTGTTATATTATCATTCTTGGATGTTTTACAATCATTTTATAGTCATTCTATATCATTTTTTGGTACTAACCTATTGACATAGTGCCCAGTGCCAGTTGTTGTTTTTTGCATGTTTTTTACATCGCAGGAAATAAATATCAAATGGAGTCCAAACGCAACGAGACTCCTGGAGGATTTTTTGGGCCAGAAGAAAGCCAGTGGGCCAATGAAGCACTGGGATCTGCTCGAGGGCAGCACCCACCAGTAGCGCCGCCAGAGGCCAGCGCGCCTGTGGGTGTTGCCCACCTCGGGTGCCCCCGAATTGCCTCTTTGCTCTATAAATACCACAATATTCCAGAAACCCTAGGGAGGTGAAGAAATATTGATCTAGCCGCCGCAGAGTCCAGAACCACCAGATCCAATCTAGACACCGTCATGGTGGGGTTCACCACTTCCATTGGTGCCTCTCCTATGATGCATGATAGTTCTTTGTAGACCTACGGGTTAGTAGTTAGTAGCTAGATGGCTTCATCTCTCTCTCTCTCTTGATTATCAATACAATGGTCTCTTGGAGATCCATATGATGTAAGTCTTTTGGCAGTGTGTTTGTTGGGATCTGATGAACTTTGAGTTTATGATCAGATCTATGTTTTTATCCAAGAAAGTTATTTGAGTCTTCTTTGATCTCTTATATGCATGATTGCTTATAGTCTCATATTTCTTCCCTAATATTTGGGTTTTGTTTGGCCAACTTGATCTATTTATTTTGCAATGGGAAGAGGTGCTTTGTAGTGGGTTCGATCTTACGATTCTTGATCCCAGTGACAGAAGGGGAACCAACACGTATGTATCGTTGCTACTAAGGATAACAAGATGAGATCTATATCTCCGCAATAGATAAATGGATCTCGTCTACATCATGTCATTGTTCTTATTGCATTACTCTGTTTTCCATGAACTTAATACACTAGATGTATGCTGGATAGCGGTCGATGTGTGGAGTAACAGTAGTAGATGCTGGCAGGACGTGATGCCTAGCTATATAATGATCATTGCCTAGATATCTTCATGATTATTTGAAGTTCTATAAATTGCCCAACAGTAATTGTTTTCCCACCGTTTGCTATTTTTCTCGAGAGAAGGCACTAGTGAAACCTACGGCTCCCGGGTGTCTTTTCATCATATTTGCCTTTGCGATATATTTTCTCTTGCATTTGTTTTCAGATCTATTAAATAAAAAATACAAAAATACCTTGCTGCCATTTATTTGTTCCGCGGTCTATTTATCCTATCTACCACTTTTTACCTCACGTTATTTTCCTATCTTGAGGCGCCGTACCCAGAAGGGATTGACAACCCCTTTAACACGTTGGGTTGTGAGTATTTGTTATTTATGTGCAGCTGTTGTTTATGTGGTGTGAGGAGGTTCGCCTACTGGTTCGATAACCTTGGTCTCATCACTAAGGGAAATACCTACCGTCGCTATACTGCATCATCCCTTCCTCTATGGGAAAATACCAATGTAGTTCTAGCAGACATCAGCTTGGTGATAGTGCCTAGAGAATTTTATCAATCACTATCTTATCTGGAAGATTAACTCCCACTTGATTCAAGTGATTGTAGTACCTGGACATTCTGAGCACGTTCTCACTAGTTGAGCTATTCTCCTCCATCTTGCAGACAAAGTTGTTATTTTATATTTCCTTATTTCATGATAAATGTTTATTATTCATGCTAGAATTGTATTAACCGCAAACTTGGTACATGTGTGGATACATAGTCAAAATACCGTGTCCCTAGTAAGCCTCTACTAGACTAGCTCGTTGATCAAAGATGGTTAAGTTTCCCAACCATAGACATGTGTTGTCAATTGATAAATGGGATCACATCATTATGAGAATGATGTGATGGAAAAGACCCATTCGTTAGCTTAGCATTATGATCATTCAGTTCTATTGCTATTGCTTTCTTCATGTCAAATACATATTCCTCCAACTATGAGATTATGCAACTCCCGGATACCAAAGGAATGCCTTGTGTGCTATCAAACGTCACAACGTAATTGGGTAATTATAAAGATGCTCTATAGGTATCTCCGAAGGTGTTTGTTGGCTTGGCATAGATCGAGATTAGGATTTGCCACTCCGATTATCAGAGAGGTATCTATGGGCCCTCTCGATAATGCACATCATAGGAAGCCTTGCAAGCAAAGTGACTAATGAGTTAGTTACAGGATGATGCATTATGGAAAGAGTAAAGAGACTTGCTGGTAATGAGATTGAACTAGGTATGAAGATACCGACGATCGAATCTTGGACAAGTAACATACCGAGGACAAAGGGAATAACGTATGTTGTCATCACGGTTCGACCGATAAAGATCTTCGTAGAATATGTGGGAGCCAATATGAGCATCCAGGTTCCGCTATTGGTTATTGACCAGAGAGGTGTCTCAGTCATGTCTACATAGTTCTCGAACCCGTAGGGTCCACACGCTTAACGTTCATTGACGATATAGTATTATATGAGTTATGTATGTTGGTGACCGAATGTTATTCGGAGTCCCGGAAGAGATCACGGACATGACGAGGAGCTCCGGAATGGTCCGACGGTAAAGATTGATATATGGGATAATAGTGTTTTGGTCTCCGGCAGGCTTCCGGAATTCACCGGAAGCGGTTCCGGATGTTTCCCGAAATGTTTGGGTACGAGAACACTTTTTTTGGGCCAAAGGGGAAAGCCCACAAGGTTTTTGGAAAGCTCAAAAGGAAGTTTTGCGGTCCCTGGCGTCTGATCCTGGAGTCCGAGAAGGACTCTTGCCTTTCGGGTAAAACCGACTTTGAGGAGGCTTTTACTCCAAGTTTTGACCCCAAGGCTCAACATATAAATAGAGGGGCAGGGCTAGCACCCAATACACATCAAGATTCACCAAGCCGTGTGCCGGCAACCTCGTCCCCTCTAGTTTATCCTCCATCATAGTTTCTGTAGTGCTTAGGCGAAGCCCTGTCGAGATTTTTCTTCACTAACACCGTCACCACGCCGTCGTGATGCCGGAACTCATCTACTACTTCGCCCGTCTTGCTGGTTCAAGAAGGCGAGGACGTCATCGAGCTGAACGTGTGCTAAACGCGAAGGTGCCGTACGTTCGGTACTTGATCGGGGCGGATCGTGAAGGTGTAAGACTACATCAACTGTGTTGATAAACGCTTCCGCTTACGGTCTATGAGGGTACGTAGACACACTCTTCCCCCTCATTGCTATGCATCTCCTAGATAGATCTTGCATGAGCGTAGGAGTTTTTTTGAAATTGCATGCTACGTTCCCCAACAGTGGCATCCAAGCCAGGTCTATGCGTAGATGATATGCACGAGTAGAACACAAAGAGTTGTGGGCGGTGATCGTCATACTGCTTACCACCAATGTCTTATTTTGATTCGGCGGTATTCTTGGATGAAGTGGCCCGGACCAACCTTACATGACCATGTTCATGAGACCGGTTCCAACGATAGACATGCAACTTGTTTTGCATAAAGGTGACTGGAAGGTGTCTGTTTCTCCTACTTTAGTTGAATCGAATTTTACTGCGGCCGGTCCTTGTTGAAGGTTAAAACAACAAACTTGATAAATTACCGTTGTGGTTTTTGTGTCGTAGGTAAGAACGGTTCTTGCTAGAAGCCCATAGCAGCCAGGTAAAACTTGCAACAACAAAGTAAAGGACGTCTAACTTGTTTTTGCAGGGCATGCTTGTGATGTGATATGGTCAAGTCATGATGTGATAAACGTTATTGTATGAGATGATCATGTTTTGTAGAAGTTATCAGCAACCGGAAGGAGCCTTATGGTTGTCTCTTTATTCATTTATTGTATGAAATGCAAACGCCATGTAATTGCTTTACTTTATCACTATGCGGTAGCGTTAGTTGTAGAAGCAATAGTTGGCGAGACAACCACGACACAATGATGGAGATCAAGGTGTCTAGCCGGTGACAATGGAGATCATGATGATCCTTTCGAGATGGAGATCAAAAGCACAAGATGATGATGACCATATCATGTCACATATTTTGATTGCATGTGATGTTTATCTTTATGCATCTTATTTTGCTTAGTACGACGGTAGCATTATAAGATGACCCCTTACCTAAAATTTCAAGTTATAAGTGTTCTCCTTGAGTATGCACCATTGCGATAGTTCTTCGTGCTGAGACACCACGTGATGATCGGGTCTGATAGGCTCTACGTTCTCATACAACGGGTGCAAAATAGTTTTGCACATGCGGAATACTCGGGTTAAACTTGATGAGCCTAGCATGTACATACATGACCTCGGAACGCTGGAGACTGAAAGGTCGAACGTGAATCATATAGTAGATATGATCAACATAGAGATGTTCACCATTGATGACTACTCCATCTCACGTGATGATCGAACATGGTTTAGTTGATTTGGATCACGTATCATTTAGATGACTTAAGGGATGTCTATCTAAGTGGGAGTTCTTAAGTAATTTGATTAATTGAACTTAATTTATGATGAACTTAGTCCTGATAGTATTTGCATATCTATCTTGTAGATCAATGGCCCGTGCTACCTTTCCCTTGAATTTTATTGCATTCCTAGAGAAAGCTAAGTTGAAAGATGATGGTAGCAACTACACGGACTGGGTCCCTAACTTGAGGACCATCCTCATTGCTAAACAGAAGAATTATGTCCTTGATGCACCACTAGGTGAAAGGCCTGCTGCAGGAGCAGATGCTGATGTTTTGAACGTCTGGCAAGGTCGTTCTGATGACTACTCGATGGTTCAGTGTGCCATGCTTTATGGCTTAGAATCAGGACTTCAAAGACGTTTTGAATGCCATGGAGCATATGAGATGTTCCAAGAGTTGAAGTTAATGTTTCAAGCAAATATCCGAGTTGAGAGATATGAAGTATCCAACAAGTTCTATAGCTGCAAGATGGAGGAGAACAATTTTGTGAGTGAACACATATTCAGAATGTCTAGATATCATAATCACTTGACTCGGCTGGGAGTTAATCTTCCAAATGATAGTGTTATTGACAAAGTTCTCCATTCACTGCCACCGAGCTATAAAGGCTTCGTGAAGAACTATAATATCCAAGGGATGGAGAAGACTATTCCTAAGCTCTTCGCAATGCTCAAAGCTGTGGAGGTAGAAATCAAGAAGGAGCATCAAGTGTTGATGGTTAACAAGACCACTAGTTTCAAGAAAAAAGGTAAGGGAAAGAAGGGGAACTTCAAGAAGAATGGCAAGCAAGTTGCCACTCCCCGGAAGAAGCCGAAAGTTGGACCCAAGCCTGAACTGAGTGCTTCTACTGCAAAGCGACTAGTCACTGCAAGCGGAACTGCCCCAAATATTTGGCGGATAAGAAGGATGGCAAAGTGAACAAAGGTATATTTGATATACATGTTATTGATGTGTACCTTACTAATGCTCATATTTGTAACTCGAAACAGGGACTACGGATTAAAGGAAGATTGGCTAAGGACAAGGTGACGATGCGCGTCGGGAATGGTTCCAAGGTCGATGCGATCGCCGTCGGCACGCTACCTCTACATCTACCTTCGGGATTAGTTTTAGACCTGAATAATTGTTATTTGGTGCCAGCGTTGAGCATGAACATTATATATGGATCTTGTTTAGCGCGAGATGGTTATTCATTTAAATCAAAGAATAATGGTTGTTCTATTTATATGAGTAATGTCTTTTATGGTCATGCACCCTTGAAGAGTGGTCTATTTATTTTGAATCTTGATTGTACACATATTCATAATATTGATGCCAAAAGATGCAGAGTTGATAATGATAGTGCAACATATTTGTGGCACTGCCGTTTAGGTCATATTGGTTTAAAACACATGAAGAAACTCCATGCAGATGGACTTTTGGAATCACTTGATTATGAATCATTTGATACTTGCGAACCATGCCTCATGGGCAAGATGACTAAGACTCCGTTCTCCGGAACAATGGAGCGATCCAATGACTTATTGGAAATAATACATACCGATATGCGGTCCAATGAGTGTTGAGGCTTGCGGCGGGTATCGCTATTTTTTGACCTTCACAGATGATTTGAGCAGACATGGGTATATCTACTTAATGAAACACAAGTCTAAAACATTTGAAAAGTTCAAAGAATTTTAGAGAAAAGTGGAGAATCATCGGAACAAGAAAATAAAGTTTCTACGATCTGATCGCAGAGGCGAATATTTGAGTTACGAGTTTGGCTTTCATTTAAAACAGTGTGGAATAGTTTCATAACTCACGCCACCTGGAACACCATAGCGTAATGGTGTGTCCGAACGTCGTAACCGTACTTTATTAGATATGGTGCGATCTATGATGTCTCTTACCGATTTACCACTACTGTTTTGGGGTTATGCATTAGAGACAGCTGCATTCTTGTTAAATAGGGCACTGTCTAAATCCATTGAGACGACACCATATGAATTGTGGTTTGGCAATAAACCTAAGTTGTCGTTTCTTAAAGTTTGGGGCTGCGACACTTATGTCAAAAGGCTTCAGCCTGATAAGTTCGAAACCAACTAGGAGAAATGTGTCTTCATAGGATACCCTAAGGAAACAATTGGGTACACTTTCTACCACAGATCCGAAGGCAAGATCTTTGTTGCCAAGAATGGAACCTTTATAGGGAAGGAGTTTCTCTCGAAAGAAGTGAGTGGGAGGAAAGTAGAACTTGATGAGGTAATTGTACCTTCTCTTGATTGGAAAGTATCTCATCCGAGAAATCCATTCCCGTGATGCCTACGGCAACTAAAGAGGAAGCTAATGATGATGATCATGAAACTTCAGATCAAGTTACTACTAAACCTCATAGGTCAACCGGAACATGATCGACACCAGAGTGGTACGGTAATCCTGTTCTGAAAGTCATGTTACTAGACCATGGCAAACCTGCGAACTATGGAGAAGCTATGATGAGCCCAGATTCTGATAAATGGCGTGAGGCCATGAAATCTGAGATAGGATCCATGTGTGAAAACAAAGTGTGGACTTTGGTGGATTTTCCCGATGATCGGCGACCCATGGAGAATAAATGGATCTTCAAGAAGAAGACTGACGCTGATGGTAATGTTACTGTCTATAAAGCTTTGAATATAGGCTTTCGAAGAAGCCTTTATTTACAAAAAAGTGAGTGGGAGCTCTATAACATTTCTAATATTATATGTGGATGACATATTGTTGATTGGAAATGAAGTAGAATTTCTGGATAGCATAAAAGGATACTTGAATAAGAGTTTTTCATTGAAAGACCTCGGTGAAGCTGCTTATATATTGGGCATCAAGATCTATCGAGATAGATCAAGACGCTTAATAGGACTTTCACAAAGCACATACCTTGATAAAGTTTTGAAGAAGTTCAAAATGGATCAATCAAAGGAAGGGTTCTTGCCTGTGTTACAAGGTGTGAAATTGAGTCAAACTCAATGCCCAACCACTACAGAAGATAGAGAGAAAATGAAAGTCATTCCCTATGCCTCAGCCATAGGTTCTATCTTGTATGTTATGCTGTGTACCACACCTGATGTGTGCCTTGCCATAAGTCTGGCAGGGAGGTACCAAAGTAATTCAGAAGTGGATCACTGGACAGCGGTCAAGAATATCCTGAAGTACCTGAAAAGGACCAAGGGTATGTTTCTCGTTTATGGAGGTGAAAAACAGTCGTCGTAAATGGTTACGTCGATGCTAGTTTTGACACTGATTCGGATGACTCTACGTCACAAACCAGATACATATTTATTTTGAATGGTGGAGCTGTCAGTTGGTGCAGTTCCAAGCAAAGCGCCGTGGCGGGATTTACGTGTGAAGCGGAGTACATAGCTGCTTCGGAAGCAACAAATGAAGGAGTCTGGATGAAGGAGTTCATATCCGATCTAGGTGTAATACCTAGTGCATCGGGTCCAATGAAAATCTTTTGTGACAATACTGGAGCAATTGCCTTAGCGAAGGAATCCAGGTTCCACAAAAAGACCAAACACATGAAGAGACGCTTCAACTCCATCCGTAATCTAGTCAAGGAGGGAGACATAGATATTTGCAAAATACATACGGATCTGGGTATAGCAGAACCGTTGACTAAGCCTCTTCCACGAGCAAAACATGATCAGCACCAAGACTCCATGGGTGTTAGAATCATTACAATGTAATCTAGATTATTGACTCTAGTGCAAGTGGGAGACTGGAGGAAATATGCCCTAGAGGCAATAATAAATTTGTTATTTTATATTTCCTTATTTCATGATAAATTTTTATTATTCATGCTAGAATTGTATTAACCAGAAATTTGATACATGTGTGGATACATAGACAAAATATTGTGTCCCTAGTAAGCCTCTACTAGACTAGCTCGTTGATCAAATATGGTTAACTTTCCTAACCATAGACATTTGTTGTCATGATAAATGGATCACATCATCAGGAGAATCATGTGGTGGACCAACACCCATTGTTTAGCTTAGCATTATGATCATTCAGTTTTATTACTATTGCTTTCTTCATGTCAAATACATATTCCTCCGACTATGAGATTATGCAACTCCCGGATACCGGAGGAATGCCTTGTGTGTTATCAAACGTCACAATGTAACTGAATGCTCTACAGGTATCTCCGAAGGTGTTTGTTGGGTTGGCATAGATCGAGATTAGGATTTGTCACTCCGAGTATCGAAGAGGTATCTCTGGCCCCTCTCGATAATGCACATCATAAGAAGCCTTGCAAGCAAAGTAACTAGTGAGTTAGTTGCAGGATGATGCATTAAGGAACGAGTAAAGAGACTTGTCGGTGACGAGATTGAACTAGTTATGAAGATACCGATGATCGAATCTTGGGCAAGTAACATACCGATGACAAAGGGAATAACGTATGTTGTCATAAAGGTTCGACCGATAAAGATCTTCGTAGAATATGTAGGAGCCAATATGAGCATCTAGGTTCCGCTATTGTTTATTGACCAGAGAGGTGTCTTGGTCATGTCTACATAGTTCTCGCACCCGTAGGGTCCGCACGCTTAACGTTCGCTGACGATATAGTATTATATGAGTTATGTATGTTTGTGACCGATTGTTGTACGGAGTCCCAGATGAGATCACGGACATGACGAGGAGCTCTGGAATGGTCCGGAGGTAAAGATTGATATATGGGATAATAGTGTTTTGGTCTCCGTAAGGGTTCCGAAATTCACCGGAAGGTTCCGGATGTTTCCCGAAATGTTTGGGTACGAGAACACTTTATTTGGGCCAAAGGGGAAAGACCACAAGGTTTTTGGTAAGCGCAAAAGGAAGTTTTGTGGAGTCCAAGGGCCAAACACCATGGTCCCTGGCGTCTGGGTCCAGACGCCGGAAACCCTGGCGTCTGGTCCTGGAGTCCAAGAAGGACTCTTGCCTTTTGGGTAAAACCGACTTTGAGGAGGCTTTACTCCAAGTTTCGACCCCAAGGCTCAACATACAAATAGAGGGGCAGGGCTAGCACCCAAGACACATCAAGATTCACCAAGTTGTGTGCCACAACCCTGTCCCCTATAGTTTATCCTCCGTCATAGTTTCCGTAGTGCTTAGGCGAAGTCCTGCGAAGATTGTTCTTCACCAACACCGTCACCACGCCGTCGTGCTACCGAAACTCATCTACTACTTTACCCATCTTGCTGGATCAAGAAGGCGAGGACGTCATCGAGCTGAACGTGTGCTGAACGTGGAGGTGTCGTACTTTCGGTACTTGATCGGGACGGATCGTGAAGGTGTACGACTACATCAACTGCGTTGATAAACGCCTCCGCTTACGGTCTACGAGGGTACGTAGACACACTCTTCTCCCTCGTTGCTATGCATCTCCTAGATAGAACTTGCGTGAGCGTAAGAATATTTTTTTTGAAATTGCATGCTAGGTTTTCCAACACGAATACCATCGTCCTATATATCAATCTTTACATCTCGGCCATTTTGAGACTCCTCGTCATGTTTGTGATCTCATCCGGGACTCCAAACAACATTCGGTCACCAAATCACATAACTCATATAATACTATATCATCAACGAACGTTAAGCATGCGGACCCTACGGGTTTCAGAACTATGTAGACATGACCGAGACACCTCTCTGGTCAAGAACCAATAGCAAAACCTGGATGCCCATATTGGCTCCTACATATTCTACGAAGATCTTTATCGGTCGAACCGTTATGACAACATACGTAATTCCCTTTGTCCATCTGTATGTTACTTTCCCGAGATTCGATCGTCGGTATCTATATACCTAGTTCAATCTTGTTACCAGCAAGTCTCTTTACTCGTTCTGTAATACATCATCTTGCAACTAACTCATTAGTCATTTTGCTTGCAAGGCTTCTTATGATGTGTATTACTGAGAGCGCCCAGACACACCTCTCTGATACGCGAGTGACAAATCGTAATCTTGATCTATGCCAACTCAACAAACACCTTCGGAGATACCTGTAGAGCATCTTTATAATTACCCAGTTATGTTCTGACGTCTGATAGCACACAAGGTATTCCTCCGCTATCCGGGAGTTGCATAATCCCATAGTTGAAGGAACATGTATTTGACATGAAGAAAGCAATAGCAATAAACCGAACGATCATTATGCTAAGCTAACAGATGGGTCTTGTCCATCACATCATTCTCCTAATGATGTGATTCCGTTATCAAATGACAACACATGTCCATGGTTAGGAAACCTTAACCATCTTTGATCAACGAGCTAGTCTAGTAGAGGCTCACTAGGGGCACGATATTTGTTTATGTATTCACACATGTATTTAAGTTTCCGACCAATAAAATTCTAGCATGAATAATAGACATTTATCATCAATAAGGAAATATAAAATAATAACTTTATTATTACCTCTAGGGCATATTTCCTTCAGGTAGTGTCATCTTTTTCGTTTCGAGTGGATTCAATACTTTACTTATCACAAAAATGCTACAACATCATTTGCACTTGCAGGACATCAGTCGCATAGTTTGACTGCGAGGGCAGCGTGATGGCCTGCTGTGGTGGCTGGCGATGCTGGATTCGGCTATAATCACCTATTTTTTGCCCGAAGGATGTGGGCCACATGGTTGATGAAGCAACTAGCTGGAGTATAATTACAATATGGTATTAGATCATGTCATAACTCCAAAGAAGCATATGTGTGAGGGGGTGTTGGAGTATAATGTTCAGAACTCTCCCATAGTTGGGACTGAGGGATGAACTGGTTAGGTGCATACACCTTGCAACCAAGAGGTTCATGGTTCAAACTCCAAAATGTAACAAAATAATCACAGCATGCCTCCGCTTTCACTGCCACGCCATAACTCCAAAGGAGCATAGACGTTAGGGGAAGTGTGGAGTAGAATGACTGACCCTCTCCCACGTTTCAAACTTTTGGAGTGCCTAGATAGAGCATTAATTCAATAAGTACTAGCATTTTGTAGTGTGTAGGAGAGTGGGAAAATGCCAGAGAACAACATAGAAAAAACGAAAATGATGTTTGTCGAAAAGAATAAAGAAATGGACAAAGTTGCAAAATGTCGTAACGTACCAAGAGACGAAATGGGTTGTTGAAACTCCCACACAAATGTCCCGATCGAGGTATTAAACAAACAACATGGTCCCGATTTCAGTTATTTTTTCAATAAAGTATGGATTTTATTAACTCAAAATGAAGCACCAAGGAGATACAAATACAATTAGTAAACACACGGTCTCTGCATTAATAGGATGCACAAAACCAACATCAGCGCAGACAAATAAAAATCACATCGGAAAATAGCAATCATACAAAATTGAATCTATACCTAGGTGGGATTTAAAAAACTCGGAAGCGTAAAAACAGTGAAGAACAACCTACAAACGACCATATCCACACCAACCATCTCTTGACATCACAAGTATAATGAGGAAGGTTCTCCAACAGCAAAGCCTTCGATGAGGGAACAACGATCAAGCACGACCATCGCCAGATCCAACCATCAATGAACACATCTTGAGTTTTCACCCAGAAGATCAAGCCTGAGCAATGCTTCAACAAGGTATGACGCAAAAAAAATGTCATCATTGCCATATATAACCAATTAGGGCTAGACCATGGGTTTTCACTCCAAAGATCAAGACCAGTTCTTGATAAGCACTATCACGTCAAAGTTATCATGTGTGATCGTTACCAACTTTTCGCGATCCGACCAGTTACATGATCATAATGCCAGTCCTCTAATGCCTGGTATATAAATAAACGACTCCCTTAGATTTAATCTAACCAACCAACACGGTAAGGCAGTCACCAAATTCACTCTGTGCATTTGAAAACCGAACCGAAAAACCATACCGAAAATAAACCGAACCGAACCGATTTTATGGTTTTTATGGTCTGGTTTCGGTATGGTATGAACTTTTCATACCGATTTGAACTTTGGTTTTTATGGTATATACCAAAAAACCGAATGGTTAACCGAATAAACCGAAGTAAAAAATAAATTTATATTTTTTGAGATGAACAACCATAGAAGTTGTCAATTTTCTTGTACATGAGTTAAATTCACTACTAAGCACGTAATTTTTTCTTATAACATAGTCATTTTTCTCCTTTTAAAATGCTAAGCACGTCCATAACCATCAATAGATGAATCAAATCATTCATATATACTTATATATGTAGTCATATACTATTTGTGTAAAATAGTATGTGTTTTGAGTCATAAATTTGCAAATTATTATTACGTCATTTTCAAATTTGCGTCAACTTTGGTTTTTATGGTATATACCAAAACCATACCGAAATAATTTGGTATATACCGCAACCGAACCGTATTTTATTTTCATACCGTATTTACCAAAGTATTAATACCGTATAAACCGAAAAACGAACCATGTAAACCGAACGCACATGGTGACACCAAATAAGTAAGGGAATTCAAGCGTAGAGAGAGGCTCACAATTGCCAACATGGTCGCGCTCCAATACCTGCTACTCTCTCCTTCTCGGTTTATTGCCCCCCCCCCCCTTCTGTTTTTTGGTCATACTTTGATCATCTATATCACAAATAGAATATAAAGTGTATGCTACAAAAAGTATATTGTTGGATTTGTATTTCAAAAAGGTTTTCCATGATATAAATTTTTTATGACACATAGTTTGCATTTTATTACTCCTCCAATCCAAATTAATTGACACAACTTTAGTATAACTTTGTAGTTATTTGGATCAGAGGGAGCAGTTAAATTTACAAGTCAAAACTTAGCACAAATTAAGCGGGGGGCTAATAAACCCAGATGGAGGTAGTACATGTTCTATCATGTTTAGGTGTTCTAATCATGAGTTCAAGATCCTGTTTATGTTAACCCTAAAGGATTATGTCTTAACAATAACATAGCCCAAAATCTTATGGTAAGATGTATGACACCAACATGAACTACGTTGACCTACTCCCTCCGCTTCAAAATGTAAGGCATATTTTGTCAAATATCTATGTTTGACCAAGTTTATAGAAAAATATCAAACATCTATAATAATAAATAAATAAAATATGAACATATATTATATAATGAATCTAGTGATATTAATTTGGTATTCTAAAATTGGTCAAACATACAAAAATTAACTTTTTTAAAAAAATACACCTTATAATTTAAAACGGGAGTACTTTGTAATAAATGGTGCTAATCAAATAAGAACTACTGTGCATCTCTTCTTCGAAATTAAATCGTGCTAGGACAAACAAGTCATACATAGCGTGCAGCTTAAAAACACACTAGCAGCTCGTACAACATAAATGATGATTCAAAAGAGAGCTTCAGATAGATGTTATAACAAGTCAAATTCTAAAAGTGCATTAAAAATTTGATAAGCATCATCAACTCATCAACCATGATGTGTTTACTGAACTCGGTGCCAACTGTGCAGATAGGGATGAAATAATCGGTGGAAGTTTTGCGTCATTGAGTATCACATCATAAACATGAATCAAGCTGTAGGCCCCGCTTCTCCTCCCAGGACACAGTTAGACGAATCAGATCATCGTATCAACCGCAGAAAGGTCAACCACCATGCCAACAGCAGGCCTTTGCTCATGAACCTGCGAAAATTTCGGTTAATAAGCAATTGCATCAAGAAGCTGCCAAAAAAGTATGCATGAAGAACTTACAGTAGCACAATTGTTGCCTAGCGATTTTGACATTTGTGGCTTTAAAGGCTGGAAATCACAATTCGCACTGCTACATTCCACTTCATTGCATACTCGAACCTTCTGAGTCAAAGAGATACCAAAGATTTTGCAGCCATTTGTGTGAACATCCTTGTCATTTGGTTCATGCTCTGCACTGCTGATGGAGTGCAACTTTTTAGTTCCAGTACAACTAGCTATTGCTTTGCCTGAAACAAGATGAGGCCAGAGAGGTAATGTATGACTGGTTCTTCCCATATCTTGAGTAGCGTTGACAGTAACATGTCTAATATTATCATCCTTATCCAGGCTTCTGCATACGTATTCAAAGCCATGTATCTTGGAACTAGTTTGAGGGAACATTAGCACAGATAATGGAGAGGATGCTTGAGGCATTGCTAGTGTTACTGGCCCACTATAATCGCATCCCTGTGACGTAAGCCATTTATATGTTGCACCAGATGTACAGTTGCCATCAGGTTGACAGAAGCTAGAACCTCTTATAACAGCATCAGACAAAGTTCCTCCTTCATAAGGGTGAAACACTTCTTGACCTTGCAAGACCCTTAGGAATCTTTGAGACTCCCCAAAGCCTGAGCAGTGGTAGGAAAATCCATGATTTTCAGGCGGGGTTCTAGCACCAAGTTCTGGAACCCCTGGAATGTTACTCGTGTTGATAGAGCAATTCTGATCATCACTGTACTGAAAATTTCTTGCTTCAGACGCCCGAGAAGCTGAATTAGCAGTACCATCATGGGTTTTAGAACCCAATAATTCTTGACCTTGCAAGACCTTGTGGAATCTGGCAGATTCCGCAAAATCCGAAGAAACACTTCCACCTGCCAAAATGGCTAAAAAAAGTTCAGTGGGGCACAACAGTGTATCAAATGACTATCTTTTCACTTACAACCCAACCTACTTGGAAGCAACATATCTGGATTAACTTGGGGGAGGCATGGCTTCAGCCGTTTTGAATGGGGAGAGGACAGATGAGATCCCGAAACCGATCCAGTAAGTTCAATCTCCCAAGGAGATACCCTATTAGGCCGACGGCACTCTACGTCATCGTCCCATCTCACCTATCAAGTTTTCCATCAGTGAACACAATGCTCAAACATGATTTAAGGACAAGGAATCTAATGAGAACAGATAAAGTAAATGACTAAGATTCCTTGTTCAACATGGCATGCAAATATGGTTCTAAATTTACATCCTATGCAATCCTGGAAACCAACTAGTACAATGCTAAATTCCAGGGTTCACATATCCTTGTGAGAAATTTGCCATGGGACATTAAACATAGTATATTGCAAGGTTTCAACCTTGTTCCGTCATCGGGAATTTCTGATCACGTTGACTTGAAAAAGGTAAAAATGCTGATTTCATTTATGACAAAGAATTTCTGCGAATATTTTATGGAAGCTCGGTTTCAGCTAAATTAGATGCATCCTACTCGATTAATAGCATATATACAAATGCTTGGCAGTCGTTATATGGACATTCAGAACTCTTTCTACTATGATCTATTATAGCATGGTTCAAACCCAGTAATCCAAAGATGAGGGCTCACTAGTAGCATGCAAATTTTCATGGTAAAATGACATCCAAGGAGGTCTAGAAAAAAACAGTTCTCCAAAGTGCCTTCCTTCAAAGTTTCTGTGAGAGCCATTTTTTTTGTCTAGAGCTCCTCAAACGTCATATGTTCAGGCAATTTTGCATGCCCCTAGTGCCCCCGAGCATTTTGGATGCCAAAAAGAAGATTTTTTTTGAATTCTTTTGCTATTTTTTTACTGTACATGGACGGGTGTAGATGGCCCTGGTTACCAAAACGCCGCCCTTGGTTCAAACCAAAATAAAAAACTAAGAGCACAAGCTCCAATAGTTAATCAAGGAGTAGGACAAGTATACAATTGAGTAGCTGCCGTTAGGGATGCAAGCGGACGGTGTCCGCAACCATCTGCAAACAGGTAAATTAAACTAACACGATTATTAAAGTAATGAGGATTATTGCAATTTCGACTACGCGGACAGATGCGGACAGCGCAGACGCGTCCGCCTGCATCCCCGGCTGCGGTATGAATTGTATCTTTGCGTGCACTATACTTCTACTCTGTTATGCTGCTCTTACTAGTAATCCGCAGTTGTGTGGATTAGTGCAAAACATTGGAACTTAATGAGGGTATATTCTAATGTAGTAATCTTGATTAGGAGAAACGGGCAATGCTTCACTTTTCTTCAGACATTTATATTATTTTCCAGAAATGAAACTACAGGATTTCTTTGGCCCTTAATGCTTTGAAATGGCCAGCATCTATTCAAAATTCAAGCTGGGCATACTGTAATTCGCCAACTGATGAAAAGTTACACATAACACAAAATGCTCAAATCCAAGACAGAGAACCACAATGCATTTGTTGCATTTAATTAATAAAGATAGATGGTCATACACCTATAGAGTACTATGCACATGCATCGATACCAACATTGGTGCATATCTGATGTGTCAAGCAGGAAAAAGCAGAACATACCACCAAACATTTCCACTTCGAACCATGCGACTTCGGGTCTGACTCTCTACTCCCAGTTATTATCCCAGTTGACCTGAAAAACAAGAATAGTTATGGCATTGTGAACCCAACCAGAGGAAAACTTTCACTATTGCACCATACCTTCTTTCTGAAGCATCTTCATTTTCGTATTTCATTTTGAACCTCATTCCAACAGAAAAAGGTTCACTGAAGCTTCTCATGAACTTCCAATATGGTACAATGAACTCAGACTCACATAACCTGTCAAGTCCAATGAACTTATTCAATACAAATGAACTGTCCAAGTTGCACAGGAGAAATGCACAAATATTATGAGAATCAAAGCAAATTATTACCAATCTACATTATCTATCTGAACAGGGTGCTGATGAAATTCTATTTCTTTCTTTATTTTAGTTAACAATGGGATAGAGCGCTTTCAAAATAGTTGAATTAATGCTAAATGAGCATAATGAAAACGTCCAAAAGTAACAAACAGAACATGTCAATTCCCAAATATCAAATTCAGATACGACCAAACAAATCTGAATGGCTGCCCCAAATGTGTAGTATGCCACAATTAAATGACCTTTGAGGGTAACATGTAATGTGATAATTTAGCATTTACGAGGAAACATAGATGGCCAGGCCAATGAGATGAGATACAAAATGTTGGATTGGGGGAAGCAACAAAGAACAAGAAGCAACTCAAAACTGTGTTCACCAGGGAACTGAACCTGAGTGCTGAAAAAAAATGAGTCGTACGGTATTAAGAATGAGTATTCGAAATAGTTAGCACAGGACTGACAAGTCGTAAAGTTTAAGTACCATAGCCGACAAGTATAATTTGTTCTAGGAAAACACTATAACTGATCCGCCCAACCTTTTCTTATTATGGGCGCCAACATGTACAACTTGTTCAAGGAAAACACTAGAACTGTGTATTGATTTAACCTTTTCTTATTATGGTTGCCTACGTGTCTAACTTTTTCTAGGAGAACACTATAACTGTGCATTAGTCCAACCTTTTCTTATTATGGTTGAGAGAAGGAGAGGAAGCGACTTGTACGACCTTAATTAATACAGGCAATTGAGACGGTTATGAAAACAATCAGCAAAGTACCTGGGATTGTAGTAGATGTGAAAAATATTTTTCACAGCCACAGCATGGGCAACATTACCGAGACTACTAAGACTTGAGTCCTGGTTAAAAAGTGCAGGAGAAGGAGATACATTTTTTAGCTGAGCAGCTCGGCGCACTCCCAATCGGAGCACTCCATCTTCACCTCTGGACGAGAATAAGAAATCATTGCCGAAGGGAAGCTAGAGTAAGTTCCAATGAATGGCATCGTGAGTATAAATCGTTACCGAAGGAACAACACTGCATCCCCAGAGACAAGCTTCTTTTTATTGACAAATGCACTCCATCCGGTGGTTAAAAGGTGCCTCCGTGGCTGGCCTGTAACAGTTGGGAGCAGACCTTGTTAGCCACTCGGGACCACAAATTTTCTCAGGGTTTCTTCAAATCCCAATGGTCTTCATATTAACAATGGCTGTAACGGTAAATTATAGCCAAAAGACTACCTCATGAACGAAAGCAAATGCAAATGACCAACAATCTTCACTGTTGTCTGGTTATACACATCTAAATGAGCCATCTCTATAACACTAACACATCATGATATGTCGTACTAGCATTCTATATATATATCTCAGGTGGGCAGCTGTAGCCTGTAGGTGGATCCCCAGCCTAACACATACTCTGAACCTGAGCTATAAGCAATAAGCCAGTGAATCGCTGTTGCAGTACCTCGATAGATATGTCGGAACCTCCACTCGGTGCCGTGCAGATCCTTGGTCACAAGCTCCTGGGACGGCCTCTGCAGGTTGTAATCCTGCAGACGCCAAGCAAAAAAGTCACTACTACCAGTACCAAGTCAATTCGAGGCGACAACATCACTTCATCACCAACGCCATGTACCAGAGGCGGGAAGCAGTCCTCGGCGGCACGGCGCGGCACGGAGAAGCCCCCGTGCGTGCTGGTGTCGGAAGCCGTGAGCGTCTTGCAGAACATGTGGGGCATGCGCGCTCGGCGCTTCTCGGCATCGGTGTCCTCGCCGTCACCTTCGCAAGCTTCCTCGCTCTCCCCTGGGCGCATCCGCCTCTTGGCTTCCTGCAACCATCACCGACGCGCAGACCTTTGATCGTTCAGCTCATATTGACCATGTCCGATGCTATCATTACTGGCATATTCAGATCAGTGGTACTGGCACCTCGTCGTCGACCACGAGGGAAACTTGCGCGTACACCTCGTCCGTCGCAGGGTCCGCCTGCAGGGAGCACGCTCTCTCAGTTAATACCTCGAACACATTGTGTACACCGTACAGCACGAGCACCAGGCCGCTCGCGCACGCACCTGGAGATTGACATCGACGACTCGGCAGAACACATGGGGCGGCACCGCGCCCGCCGCCTCCCCGATGTGCTCGAGGTGGCCCACCGGCAGGTACACGACGGCGCTGCCCTTCCGAGGCAGCGAACCCACGCGGCCGGCGCACGCGTGCCACAGCTCTAGGCACACCGTACCCCTCGGGGGCTCAGCAGAGGGACCGCCCTCCTCCTCGTCCTCCTCCACGGTGTTGAGGTCGATGCCTATCATGGCCGCCGTCAGGTGAGGACGCAGCGCCTCTCCGCAGAGCAAACGCGGACACAGAGCAACGGTCGAGGAGTGATGGGGACGGAGCACGTCGCCCGGTGGTGGGTAGGGGATCGCGTGCTAGCTCACGGGCGTTTAATGGGGGGCGGGGAAGCGGAGTGGGTGGGAAGTGGGGAGTGGAGGTGGGGTGGCGACACATGGTGGTGATGGCCATGGGTGGCTATAGGAGGTGGTGGTGGGGAGCTAGCTAGGGGGGAGCTCGTAGGAGGCAGAGGGGGAGCCAGGGCTACGGACTAGTATATTTGTTGGATAAAGCCGCGCGGGGCTTTCACACTTGTTCCGTCTGTGACTCTGCTATGTTGACTGTCGAGGACGAAGAGAAGATGCGTGGGTGAGAGAACTGCCCCTAGCATACAGTGCTGCGCAGCTAGAAAAAAGAAAAGAAGCGAGCGAAGGTGGAGGACGAAAGAGAGCGCAAAGCACGGGGGACGGACGGCGTCGCAGATGCGAGAGTCTGTGCTGAGGGCATCTCCAGCCGTTGGCCTTGCGGGCGTCTAAGCGCCGGGATCACCAAGCGGAAAAAAAAGCCAGGCGAAGTCGTCGTGTCCGTGCCGCGGCTTCGGGCCCGCCAAGCAGTGTAAAAAAAAGGGTCCGTTCGTGAAGTTATGACAAAAGTAGTTAAATTTAAATGCAACATGGCGAATTTCGCCAAATTCGCCCATTTTCATTACGTTATTAAGCTAATCTAAAAAGAAAGGGCTGTCGTCGCCGCCGCCGCCGCCATCGTCGTCGTCGGCCTTCTCCTCCTGACGCGAACGCCTTTTGACCCGACGTCGCCATGGTGGATCGGCGGCGCGCGTCGTCGTCGTCGTTGTCGCCGCAGACGACGACTCCGTCTTCGTCGCGCCGCGTCGGCGCTCCTCGGCGGCGCGCAGGCGGCGCTACGGCGCCTTCGCCTTTCCTGCGCCTTCTCCATCGCAATGGAGTCTGGCGCGCCCATTCTAAAACGCGTCGTCGTCGACGAACTCGCGCCGCCAAGACACACGAACCGGCTCCGTCTTCACGGCGCCCGGCCGCTCCGTCTTCACCGGCGCCAGTCCCGGCTCCGTCTTCGGCTTGACGAAGCGCGAAGGAGCCGAGGAGGAAGCGCGCCGGCCGCCCTCGTTGATAGCGATGCGGCGCCGCGAAAAGCGCTGATCGAGCGGCGACTCCGCCGCAGAGCTCGGCCTTGACGGCGAAAGGTGGCGAATCTGCCGAGAGTGCGAGGAGGATCGGGAGGAGGAAGAGGAGGAGGAAGACCGAACCGCCTTGGCGCCCATGTCCCGCAGCGTCGGTGCGTCGCCGGGGTATGCTAACGGCGGTCGTTCCGCCCTCGAGGTGCATGAAACACGCCCTCGAGTGTGCGGCGGGCACGCCCACCGCAGGTGGCGCCCTCCGCTGATCGCCGCCCGCCGACCACCGGCGCGCCGTTAGTGGGCGCCAACGCTTCTTCTTGGGCGGCGCTAAATCGCCGCCAGAGCGGCGTGGTTGTCGGCAGCGTCTTGGGGAAAGGCGTTAGGCGTCGGTGAGGGACGCAGACGATCTCGACCTCCTCGGCGGCATACTCGGCCGCCAGGCGTCGGCAACGGGGAATGGGCACTCCCGCCGAGCCTCCACCCGATGGCGGCGCGCATGTCCGGCGGCGCCGGATGTTCGCCGAACAGAGCGAGGCTCGAGTAGCGGAGCGAACGGCGGCCGGTTGTAGCCGCCGCCTCCCCCGGGAAACGTTTCGCCATGGCGAAGGCGGCGGCGCGCGGGAGAGGCAGGGAGAGAGGCTGGGCGGCGGCGGCGGGGCGGGCGGGTGTGGGGCACAGAGAGTGGAGTGGAGGCCGACGGCTTTATAGCGGGCAGCGCCCGTGTGTACGCTGCGTCTGCGAGGAGGGGCGTCGGCGCCGCCCGTGAAGCGCCGCCGTGAAGGAATCAATGGCAAAAGTGACGGCGGCAGCCTTGCCATTGATTCCCCGCGAAACCGAGGCCGTTAGAGACGGGCGCCGAAGTCGCGATGCGGGCTGGCCAGCGGCTTCTTCAGCTAAAACAACTTCGCCGGCGCCCGGCGCCCCACAGCCGGGTTTGGGCTGGGTCCGCCGGCTGTGTTTTCGGCCCAATCCGGCGATTTTCGGCGTCCTGGGGGCCTGACTGGGCCGTTTGTTCGGCGCCGGCGCGAAAAAATTGCCTCGGGAGGGCCTGTTGGGGGCGCGGCTGGAGATGCCCTGAGTGAGAGAGGACGGGCAGCTCCGCAGACGTGAGAGTGAGACTGTACCTGGCAAGGGACAGCATTACCGTGGAAGATTGATCACTTTCCTTGCAAGTACCTTGGGTTTTAACTAAGAGCATCTCCAGCCGCGCCCCCAGAACGGTCTCCTCAGGCGATTTTTTCGTGCGGCGTCGAAAAACGGTCCAGTCGCGTCCCCAGGAGCCCGATTTTTGCCGGCCTGGGCCGAAATCAACACCGGTGGACCCAGACCGAACCCGGCGCACTGGGGGGCACCCGGGGGTGCCGGAGCGAGTGGTCTTGGCGCGAAGCAGCCGCGGGCCCGCCGTGTCAGCGAGACGGGCCCTTTGTCGCCCTCATCGCCTCGGTTCCCGCGGGAATCAATGCCAAGGCTGTCGCGCTGCCGCTGCCGTTCCCCCGTTGCCCGACGCCGTGGCACCCCCCCTACTTCGCCGCCGAGGTCGAGCTCGTGCACGCCTCCCTCACTGACGAGCACCTCGCCCTCCCCTAGTACGCCGCCGACAACCACGCGGCGTGGGTGGCGTACTTCGAGCGCCGTCAGGAGCAGAGGCTGGCGTTCACCAACGGAGCGCCGGTGGTGGCGGCACAAAGAACAGCGAGGGGCGCCGCATGTGGTGGGGCGTCCCCGGCCGCACGCTCGAGGGCATGCTGGCGCACCTTGAGGGCGGCAACGACCCGCCGCTAGCATACCCTCCCCCGGGGGCCCCGGCCAACCGCCGACGCGCCGGGCAATGGATGCCCAGGAGGTTTGTCTCTTCCTCATCTTCCTCCTCGCACTCCTCGTCGCGATCTTCTTCCCACTCCTCCGTCTCTCCGCCGCTGCTCGGCGTCAAGGCCGAGCTCAGCGGCGAGACGCCGCCGCCAGCAGACTTCGCAGCGCCGCATCGCTCATCAACGAGGGCGGCCGGCGCGCCTCCTCGTCGGCTCCTCCGCGCTTCGTCAAGCCAAAGACAGAGCCGGGGCTCGCGCAGGTGTAAACGGAGCCGGGGCTCCCGCCCGTGAAGACGGAGCCCGGCGACGTGGAGCTCGACGACGAGGCGACCCTGAAATGGGCGCGCAAGGACTTCCTGAAGCTGGAGAAGGAGCGCTAGGTCGCCGCCCTGCGACGCCTCGAGCAGCGCCGCCGGGGCCACGAAGGAGGAGTCGTCGTCCTCAACGACAGCGACGACGACGCGCCGCCGCCACCACCATTCCGCCATGGCGACGTCGGGCAGGGGTCCAGCAGGGACGGCCGCGTCAAGGAGGAGAAGGCCGACAACGACGGCGGCGGCGAGGATGGCGGCGACGACGGCGACTACTCCGCGTTCAACGATTTCTTTTTTTAGATATATTTGCTATGTAAAAGCCGCGAACATGTAATATATGCCAAAGTTTGCCGAAATTTAGCCGTGTTTAATCAAACTTCGTCGAACGGTTTTTTTTTGAAAAAATTAGATGCGTCTGGGGCGCCCACAGGGCCGCCGATCGAGACCAACTTCGCCCCAGTGCAGCGATTTTAGGCGTCCCACAGGGGCTAACGGCCGAGATGCTCTAAGCATCAAGCACCTCACCAGATCGGAATGGTAACCTGTTGTGGATGCGTCATTGAAAATTTTGCCAGGATGGCAGAGGGGGATGGTTACGAGGCCTGGCAGATTAATCCTGGTAAATTAAGTAATGAGAGCAAGGCCAACTCGCCATCTGATTGTGGCTGAGGCTCCTAAGTGGGCTCTAGAAAGGGTGGATAAAGGTTGCAAGGCGTTCTTCTGGGCAGGAACGGATGAGATTCATGGTGGGATGTGCTTGGTTTCCTGGAGGAAAGTTTGTCGTCCCAAAAAGCTTGGCGGTCTTGGAGTGATAGATCTATTCAAGCAAGGGATTGCTCTTCGGCTAAGATGGGAATGGTTGAAAAGAACAGATGTTCTCAGGCCTTGGAAAGATTTGAACTTGATGCCGGACAAGCTAGTGGAGGCGACTTTTGGAAGCCTGGTTAAGTGGAAGGTGGGGAACGGGTTGAAGACCCTGTTCTGGAAGGATCGATGGCTCAATGGAGCTACTGTTGGGGAAATTGCGCCGATCATAAGAGCTTCAATCAGGACTCGAACGGCTAACCGCAGAACAGTCAAAGATGGAATGTGGATGCACTCATGGACTGAGGACATTGTTGGGGAGTTGAATACAGAGGGATTAGTGCAGTTCATCAAACTTTGGCAAATTCTAGCGACCTTTCAACTCATCTCAAATGAGGAGGACGCGCCAATCTGGGCGTGGAATGCGGCAGGGATATATACAGCCTCCTTGACCTATAACATGCTCTGTGCGGGAGCCATTGAGATGCAGGCGGCTGGCCCAATTTGGAAAGGCACGTCACCCCTGGCATGCAAACTGTTCATATGGCTGGCGGTGTAGTATCGCTTATGGACAACAGATAGGAGACTGAGGCATGGATTACAGGACAAAAGGTCACCTTGTTATCTATGCGAGCAAGCGGAAGATGTGGTGGATCACATCCTGATTCAATGTGTGTACGCGAGGCAGGTCTGGTTTCTTTGCTTTTCCAGACTGTGGATAAGTCTGACACTCCTACCTTCCAACCAGGATAACTTGGAGGAGTGGTGGTGTAGGCTGAGGAAGAGATTGGACAAGGCCTCTAGATCTGGTTTTGACTCCATCGTGAAGCTCATCGCTTGGTGCCTTTGGAAGCAACACAACACTAGAGTGTTTGGTAGTGGGGTAGTGAGGAATGAGTTGGGCACGGTTGATTTCATTTTTCAAGAGCTTAGTGTGTGGGCAAAAGCTGGAGTTAGCGGAGTGCAACATCTTTGTGAGTAGTCCGTAGTATGAGTGGAGTGGAGGTTGTGTTGGATGTCGTTTGTGGCATCTAACTAACACTTAGTCTCTTGTACATATCATTTCTACCTCCTATAAAGCTATGGTACACTCTTGGCGTACTCTAAAAAAAAGACTATACCTGGCCATGGGATACCTGGCCCGGCCGGCCCAAAAAAGACCGACCCAACCCGGCTTGGTCTTGCCCACGGGCCAGGCTTGGCCCTGAATTTTGAGCCAGAAGAACACGTTGGGACAGGCTTGGGCTTGCCTATTTTGTGTTTTGGGGAAGGGGCCTGGCCCGAGGTCCGACGGGCTTTCTCATTGACGGGCCAAACTTGGGCTTGAAAACTAGGTCCGATGGCCGGGCTCGGGCTGGGCTCGGGCCTAGGTTATCTACCTAGGGCTTGGTTAGGCCTAGCCCGAAGCCCGGCTCGGGCCGAGGGATGGCCAGGTATAGGTGATACTAAGGCAATATAGAAAGGCGAAACAAAATCAAACAATAAACTCTCGGTGAAAGTATTTCATAGATATAACCCTTTAGGGTAGCGTCCAACACCACTACAAAAAAAAGACACATCCGTGACATTTTGGACCGAATTGTGACAAAACCCGGTATCATCATACTTATGACACTTCTACGACCATAATTGTGACAAAACCCGGTATCATCATAGATGTGGTGGGCTCCTACTTCTATGACAAAAAATCATGACAGAAAATGGGCTTTTCGTCCTGGGCGGGCCGGGGACGCAGCTGCATGACATTCTTTGGGTCGTCCATGACGGAGAAAACAGTGGTAGAAGCGAGGGCGAGGAAAAATTCGGCGAGTTCCCAGTTACGGTGGGTGGTCGGGGGCCGAGCGATGCGCATTTCTCTCGTACACGTACGCGCATGTGTGCGAAGCGTTGGGCTCTAACTGAACTCGAGCGAGGCGTTGGGCTCTAACTGAACCCAGGCGATTGCACCGCAGGCTACGCGTTACTGAACCCAAGCGATCTATCGATGGTCGTTAATCGAACCCGATCGGCGATTCGCCGCTACTACGCTAATCAAGCCGATCGATGTTGCCTCCGGATGAACAATGAGCATTGCGGGGGGGGGGGGGTGGATGAGTAGTGGGGGTGGATGAACAGGCCCCCGTGGTGTTGCCTCTGGATGAACAGGACCCCGATCGATCGAGTCGGTTGGGGCTGGATGAGCAGGACCCCGTGGAGGGCTGGATGAACAGGACGATCCCGTGGAGGGCTGGATGAACAGTATGGTGGAGGGGTGGATGAACAGTAGCCCGTGGATGGCTGGTTGAACAGGAGCCCGTGGAGAGGGGTGGTTGAACAGTAGCCAGTGGAGTAGTGCGCGGTGGAGGCTAGATGAACAGAAGCCCGTGGATGAACAGTCGCAGGTGGAGGCTGGAGGAGGTCGACGGTGGATGAATAGTAGCCCGTGGAGGCTGGAGGAGGTCGACATTGGAGATGAACAGTATCCTGTGGAGTCTCGTTTTGCGGTACGCTACACCCCTCCTGATGAAAAGGACCCCCATTTCGACCGTATCGCTCCAACACAAGTTCGTTTCCTCCATTTTACGGTACGCCACACCCCTCCCGATCAACAGGGCCCCGTTTTGACCGTAGGAGGTCCAACACAAGTCCGTTTCCTCCGTTTTGCGGTACGCCAGACCCCTCCCGATGAACAGGATCCCGTTTCGAACGTGGCCGGTCGAACACAAGGTCGTTTCCTCCATTCTGCGGTACGCCAGGCCTCGTTTCCATCGCCTGTTCCGTCCAAGCCTCCCGATGAACACGACGACGCATTCCGTTCCGACCCGGCCGGTTGGCTCCCCATGAACACGACGTCGATGTTGTTTCTCCGTTCTCACCCAGCCATGTACACGAGTCCTGGCCGTACGTATGCGCAAGTAGGCGTTCGAGACCCCACCCGTATGTACGTACGTGGCCGTATTTAATTTCTTGCACCCTGGCCGTTGTACGTATGTGTACATGCTATGTGCGTGCCTCTACGACGACACGTGCGTGCCTCTACATCGATTAGTATGTACGTACATGTTCATGACCAGAATGACAACACTGCGTATGCTTCGACCAGGTGGGTCCCGACTGTCAGGCACTTCCTTGCATGCGAAGATGTAGCTGGTGGGTCCTAGCAGTCAGGGGGGCGAATCGTTTTTTTCTCGGATGCACTTCCTTGCGTGTGAAGATGTAGCTGGTGGGTCCCAGCAGTCAGGGGGCGAATCATTTTTTTTGCGAAATATGGTGGCTCGTCCGGTGGGTCTCTGCTGTTAGGTGGAGGAATAATTATTTTGCGCGTAATAAGGAGGCACTTCCTTGCGGCCGCCGTGGACCCAACTGTTAGCCTCTCCACGTATAGTACTCTTCCGATGAAAGTCGTTCCTTGACCACGTTGACCATGCCACGCGGAGAGCACCAGGGCGATGCATGACGGCGAGGCCTAGGAAGGGGACGACGCGGAGCCGGGAAAGACGCGGCAGTGAAAGCCCGCGCGGAGAGGAGTATGAGGGTTCACTAGTTCGGCTACGGTGTGAGGCTGTCGTCGCCGCAGGGCCTGGCCAGCGGTGGGAATAGTAGGGCGGTGAGGCCTCTACGGCAGCACAGCTAGCCACGGGAGGCAGGAGCATGCGGCACGATCGGTGTTGCTTTGGGCGGCTGGAGCAAGAAGACCAGAGGTTCAAGAAGCACTACGACCGTTGGATGGACATCGTACGGTCACTAGAGCTAGAATCGTTCATATTGACTAAGTTGAAAAAGCCCTCTGTCCCCGTCAACTTAGTAGGCCCACAAGTCAGCCTCCCACCAAGGTGGGTCCCAGCTAGCAGGGGGAGTATTCATTTTTTTGTGCATAATAAGGAGGCACTTCCGGTGGGTCCGAGATGACAGCGGGGGGGGGGGACGTTTTTCGTGAAATATGGTGGGTCCACAAGTCATCCACCAAATCTGCCGGGTCCCAATTGTCATCCGAAGGAATAGTATTTTCGCATTACAAGGAGGCACTTCCTTCCGTGCGAAGATACAGCCGGTGGGTCCCAGCTGTCAGGGGAAGGAAACAACTTAATAAGGAGGAACTTTCCTTGCGTGCGACCATGGACCTCGTGGATCCCAGCCGTTAGGCTCTGACGTACAGTCCTCTTCCGATGACTCTTGTTTGTTGACCACGCCGCACCGAGCGTAGCGAGGCGGTGGACGACGGCGAGGCCCCAGACTGGACTGACCCGGGAAAACGCAGCAGTGGAGTCGCAGACGGAGAGGAGTGGGAAACTTGACTGGTTCAGGTGCGGGGTGAGCCTACACTCGGCAGAGAATAGCAGGAGGTGCGGAGTGGAGGGATGGCCTGGCTGTCGGTGGGGTAGTGTTTCGCTGCGAGGCACGCAAAACAACGCCGCTAGACGCCGGAGGCTAGAGCAGGCGGGCCTGGCAGCGCTGGGGAAGAAGACGAGAGATTGAAGAAGAATGCCGGCCGTTGGATGTAAATCCAACACCTTACTTAGGCTTCGACCTACTGGCCCACATGTCAGCTAGTCCATTTGTTTTTTAGTCCATTTGGTGGGCTGGGTGAAACAATGATGTAGCATCTATGGAGCCCGTTTATATATATGGTAGAATTTAAAGCCCATTTGCATTTTTCTCGAAATCCGCGACTTGCTGGGTTGGGTGAAAATATCATGCTGGGCTGGACGGAGAAATGTTATAAAAACATAAACACATGATTGCACGTCTATTACTGCATTGGTCAGTAAAATCATTGCGAGCTCATGTATGCAATCACTAGGAGTTAACTTGCCAAGTTATATATAAACAATTATTATTATTATTTTGTAAGAACTTTCAATTTACGAAATAAAATATCATTTTAATTTGATGAGTTAATAGGATGTGGGGTATTATTATTTCTTAGGCCAGACATGGGACAGTTGAGTTGGTTCTAGGAAAATGTACTGAGAGAAAACTTAGTTTACATCGAAAAAGAAAGAGGAAGAAAATTCAGATATAGGATTAATGAAAACAAAAAATAAAGAAAGTGGGAAGGTCTATAAAATGGTTGGACGAACGACTGGTTTAATGGAACCTTATGTTGTTTCTATATATAGGTTCAGTTTTGCATTCTTATAGAAAAAAAGAACTGAGATGTGCGTCGTCTTGAAAAAACAAACATAACTTAGGCTGCTGATGTTATAGACAAGCTAGGTTGGGAGGCCCAGAGGCCGCTAGATCCAAAAAACGTTGAAACATTTGTGGGCTGCCCATGTTAAAAAAATGAGACCAACCCAAGGGCTAACCCTCGTTGGCATTTTTTTATAGGAGAAACTCCACGAGCACCACACGTTCAAGCCAGGACTTGAACTCGGGTAGGTTGGCAGCAACCTCAAGCTGCCCAGCCAACGGGTCCACGGCCCGTCCTCGTGGGCTGCCCATGTTAAACAAAGAGAGACTGGGCTAGCTGGCAGGACTTAACTCGGGTGGGTTGGCTGCCTTTGGGCTAGTGGGCGGCTCTGGCTCATTGAGGCTACGGCTCGAGCGACTGGCTCTCTTGGCTCTGGCGCTCTGGCCACGGGTTTTCTCTTCTTTTTTTGAATTAAGACAAAGAGACAAAACTAAATAAAGAGAATTCTATACCATTTTTATATAGGACATATTTATATCAATATACTCAGAAGAATAAATCCTACAACGTGAACATTTTTCCAAAGCCAAAACAGAAACCAAAAAAACATTTTTTTTGAAAATTCCAAATAAATTCAAATTTGAATTCAAACTTTTTGGCAATATTTTATTCTGACATTTTTGGAGTGTCATTTTTGCTCCTCTCATACTTTTGTGCAAGTATTTGTCAGGTATTATTTAAATAAATTTCAATCGCCAAAATTCAAATTCAAATAAAACTCAATTGGCTCTGAAATTCAAATGCCACTCAATTTCAAACAACATGCATAGATGCTTAGCTAATAATTGTAAAACATTTCAAATTGGAAATTTGGGATCTTACATGTTTAGTTAACTGTCTGGTTCAATTCCGCAATGCGATGTTCAATTGTTGTGGGTGCATTCTGTTATTGTATACCATGTGAGGAATGAATTGAATTTGGCTGTACTAAATACATGAGAAACAAATGTAATTGCTATATTTCCAAGTTGTTAAGCATGCTTGGTTTGGTTAACCGTCTGATCTTCTATTAGGAGTATGTTATATTGTGCAATGTGGTGCTCAGTTAATGTTTGGTTCATTTTGTTGTGGTCTTTAGTTAACTGTTGGGTTCAATTCTGTAATGCGATGTCCAATTGTCGTGGGTAGAATTTTTTATTGTTGTGCATGTGAGGAATAAATCAAATTTGGTTGCACTTAATACATGAGAAACATATACAAGTGCTATATTTCCTAGTTGTTAAGCATGCTTGGTTTGGATAAATGGGTTTTCCATGTGGCTTGAATTAATCTGATGAATCTGCAATGTGCTTATTTTTCATCAACATATTTTACTGATAGCATGCGAACCCTCACTTAACCTGATGAACTAACTACCTTATATGTGTTGCAGGGAAACAATGGCAAGCACTGAGGTTTACAATCGAGGTTAGCACGTGCATGGTCTGTTGTCTAATAGCACATTATCATGCAAATGTAGGAACCATTCTAATATTTAGGTTTTTAACAATTTGGTCTTGCACATGTAGGTCCTGCTGTCAGAGGTTTTGACCCACTGTTCGACCCTTTTTGCATATGGGGAATGAGTTGTTCATGATTATAATTCAAGTCAAGAAACTCGGAAAGATGTTAGGATAAAGAAATTAGCAACAAAAAACAACAAGATCTTTGTCTGCACAATGAAGAAGACATCAATTCACTACAAGATGGTACTAACTATTATACCTTGCCTTTTTTATTCCTTTGCCCCATTTCTAATATAGAGACGACATTTATGCACATCCTTGTTTTCAGGCCTTTCCAAAGCAGTTCACTGATGATTACCTCTCAAACCACCTCTATGGTCAGGACGCGAGGAAGGTTTTCATACAACACCCATGGTTCAATATTGAAGTGTTCCTAAAGAGGACAAAGGATGGACGGTCAATCATCCACAGGCACTGGCCTAAAGTTGCAAAGACCTTTAACATCAATGAAGGCTCAATATTCTCCTTCCGCTTCAGTAGTTTTCCAGATGAGATGCATCTGTCTATGTACCGTCTATGATGCTAATTTCGAAAGGTTCTAGATGTTGCATGTGAAATTTGGTGCTGGTGCAGTTTTGTAATGGGGTAGCTGAGTGCTGAAGCTATATGATGTTGTACTCTGATGTATTTCAATTATGAGATCATGCTTCCTTAATATGGAAATGAAATATATTATGTGCTTAATATGAATGCCAATTAGATTAATAAATGGATTATTAATAATTGGGAAATTGGCTTGCTAATGGCCAATTAGCTTGCTAATTGGATTTTTCTATTGCAAACGGTTATTGAGAAAACACCGTGGGCGATGACCTCACACAACACACACAATTTCTAGCAATAAACCGTGTTGGATCAATGAACAATCACACATGACATCCTCTTGAAAATTGTTTGCGTTAGGGTACCTTGCGCAAACGTTTACCACATAAAAACTGTGTGTGATGGACAGCCTTTGCCACATAGTTTGTTCTACGCACCATGTGTGATGCATTCACTAACACAAACGATAAAATTGTTAATATCGTGTGCAATGGCAACGCTATCACAAACGATTTAACGGGGAAAACTGTGTGTGATGTACCTGCGAACGGAAATGTTTTCCTTAGAGCGACTGTGTGGGATGTACATATGAATGAAAACGTTTAGCGGGGACTGACTATGTGGGATATATTTACGACCGGAAACGATTTCTCCTGTATAATTGTATTCTTTAGCACTATTGTACGTATAACCGTATTTGATCGCTCGCCGGTCGCACACGACCTCATTTTACTGAGCGTGTGTGCCAGGAGGGCATATCCCCGACGGTTTCTGGGTCGTGTGGGAAGGACCCCCCTATCACAGTCACTCACTAGGTGACGGTTCAGAACACCGTCGCAGAAAGGAGTTAAAAACCATTTGTATAGCACCTCGTTGTACCAGTGTGTGCTCCCTCCTGTTGGCCCATTTTTTTAACCTTCCTCCTCTTGGCCCGTTAGGCACAACAACCTCTGTTCCCTTCCGGAACCCCTTCCGGTGCTCCGATAATTATCCGGCGCATTCCGAAACTCGTCCGTAGACCAAATACTATCATCCTATATATCAATCTTTACCTTTGGACCAGTCCGGAGCTCCTCGTCATGCCCTTGATCTCATCCGGGACTCCGAACAACATTCGGTCACCAACATACATAACTCACATAGTACTATTATCATCAACAAACATTAAGCGACCGGCAATGCCCATATAGTGGGACCTAGATGCCCATATTAGTTCCTACATATTCTATGAGGATCTTTATCGGTTGAACCTTTATGACAACATACGTAGTTTCCTTTGTTTGTCGGTATGTTACTTGCCCGAGATTCGATTGTCGGTATCTCCATACCTAGTTCAATCTCATTACCGGCAAGTCTCTTTAATCGTTCCGTAATACATCATCTTGTAACTAACTCCTTAGTCACTTTGCTTGCAAGATTCTTGTAATGCTATATTACCGAGAGGGCCCAGAGATACCTCTTCGTCATACGGAGTGACAAATTCCAATCTCAATTCATGCCAACTCAACAGACACCTTCAGAGATACTTGTAAAGTACCTTTATGTTCACCTAGTTACGAAGTGACATTTTATAAAACACAAGATATTCCTCCGGTATTCGGGAGTTGCATGATCTCATGGTCGAAGGAATGTGTATTTGACATTAAGAAAGTAGTAGCAAAAACTGAACGATCATATGTAATTCTAACGGATGGGCCTTGTCCATCACATCATTCTCCTAATGATGTGATCCCATTATCAAGTGACAACACATGTCTATGGTTAGGAAACCTTAACCATCTTTTGATCAACGAGCTAGTCTAGTAGAGGCTTACTAGGGACATAATTTTTGTTTATGTATTCACACATGTATTTAAGTTTTCGATCAATACAATTCTAGCGTGAATAATAAACCTTTATCGTGAACACGGAAATATTATAATAACCAATTTATTATTGCCTCTAGGGCATATTTCTAATAGTGCTTGCTTACATGTGGGACCAGGCGTTGTTTTTTCAGTGAAGATGTGTCGTCCGACCGGTCAATGGTTCTCACATGTAGGCCCACTATTGGGATGACGTGGATGCTGTTAGGTGGGTCCATACGTGGTGACGTGACTTCTTACATGTGTGACCATACACTTGTGACGCCATTCATGACCGTCACATTATTTAGGCACAGTCAATTTATACTCCCTTCATTCGTTTATATAAAGTGTATTTGTTTTTTGAAAGCCAAACGTGTGCAAGTTTGACCGAGTTTTTAGAAAAAAATATATCAACATTTACAATACAAAATTTATATCATTTCATTCATCATGAGAAGTAGTTTCATATTTTATCTACTAGGCATTGCAGATATTGTTATTTTATTCTATAATCTTGGTCAATCATTCACATGGTTGACTTGCATGGAAACCAATACACTTATATTTTGGAAAAGATGGAATATTGTATTGCAATTGGCGGTCACATTTGATAAAATATTGGTTTTATTAAATAAATTTAATATGGATTCGTGCAAAATTTGAATTTCAATCCAAATTCAACAGTTACTGCTTTTCGTAAACTGCAACCTTCACAATTGTCAACAGTCTGTATAAGACATTACAATAGCCAATCATGGGCCACAACTGCAGAATGAAAATTAGACACATATGACTTAGTTGCATTGCTCACATCTCATAGGATGGTGTCGACGCAGTCCGGGTGATGAACTTTAGCAATCCATCAATATAATCAAGCCTCCTTTTGAGATCCAAGGTTTTCACTTCTTTCGCTTTCTTGACGAGGTCAAGTTCTTCTTGTTTGCTCTACAGGGGAAGTGTTCATTGATTCAAGACGGCTATGCAGATATAATATTGCCCAATTTCAAACTTTCAATTTCAGCCTATTGCTCTCGGAGGGCCTTCTTGACATCTTCTATAACTTTTTTGTGCTCTGCAAGGGCAATCTTCACAGAGTCTTGGCAATGCTGCATATCTGGCATTTGATGCTTCGCAACTACACGTTCTAATTCACGCTCTTCCAGGGCCTAGGAAACAATTTCAAATTGTAGTTGCTTCCATGTCAGGGCCTTCTTCACATCATCTACTTCGTCATGCTTGTTAACCATGGCTTCCTGCACGTCTTCTAATTGTTCCTACTACATCACCGAGGCATTGATGACGGCATCAGATTGTTGTTTCTGCGGCCAAACACTTGCAGTATTGTCATCATCCAAGAATTCTAAGTTTCCATACGGACAAAATTTATAGAGGCTACAACATATATAATAATTCCAAATTGTATATCCATGTACTAGAGTATACAATTGTTGGGTGAAGAAAGATAGACTTACTAATTTAGGAAGTGTTTACAGAAAAGAATTGAGCCACTCACTGATACGTCTCCAACATATCTATAATTTTTAATTGTTTTATGCTAATATATTATCAATCTTAGATGATTTATATGCTATTTTATATCATTTCCTGGGACTAGCCTACTAATCCATTGCCTAGTGCAAGTTCGTGTCTTTTGCTTGTTTTTGTCTTTTCAAAAAATCCGTACCAAACAAACTCCAAACACGATGAAACTTTACGACAATTTTTTCTAGACGCGAAGGGACCCTAGTAGCTTCGGAAGGAATCTAGAGGAGCTACGAGAGAGCCAAGAGCTTACAGGGCGCGCCCAAGGGGGTAGGCGCGCTTCCTGAGCTCGTGGGCACCACACAACTCCGTTTGACCTAATTCCAAGCTTATAAATTCACAAATATTCCCAAACCAACAGGGAACCACCCGAAACACGTTTTCCGCCGCCACATGCTTCTGTTCTTCCACGATCCCATGTGGAGCCTTTTCTGGTACTCTGTCGAAGGGAGAATCAGTCATAGAGGACTTCTACATCATCCTTGATGCCTTTCGATGATGCGTGAGTAATTTACCACATACCTATGGGTCCATAGCTAGTAGCTCTATTGCTTCTTCTCTCTCTTTGATCTTCAATACCATGTTCTCCTCGATCTTCTTGGAGTTCTATCCGATGTAATCTTCTTTTGTGGTGTGTTTGATTGGATCCGATGAATTGTGGATTTATGATCAGATTATTCATTGAAAGTAATTGAGTCATTTATGAACTTTATTATGCATGATTGTTATAGCTTTTTATTTCTCTCTCATCTATCCGCTTGGTTTGGCCGACTAGATTGATTTATCTTCAGTAGGAGTGGTGCTTTGTGATGGGTTCAATCCTGTGATGTCCTCACCTCGTGATAGATGGGGTAGCGAAGCACGTATTGTATTGTTGCCATTAAGGGTAAAACGGGGTTTATTCATCATATTGATTGGCTTTACTTTGTCCACATCATGTCATCTTGCTTAAAACGTTACTATGTTTGTTATGAACTTAATACCATAGATGCATGCTGGATAGCGGTTGATTGGTGTAGATGTAGGCAGGAGTCGGTCTTACATGGCCTACGAGGCATCACCCTAGGGCTATGCATTGGCCATGCCCTTATGCACCATGTAGTAGGCAGCTGCCACTGGTCCTGCCTGTCTGCCTACTGACCCTATTTCTCGTTCCTTGGATGGCTGGGCTGGAGCGTCTTCATGATCTGGTTGATGAGTTCAAAGCGCCACATTAAACGCACATATTCCTTTCCACGAGTCATCATGTAACGAAACAAATAGTATCTAAACATTATAAGCAAGCTTGGCCCCCGAAAGGAAGCCCCCCCACCAGGGTGCTCTCTAGCCTCTGGCAAAAAAACCAGGCCTGAGCCAAGTAATATCTCACACACACGGCTATAACACTTCATCATGCACCATGACACAAGGCCGAGCATGCATGGCACCTCCGTCGACTAGTTAAGCCAAAATACATGTTAATGCATGTCTTGCAAGGTCTGGACTAGGAGGTTCGACAGCGGCGGTATGTAGATACTCTGGTGGGAAGTACCTTGGTTCATCGCCCTTGGTTGTTCATGGCGCCCGGGATGTTGCAACTCTAGAAGCTATCGTGTGCAGGAAAGCTCTTTATTTGGTCGAGGATCTCTTGCAACATGATTATATGGTTCCTACATATTTGAAGCATGTGGCAAGGGATATTGTTAAAGGAAGCAACGGAAATCATGGTCAGATTGTTGCTATTAAGGGGCTGTTTGGTTCTATGCCTTGGATTGCCACACTTTGCCACACATTTTTGCCAAGGTTGCCTAAGGTTAGTTTAACAAAATGAGACCCACAAGTTGGCAAGCCTAAGGGAATCTTGCCACATTTTTTGTGTGTATGTAATGTGGGGCCCTAGTGTGGCTTGTCTAAGGTGTGGCTTCAACCAAACACACACCTAAGTTGGTCAAAGTTGCCTATAAGCTTAGGTGTGGCAACCTTTGGCAAAGTTAGTCGCAAACCAAACAACCCCTAAGTTAAGTGATGTGGATTTCAACTGTAAAATCTGTTTCGAAGGTAGGACTTCAAACTATGGAACACATATGCTTGCCAAGCACTCTCATTCCTTAGATTTGGATGCCATGTATGGCTAGACCAACCCCACAGTCTATCATGCATTGGCTGCTATATTAATTAATAGGTTGCATGCCGCCCCTTCTCTCGGGATGGTCGCAATGAGAAGTATCATATACTAGTATCATGCATATGATACTAGTGTATGATTTGCATTGAAAAGCGCTACATGATGTTAACATATTGTGTTACTCTATTAGTCTCTCTTCTATTTAATTACATGTCACATCATATTTTTTGCTTATGTGGCATGCATGTTAGAGTAACATAATATGTTACCATCACATAGCACTTTTTAATGCAAAATGAGTCTACAAAGTAATAAATGAAGCTATGTGTGTTATCACGCCTAACATTATCCACTATGCAGGTAGTAGTATAGACAAGTAACATATATATGTTACTAATGTAAGTTACTTTCCACTAACGATGCATAGTATCATCGCTTGATATCATACTAGTACATCATTTAATATGATAATGTATCATATCACACTAGTAGAAAAGGGGGCATTTGTCCCGGTTCGTAAGGGCCTTTAGTCCCGGTTCATGAACCAAGACTAATGGGTCGTTACTAATACCTCCCCCTTTAGTCCCGGTTCTAACACGAACCGGGATAGATGGTCCTCCACATGGCCGGTGCGCCGAGCCCAGGCAGGGGGGCCTTTGGTCCCGGTTGGTGGCACCAACCGGGACCAAAAGGCATCAACCTTTGGTCCCGGTTGGTGACAGGATTCTTTCTTGACCACGTCAGCATTCCAGTGGCTGGGGTTTTTGTTTATTTTAAGGGGGGGGGGTTGGGGGTTTTGGGGGGTTAATTTAGGTGTTTCATATATTGTGTTAGCTAGCTAATTAATAGAGAGAAGTGCCCTCCCTTATGTCCGTGCTTGGTCGACGCTACGTACTATACATAGAGAGGCCCTCGGCACGCTAGCTAGTAAGAAAATGAAGGGAAACATTAAGTACAGAAGTTCGTCATGCATACCGAGAGAAGTGATCGATCGACCTCTCCTTCTCCGAGAGATTGGTCGAACAACAAGTTTTCGTATTATCTATCCGACGCTACTGGCTACATACATATACAATATGTAAGATCTCTTAATTACAATCCCCTAGCAATTGAAATCAACTTCCACATGGTATTCTCCGGCTTTATTGATGACGTGGTCAAGAAAGAATCTTGCCAATTCCTCTTGAATTGCTTTCATGCGATCTTGTTCTAGGAGTTCATTCCGCATCTGCCACGTCTAATTTGAAGAAGGGGGTTAATTAATACATATATATGAATGAAACACAACAGAAATGATGGTGTAATAAAATGAAATTGTGAATATTATTGCTTACGCACTTCATATTGTCTTTTAGAGTAGCCCCGCTTATTTTTCAAAGTCGCGTTGTGGATGAACTCGCACACGTAGTATCCACAGAAATCATTCCCTTGTTCCTGCCACAAGCACTTTACGAGAAATAGAGGTCAATCAAACTGATAATGAAGCATTATAAATGGCATTGATGAAAGCATAGCTATAGAACCAACGGGAGATGCGCACAACTAGCTAGCCAGTAGTACTTACTTTCGGGTATGTATATCGCAGCTCCTTCGGCAGTCTCGGAGCTTCTACGGTGAACTGTTTCCAAACCCTGCAAGACAAAGAAAATAATAATTATTACTTGAGATGTCAGGAAATGAACAAAAAGTTGCCGATATGGTGCGATAATGATCGATTGAACTTACTTGTTAAGCAATTCAGTCATGTCCGCATAGGTTTCGGGATCTTTCTGTCTCGAGTCTAAGACGGTTACTAGTCCCCGCTCAAGCTTAATCTCCAGAAGAACATAGTGGAAGCTGCGCACGCATGCATAACTCATCAATTACATTACTATAACCTCGCTCGAGTAATAAGGGAAACCGAATATGCACACGACAGTAACACTCACTTGAAGTTGTAAGGAAAGAGTATGGTATCTTTGTTTTGATTTTTGATCAACGATTGTAGCAAGTTGGCCTCGGCCTCTTTGGCGTGCTTTTTAACCAGAAATTCATCTATGATATTTGTGTTAATGAACCCAATATCATACATTTCTTGTTTTCTGCACTCGACGATCTTCAATCTGCATAATATATTGAGGATAATTAATTATAAATACACGCAATGAAATAGCCGAGCTATATATAGAGACTTAATGACAGAAATAGTACTTACAGACAGTAGCAAAAGACCGTTAATTTATCGAGGGCCTTTTGATTGAAGAACGCGAAGGACTCCTCAAATGGAACACACAACAAATCAGTTCCAACAAGGTCATGCTCCTCATTAATGTTCAGATACAAACTATTCGTCCCCCTAGACTCTCTGCAAGTTTTCATGTACCAATTATAGAATCTTTGCATCATCGTTGTTAGAGATTTTTCATCTTTGACGAGAGGCTTCCCGTACTCGTATCTGTGTTCGTCCACCTCCATGAAATCGGAAGTTGATCGTCGGCGGTAATCGATAGATTGCCATAACCGGGCACCATCCCCGGAGCATTAGCGACGATGTCGCCGCTAGACACATTGAGCGGGGGGCACGATTGATTTGCTTGTTCGCCGAGCTGGGCAACTTTTTTCGCAGCTGCTCGTTCTCTTGACCTTTGATGTCTAACATTACTTCCCGACCGCTCCGCTTGGAGATATGTCTGTTCAGTAATGCGCTCATAGTTGGTTCTCGGCGGAGACTTTGCCGGTTTCCTCAGGGCATCGAGAGTGCGCTTTGCTTTCACCGGATCTACCTTCTCCTCCGGAGGTGGATGTCTCTTTGCTTTCACCCCTTCAAAGAAGTCCTTCACGTGGGTTCGCACGATCATCGCGTTTTCCTCCTCGGTCCTCTCGTATGGTAACTTCTCTAGAGGCTTGAGAGGTGGACCGTATCTGTATTGCCTCCCGCCTCTGGCTGTACTGCTAGACGCCTGAGCAGACGAAGCGGCTGCGGCGTCTGTGTTCTTTTGTGCTTGCTTACGAGGAGGAGGAGAAGGACTACGACGCGCCTGAGCAGCCGGGGCGGCGGCGGGTCTCTTCCGCCCTTGCTGGCGAGGCGGAGAAGGAGGAGGCTGCTGGCTGCTCGGGCGCGCCGGCGGAGGCGGAGAAGGAGGCGGAGTGCCGCCACGCGCCGGAGAAGGAGGTCCAGTGCCCTGATCGTCACTCCCGGAGGAGGAGGCGGTGGAGGAGGCGGAGTGCCCTGACTCGTCAGAGGAGGAGGAGGAGGCGGAGGCGTCCAGTTCGGAAGGTAGATGAGCTCCTTCCGCCATAGGCATGGAGTCTTCAGAGCAGAACCCAGCCTAGTCTCCCCTTCACCGGTAGGGTGGTCAAGTTGGAGGTCCTCAAATCCCTCTGTTATTTCATCCACCATCACCCTAGCATATCCTTTTGGAATCGGCCGGCAATGAAAAGTTGCACCGGGTTCAGTAGGATAAACAGAGCCAACAGCTGCCTTGACCTTCATATTCATCCATCGCGCCATAATGTGGCAATTTTGAGACTCCGTGATAGCATCCACGGGATAGCTGGCAGGAGCCGTCAAGACATGCTCTGGCTGAAGCAGCTCGGTGGAAGCCACGCTGCTTCTCCGCTGAGATGGCGGGGTAGCCGGGGAAGCTTCGCAGTCGCTTGTCGCGATCGCTTCTTGTTCCTCTTCTCGTTCCTCTAGCCCCATTACCCTTTCGTGCAGCGCCTGCAGTTGGCCCTGCTCTAGTTTCTTCCTCCTCTCGTGGGTTTTGTAACCCCCTGCGTCCGGAAAACCAACCTTCCACGGAATGGAGCCTGGCGTGCCTCGTGTCCATCCAGGGTGCTCAGGATTCCCGAGGGCCATTGTGAGCTCGTCCTTCTCCCTGTCTGGAACGAACGTCCCTTGCTGCGCTGCATTGATATAGTGCCGAAGCCTCTTGACTGGTATTTTCAGTTGCTCGTCCGTCCAATGGCACTTTCCTGATACAGGGTCCAAGGTTCCGCCAGCCCCGAAGAACCAAGTCCGGCAACGGTCTGGTTAGTTCATTGTCTCTGGTTTGATCCCTTTATCAAGCAGATCATTCTCAGCCTTGGACCACTTAGGACGGGCTTTGAGGTAGCCACCTGACCCCGTGCGATGGTGAAACTGCTTCTTCACAACATTTTGCTTGTTTGTCTCCGACATCTTCTTACTCTTTTCCGATGTCTTGTGGGCCACAAATGCGGGCCAGTGATCTTTGATCTTCTCATATTTGCCGATGAATTCTGGTGTCTCTTTTTTGTCGACAAACTTGTTCAACTCTTTCCTCCACCTCCTAAATAGGGTTGCCATCTTCTTAAGAGCACAAGACTTGATTAATTGCTCTTTAACTGGCTTTTTCGGATCCTCCTCTGGCGGTAGGGTGAAATTTGCCTTCAGCTGAGTCCAAAGATCTTCTTTCTGCATATCATTGACATAAGACACCTCAGGTTCTTCCTCCTTAGGCTTATACCATTGCTGGATGCTGATCGGGATCTTGTCCCTAACAAGAACCCCGCACTAAGCAGAAAATGCGTTCTTTGTCCGGATGGGTTCAATCGGTTCACCGTCGGGCGCGATTTCTATGATCTCAAACCTTTCATCCGAGCTCAACTTTTTCTTCGGGCCTTGTCTCCTTACCGAAGTTGTGCTCGATCCGGAGGGCTAGAAAAAGGAAGAAAGACGAGAGTTAATTAATATGTGTATATATACCAAAACAATGAATGCATCAATTAACTAGTCAGCACGGGCTTAACTAATATATATATACCTGGCCGGACTCGGTTCGGTCACTGGAGCAGTCAGCATGGTCTCCTTCTTGTATCTCCATTGGGTCACCGGAACCATCATGAACATAGCCCTCTTCTTGTACCGGCATTAATGGGCCGGAGCCATCATGAACATAGCCCTCTTCTTCACCCAGTCCTTCCTGACCATCGGTGTTGTTGAGAAATGATGCAACGACATCACTTCCTTGTGCGATTATGTCCCCCAACATCGCTTCTGTTGCTTCGTCTTGGGAGTGCTCCATAGTTTATGCAAATATTTACAACATGTCAATTATTATTCAAACATGGTACAGATGGATATATATTAGTGGCAAACGTAGAACTAGCTAGCTAATCACAATAAGGAATCATGTTAGTGGCCTCGACGCTGCTTCTCTAGGGTTTGGGGTGGCCTCGACGACAACGCTCTTTTAACTTGGTAAATTTGGGTGGCCTCGAGAGAGTTAATTTGTCGGGTAGGGGCACGGCGGGAGGGGGTAGGAGATCAACATCGTTTTCTCTCTATGGTTTGGGTGTCCTCGAGAGTTTTGGTCGAGCGAGAGGGCCGAGGGGGGGCTGCCATGTATAAGTTATCACGATCGAGAGGGGTATATATATCGACCGCCCTCATGTCGGGTTATCTCGAGGGGTTATATCGACAACGACGCGACATACATATACATGGGAAAATAATGTTATCGGGGAGGGGTATCGGTACCCCCGTGTTGAAGTTTCTTCTTTCTCCTCTATTCCTTTCTTCTTCTCCTCCTCTCCTTTTCTTCTTCTCCTTGAGAAAGGAAAATAAGAAAAGGAAGAAAAGAGAAGAAGAAGGAAGAAGGAAGAAAGAAGAAAAGAGGAAGAAGGATTCCTTCTTCCTCTTTTCTTCTTCTTTTCCTTATTTTACTTTTTCCTCTACACTAACCTAAAATGCACTAACCTAAAATCGATATCTACTAACAACCTAAATAAAAATTAATACATGTATGAAAAACATATATAAACAAAAAATGCTATGAACATTATATTCATACATACATAGCCACATCCATTCATCATATAGCTACCACATACATATATACATTATATATATGAAAAAATGCAATGAACAAAAAATACACTTATGAAAAAATACTATGAACATGTACACATATATACACATGCAAACACATATACACAAAAATACAAAAAATGCTATAAAAATGCAGGGGCGGGCGGTGATGCGGGCCACGCAGATGTATGAGGCAGTGCGCAGGCACAGGCAGGGGGCGCGGCGACAGCAGGCGTGGGGGACGGGAGGGCGCGAGGCTGCTGTGCTCACAGGGGGCTGGCTACGGCGAAGGCGAGCAGCCTGACGGCGTCGGTGGCGGAGGCGACGGCGAAGGCGAGCAGCCTGACGGCGTTGATGGCGGCGGCGACAAGGGTAGAGCAGGGGCGGCGACGGCGACGAGGAGGAGCAAGGGCGTCGGGGGAGAAGTGGGGGATTTGGTCGAAACTGCTAAGTGCTGTATATATAGCATGAGCATTGGCCCCGGTTCGTGAAACCAACCAGGACTAATGCACCCCTTTAGTCCCGGTTGGTGCCAACAACCGGGACCAAAGGCCTCTTTTCAGCAGCCCAAAGGGCGGGAAGCGGTGGCCTTTGGTCCCGGTTGGTGGCACCAACCGAGGACTAAAGGGGCATTGGTCCCGGTTGGCGGACCAATGCCCCCTTTAGTCCCCGGTTGGTGCCACCAACCGGACCAAAGGCCTCTTTGCCCTTGGCACATGTGGCGAAAGTTTAGTCCCACTCGCTAGTTGAGAGGGCTCGAGTGGTTTATAAGCGCTGCGCCCACCTCTCGAGCTCCTCTCAACCGCAGCTTTCGGCCTAATCTCACACTATGTTTGTTGTGGGCCTATTGGGCCTTCAAGGGCTTGAATCTCGCCCGAGTTGGGTTTCTAGTCGTATTCAGGCCGTGGTGGCCCAATAGGTGGCAGTTTTTTTTTGTTTTTTTCCCATTTTTTTGTTTTTTGCATTATTTATTTTCTTTTATTTTTGTTTTTTAATTCTTTTTGCTTTTAGTTTTAGAAAAATTATAAACTATCTGTTAGTGCCATTAGTTTTCAAATTTGAAAACACTTTTTTGTTTTCTTTCTTGCTTTATTTATTTTATTTTGTTTCTACTTACAACAAAATACTTATTGTTGCTATTTTTATTTTTTTCCCCGTTTTTTGTTTTGTTTTCTGCATTATTTATTTTCTTTTGTTTTTTGCTTTATTTTTTAATTCTTTTTTGCTTTTAGTTTTAGAAAAATTATAAACTTCTTGTTAGTGCCATTAGTTTTCAAATTTGAAAACACTTTTTTTGTTTTCTTTCTTGCTTTATTTATTTTATTTTGTTTCTACTTACAACAAAATACTTATTGTTGCTATTTTTATTTTTTTTCCTGTTTTTTTGTTTTGTTTTCTGCATTATTTAATTTCTTTTGTTTTTTGCTCTATTTTTAATTCTTTTTGTATTTTAGTTTTAGAAAAATTATAAACTTTCTGTTAGTGCCATTAGTTTTCAAATGAACTCTGAAAAAGTTGAAAGTTGGCATGGTATCATAATTTCACCCACATAGCATGTGCATATACAAAACGGACAATGGTATCATACTAAATCATTACAAAGTTGGCATGGTATCATCATAATAGTTGGGAGAAAGTCTTCATTTTTCTTCGCTTGTGTCATTTGCTTATTGCGCCAGTAACCATGGATAATCTTCATCGCTTATCCGGATGTTTGGTCAGCCTTGACTTTGAAGGAGGAATTTCATGAAACTTTTCATAATCTTCGACATGTCATCTTGCCCTCCACTCCCACGATGTCCCTTTTTCCCGAAAGAACTATGTGGCGCTTGGGCTCATCGTATGATGTATTCGCTTCTTATCTTTTCTTTTCTCGATGCCGTAGACATGTCCTTCACATAGATAACTTTGTGCCACATCATTGGCTAGGACGAACGGTTCGTCAGTGTACCCAAGATTTTTCAGATCCACTGTTGTCATTCCGTACTGTGGGTCTACCTGTACCCCGCCTCCTGACAGATTGACCCATTTGCACCTAAACAAAGGGACCTTAAAATCATGTCCGTAGTCAAGTTCCCATATGTCCACTATGACCATAATATGTGTCCTTTCCCCTCTCGGTTGTTGCATCAAAGCGGACACCACTGTTTTGGTTGTGCTCTTTTGATCTTGGTCAATCGTGTAAAATGTATTCCCATTTATCTCGTATCCTTTCCAAATCATAACAGTCGAAGATGGTCCCCCGGACAACAAGTACAGCTCATCACAAACAATGTTGTCACCTCTGAGACGTGTTTCCAACCAACTGCTGAAAGTCCTGATGTGTTCACATGTAATCCGATCGTCGACCGCTCCGGTGTTTGGGCGCAGATCGTTCTTGTGTTCATCAACATAGGGGTCACCAAGGTAGAGTTACAGAGAAGCGTGTAGTGTGCTTGAGACCAAGAATATCCGTCCCTTCATATTATTGAGTCCCTTCCAAGCGTGTCTTTTCCAGTCAGTCTCCCCTCATACCGCGATTTAGGGAGACCTATTTTCTTAAGGCCAGGAATGAAGTCAACACAAAAGCGATGACATCCTCTGTTTGATGGCCCATGGAGATGCTTCCTTCTGGCCTAGCGCGGTTACGGACATATTTCTTTAGGACTCCCATGAACCTCTCAAAGGGTGCATATTGTGTAGAAATCTGGGGCCCGTAATGACAATCTCGTCAACTAGATGAACTAGGACGTGCGTCATGATATTGAAGAAGGATGGTGGGAACACCAGCTCGAAACCGACAAGACATTGCACCACATCACTCCTTAGCCTTGGTATGATTTCTGGATCGATCACCTTCTGAGAGATTGCACTGAGGAATGCACATAGCTTCACAATAGCTAATCGGACATTTTCCGGTAGAAGCCCCCTCAATGCAACCGGAAGTAGTTGCGCCATGATCACGTGGCAGTTATGAGACTTTAGGTTCTGAAACTTTTTCTCTGCCATATTTATTATTCCCTTTATATTCGACGAGAAGCCAGTCGGGACCTTCATAATAAGCAGGCATTCAAAGAAGATTTCCTTCTCTTCTTTGGTAAGAGCATAGCTGGCAGGACCTTCATACTGCTTTGGAGGCATGCCGTCTTTTTCGTGCAAACGTTGCAGGTCCTCCCATGCCTCAACTGTATCTTTTGTCTTTCCATACACGCCCAAGAAGCCTAGCAGGTTCACACAAAGGTTCTTCGTCACGTGCATCACGTCAATTTAAGAGCGGACCTCTAGGTCTTTCCAGTAGGGTAGGTCCCAAAATATAGATTTCTTCTTCCACATGGGTGCGTGTCCCTCAGCGTCATTCGGAACAGCTGGTGCGCCGGGACCATTTCCAAAGATTACGTGTAAATCATTGACCATAGCAAGTACGTGATCACCGGTACGCATGGCGGGCTTCTTCCGGTGATCTGCCTCGCCTTTGAAATGATTGCCTTTCTTTCGACATTGATGGTTGGTCGGAAGAAATCGACGATGGCCTGTACACATTCTTCCCGCAGCTTCCTGTATATACTATCGATGTCAAGTAAACAAGTGCGTGCATGCGTGGTATCCCTTGTTTGTCTGTCTCGAAGGTTACCGAGAGCGGGCCAATCATTGATGGTCACGAACAGCAACGCCTTTAGGTCAAATTCCTCCTGTTTGTGCTCATCCCACGACGTACACCGCTTTCATTCCACAGCTGTAAAAGTTCTTCAACTAATGGCCTTAGGTACACATCAATGTCGTTGCCGGTTGCTTAGGGCCTTGGATGAAACAGCATCATAATGAACTTCCGCTTCATGCACATCCAAGGAGGAAGGTTATACATACATAGAGTCACGGGCCGGTGTTGTGATTGCTGCTCTGCTCCCGAAAGGATTAATGCCATCCGCGCTTAAAGCAAACCATACGTTCCTTGGGTCACTTGCAAACTCATCCCAAGACTTTCTCTCGATTTTTCTCCATCACGACCCGTCGTGGGTGCTCTCAACTTCCCGTCTTTCTTACGGTCCTCACTGTGCCATCGCATCAACTTGGCATGCTCTCCGTTTCTGAACAGACATTTCGACCGTGGTATTATAGGAGCATACCACATCACCTTCGCAGGAACCCTCTTCCTGGGGGGCTCGCCGTCAACATCACCAGGGTCATCTCGTCTGATCTTATACCGTAATGCACCGCATACCGGGCATGTGTTCAGATCCTTGTACGCACCGTGGTAGAGGATGCAGTCATTAGGGCATGCATGTATCTTCTACACCTCCAATCCTAGAGGGCATACGACCTTCTTTGCTGCGTATGTACTATCGGGCAATTCGTTATCCTTTGGAAGCTTCTTCTTCAATATTTTCAGTAGCTTCTCAAATCCTTTGTCAGGCACAACATTCTTTGCCTTCCACTGCAGCAATTCCAGTACGGTACCGAGCTTTGTGTTGCCATCTTCGCAATTGGGGTACAACCCTTTTTTGTGGTCCTCTAACATGCGATCGAACTTCAGCTTCTCCTTTTGATTTTCACATTGCGTCCTTGCATCGACAATGACCCGGCGGAGATCATCATCATCGGGCACATCATCTGGTTCCTCTTGATCTTCAGCAACCGCCCGCTCAAAGAAAGATCGTGCACATCGTCTGGTTCCTCTTGATCTTCAGTAGCATCACCGTATTCAGGGGGCACATAGTTGTCATCGTACTCTTCTTCTTCGCCGTCTTGCATCATAACCCTTATTTCTCCGTGCCTCGTCCAAACATTATAGTGTGGCATGAAACCCTTGTAAAGCAGGTGGGTGTGAAGGATTTTCCGGTCAGAGTAAGACTTCGTATTCCCACATATAGGGCATGGACAACACATAAAACCATTCTGCTTGTTTGCCTCAGCCACTTCGAGAAAATCATGCAGCCCTTAATGTACTCGGAGGTGTGTCTTGAACCGTACATCCATTTCCGATTCATCTGCGTGCATTATATATAATTAAGTGTGTCAAAAATCATTATAGAACATCATGAATAGATAATTAAGTGACCAAATTAATAGAAGTTCATCATCACATTAAAACCAAAGTACATACATAGTTCTCATCTAACAAAATAAAGCTCTGCAGAGCATCTAAATTAATTAAACCATACATTGAAACTATGTAAAATATTTCAATGCGAAAACAAATGCGATCATAATCGCAACCAATGTAACAACTGATCCAACGGCATAATGATACCAATCCTCGGTATGAATGGCATATTTTCTAATCTTTCTAATCTTCAAGCGCATTGCATCCATCTTGATCTTGTGATCATCGATTTACATCCGCAACATGCAACTCCAATATCATCTTCTCCTCCTCAATTTTTCTTATTTTTTCCTTCAACAAATTGTTTTCTTCTTCAACTAAATTTAACCTCTCGACAATAGGGTCGGTTGGAATTTTCGGTTCAACAACCTCCTAGATAAATAAAATCTATGTCACGTTGGTCGGCATAATTTTCATAAACAATAAATGAACCAATATTTATGAAAAGATAATATATACCACATCCGAATCATAGACAGGACGAGGGCCGACGGGGCGGATACCAAAACCATCGCACTATATAAGATGCAATAATAAAAGTAAGAAAATTATACAAGTATTTATATAAACATACAAATAAGAAAAAATTTTCCTTTCAGAAAGAAGATAAGAACAAGAGGTTCACCACGGTGATGTCGGCGACGAGATCGGCGCGGGCGATCGACGGCGGTGAAGACGGGGACGGGACGGGACGGACCGCTAAACCTAGAAAATATTGAGGAAAATGGAGCTTGGAGGTCGAGCTTGGAGAGGAGAAAGCTTAAGTAGTGTGGCTCGGGCATTCCATCGAACACCTCGTGTGCATAGGAGGTGAGCTAGAGCACCACAAAGGTCTCCCCTCGCCGGCCAGGAAAAACAGAACAGTGGGAGTGCTCTGCTCGTGGGCGAGGGGTATATATAGGCAACTCATTGGTCCCGGTTCGTCCCACGAACCGGGACTAAAGGGCAGCCTTTGGTCCCAGTTCATGCCACCAACCGGGACCAATGGTGGTGGGCCAGAGGTGAGGCCCATTGGTCCCGGTTTGTCCCACCAACCGAGACCAAAAGGTCCAGACGAACCAGGACCAATGGCCCACGTGGCCCGGCCGGCCCCCGGGGCTCACGAACCGGGCCCAATGCCCCCATGGGTCTCTGTTCTGGACTGAACCGGGACTAATGGGCTGACCCGGCCTGGACCATTGCCCCCTTTTCTACTAGTGTCATGATACTCAATCCTTCCTCTTAGCATTTAATTGTGTGCCACCTCAACAAAATTGCCTGGTTTTTTCGATAAATGGAATATATTAATATCTCGAAGATACCAATTAAACCAGCTCCTACACCAACAAGATGTCGAGAAGACATCAAGGATGCACACAACCAAGAAAAAAAGGAAAAAAGAAAAAAAAACAAATACCCTGTCGCGGTGATGAAAGACTTGCAACAACATCACTCTAAGAACCATCAAAGACAACACTTGGACTACAAAAGTGATTCTCCAAAAGCAACGCCTCTAAGAAGGAAACAATGCACAAGCGTTATCATCGCCCGATCGAAGATCCTGGGTTTTCACCCTGGAGAAAGTCCAAGTTTCCAAAACAATGCCTTGAACAAGACCATTGCCAAGTACAACCAACGAAGGCCAGACTTTAGGTTTTCACGCCGGAAACCGCGACTCGGTACTCAAGGAGCACCACCAAAAATGCAGCCCGCCTGTGCTGCCACCTCCTCTTGCAAGGTTGGTGTTGCAAGTCATCAAACACCTGACATGCAGGAAGAACCTGTGCCGCATAGTCTTCATTGCCACCAATACACATCTCTACCATTATTAACCTCCGATCGCAACCAACATGACTTTCTCCGCCTCTGTCAATTTCATGGAAATCTATATTTAGACATGTCCCATGACACCGCCCAGAAGGCGAAGCTTCGCTCGATGCCCTCATGAAGCCTCACTGGCTGAAGGTGTGGGCGCACACGACTGAATCAATTCCACTCTAGATATCTAGTGTCGTCAGGAACCAATCATCGGAGATCTTCGACAGGAAGACTGGAACTCATCATCAGCCAAATCGAGGAGGCCGACATCAAGTAGATCGGCTACTTGGCGCAAGAAGACGAGCAGGGCCAATCCACCTTTATTCCCAAGCCAGCGACCCCCACGCCACCAAGTTGCTGCCGGGGAGGAGACGAGGCCACCACTCGTCTTCGGTGGTGAGCAAATGGAGGAAAAGATGTACGTGGCACCAGCTTAGAGGTTGCGCCACCGCCTCCCCGGCATCTCGGCCCCGCGCTTGACGCGAACAGCCGCATCCAGACCGCGACTTGCAGGTCTAGATTGGGCCTAGGCCGGGTCTACGCCGCCGTCACCCGCACGTCACGGATCAGTGCGCCAAAGAGCCATCTGGTCGCTCCGCCAAAGGCCAATGTTCTCCCCCGCAGACCTCCCTGTGCGCACGCCCTACACCATGCTCCTCCGCCCCGAGGCACAGCTGATGCACGCCGCCATTCGGCAGGACGGGCGCCGCCGCCGCCAGGGATATTCGAGATGGGTAGGGGTTGACTAGGGTTTCGGGGGGCCTCCGGAGTCGCTCGAGCGGAAGCGACCAGGAAGGCGCATGCATGATACAAGCTATGATACTCCCATTGTGACCAACCTCACCACTTTGCATGCAGTCATTTCATTCTCGGTAAGTTAACCCCCCCACACACACACACACACAATCACTAAATGCAATGCCAGCTGATCTAAGCCAAAAAGCAGGCCTTTAACTACTCCCGGCCTAAAAAATCAGGACTCTCCTCCGTGTCCCTCCGGCCCTTTAAACCCTGATAGAGGTAATAGCACACAATGTTGCCGCTTAGGCTGTAGGCGGCAGGACTCCACATTAGGGCGCACAAGCACCCACGCCGAGATTGCATTGTCTCATGCGATGCTTCATTTAGTCTCCTGGGTGCCATGGCCGTGTTCTTTTTTTTTTTGTCATCGGAACTTCCCTGCCTTCTAGTTTCACCCCGGTCCCTTGAAATGTCAGGACCCGCCATAATCTGGTGACAATAACACATGCACATTATTCACTTCTTGCAGGCGTTGTTGTTTGAAATGCATTTCTCAGAGTGTGTTGATGTTTGATGTTGCATGTTGTAGTTCAATCAAAGAGTTTTAGAGGTCATGTTTTATTCTATCTTCTGTGTGTGTTTTAGTGTTGACCGTGTGCATTGCAATCATGCTTGAGGCTGCGTGTGCACTCATGATGTTTATATTCTCCTTTACAGCATTATGAGTTAATAAAAAATGTCTTTTATCAGAAAAACACGGTACATACATATTAGAATTCACTATTCTTTCCCTCAAAAGAAAATATGATTCTTATTATGGAACAACAGATCATTAAACAAAAATTTGAGAGTACGTTAAGACGTCAAGTTACGTATACGTGTATATAATGAACAATGTAACAAATATTGATCCCTACGCTTCATCACCTGTGCAGCCACTCAACACTCTTATTGTCCAGTAGTACTGTTTCGAAACTGCTTCGCGCGCACTGCCAGTGCCATTTTATCTGCCTGCCATCCTCTCAGTACGTGTCTCCTGGCCTCTAACCTAGTAGTAGAGTATATATCAGTCAACGAATAGAACTGCTTTGCTTTAGTTGGCTTTGCAATTCCTGGTCAGGGACCAAAGCCCGTCCCTCCCGTGTGCACCTCGAAGTTAGGCATCAAATGAGCAGAAGCAGCGGCCGCCGCGGCCGCCGCCCTGTTGTTAGGAGGAGCCGCCTGGCTGCTGTACCCGATTAGTGCTGCAGCAGTTGGGCTGTAGAAATCTACCATTCCTGCAGCTTCCTTCAGCATATTGTTGTTGTGGCCATCCTCGTGGTGATGACGGTGATGATCGCTAGTTGCACCTGCACCGCCGCCCTTGATGATATTGCCCGCCGTGATGGCGGCGTCCCTGACAGCGGCAGCCGTCGAGCCGCCGCACTGCCGTGGCTGCGTCTGATAGAACACCTTGGAGACGACGAGCTCGCCATCCTTCTCCTCCTCATCGGAGCCTAGGTGGTATTGATGCATCACCCAGTTGGTCTTCTCCGGCTTGCGCTGCTTGCCGTAGTTGGTATAGAGGACGAGGATCTTTTTGTACCCCTTGAGCTTGCCCTCGGTGAATACGGGGCGGGTCTTGCCCGTTTTGTGCCACCTCGTCTCGCCGCCCTGCTCATCAGTGTGCACCTTGCGCCGCTTCCTAGTCCCCGTCGTATACGCCTTTGATGGACGGTGGAAGAAGTGGCGAATCAGGCCGTCCTTGCCAACTCCTGAAACGAACAAAGTGAATAACCCTGTTGCAATCGGGCTACATGCGTAAATTCAAGAAGGTGTCTAGCTCTCATCGTAGATGAGAAATAACCAAGTCTCATCTAATTCCTACACAATTTGATTTCATCCAGAGAATTGAATGGATTTTTTTTCTTTTTTTTTTTCTTATTTGATTAATTAAGTGGTGTAGGAGTTAGATATGAGAGCTTTGTTAATTTTCATCTAGATGAGAATTAGCAAACTCGTAAATTCAATCCATCGTATATAAGAAACATGCATGTGTATAACTCGCGGTACCTTTTATAGTACTCCCTCCGTCCAATAATGTAAGACGTTTTTTGACACTACATTTTTTTGACACTAGTGTAGTGTCAAAAAACGTCTTACATTATGGGACGGAGGGAGTACAAAATAAAACACTACCCTAACTTTATTTTGTAGGAATAAAACACTAAGTTTGTTGGTCAAATGAAAACATTTCACTGAAAAATCTGAAATTAATAGGAGCATAGAAAAAGAAAGATACTCTCAAACGCGCGCCGTAGGCTCAAGAACGAAATGACTTTGTAGTTTATGCCCATGCACGGGGCATTGTATCATGTGCACTCACATTTGTGGTGCTATCAGTGCATCGGATAGCGTAGCACATAAATGTTTGTAAAAACTGAAAACCATCTATAGCAAATTAACACAACATCAATGTATGTTGTCACAAAATTTCATATCTAATTTGAGACATTGCTCGAGATACAAAAATGACAAATTTGGCATCGATGTTGTAATGGGCCAAATCTAAAGCCTAACTTATATCATGTAATATTCAGTGTCAATTTTGACTTTATTTTCGAGCAATGTTCTAAATTTTGATTTGATTTTTTTTAAAACATACATTGATGTTGCGTGCATATGCTTTTTTATTTTTTATACATTTTGAAATATACTACGGGAGTTTAGTGCATCACAAGCACCTGTGCACCAGATATTCTCCCTGCATACACAAAGTAACCATGCATGTGGCATTAATCCCAAGCAAATAGGCCCAAATGTGTTTCTTCCGCAGACTCAAGCGAATATTCTTTTTCCAGTTCTATCAAGTGTTTCCGTTTAAAAAAATCTGAAGTGTGCAACCTTAGTCCAGAAATGTGCAGCTTACAGGTGTAGGTTTCTAAATTTGAATTTGCAAACAAACTTTAAAATGGGTAGTTACCTAACCGATCAATATATAACGAGTGTTCAAGTTCTCCGACAAATAAGAATCCACTCTATTCGACTAATTTCTCCCTATACAATGTTTAAGTAAGTGTACTTATCAGAGAGATAAAAATACACTTGATGCTAAAAAAGAAAAACTATTTTTACAACCTAAACAAAACTCTAATGTTTGGAAAGGTAGAAGCTAGTTCAACTAAAGAGCTCAACAGTGTTTGCATTTCGCCAGATCGGTATGCAACCAAAGAGAGTAAAGTGAATTCGATGATGTTTCATAATATATTTACTTCACAAGCTATAAATAACACAGTCAATTTCTGAGCCGTTAGGCGTGCGGGAGATCTGTGCAGAATTGCTTGTTTTGAGAATCAGGAACAAGAAATCATCGTCCGCCAGAGTTAGAACCCTCAACCTTAGTTAGCATTCCTTGTCCAGGGCACTCTTATCAGACTAGTTTGTTGCGAGTAAATGTAGCATAGTCTTTTGTATTTGTATTTGTAAGGGTTTTTATTGTTATTTTTGTTAACAATATACTTTTGAATCTTTCTATTTTGTTTTGGTTCTGTTTATTATACTTTTTAAAGTTATGCAATTTCACGCTTAATTGTGTGCAAGTGAACATCTTTTGCATGCAATTACACTTTTTTGGTTTGCAGTTTTGCATTTTTGGTTTTGTGTGGAACCAAAATTTGAACAAACTTGCCTGTGTAATTTTGTGTTTAGAAGTGCAAATAATATCTTACATTAATTGATGATTTTAATTCATTAATCATGGGTTAGTAAGCATGAACATGAATGGAAGAAAAGAAGAAGGAAAGAGGGGAGCAGAATCAAATGTGATTTAACAAAGAAAAAGGCAACCATGATATAGACAATCGCTAAAGGAAGACACACACGAGCTTCTTTTCTTGTGAATTGCTTTTTAAACCTGCTAAATTTGCCCTATGTGGTGTAAGCCTACACTTGACTAGGAGTAGCAAGAATAACTAATAATCAAGAGTTCCAAGTTTCTTCAGATAGATTCCAAACACATATAACTAGTTTCATCGGCACCTCCCATAGGAAATAAAATATACTTTTCTATATGTAATTTGGACTAGCTAGATTCAAACTAAATTCATACTAAAAACATTTTCTCGGTAAAAAATATGATAAATTTTGCTCTAATAATTTAGGTTGGGGGCCTGAAATACTCATGTGCCCCAAAATTTAAACCTTGGACCCCCCCCCCAACACTATATAGTTCTATTACCCAAAAAAAGTGCGTTAATTGGTTAAAATGTAGTGTTTGAAACTATATAGTTTTTAAAAACATGTGGTAAAAGTAAATACTCTTGTGAATGTTTTTCACTAACAACTTATAACTAAACAAGTGCACAACAAGGTATTAAATGTATCTATATTTGATTTCTAATTCATACATCTTATTAGTTACTACCAACTTATATTTCAACCTCCTTTTCTATACATTTTTTGCTAATTCCTACAGAAAAACTAAGTAGGGCATTAATGCTTGGCTTATATTCTGATAAATTAATGATATGTCATTCATCACTCTTTCCATTACAAAATGAAATAATAGGAGAGGATTGACGTGTGTGCCTGATCTATTGTATATTCTTGTTTGTACCTGGCATGATCAAAATAAGACCTTAATTTTGGGGTAAAGATAATGCATTCCCGTAAACAAAATGTTTCCACATATATATGTTGGCAAAATAATTAAACAATGACCAGCTAGCGTACACACAAATATAAGCATGGAGTGCGGAAGCACGTAACTTTGAGATAAAACAATGCTTCTTAATCTAAAAAATAATGATAATTAAGTAAAAAAAAACATCCATATCACAGGTCCTTTTGAATTAAGTTGATATTTCCTTGCTTTAGTCTGATGTTGCGTGCATCCTGCATGACGTAGACATTTGATGGCACCTTCTTGTGTTGATCTCATTTTTCCAATGTTGAATTAATATACTTATGCCATATGTAGGAGAAGCGATTACTTGAAAGGCAACCTTTATGGAGTTATCCGTATCGTGCACCAGTGCAAATGCATATGAGCTACGCAGATGCACACCTATATATATTAAACAAAGAAACACAAAACAAATACGCAACACATACGCTTATGCAATTTTCTTTTTGTTCTAGATAGAGTACCGATCAAGCAAGGGCAAGGAAACCAAACTGAAAACGACTTAAACCCAAATCTTGTATCAAAACAAAGAGTTTTAGACGCAGAATCAATCCATATCTAACAAGAGTTTGTGGGCAGTGTCCCATGACGGATCAACAATCACTCTCTCTCGCCCCCGACTTGTCCTAATCCGAAATCCTTTTCTTTTTGAAATCCGGCGCTTTCCCTACCCGTTTGATGTAACGCAAGCTAGCCCCTAGAGCGCGCGCAACTAATAACATGTACAGTACTACGTACGTAACCACGCAGAGACTCACATGGCGGTCGGTCAGATGTTAAACGTGTATGTTGGCGATCGTAGTATTGTAGGACGACGTACGTGTGTGCGAGTGTAACAATACCTGGAAGCCTCTCGGGATGGGTGTAGCAAATGCCGTTCTCTCCCTCGATCGCCGGGATGAACTCGTCGATGAGCGGGTGGAGCTTGCGCGTGTCCGGCCTCGCCTTCCCCTCCAGGTGCTCCAGCAGCTCCTGGTCCGTCGGGTCGAACTTGACGCCGGCCGGCAGCCCAGGCAGATCCTGTATCGTCGCCGCCGCCTGCAACTGACCCATCCATGGAAATGATTGATTGATCATCAATATAGTCATGCTGCGATCTCACTCAGACTCGGAGAGATGGCGTGCAGGAGCTGGTACGTACCTGTTCATACTGCGCGTGGTGGCCGCAGGCGGGGCACGTCCTGACGAGGCTGACGTGGGAGGAAGCCTGCTGGTGGTGGTGCTGCTGCTTCTTGGCCGCCGCCGCCGCGACGGCCGCGGCGGAGGCCAGGTTGTTCTCCACGGCGCGCACGTCGTTGAAGCTATTGCACCATGTCATGGCCGGCCGACACGGCAGTCCCGCGCCCCACCACCACGTACTTAATGATGATGGATGGAGAGGATATGGAAAGCCTCTTGGTGTCCGCAGCTCCGCTTTGCTAGCCCGTCCCCATATGTGGCAGGATCAAGGCCGGCCCTGCCGGCTGGGAGGGAATGAGTGACAGGGTAAAAAGAGGAGAGGAGATCGAGGGAGATCGGGGCTGGTGGCAGGCTAAAGAGGGCGGGCGAGGAACAAAGCGGCCTGAGAAGAGAACAAAGAGAAAAAGAGGTTAGAGAGGAAGCTTGTCCCTGTTAAAAGCTAGCTACCATTGCCTGCGCTTGTTGCTGCTGGCTGGGTTTCTCTCTCTATCTGGTACAGAGGAATAGAATTCTCACCAACTTTTGGGTTGTTGCTTGCCAAGAAGATGGATCGCCACGAGCGAGCTAGTTGTACTACCAAGTAGAGATGGATTGATGCATGGCTCGATTGATTGATGACGAGAGGCCAGGCACAAAGGAGAAATTAATAAAGAGGTCGGAATTCGCGCAAGCAAGATCGGACCGGACAAGATCGCTGCTGCTGCCTACCCCGATCGATAGATGGAACTGCTAGCAGCAGCACCACCAGCTTATGGGTTTGTACGTGTCAATGTGTTGAGAGAGAGAGAGAGAGAGAGAGAGGAATATGATAAGAGAAGAAACTAGAGGGGATCCGGGCGAATGATGGGCGGTTGCTTGGCCCTCAAGTCTGGGCAAGCAAGCCGTATACGTGAGCCGGAAACCAGGCGCGGAGCCGGATTCTCTGCGCGCGACCGCGGAACGGGCCGGGCCCCGCTAGCTAGCTATCGCACGCGAGTTGCTGCGTACACATCCACGCATCCATCTGATGTGTACGTCAAGTCCATCCATCGAGTAGTTGTTGACGTGTGTGTGTGGTTGGTATTTACACGTCTCAAAAGCAAAAGACTAGCCGCACACACAGCATATATGCAGCCACAATTAACTAGCTAGCCCAGCATGATCATCGCCAAGGCTTACGTTCCAAGAAAAGCTCGTCATGCTGCATCTGGAGTATCTGCCACGACCGACCGACCAGCCGGCGGCCGTATTACATTACACCAAACACATGGACGACGGCCCGTCGAAAACAGCACGTGAACCGACCGACCGACTACCACCGATCAGAGATGTAGTACTTTGGTCTAGCTACTATATATATTTTCATACCGGCCGGCCGCTGGCCAGGAAGACCACTGTTCATCGTCGTTGCGGCGGAAAAAGGTAAAACCAGCTGCTGCGGGCCGGGCAGTACTACAATTGACGTAGATGGATGGGTGCATCAGCATGCACGTTTTCTCTTTCCTGGGATGCAATTAGTGGGGCGCTCGCTCGCGTGATCACTTGCCAAAACCTTAAGCTACTACCAACAACGGAAATGTACGTACAGTCGCACTCTCGGCCAGGGGAGAGATGCAAGGAACGGCGACAGAGCTAACCGAACCCAACCCAACCTAACGTGTACGTGCGTGCGTGCGTGCTTGGGATGGGCCGATGGAGGTGGTGGGGAGGAGGAACGAAAAGAAGAAGAAAGGGAACTAGTAGAGCTCAAAAAAAGGCGTGGGAGAGGTGCGACGGGGCGCGGGGTGGAGTGGAGATAGGGCAACCGGCTGATTCCTGACCCTGAGGACGTCCCACCACACACCACACTATGCGCTGCGTGCGCGCGCGTGAGACGGAGAGATTGTGTTGAGGGGGCTGCTAGGGAGGAGGAGGAGGAGATATGTTGGAGAGGGACCTTTTTAGATCCCAGGTCACCGTAGAGTGTCTTGGAAGAGAGACGATACCCCAACGACACAAGACTTGAACCGTCCATCTACCGACCCAGACCCAACCCAGCCCAACTATCCGGCCAGTACAAAGTTAAGCCGGCCGATCAACCCTGCTGCATCTGCATGCACAATTGCAGATTTCAACCCTGCCCCACGCGCGTGCTTCGTATTTTTTTCATTTTTCATTTTATTTGCTTGGTTTATCCATGCAGGACCAGAGAGACTATTGAATTATTCCAATACGTACTTAACGGTGGTGGCTTTAATCACTACTACTTAACAGGGCAACGGCCGTTAATTGGCCACGTCATCTATGTATGACCTAGAGCCTTAATCACTAGTTAACAGGCTGCGGTTTAGCTAGGGTACAACCTCATGTATGTATGACCTAGAGCCTTGACACACCTGATTTAGTTTGGTATAATGGCCCGTTTTGATCTTCTCGACCCGGCACACGGCCATTCTCCTCAATCTAGTTCCCGGTAACTTAGATCAAGTGTCGCAATTGGCTTCAACAGAGCGACCCACTCTCCCCCTACTTATTTATTATTGTTGCACATGTCCTCCGATGGCTAATTTAGCAAGCTTGCTCCGTTGGGATGATCTATGATCTCTCACCCTCTGGTAGCGGTAGTTGCGTGTCCCATCGTTCTGTATGTCGATGATACTCTCATCATTTGAAATTTATATGCCGACACATTGTGTTGCCTCAAGCATGTCCTTGAGACTTTGCCTCTATCGCCCGGCTCTCGGTTAATTTTGAAAATCGGCAACCGTCCATGTTGTCGGTGTCAAACCGGCAGATCTTGGGTAGGGGGTCCCAAGTTGTGTGTCTAAGGATCAATAGTAACAAGGGACAATAGGGACACGATGTTTACCCAGGTTCGGGCCCTCTTAAAGGAGGTAAAACCCTACGTCCTGCTTGATTGTATTCGGTGTGTATAAGGATTACAAGAGTTGATCTACCTCAAGATCGTGAAGGCTAAACCCTAACTGTATAGCCTATGATCCTTCCCCTTACTGCGGACCTAACCCTTCGGTTTATATACACACCGGAGGGGCCTAGGGTTGTACAAAGTCGGTTTGCAGAGGAAAGAAGTATTACACCTGGACACTAAACTTGTCGTTCTACACACATAGGAGTTCTACCTGGACACGGGGGATAGTCTTCTGCTTTGTCTTCACGGCCCATCAGTCCAGCCCATATTGAATAGACCGGACACCCGAGGACCCCCTAATCCAGGACTCCCTCACACGTGCATGTTGCCCCTGAGGCTGCCATCCACCTTGCGTCTAGCATCCCTCAAACTTACTTCGATCTTCCTCTTCGCGATAAAGATCCACATCTCAACGTTTGCAACGCCTCTAATCAATAAAATTTACAAATAGCTCATTTGCTTTCCCTTGAGGGAGGGGGTGATTCCCTGTGATGTTGTCCTCAACTCCCTCCCTCGCTATTTCATGTCCTCCATTGTGCTACCCCCTGGAGTGATCGAAGCAATTGACTAAAAACGTAAAGCATTTTTCTTTATTGGGGTTGAGAAGTGCTCCTGGTCAAAATGTTTACTTGATTGGGAGGAATGTGGTGTAGGTATGAAGGATCTACGGTGACATAACCTATGTCTTGTTCCCTGGTTTTTGCATAAACTGCACAGGTATGCGAATACCTCGTTGGCAATTGCTTCCTCTCTACTAGGAAGATGTTGAACCCTAAGTGCAAGGGTTTATACCAAGAAACAGATACCCTTAAGTGACCTCAAGTTTATCAAACCAAGAGGAGCTACGCGATTACAACTAATTATCAGTACCTGCACACACAAATACAAAACCTCCTTGAGCCCCCCAACGGGACTAGTGAGGTTGTCAATCTAACTAGCTATGCTAGTTTCAAAAGAAATTAAACCCAATGGTGGAAAGATTGGATGGAAAATAACAGAAAAGTAAAAGCAAGAACGTAAATTGAGGTTGAAAGCTTTATGGAAGAAGATAGTCTAGGATCCATAGGTTCACTAGTGGTCTCTCTCAAAGGATAAGCAACTGTGTGGTGAACAAATTACAATTGGATAGAGTATAAATTACAATATTTATCAGTATGAATATTCATGGCATAATTAGCATATGAGCATCACGTGTCTAAGTCTATACGCACGTATCCAACTACATCTATAGCTAATACTCCACCCCAAAACCGCTATCCAGCATGCATCTCAAAGTATTAAGTAAAAGAGTATTGCAATAAGTACAATGACATGAAGTAGATGATATATTGTCTTCACGTTAAAAGGAAAACTATGCAACCATATTTTTATCCCTTGTGGCAATGACACAATACAAGCCTTTTTCACTTTCTGTCACTGTGGTAGATTACTTCCAAGATTTAACCCAAATATCATCCAAAAACCCCTCTGAAGATCAATCCTCAAACTTGGGCAAAGAAAGAGATAATAGGTTAGAGAGCATATATGAATAAGAATTGTGTAGCAAAGAGACCAAATAGATCTCAAAAGAATTCAAGAACAGATCTGATCATAAAGTGGCAATTCATCATATCCCAATAAACACAGCACAAGAATTACATCACATGGATCACCATCATGTACGGCAGCTCATGCGACATTTGTATTGAGAACCGAGAGAGAGAGAGAGAGAGAGAGAGAGAGAGAGAGAGAGAGAGAGAGAGAGAGAGAGAGAGAGAGAGAGAGAGAGCCATCTAGATACTGCTATGGGCCCATATTCCAAAGGAAAATACTCACGGGCGATCATGATGGCCTTCAAGAGTTGATGGAGATGGTTGTTGGAAATATGCCCTAGAGGCAATAATAAAATGGTTATTATTATATTTCCTTGTTCATGATAATTGTCTATTGTTCATGCTATAATTGTATTGACCGGAAACCGTAATACATGTGTGAATACATAGACCACAACATGTCCCTAGTGAGCCTCTAGTTGACTAGCTCGTTGATCAACAGATGATCATGGTTTCCTGACTATGGACATTGGATGTCATTGATAACGGGATCACATCATTAGGAGAATGATGTGATGGACAATACCCAATCCTAAGCATAGCACAAGATCGTGTAGTTCGTTTGCTAAAGCTTTTCTAATGTCAAGTATCATTTCCTTAGACCATGAGATTGTGTAACTCCCGGATACCGTAGGAATGCTTTGGATGTACCAAACGTCACAACGTAACTGGGTGGCTATAAAGGTGCATTACAGGTATCTCCGAAAGTGTCTGTTGGGTTGGCATGAATAGAGACTGGGATTTGTCACTCCGTATGACGGAGAGGTATCTCTGGGCCCACTCAGTAATGCATCATCATAATGAGCTCAATGTGACTAAGTAGTTAGTCACGGTATCATGCATTACAGAATGAGTAAAGTGACTTGCCGGTAACGAGATTGAACGAGGTATTGGGATACCGACGATTGAATCTCGGGCAAGTAATGTACCGATTAACAAAGGGAATTGTATACGGGATTGCTTGAATCCTTGACATCGTGGTTCATCTGATGAGATCATCGTGGAACATGTGGGAGCCAACATGGGTATCTGGATCCCGCTGTTGGTTATTGGCCGGAGAGCTGTCTCGGTCATGTCTGCATGATTCCCGAACCCGTAGGGTCTACACACTTAAGGTTCGGTGCCGCTAGAGTTGTTATGGGAAATAGTATGTGGTTACCGAATGTTGTACGGAGTCCCGGATGAGATCCCGGACGTCACGAGGAGTTCCGGAATGGTCCGGAGGTGAAGATTTATATATGGGAAGTCATCATATGGTCACCGGAAGTATTCGGGGGTTTGCCAGTATTGTATCGAGACCACCGAAGGGGTTCCGGCGGTCCACCGGGAGGGTCCACCTGCCCCGGAGGGCCCTATGGGTTGTATGTAGAAGGGAACCAACCCCTTAGTGGGTTGGGCGCCATCCCCCTCTAGGGCCCATGCGCCTACGGTTTGGGGGAAACCCTAAAGGGGGCGCCCCCCTTGGCTTGGGGGGCTAGCCCCCTCCCCTTGGCGCCCCTCTAGATCTCATCTAGAGGGGCCGGCCCCTCCCCCCTTCGCCCTATAAATAGAGGGGAGGAGGGAGGGCAGGAGCACCTCATCCAAGGCGCAGCCCTCCCCCTCTCCAACACCCCCTCCTCCTCCGTTGAGCTTGGCGAAGCCCTGCTGGAGAACTGCAAGCTCCACCACCGCGCCATCGAGCTGCCGGAGTTCTTACCCAACTTCTCCTTCCCCCTTGCTGGATCAAGAAGGAGGAGACAGCCCCATGCTACACGTGTGTTGAACGTGGAGGCATCGTTGTTCGGCGCTTAGATCGGAATCAACCGCGATATGAATCGCTACAAGTACGACTCCTTCGTCTGCGTTCTTGTAACGCTTCCGTGTCGCGATCTTCAAGGGTATGAAGATGCACTCCCCTCTCTCTCGTTGCTAGTCTCTACATAGATTGATCTTTGTGATGCGTAGAATTTCTTTAATATCTGCAACGATCCCCAACAGTGGCATCATGAGCTAGGTCTATGCGTAGTTTCTATGCACGAGTAGAACACAAGTTGTTGTGGGCATCGATTTTGTAAATTTACTTGCCATTACTAGTCTTATCTTGATTCAGCGGCATCGTGGGATGAAGCGGCCTGGACCGACCTTACACGTACGCTTACGTGAGACAGGTTCCACCGACTGACATGCACTAGTTGCATAAGGTGGCTAGCGGGTGTCTGTCTCTCCCACTTTAGTAGGATCGGATTCGATGAAAAGGGTCCTTATGAAGGGTAAATAGCAATTGGCATATCACGTTGTGGTTTTGGCGTAGGTAAGAAACGTTCTTGCTAGAAACCTATAGCAGCCACATAAAAACTTGCAGCAACAATTAGAGGACGTCTAACTTGTTCTTGCAGCATATGCCGCGTGATGTGATATGGCCAAAAGGATGTGATGAATGATATATGTGATGTATGAGATTGATCATGTTCTTGTAATAGGAATCACGACTTGCATGTCGATGAGTATGACAACCGGTAGGAGCCATAGGAGTTGTCTTAATTTATTGTATGACCTGCGTGTCAATGAAAACGCCATGTAATTACTTTACTTTATTGCTAGCCGTTAGCCATAGTAGTAGAAGTAACAGTTGGCGAGACAACTTCATGAAGACACGATGATGGAGATCATGGTGTCATGCCAGTGACGATGATGATCATGGCACCCCGAAGATGGAGATCAAAAGGAGCAAAATGATATTGGCCATATCATGTCACTATTTGATTGCATGTGATGTTTATCATGTTTTTACATCTTATTTGCTTAGAACGACGGTAGCATAAATAAGATGATCCCTCATAAAAATTTCAAGAAAGTGTTCCCCCAAACTGTGCACCGTTGCGAAGGTTCGTTGTTTCGAAGAACCATGTGATGATCGGGTGTGATAGATTCTAACGTTCGAATACAACAGGTGTAAGCCAGATTTACACATGCAAAACACTTAGGTTGACTTGACGAGCCTAACATGTACAGACATGGCCTCGGAACACAAGAGACCAAAAGTTCGAACATGAGTCGTATAGTAGATACGATCAACATGAAGATGTTCACTGATGATGACTAGTCTGTCGGACACGGCCTAGTTGACTCGGATCATGTATCACTTAGATGACTAGAGGGATGTCTATCTGAGTGGGAGTTCATTAAATAATTTGATTAGATGAACTTAATTATCATGAACTTAGTCTAAAAATCTTTGCAATATGTCTTGTAGATCAAATGGCCCACGCTAATGTTGCCCTCAACTTCAACGCGTTCCTAGAGAAAACCAAGCTGAAAGACGATGGTAGCAACTATACGGACTGGGTCCCTAACTTGAGGATCATCCTCATAGCTGCCAAGAAAGCATATGTCCTTGATGCACCGCTAGGTGAAGCACCTGTTTTCCCAAAGAACTCAAGACGTTATGAATGCCCGGCAATGATAGTGATGATTACTCCCTGGTTCAGTGCGGCATGCTTTACAGCTTAAAATCGGTGCTCCAAAAGCGTTTTGAGCAGCACGGAGCATATGAGATGTTCGAAGAGCTGAAAATGGTTTTCCAAGCTCATGCCCGAGTTGAGAGATATGAAGTCTCCGACAAGTTCTACAATTGTAAGATGGAGGAGAATAGTTCTGTCAGCGAGCACATACTCAAAATGTCTGGGTTGCACAACCGCTTGTCTTAGCTGGGAGTTAATCTCCCGGATGACGCGGTCATTGACAGAATCCTTCAGTCGCTTCCACCTAGCTACAAGAGCTTTGTGATGAATTTCAATATGCACGGGATGGAGAAAACCATTCCTGAGGTATATTCAATGCTGAAATCAGCGGAGGTGGAGATCAAAAAGGAACATCAAGTGTTGAGTCAATAAACCCACTAGTTTCAAGAAAGGCGAGGGTAAGAAGAACTTCAAGAAGGACGGCAAGGGAGTTGTCGTGCCCGGTAAGCCAGTTACCAGGAAGAAGCCAAAGCATGGACCCAAACCTGAGACTGGGTGCTTTTATTGCAAGGGAAACAGTCATTGGAAGTGGAACTACCCCAAGTACTTAGCGGATAAGAAGGCCGTCAATACCAAAGGTATATATGATATACATGTTATTGATGTGTACCTTACCAGTACTCGTAATAGCTCCTGGGTATTTGATACCGGTGCGGTTGCTCATATTTGTAACTCAAAACAGGAGCTACGGAATAAGCGAAGGATGAGGTGACGATGCGCGTCGGGAATGGTTCCAAGGTCGATGTGATCGCCGTCGGCACGCTACCTCTACATTTACCTACGGGATTAGTTATAAACCTCAATAATTGCTATTTAGTGCCAGCTTTGAGCATGAACATTGTATCTGGATCTCGTTTAATGCGAGATGGCTACTCATTTAAATCCGAGAATAATGGTTGTTCTATTTATTTGAGAGATATGTTTTATGGTCATGCCCTGCTGGTCAATGGTTTATTCTTGTTGAATTTTGAATGTGATGTTACACATATTCATAGTGTGAGTACCAAAAGATGTAAGGTTAATAATGATAGTCCCACATACTTGTGGCACTGCCGCCTTGGTCACATTGGTGTCAAACGCGTGAAGAAGCTCCATGCAGATGGACTTTTGGAGTCTCTTGATTATGAATCATTTGACACATGCGAACCATGCCTCATGGGCAAGATGACCAAGACTCCGTTCTCCGGAACAACGGAGCGAGCAACCAACTTGTTGGAAATCATACATACTGATGTGTGCGGTCCAATGAGCGTTGAGGCTCGCGGTGGCTATCATTATGTTCTCACCCTCACTGATGACTTAAGTAGATATGGGTATGTCTACTTAATGAAACACAAGTCTGAGACCTTTGAAAAGTTCAAGGAATTTCAGAGTGAGGTGGAGAATCAACGTGACAGAAAAATAAAGTTCTTACGATCAGATCGTGGGGGAGAATATTTGAGTCACGAGTTTGGTACGCACTTAAGGAAATGTGGAATTGTTTCACAACTCATGCCGCCTGGAACACCTCAGCGTAATAGTGTGTCCGAATGTCGTAATCGCACTCTATTGGATATGGTGCGATCTATGATGTCTCTTACCGATTTACCGCTATCATTTTGGGGATACGCTTTAGAGACAGCTACGTTCACTTTAAATAGGGCACCGTCTAAATCCGTTGAGACGACACCATATGAATTATGGTTTGGGAAGAAACCTAAGTTTTCATTTCTAAAAGTTTGGGGATGTGATGCTTATGTCAAGAAACTTCAACCTAAAAAGCTCGAACCCAAGTCGGAAAAATGCGTTTTCATAGGATACCCTAAGGAAACCATTAGGTATACCTTCTACCTCAGATCCGAAGGCAAGATCTTTGTTGCCAAGAACGGATCCTTTCTGGAGAAAGAGTTTCTCTCGAAAGAAGTAAGTGGGAGGAAAGTAGAGCTTGATGAAGTACTGCCTCTTGAACCAGAAAGTAGCGCAGCTCAAGAAGATGTTTCTGTGGTGCCTACACCACTAGAAAGGAAGTTAATGATGATGATCAAGGAACTTTGGATCAAGTTTCTATTGAACTTCGTAGGTCCACAAGGACATGTTCCACACCAGAATGGTATGGCAACCCTGTCCTGGAAATCATGTTGTTAGACAACGGTGAACCTTTAAACTATGAGGAAGCGATGGCGGGCCCAGATTCCAACAAATGGCTTGAAGCCATGAAATCCGAGATAGGATCCATGTATGAAAACAAAGTATGGACTTTGACAGACTTGCCCGATGATCGGCAAGCCATAGAAAATAAATGGATATTTAAGAAGACAGACGCGGATGGTAATGTGACCATCTATAAGGCTCGGCTTGTCGCTAAGGGTTATTGACAAGTTCAAGGGGTTGACTAAGATGAGACCTTCTCACCCGTAGCGAAGCTGAAGTCTGCCAGAATCATGTTAGCAATTGCCGCATTCTATGATTATGAAATATGGAAAATGGACGTCAAAATGGCATTCCTTAACGGTTTCCTTAAGGAAGAGTTGTATATGATGCAGCCGGAAGGTTTTGTCGATCCTAAGAATGCTAACAAGGTATGCAAGCTCCAGAGCTCCATCTATGGGCTGGTGCAAGCATCTCGGAGTTGGAACATTTGCTTTGATGAAATGATCAAAGCGTTTGGGTTTATGCAGACTTATGGAGAAGCCTGCGTTTACAAGAAAGTGAGTGGGAGCTCTATAGCATTTCTCATATTATATGTGGATGACATATTATTGATGGGAAATGATATAGAACTTTTGGAAAGCATAAAGGCCAACTTGAATAAGTGTTTTTCAATGAAGGACCTTGGAGAAGCTGCTTACATATTAGGCATCAAGATCTATAGAAATAGATCGAGACGCCTCATAGGTCTTTCACAAAGCACTACCTTGATAAGATATTGAAGAAGTTCAATATGGATCAGTACAAGAAGGGGTTCTTGCCTGTATTGCAAGGTGTGAAATTGAGCTCGGCTCAAAGCCCGACCGAGGGAGTCCTGGACTAGGGGGTGTCCGGATAGCCGAACTATCATCATTGGCCGGACTCCAAGACTATGAAGATACAAGATTGAAGACTTCATCCCGTGTCCGGATGGGACTTTCCTTGGCGTGGAAGGCAAGCTTGGCGATACGGATATGTAGATCTCCTACCATTGTAACCGACTCTGTGTAACCCTAGCCCTCTCAAGTGTCTATATAAACCGGAGGGTTTTAGTCCATAGGACGAACAACAATCATACCATAGGCTAGCTTCTAGGGTTTAGCCTCCTTGATCTCGTGGTAGATCCACTCTTGTATTACCCATATCATCAATATTAATCAAGCAGGAGTAGGGTTTTACCTCCATCGAGAGGGCCCAAACCTGGGTAAAAACATCGTGTCCCTTGTCTCCTGTTAGCATCCGCCTAGAGACCCCCTACCCGAGATCCGCCGGTTTTGACACCGACATTGGTGCTTTCATTGAGAGTTCCTCTGTGCCGTCACGATCAGGAAGGATGCCTCTTCCCGTCTTTAAAGACGGTACCATTGCCAAAGGAGCTTTGGCGCGCCGAACTATCCGCTAGGTGGTTTTCTTATGACCGCTGTTCGTCGCCGCTTCAACGATGACTTCTCGGGTCATCAAAAGCGATCTTCACGTCAACTCGGAATTCACCGAGCAGCTGGATCCGATGGAGCTCTCTTCCGTAAACGAGCTCTTGGATCGCATCGCCGCCCTGGGAGTCGCTAAAGACTACAATCAGATTGGGCTTAAAACCGATCTGAGAGAGATTAACTCTCCCCAGGTTACCCACCACGTTGCGGTGGTAGAAGAACAACGCGTCGACTCTTCTTCTATACTAAAGACCAATTATGTCCGGATTCCCGATCCCTCCATGCCGGATTCCTGCGGAGGGACGGATGCCAATCAAGTACTAAACCTAAAGTCAGGCAACGGACCAGATTCGTTGGACAACGTCCAGCAATCCAAGCTTCCAAATTCGGAAACTTTTCGGCCCTTGAGGTGTTCATGGCATCCCGGAAGCTGCGACACTACTTTCAAGAGTGTTCGATAACATTGGCCTCCGAAGTACCTCTCAACGACATTATAAACAACCGCGACGCGACGGGCAGGATTGCAAAATGGGCCATTGAGCTCTTACCATTTGATATAACCTACAAACCACGGCGAGCTATAAAGTCGCAAGTTTTGGCTGACTTCATCGCCGAATGGATCGAAGCCGAACTCCCTAAAGAGTACGGCGCATACTCCAATTGGATCATGCATTTCGACGGCTCCAGAATGTTGGCCGTCTTGGGGGCTGGTGTCGTATTGACGTCCCCAACCGGAGACACAGTCCAATACGTACTTCAGATAATGTACACGGACTCCAACAATGCAGCCAAATATGAGGCCCTTCTACATGGTCTCCGGATGGCAATCTCCATGGGTATTCAACGCCTAGAGGTTAGCGGGGATTCAAACCTCGCAATATCCCAAGTAAATGGAGACTTTGACGCCAAGGATCCGAAAATGGAAGCCTATCGTAACATCGTCTTAAAAATGTCAGCTCGGTTCGAAGGACTCAAATTCCACCATGTAGCCCGGGATAATAACCAGGCATCCGACGTGTTGGCACGCGTCGGCGCAAAACGCGATGCTGTCCCTCCAAACATCTTCCTGGAGCGGCTCTTTAAGCCATCCGTATTATGGGAAGAGGAGTCCGGAAATAACAACCTGAAACCAACCGCACCACCCAACACAGAACAATCTGACATAATCGGCGGCTCAGCCAATGAAATAACACCTTCAGCCCACGAAATAATGGCGATAATTGCCCGTGGACAGAACCATTCCTAGCCTACTTAATTAGACAGGAACTTCCCGAAGACCAAAATGAGGCCTGCTGCATAGTTTGGCGATCTAAAGCCTACAAGGTCCATGAGGGAGAACTTTATAAGAAAAGCACAATCAGAGTCCTTCAAAGGTGCGTCTCCAAAGAGGAAGGGCGAAATCTCCTGGCTGAAATTCACGCCAGACTCGGCGGGCACCACGCCACAGCCCGGGCCCTTGTGGGCAAGGCCTTCCGTACAGGATTTTATTGGCCGACGGCTCGGGCAGATGCTCAGGACTTAGTCCAACGATGCGTCAGGTGCCAGCTTTTTGCTAATCAAAGCCACATGCCACCCACCGCCCTCAAAACTATACCCATCACCGGCCGTCATGGTCCAGGGGCTTGACATGGTTGGACCCCTTAAAGGGGGAACCCACAAGCAAAAGTACATATTGGTCATGGTGGACAAATTCACCAAATGGATAGAGGCCAAGCCAGTTAAAACGGCCGAATCCGGATCCGTGATAGACTTCATATCCGGGGTAGTACACCGTTATGGCGTCCCCCACAGCATCATCATTGATAATGGCACGAACTTCACGGCCGATGAGGTTTAACTCTGGTGCAAAAACATGGGCATCAAGCACGACTACGCTTCAGTCTATCACCCTCAAACTAACGGTCAAGTCGAACGAGCAAATGGTCTAATCATGAGCGGCATCAAACCCAGGTTAGTGCGGTCCCTCACGGAATCTAACACGCACTGGGTAGAGGAGCTCGACTCCGTACTCTGGGGGCTGCGGACCACGCCAAACCGTACTACCGGATTCACACCATTCTTTATGGTATACGACGCAGAGGCAGTTTTGCCCTGCGACATAATTCATGACTCACCTCGAGTGCGCATGTACGAAGAAAGAGAAGCCGAGTTGGATCGGCAGGACAGTTTGGATGCATTGGAGGAGGAGCGCGACGTGGCAAAGGCTCGTTCTGCATTCTATTAGCAGCAGTCTCAAAGATATCAAAGCAGGGAAGTACGGGCCAAAACTTACAATGTTGGCGAACTAGTTCTACGCATGCCGGACAAGAAAAAGGACAAACTCAAGCCCAAATGGGAAGGTCCCTTCATCATCGACCAAGTCCTGACCGGCGGAGCATACCGTCTGCGAAATGCATCGGACAACCGACTCGAGCCGAACCCATGGAACGCAGCCCGCCTCCGAAGATTCTACGCCTAGCGCCGGACTCAGAGTTCGTCTCCTTCCTCCGTTCTCATTTTAAACGGTTGCTTTCTTTTGTTTTTTCTCTTCCTCCCCCCTCCTTTTTCGTAAAGCCTTTGTGGGCTGACATGCGCATCGTTCGCACACACTTGACGTGATGCTTGCACTCATTATACCTGGGGGCTTCTTTAACAGAAGCTTATTTATACGGGCTTCATGCCCAACACATGTGTCACACTTCCGCATGTACCTTTTACTCACCATTATATGCATCGATATGACTTAAGTTTTGGCCAAGCTGGGTTGCCTGGCGCCTGTGCTTACCCCTACGTTCTCGATTGTTCGGCTAGGAGGTAAAGGGAGCACCTCTGCGATTGTTATCGCTGGTCACCGGATGTGTACCTCGATCGGGTGAAGCCGAAAGCTAGCGTTCTTAAGGGAATATTCGGTCGGTGACTTGAAAGATGATTTCTTATTTATTTATTTATCTGCCCCCAGATGCTTTTCTACTCTTTTCGTAGTCCGGACATGCACTTTAGGGCATGCCTCCCAGGGAAAGGAATCCCTAACGGAACTATTCTCCCTGGAAGATGTTTCTTACTAACCATGTAATATAACATAACTAGTTGGGCACTTGTCTGATAAAGCACTAATGACCCCTACGCCTGGTCTCCATGCATGCCCCGGTTTTTTCATAACCGAGAGGGTATTCGGACACACTCCGGACTCTAGTGTCCCGAGGTTGAAGCGAAAAGGTCTACAAAGACAAACGATCTACAATCCGGCTAGAAGGCATTTTACATGTCATTTTAAAATACATTGTCAAATTGACTAATTGTACTCCTCTTCAATCCTGTCTAACATGCTGTCTAATTTATAGTCCCGTTGGGAATACTTAGCGGCCAACTCTACTTGGCCGTACATTAAGCTCACAGGGATCTCCTTCCCATCGGGCCCCACAGGCCCGACCTCAGCCATGTGGTTCGGATCCGCCTTTGTGTACCGCGTCTTCACCATGGCCCAGGCCTCCCTGGCGCCTTGACGGCAGGCCGATATCTTCCACAGACGGAAGCACTGCCGTGCTCCCTGAAGCTTCTCCGCAAGCCCTCCAAGACCCTCGGGTAGGGAGACGGACGGCCATAAGGCCTGGGCAACGCCACTCATCGCCTGCCGAACACGTTCGTGCAGTTGCAGCAGCTCGGGAAGTTGGTCACCCGTTGAACCGGGCATTTCCTCCGCAGGGCAACCTGTGAGCATACCTACAGACACATTTCCGTCAATCGACTTCCTCGCCGAACTCTTCTTTTCAAAAGAGTTTGCTTAAGCACTTACTGTAGATGCCGCGAGGAAGCCGCCGATTCTCCTTTACGGAGTCAGATAGCTGGATCCGAACATCTTTCAGTTCTTCACCCAGCTGAGTGTTGGCATCTTAGAGTTTGTTCCTCTCCTGCTGCACCCTCATAAGCACCTTCTCACCGGCCTTCAGCTGGCGCAGCAGATGTTGCTTGTCCGGATCTAGTCCGGCGCCCTCTGCAATATTATTGTCAGACTTATACGCACGCCGCACTTCATAAACCGCTTATATTTTTTGAAATATGTGTTACCAGAAGGGGTCTCTGTGGCTCCTCCTGCGGCGGCTAGTGCGGCCTCAAGTTGGGCCTTGCACTCTTGAAGCTCCTGGGACAGTTGGGTATTCTTCTCCGTAAGATCCTGCATATCAAATGATCCTTAAATCAGTTATTCCAACTACTTTAAGTCTTGGGGGCTACTGGCATATATAACTATTAAAATTCCTTACTCGTATGTCTTTCACATACTACTCTGTGGCTCTGGTTAAACCATCTTGAGCGGCACGGAGATGCGCGTCTCCCGCATTAAAGGCATTTAACACCTCCAGGGAGAAACACGCGTCTCGAAGAACTGTCCGGCGACGCCTGTGATTCATGGCGCTCTCCACCTCAGACCTGGTGGCGGACAGCCTGTCAGCATCCTCCGTTGGAGGAGCATCCGGCTCGCGCCTTGCGCTCGCTTCCCCCTCCGGACCAGGTGTTGGAACCTGGCTGGCGGAGGCTTGGTTGGCAACCTCTCCGGACACAGTCCGGCGAGCGCTCTTTCTCCTGGAAAGGTCATAAGCATCAATATACCTCCCAGGAATCTTTCCCGTAAAACGATGGCGTGCCATACCATTGCGGCGACGTTTCGATTCGCACCGCACCCCTCTTCCGCCTGCTGGGCCGAACTGACCCTTGTTGGTCAGCCGCCGCGGGATCGGCTTCCCGCCTTAAAGGCACCTCCTGCGAGACATTGTTGGTATACGGTGGTCAGAAAAAAGCACAGACGAAGTAATGGTGTTAGGACTCCGGTCATAGTTACCTGGGAAGCTGGAGATAAACCGGGGTAGTCGGTCGTAATGGCGACTAGAGCATTGTCCATGCTGAGTTGGTGGAACACCCCGTCAATCAGCTCCACCTTTATGTCCGGATCCTCTCCGGAGGCCGGATCAAGGGATCTTTCCGGATCCTCGGGTTGTGGAGTCGGACTGTGTATGCCCTCCACATCCCGACGCAATTCCTGCGTCGAAATCATAAAGTAAGACACTTAACTTTGAAAGTACGGATCGGATAGATAAACATCCGCTTACCTAGCTCCGAGGGTTATTCATGGAGAATCCATTTAATGGACTCGTTTGGAGGAAGTCCTCCTTCTCCCCCTTGTACAAGCCGGACAGGATCTTCACCAGATCGGCGGCCGATCCCGGCCCCTTGCGGCCATGACGGGTGGTGTCATTCTCCCCGTTGAAATCCCACATGGGGTGGCCCCTATATTGGAGCGGCTGCACCCCTCGCATAATGCACGTGGCCATGACTCCAATCATGGTCAATCCAGAATGAGCTAGCAACCTTATCCGACCCGTCAGATAATGGACGCTCCTGTCATCTTCCCGTTGAGGGCTCCGCGGGCGCCAACTCAGGCGTTTCTTCAGAGGAGCGTTGCTGAACTCCGGGAGGCCAATCCGAACTGGGTCCAGCAGTGGAGCGTCTTCCACATAAAACCATTCCTAAGGCCAGTCTTCGGATGCCTTCTTCGGGGTTCCGGATAGATATCCGGTCCCGGCGATGCGCCATATTTCGGCTCCGCCCACTTGATATATCGACCCCTCATGAGAATGGGGTATGAGGCAAAACAATCTCTTCCACAGAGCAAAATGGGGCTCGATGCCCAAGAACAGCTCGCAAAGAGCTACGAAACCCGCAGTGTGCAAAATGGAGGCAGGTGTAAGATGGTGAAGCTGGAGTCCGTAGAACTCCAAAAGCCCCCGAAGAAACGGATGTATAGGAAATCTGAGCCCCCTTATTAGATAAGGGACAAAGCACACCCGCTCTCCTTTGGAGGGACTGGGGGTGTTCTCCGCCTGCTTTCCACCTTTGTAGGTGGCCAGCCCGGCTCGAACCGGGACCATGAAGGCCGGAGAAAGATATCCCTCCGCTTGGAGCGTCACCAGCTCGCTGTGCGGGACGGAACATCTCCTCCAATCTCCTGGCCGAGGGCTGGGAGCGCGAGAGGAGTAGCCGCGTCGACGGTCCATGATGGAGGGGATTTTTGTCAGAAGCGCTCCGATGAGTACTCGCGGAAGGAGGATGGTGTGATTTGGATCTAGATTATTGCCTCTCTTATAGGCAGCTTATTCGTGCAGCTTGGGGGTAAAACGTAAAAATACCCTGGCCTTTCGCATTCATACAACACGTGGAAGAGGGCCATTATTGGGCGTGGAAGCCAAGGAGCGCAACATTTATAAGGAAGCCGGACAGTATTTGGCAAGCACATGGAATTTGGAGGAGAACCCGCCTTGCAACGCCGAAGACAATATACGCGCCGGACTCGTCGTCATTGAAGCCTGGTTCGGGGGCTACTGAGGGAGTCCTGGACTAGGGGGTGTCCAGATAGCCGAACTATCATCATCGGCCGGACTCCAAGACTATGAAGATACAAGATTGAAGACTTCATCCCGTGTCCGGATGGGACTTTCCTTGGTGTGGAAGGCAAGCTTGGCGATACGGATATGTAGATCTCCTACCATTGTAACCGACTCTATGTAACCCTAGCCCTCTCCGATGTCTATATAAATCGGAGGGTTTTAGTCCATAGGACGAACAACAATCATACCATAGGCTAGATTCTAGGGTTTAGCCTCCTTGATCTCGTGGTAGATCCACTCTTGTACTACCCATATCATCAATATTAATCAAGCAAGAGTAGGGTTTTATCTCCATCGAGAGGGCCCGAACCTGGGTAAAAACATCGTGTCCCTTGTCTCCTGTTACCATCCGCCTAGACGCACAGTTCGGGACCCGCTACCCGAGATCCGTCGGTTTTGACACCGACACCGACCATGACAGAAGATAGAGAAAAGATGCGTGTCATCCCCTATGCCTCAGCCATAGGGTCTATTATGTATGCCATGCTGTGTACCATACCTGATGTAAACCTTGCCGTAAGTTTGGTAGGGAGGTACCAAAGTAATCCCAGCATGGAACACTGGACAGCGGTCAAGAATATCCCGAAGTACCTGAAAAGGACTAAGGACATGTTTCGCGTTTATGGAGGTGACGAAGAGCTCGTCGTAAAGGGTTACGTCGATGCTAGCTTCGACACAGATCTGGATGACTCCAAGTCACAAACCAGATACGTGTATATTTTGAATGGTGGGGTAGTAAGCTGGTGCAGTTGCAAGCAAATCGTCATGGCGGGATCTATATGTAAAGTGGAGTACATGGCAGCCTCGGAGGCAGCACATGAAGCAATCTGGATGAAGGATTTCATTGCCGACCTAGGAGTTATTCCCAATGCGTCGGGCCCGATGACTCTCTTCTGTGACAACACTGGAGCTATTGCCCTTGCCAAGGATCCTAGGTTTCACAAGAAGACCAGGCATATCAAGCGTCGCTTCAACTCCATTCGTGATAATGTTCAAGATGGAGACATAGATATTTTTAAAGTGCATACGGATCTGAATGTCGCAGATCCGTTGACTAAACCTCTTCTACGAGCAAAACATGATCAACACCAGAACTCTATGGGTGTTCGAGTCATCACAATGTAACTAGATTATTGCCTATTGCAAGTGGGAGACTGTTGGAAATAGGCCCTAGAGGCAATAATAAAATGGTTATTATTATATTTCCTTGTTCATGATAATTGTCTATTGTTCATGCTATAATTGTATTGACTGGAAACCGTAATACATGTGTGAATACATAGACCACAACATGTCCCTAGTGAGCCTGTAGTTGACTAGCTCGTTGATCAACAGATGTTCCTGGTTTCCTGACTATGGACATTGGATGTCATTGATAACGGGATCACATCATTAGGAGAATGATGTGATGGACAAGACCCAATCCTAAGCATAGCACAAGTTCGTGTAGTTCGTTTGCTAAAGCTTTTCTAATATCAAGTATCATTTCCTTAGACAATGAGATTGTGTAACTCCTGGATACCGTCGGAATGCTTTGGGTGTACCAAACGTCACAACATAACTGGGTGGCTATAAAGGTGCATTATAGGTATCTCCGAAAGTGTTTGTTTGGTTGGCACGAATCAAGACTGGGATTTGTCACTCCGTATGACGGAGAGGTATCTCTCGACCCACTCGGTAATGCATCATCATAATGAGCTCAATGTGACTAAGTAGTTAGTCACGGGATCATGCATTACGGAACGAGTAAAGTGACTTGCCGGTAACGAGATTGAACGAGGTATTGGGATACCTACGATCGAATCTCGGGCAAGTAACGTACCGATTGACAAAGGGAATTGTATACAGGATTGCTTGAATCCTTGACATCGGGGTTCATCCGATGAGATTATTGTGGAACATGTGGGAGCCAACATGGGTATCCAGATCCTGCTGTTGGTTATTGGCCGGAGAGCTGTCTCGGTCATGTATACATGATTCCCGAACCCGTAGGGTCTACAAGGTTCGGTGACGCTAGAGTTGTTATGGGAATTAGTATGTGGTTACCAAATGTTGTTAGGAGTCCCGGATGAGATTCCGGACGTCACGAGGAGTTCTAAAATGGTTCGGAGGTTAAGATTTATATATGGGAAGTCATCATATGGTCACCGGAAGTATTCGGGGTTTGCCGGTATTGTACCGGGACCACCGAAGGGGTTCCGGGGGTCCACCGGGAGGGTCCACCTGCCCCGGAGGGCCCTATCGGTTGTATGTGGAAGGGAACCAGCCCCTAAGTGAGTTGGGAGCCATCCCCCCTAGGGCCCATGCGAGTAAGGTTTGGGGGAAACCCTAAAGGGGTCGCCCCCCTTGGCTTGGGGGGCAAGCCCCCTCCCCTTGGCCGCCGCCCCCCTCTAGATCTCATCTAGAGGGGCCGGACCCCTTCACCCTTCGCCCTATAAATAGAGGGGAGGAGGGAGGGCAGCACACCTCATCCAAGGCGCAGCCCTCCCCCTCTCCAATACCCCATCCTCCTCCGTTGAGCTTGGCGAAGCCCTGCCGGAGAACTGCAAGCTCCACCACCACGCCGTCGTGCTGCTGGAGTTCTTCCCCAACTTCTCCTTCCCCCTTGCTGGATCAAGAAGGAGGAGACGTCCCCGTGCTGCACGTGTGTTGAACGCGGAGGCGCCGTTGTTCGGCGCTTAGATCGGAATCAATTGCGATCTGAATCGTTGCGAGTACGACTCCTTCATCCGCGTTCTTGTAACGCTTCCATGTCGCGATCTTCAAGGGTATGAAGATGCACTCCCCTCTCTCTCGTTGCTAGTCTCTCCATAGATTGATCTTGGTGATGCATAGATTTTTTTAGTTTCTGCAACGATCCCCAACAGTGGCCACCGAGATGATTCCATGCTCCAATAGAGTAGCGAAAAAGGCCTCCAGATTGTCTCACAGAGAAACAGAGGTGTGCGATGGCTGGAAAATTAGAGTGATAAATTACGAAGGGTATCCGAAGTATATGAAGGCACGAGGACTGAGAGGCGGCAATAAGTATATGAAGGCATGACCATGCGCCCCCTCCCTGGCATGTGAGGCCTGCAGGCACCCTCCTGGACAAGGTCAGTGACCCCCGGAAGCTTTTGGACTTGAAACTTTTGCTAATTTTTTCTGGGATTTTTCTTAGCCCGATAAAATTGATCTTCCTGAAAAGTCCAAAATGGTAGAAAACAATAAATGGCACTGGACAATGGATTGATATGTTAGTCCAGAGAAATAATATAAAACAATTTAAATGGTGCCAAAAGTACACTAATTTAATATAAATATGGCATGAAACAATAAAAAATGTAGATACGTCACAGACGTATCAGCATCCCCAAGCTTGATCCCTACTCATCCTCGAGTGGATAGATGATAAAATAATATTTTTTTGTGTGAATGCCACTAACATAATGTAATAGTCTATAGTTGATACAAAGAAAGCAACATCAAAATATGAAAGAAAAATAATTGGCGTGTTTCATGGATCAAGGCTTTCACATCAATGCTCATCAAACGTTGTAAGGTTTGGAAATATGTCAAGTGTATCATGAGACTTGTTGTGTAAAGGTTTTACCATATCAAACATATAAAGATGACACATGGCCCAGAGTGACAGCCAAGTAAAATAGTAACATCACTCTCCCTTTTCAACTATAAATACTTAAATCATGTTTAAACACAAGCTTTGATCTTTGCACTTAACTGGATAAGAGAATGATAATGGAGGTTTAGGAGTAGACAAAAAGTGGAAGAAAGTCTCACACCAATGTGATTGATCATTAGGTAGTGGATAGGCCTTATAATTGATGTCAGTATGAGGACTAGGTATTAACATGCAATGAATGCACTAGAGCTATGAATATATGAAAGCACTCTAATGGACTAGTGGGGTGTGCATCCAACTTTCTTTCCCACGAAGACCTAGAGCACTTTGAGGAAGCTCATCATGGGAATATGCAAGCCAAGTTCTATAATGTAAAAAATCCCCAACTAGTATCTAATCATGAAGCATATGAAAACTCTTTAGATGACAATGCAATGTGCTACTTTGAAGCACATATGTATTTGACAGGATAGTATTGTGCCCCTTTATCTTTTGTTCTCTCTTATTTTTTCACTGGCTTTTTTGTCTCCTTTTTTTATTCCTCATCAAGTAGGGGAAAGGCTCTAACATGGTGACCAATACAATAACTATACTCATAACTCAATTGAAAATGAACATGATGCAAAACATCTACTAATGACCTCTGGCAATGTACCAGCATGTGCGGTGATCTAGCATAGCAAAGACATCGAAATGGACATGCCATGTAAATACCATGCTAGCTATCTTATGATCATGTAATGGCGGTAATAAATATCTCTAATCATGTAATGAATGGTGATGGAAGTTGCATGTCAATATATCTCAGAATGTTATGCGTATGCCTTGATGAGTTGGTATGGTGCCTGTTTTGGGAAGGATAGATGGTTTATGTGTGGGAGAACAAGAAGAAGTTCTCTCATGGGAGTTGGAAGTATTAGCGAAGGATGTGCCAAATCTCAAGGTGAGAGTGGGCAATGCACGATACAGGAGAGGCTAGCAAATATAGATAGGTAGAAGTGAAGAAGATCTTAGCATGCAATTTAAAACATTCATTATGAAAATCATGATCTACACGCGATTATTATGAAACCAAGTTACTCCTGGGGGAAATGTTTGGCGTAGCCGAAGCCCGTTGTGCATCCACGACCCATTCTACATGAGCAGATACTTATAAAAAAATTAACTTAGTACTCTTTGCAATAGTGGTCTCACTTTTATGTAAACTAGATGACCCGTTGTGCCATATTGATATTGGCGCAGAGACCAACTGCATCCCAAAAGTTAAGCAAATTATTTAGAACTACATCCGAGAAGATAAATGAACTATTTGAAGAATTTTTCTCATCAACTGTTTGTAAATGGTTATGTTTGGACAACATTTGTTTTGCCTTAATGATGATCATTACCCATAGCTTTCTTTGGTGACACATAAGGCATTCACCTGAGCACACGAACAGACACTCGGATTTTTAATGCATCAGTCTTTCCTCATATCATAATTGTGATGAAAAAACAACCAACATTTGGATGATTCGGGTGTGCTATTGGTGGTCGTTTACGAGATCGTCCATCTGGAAAAGCCAAGCAAATGAATGGTTGCAAAGAGGATCGGGCAGGCAACCGAATAGCCGGACTGATAGAAATGCTAAGCACACCATGACGGCAATGACCTGAACCATCAGAAATGGTCACGCAACATAGAGGCAATCTTCTATCTAACAAAACAACAAAATACCTGTTCGACCAGCCAGCTAACTCCGCCGGAAGTTAAATGACCCCATTGCAGCCATTGGCTCAAACACCAACTGCAGCCATGGAGCAAAGCAACGGTTAGTAAGAATCTGCTCCAACTACACTATTAGCCTACGTGATGGAATGCCAAGCAAACAACACACCATGGCATATTGAACTACTAAAACGTCTTACATTTAGACACAGGTCATAAAGCCATCATCCATAATCGGAGGGACGAACCGGCTAGGATCCGGATAGAAACAAGAAAGCTAGCACTGCTAGAGTTTCGACATGACCGATCGTACCAAGGAAAAAACTCAAAGACAGTATGAAAGTGATAACAAGGGCATGCCGGCTAGTGTATTTTATAGTGAATTTGTGGGAGATGGCTTCGCCTGGTGTGAGGGATGGAAAAATGCCTGGCCACGGTTGTTCCAAGTCGGTTGCTTGTATTCGCTATCTGCGTCGGTAAAACAACCGACCAGGGGTGGTGTCACACCCGTTGGTAAAGTCATTGCATGCATCCCACTTAATGGGGTCGGGGCATGTCGCCTTTGGTGCGATGCTCTCATGAAGGGGAGAGGTTCCAGAATACTTGAAGGAAATATGCCCTAGAGGCAATAATAAAGTTATTATTTATTTCCTTATTTCATGATAAATGTCTATTATTCATGCTAGAATTGTATTAACCGGAAACATAATACATGTGTGAATATATAGACAAACAGAGTGTCACTAGTATGCCTCTACTTGACTAGCTTGTTAATCAAAGATGGTTATGTTTCCTAACCATGAACAAAGAGTTGTTATTTGATTAACGGGATCACATCATTAGTTGAATGATCTGATTGACATGACCCATTCCGTTAGCTTAGCACCCGATCGTTTAGTATGTTGCTATTGCTTTCTTCATGACTTATACATGTTCCTATGACTATGAGATTATGCAACTCCGCTTGCGGAGGAACACTTTGGGTACTACCGAACGTCACAACGTAACTGGGTGATTATAAAGGAGTACTACAGGTGTCTCTAAAGGTAGATGTTGGGTTGGCGTATTTTGAGATTAGGATTTGTCACTCCAATTGTCGGAGAGGTATCTCTGGGCCCTCTCGGTAATGCACATCACTTAAGCCTTGCAAGCATTACAACTAATGAGTTAGTTGCGAGATGATGTATTACGGAACGAGTAAAGAGACTTGCCGGTAACGAGATTGAAGTAGGTATTGGATACCGACGATCGAATCTCGGGCAAGTAACATACCGATGACAAAGGAACAACGATGTTGTTATGCGGTTTGACCGATAAAGATCTTCGTACAATATGTAGGAGCCAATATGGGCATCCAGGTCCCGCTATTGGTTATTGACCAAGAATAGTTCTAGGTCATGTCTACATAGTTCTCGAACCCGTAGGGTCCGCACGCTTAAGGTTTCGATGATGCTTATATTATGAGTTTATGAGTTTTGATGTACCGAAGGAGTTCGAGTCCCGGATGAGATCGGGGACATGACGAGGAGTCTCAAATGGTCGAGACGTAAAGATCGATATATTGGACGACTATATTCGGAGTTCGGAAAGGTTCCGAGTGATTCGGTATTTTTCGAGTACCGGGAGTTACGGGAATACGGGGAAGAGTATTGGGCCTTAATGGGCTTTAGTGGGAAGGAGCCAGAGGAGGCGCTGCCCTCCCAAGCCCAGTCCGAATTGGACAAAGGGTTTGGGCGCGGCCCCCTCTTCCTTCCTTCTCCACTTCCCTCTTTCCCCCTTGACCTAGTTGGACTAGGAAAGAAGGAATCCTACTCCCGGTGGGAATAGGACTCCTTGGCGCGCCCTCCTCCTAGGGCGGCCTCCTCCTCCCTCCCTCCTTTATATACGGGCAGGGGCACCCATAGACACACAAGTTGATCTACGGATCGTTCCTTAGCCGTGTGCGGTGCCCCTTCCACCATATTCCACCTCGGTCATATCGTCGCAAAGCTTAGGCGAAGCCTGCGCCGATAGAACATCAAGATCGTCCCACGCCGTCGTCTTGACGAACTCTCCTCGACACTCGGCTGGATCGGAGTTCGAGGGACGTCATCGAGCTGGACGTGTGCTGAACTCGGAGGTGCCGTACGTTCGGTACTTGGATCGGTCGGATCGTGAAGACATACGACTACATCAACCGCGTTGTGCTAACGCTTCCGCTTGCGGTCTACGAGGGTACGTGGACAACACTCTCCCCTCTCGTTGCTATGCCATCACCATGATCTTGCGTGTGCGTAGCAAATTTTTTGAAATTACTACGTTCCCCAACAGTGGTATCAGAGCCAGGTTTTATGCGTTGATGTTATATGCACGAGTAGAACACAAGTGAGTTGTGGACGATATAAGTCATACTGCCTACCAAAGATGTCATATTTTGGTTCCGCGGTATTGTGAGATGAAGCGGCCGGACCGACATTACGCGTGACGCTTACGCGAGACTGGTTTCACCGCTACGAGCACTCGTGCTTAAAGGTGGCTGGCGGGTGTCTGCTCTCTCACTTTAGTTGAACTGAGTGTGGCTACGCCCGTCCTTGTGAAGGTTAAAACGGAGTCTATTTGACAAACTATCATTGTGGTTTTGATGCGTGAGGTAAGAACGGTTCTTGCTAAGCCCGCAGCAGCCACGTAAAATTTGCAACAACAAAGTAGAGGACGCCTAACTTGTTTTTGCAGGCATGTTGTGATGTGATATGGTCAAGACGTGATGCTATATTTTATTGTATGAGATGATCATGTTTTGTAACCGATGTTATCGGCAATCGGCGAGGAGCCATATGGTTGTCGCTTATTGTATGAAATGCAACGCCTCATAATTGCTTTACTTTATCACTAAGCGGTAGCGATAGTCGAGAAAGCAATAGATGGCGAACGACAACGATGCTACGATGGAGATCAAGGTGTCGCGCCGGTGACGATGGTGATCATGACGGTGCTTGAAGATGGAGATCACAAGCACAAGATGATGATGGCCATATCATATCACTTATATTGATTGCATGTGATGTTTATCCTTTATGCATCTTATCTTGCTTTGATTGACGGTAGCATTTTAAGATGATCTCTCACTAAAATTATCAAGTAGTGTTCTCCCGAGTATGCACCGCTGCCAAAGTTCGTTGTGCCGAGACACCACGTGATGATCGGGTGTGATAAGCTCTCGTCCATCTACAATGGGTGCAAGCCAGTTTTGCACACGCAGAATACTCAAGTTATACTTGACGAGCCTAGCATATGCAGATATGGCCTCGAACACGGAGACCGAAAGGTCGAGCGTGAATCATATAGTAGATATGATCAACATAAGATGTTCACCATTGAAAACTACTCCATCTCACGTGATGATCGGTTATGGTTTAGTTGATTTGGATCACGTGAACACTTAGATGACTAGAGAGATGTCTGTCTAAGTGGGAGTTCTTAAGTAATATGATTAATTGAACTTAAATTTATCATGAACTTAGTCCCGTAGTATTTTGCAAATTATGTTGTAAGATCAATAGCTCATGAAGTTGCTTTCATATGTTTGTTTTGATATGTACCTAGAGAAACTGTGTTGAAAGATGTTAGTAGCAATGATGCGGATAGGATTCGTGATCTGAGGTTTATCCTCATTGCTGCGCAGAAGAATTATGTCCTTGATGCACCGCTAGGTGACAAACCTATTGCAGGAGCAGATGCAGACGTTATGAACGTTTGGCTAGCTCAATATGATGACTACTTGATAGTTTTGTGCACCATGCTTTATGGCTTAGAATCGGGACTTCAAAGATGTTTTGAACATCATGGACCATATGAGATGTTCCAGGAATTGAAGTTAATATTTCAAGCAAATACCCGAGTTGAGAGATATGAAGTCTCCAACAAGTTCTATAGCTAAAAGATGGAGGAGAATCGCTCAACTAGTGAGCATGTACTCAGATTGTCTGGGTACTACAATTGCTTGAATCAAGTGGGAGTTAATCTTCCAGATAAGATAGTGATTGACAGAATTCTCTAGTCACCATCACCAAGTTAGTAGAACTTCGTGATGAACTATAGTATGCAAGGGATGATGAAAATGATTCCCGAGTTTTTCATGATGATGAAATCGATGAAGGTAGAAATCAAGAAAGAGCATCAAGTGTTGATGGTTGAAAAGATCACTAGTTTCAAGAAAAGGGCAAAGGGAAAGAAAGGGTAACTTCAAGTAGATTGACAAGCAAGTTGTCACTCCCACGAAGAAACCCAAAGCTGAACCAAAGCCTCAAACCGAAAGTGCTTACACCGCAAAGGAAATGGTCACTGGAAGCGGAACTGCCCTAAATATTTGGTGGATAAGAAGGATGGCAAAGTGAAAAAGGGTATATTTGATATACAGGTGTTTTATGTGTGCTTTACTAGTGTTTATAGCAACCCCTCGGTATTTGGTACTGGTTCGGTTGCTAAGAGTAGTAACTCAAACGGAGTTGCGTAATAATGAAAACTAGTTAAGGGTGAATTGACGATGTGTGTTGAAAGTAGTTTCAAGATTGATATGATCATCATCGCACACTCCCTATACTTTCGGGATTAGTGTTGAACCTAAATAAATGTTATTTGGTGTTTACGTTGAGCATGAATATGATTTGATCGTGTTTATTGCAATACGGTTATTCATTTAAGTAAGAGAATAAACTGTTGTTCTGTTTACATGAATAAAACCTTATATGGTTACACACCCAATGAAAATGGTTCGTTGGATCTCGATCGTAGTGATACACATATTTATAATATTGAAACCAAAAAATACAAAGTTAATAATGATAGTGCAACTTATTTGTGGCACTGCCGTTTAGGTCATATTGGTGTAAAGCGCATGAAGAAACTCCATGCTGATGGGATTTTGGAATCACTTGATTATGAATCACTTGATGCTTGCGAACCGTGCCTTTTGGGCAAGATGACTAAAACTCCGTTCTCGGAACAATGGAACAAGCTACTGACTTATTGGAAATAATACATACCGATGTATGCGATCCAATGAGTGTTGATGCTCGTGGCAAGTATCGTTATTTTCTGACCTTCACAAGATGATTTGAGTAGATATGGGTATATCTACTTGATGAAACATAAGTCTGAAATAGTTGAAAGGTTCAAAGAATTTCAGAGTGAAGTGGAAAAATCATCGTAACAAGAAAATAAAGTTTCTGTGATCTGATCACGGAGACGAATATTTGAGTTACGAGTTTGGTCTTCAATTAAAACAATGTGGAATAGTTTCACAGCTCACGCCACCTGGAACACCACAATGTTATGGTGTGCCCAAACATCGTAACCGCACTTTATTGGATATAGTGCAATCTATGATGTTTCTTACTGATTTACCAATATCGTTTTGGGATCATGCATTAGAGACAGCTGCATTCACGTTAAATAGGGCACCATCTAAATCCGTTGAGACGACACTATATGAACTGTGGTTTAGCAAGAAACCAAAGTTGTCGTTTCTTAATGTTTGGGGCTGCGATGCTTATGTGAAAAAGTTTCATCCCGATAAGCTCGAACCCAAATCGAGAAGTACGTCTTCATAGAATACCCAAAGGAAATTGTTGGGTACACCTTCTATCACAGATCCGAAGGCAAGATATTCGTTGCTTAAGATGGATCCTTTCTAGAGAAGGAGTTTCTCTCGAAAGAAGTGAGTGGGAGGAAAGTAGAACTTGCTGAGGTAATTGTACCTTCTCCTTATTGAAAGTAGTTCATCACGAAATCTGTTCTGTGACTACTACACCAATTAGTGAGGAAGCTAATGATGATGATCATGTAACTTCAGATCAGTTACTACCGAATCTCGTAGGTAAACCAGAGTGAGATCCGCACTGTGAGTGGTACGGTAATCCTGTTACGGAAGTCATGTAACTAGACCATGATGAACCTACGAACTATGAGGAAGCGATGATGAGCGCAGATTCATGCGAAATGGCTTGAGGCCATGAAATCTGAGATGAGATCCATGTATGAGAACAAAGTATGGACTTTGGTGGAGTTGCCGATGATCGGCAAGCCATATTGTATAAACGGATCTTCAAGAGGAAGACGGACGTTGATAGTAGTGTTACTATCTCAAAGCTCGACTTGTCGCAAAAAGGTTTTGACAAGTTCAAGGTGTTGACTACAATGAGATTTTCTCAACTGTAGCGATGCTTAAGTCTGTCCAAATCATGTTAGCAATTGCCACAATTTATGAAATTTGGCAAATGGATGTAAAACTGCATTCTGAATGGGTTTCGGAGGAAGAGTTGTATGTGATGCAACGTAAGGTTTTATCGATCCAAAGGGAGCTAACAAAGTGTGCAAGCTCCAATGATCCATCTATGGACTGGTGCAAGCATCTCGGAGTTGGAATATACGCTTTGATAAGTTGATCAAAGCATATAGTTTATACTGAGACTTGCGAAGAAGCCTCAGATTTACAAAAAGGTGAGTGGGAGCACTACAACATTTCGATAAGTATATGTGAATGACATATTGTTGATCGGAAATAATGTAGAATTATTCGCAAAGCATAAAGGAGTGTTTAAAAGGAGTTTTCAAAGAAAGACCTCGGTGAAGCTGCTTGCATATTGAGCATTAAGATCTATAGAGATAGATCAAGACGCTTGATAAGTTTTTCAATGAGTACATACCTTGACAAGATTTTGAAGTAGTTCAAAATGGAACAGATCAAAGAAAGAGTTCTTGCCTGTGTTACAAGGTGTGAAATTGAGTAAGACTCAAAACCCGACCACGACGTAAGATAGAAAGAGAATGAAAGTCATTCCCTATGCCTTGGCCATAGGTTCTATAAAGTATGCCATGCTGTGTACTAGATCTATTGTATACCCTACACTCGAGTTTGGCAAGGAGTACAATAGTGATCTAGGAGTAGATCACTAGACAATGGTCAAAATTATCCTTAGTGGAATAAGGATATGTTTCTCGATTATGGAAGTGACAAAAGGTTAAATGCGTAAAGGGTTACGTCGATGCAAGTTTTGACACCGATCCGGATGACTCTAAGTCTCGATCTAGATACATATTGAAAGTGGGAGCAATTAGCTAGAGTAGCTCCGTGCGAGCATTGTAGACATAGAATATTTGCAAAATACATACGGCTCAAATGTGACAGATCCGTTGACTAAACTTCTCTCACGAGCAAAACATGATCATACCTTTGTACTCTTTGGGTGTTAATCACATAGCGATGTGAACTAGATTATTGACTCTAGTAAACCCTTTGGGTGTTGGTCACATGACGATGTGAACTATGGGTGTTAATCATATACGAGATATGATTATTGGTGTTCAATCACATGGCGATGTGAACTAGATTATTGACTCTAGTGCAAGTGGGAGACTGAAGGAAATATGCCCTAGAGGCAATAATAAAGTTATTATTTATTTCCTTATTTCATGATAAATGTCTATTATTCATGCTAGAATTGTATTAACCGGAAACATAATACATGTGTGAATATATAGACAAACAGAGTGTCACTAGTATGCCTCTACTTGACTAGCTTGTTAATCAAAGATGGTTATGTTTCCTAACCATGAACAAAGAGTTGTTATTTGATTAACGGGATCACATCATTAGTTGAATGATCTGATTGACATGACCCATTCCGTTAGCTTAGCACCCGATCGCTTAGTATGTTGCTATTGCTTTCTTCATGACTTATACATGTTCCTATGACTATGAGATTATGCAACTCCGCTTGCGGAGGAACACTTTGGTACTACCAAACGTCACAACGTAACTGGGTGATTATAAAGGAGTACTACAGGTGTCTCTAAAGGTAGATGTTGGGTTGGCGTATTTTGAGATTAGGATTTGTCACTCCAATTGTCGGAGAGGTATCTCTGGGCCCTCTCGGTAATGCACATCACTTAAGCCTTGCAAGCATTACAACTAATGAGTTAGTTGCGAGATGATGTATTACGGAACGAGTAAAGAGACTTGCCGGTAACGAGATTGAAGTAGGTATTGGATACCGGCGATCGAATCTCGGGCAAGTAACATACCGATGACAAAGGGAACAACGTATGTTGTTATGCGGTTTGACCGATAAAGATCTTCGTAGAATATGTAGGAGCCAATATGGGCATCCAGGTCTCGCTATTGGTTATTGACCAAGAATAGTTCTAGGTCATGTCTACATAGTTCTCGAACCCGTAGGGTCCGCACGCTTAAGGTTTTGATGATGTTATATTATGAGTTTATGAGTTTTGATGTACCGAAGGAGTTCAAGTCCCGGATGAGATCGGGGACATGACGAGGAGTCTCGAAATGGTCGAGACGTAAAGATCGATATATTGGACGACTATATTCGAGTTCGGAAAGGTTCCGAGTGATTCGGTATTTTTCGAGTACCGGGAGTTACGGGAATACGGGGAAGAGTATTGGGCCTTAATGGGCTTTAGTGGGAAGGAGCCGAGGAGGCGCGCCCTCCCAAGCCCAGTCCGAATTGGACAAAGGGTTTGGGGCGGCCCCCTCTTCCTTCCTTCTCCACTTCCCTCTTTCCCCTTGACCTAGTTGGACTAGGAAAGAAGGAATCCTACTCCCGTGGGAATAGGACTCCTTGGCGCCCTCCTCCTAGGGCCGGCCTCCTCCTCCCTCCCTCCTTTATATACGGGGCAGGGGCACCCCATAGACACACAAGTTGATCTACGGATCGTTCCTTAGCCGTGTGCGGTGCCCTTCCACCATATTCCACCTCGGTCATATCATCGCAAAGCTTAGGCGAAGCCTGCGCGATAGAACATCAAGATCGTCACCACGCCGTCGTCTTGTGAAACTCTCCTCGACACTCGGCTGGATCAAAGTTCGAGGGACGTCATCGAGCTGGACGTGTGCTGAACTCGGAGGTGCCGTACGTTCGGTACTTGGATCGGTCGGATCATGAAGACGTACGACTACATCAACCGCGTTGTGCTAACGCTTCCGCTTACGGTCTACGAGGGTACGTGGACAACACTCTCCCCTCTCGTTGCTATGCCATCACCATGATCTTGCGTGTGCGTAGGAAATTTTTTGAAATTACTATGTTCCCCAACAGTGGTATCAGAGCCAGGTTTTATGCGTTGATGTTATATGCACGAGTAGAACACAAGTGAGTTGTGGACGATATAAGTCATACTGCCTACCAGCATGTCATATTTTGGTTCCGCGGTATTGTGAGATGAAGCGGCCCGGACCGACATGACGCGTACGCTTACGCGAGACTGGTTTCACCGTTACGAGCACTCGTGCTTAAAGGTGGCTGGCGGGTGTCTGTCTCTCTCACTTTAGTTGAACCGAGTGTGGCTACGCCCGGTCCTTGTGAAGGTTAAAACGGAGTCTATTTGACAAACTATCGTTGTGGTTTTGATGCGTAGGTAAGAACGGTTCTTGCTAAGCCCGTAGCAGCCACGTAAAATTTGCAACAACAAAGTAGAGGACGTCTAACTTGTTTTTGCAGGGCATGTTGTGATGTGATATGGTCAAGACGTGATGCTATATTTTATTGTATGAGATGATCATGTTTTGTAACCGATGTTATCGGCAATGGCGAGAGCCATATGGTTGTCGCTTATTGTATGAAATGCAACGCATACAGTAATTGCTTTACTTTATCACTAAGCGGTAGCGATAGTCGAGAAGCAATAGATGGCGAACGACAACGATGCTACGATGGAGATCAAGGTGTCGCGCCCGGTGACGATGGTGATCATGACGGTGCTTGAAGATGGAGATCACAAGCACAAGATGATGATGGCCATATCATATCACTTATATTGATTGCATGTGATGTTTATCCTTTATGCATCTTATCTTGCTTTGATTGACGGTAGCATTTTAAGATGATCTCTCACTAAAATTATCAAGTAGTGTTCTCCCGAGTATGCACCGTTGCCAAAGTTCGTCGTGCCGAGACACCACGTGATGATCGGGTGTGATAAGCTCTCGTCCATCTACAACGGGTGCAAGCCAGTTTTGCACACGCAGAATACTCGAGTTATACTTGACGAGCCTAGCATATGCGAGATATGGCCTCGAACACGGAGACCGAAAGGTCGAGCGTGAATCATATAGTAGATATGATCAACATAAGATGTTCACCATTGAAAACTACTCCATCTCACGTGATGATCGGTTATGGTTTAGTTGATTTGGATCACGTGATCACTTAGATGACTAGAGAGATGTCTGCCTAAGTGGGAGTTCTTAAGTAATATGATTAATTGAACTTAAATTTATCATGAACTTAGTCCCGGTAGTATTTTGCAAATTATGTTGTAAGATCAATAGCTCATGAAGTTGCTTTCATATGTTTGTTTTGATATGTACCTAGAGAAACTGTGTTGAAAGATGTTAGTAGCAATGATGCGGATAGGATCCGTGATCCGAGGTTTATCCTCATTGCTTGCTGTAAGAATTATGTCCTTGATGCACCGCTAGGTGACAAACCTATTGCAGGAGCGGATCTGACGTTATGAACGTTTGGCTAGCTCAATATGATGACTACTTGATAGTTTTGTGCACCATGCTTTATGGCTTAGAATCGGGACTTCAAAGATGTTTTGAACATCATGGACCATATGAGATGTTCCAGAATTGAAGTTAATATTTCAAGCAAATACCGAGTTGAGAGATATGAAGTCTCCAACAAGTTCTATAGCTAAAAGATGGAGGAGAATCGCTCAACTAGTGAGCATGTACTCAGATTGTGTGGGTACTACAATTGCTTGAATCAAGTGGGAGTTAATCTTCCAGATAAGATAGTGATTGATGAAATTCTCTAGTCACCATCACCAAGTTAGTAGAACTTCGTGATGAACTATAGTATGCAAGGGATGATGAAAATGATTTCCGAGTTTTTCATGATGATGAAATCGATGAAGGTAGAAATCAAGAAAGAGCATCAAGTGTTGATGGTTGACAAGATCACTAGTTTCAAGAAAAGGGCAAAGGGAAAGAAAGGGTAACTTCAAGTAGATTGACAAGCAAGTTGTCACTCCCACGAAGAAACCCAAAGCTGAACCAAAGCCTGAAACCGAGTGCTTACACTCGCAAAGGAAATGGTCACTTTGCTTAAACTGCCCTAAATATTTGGTGGATAAGAAGGATGGCAAAGTGAAAAAGGGTATATTTGATATATAGGTGTTTTATGTGTGCTTTACTAGTGTTTATAGCAACCCCTCGGTATTTGGTACTGGTTCAGTTGCTAAGAGTAGTAACTCAAACGGAGTTGCGAATAAATGAAACTAGTTAAGGGTGAAGTGACGATGTGTGTTGAAAGTAGTTTCAAGATTGATATGATCATCATCGCACACTCCCTATACTTTCGGGATTAGTGTTGAACCTAAATAAATGTTATTTGGTGTTTACGTTGAGCATGAATATGATTTGATCGTGTTTATTGCAATACGGTTATTCATTTAAGTAAGAGAATAAACTGTTGTTCTGTTTACATGAATAAAACCCTATATGGTTACACACCCCATGAAAATGGTTCATTGGATCTCGATCGTAGTGATACACATATTCATAATATTGAAACCAAAAAATACAAAGTTAATAATGATAGTGCAACTTATTTGTGGCACTGCCGTTTAGGTCATATTGGTGTAAAGCACATGAAGAAACTCCATGCTGATGGGATTTTGGAATCACTTGATTATGAATCACTTGATGCTTGTGAACCGTGCCTTTTGGGCAAGATGACTAAAACTCCGTTCTCCGGAACAATGGAACAAGCTACTGACTTATTGGAAATAATACATACCGATGTATGCGATCCAATGAGTGTTGATGCTCGTGGCAAGTATCGTTATTTTCTGACCTTCACAAGATGATTTGAGCAGATATGGGTATATCTACTTGATGAAACATAAGTCCGAAATAGTTGAAAGGTTCAAAGAATTTCAGAGTGAAGTGGAAAAATCATCGTAACAAGAAAATAAAGTTTCTGTGATCTGATCACGGAGACGAATATTTGAGTTACGAGTTTGGTCTTCAATTAAAACAATGTGGAATAGTTTCACAGCTCACGCCACCTGGAACAGCACAATGTTATGGTGTGCCCAAACATCGTAACCACACTTTATTGGATATAGTGCAATCTATGATGTTTCTTACAGATTTACCAATATCGTTTTGGGATCATGCATTAGAGACAGCTGCATTCACGTTAAATAGGGCACCATCTAAATCCGTTGAGACGACACTATATGAACTGTGGTTTAGCAAGAAATCAAAGTTGTCGTTTCTTAATGTTTGGGGCTGCGATGCTTATGTGAAAAGTTTCATCCCGATAAGCTCGAACCCAAATCGAGAAGTACGTCTTCATAGAATACCCAAAGGAAATTGTTGGGTACACCTTCTATCACAGATCCGAAGGCAAGATATTCGTTGCTTAAGATGGATCCTTTCTAGAGAAGGAGTTTCTCTCGAAAGAAGTGAGTGGGAGGAAAGTAGAACTTGATAAGGTAATTGTACCTTCTCCCTTATTGAAAGTAGTTCATCACGAAATCTGTTCTGTGACTACTACACCAATCGTGTGAGGAAGCTAATGATGATGATCATGTAACTTCGGATCGATTACTACCGAATCTCGTAGGTAAACCAGAGTGAGATCCGCACCAGAGTGGTACGGTAATCCTGTTCTGGAAGTCATGTAACTAGACCATGATGAACCTACGAACTATGAGGAAGCGATGATGAGCGCAGATTCCGCGAAATGGCTTGAGGCCATGAAATCTGAGATGAGATCCATGTATGAGAACAAAGTATGGACTTTGGTGGAGTTGCCCGATGATCGGCAAGCCATATTGTATAAACGGATCTTCAAGAGGAAGACGGACGTTGATAGTAGTGTTACTATCTGCAAAGCTCGACTTGTCGCAAAAAGGTTTTTGACAAGTTCAAGGTGTTGACTACAATGAGATTTTCTCAAGCAGAGCGATGCTTAAGTCTGTCCAAATCATGTTAGCAATTGCCACAATTTATGAAATTTGGCAAATGGATGTAAAACTGCATTCTGAATGGGTTTCGGAGGAAGAGTTGTATGTGATGCAACCGAAGGTTTTATCGATCCAAAGGAGCTAACAAAGTGTGCAAGCTCCAATGATCCATCTATGGACTGGTGCAAGCATCTCGAGTTGGAATATACGCTTTGATAAGTTGATCAAAGCATATAGTTTATACAGACTTGCGAAGGAAGCCTGTATTTACAAAAAGGTGAGTGGGAGCACTACAACATTTCGATAAGTATATGTGAATGACATATTGTTGATCGGAAATAATGTAGAATTATTCGCAAAGCATAAAGGAGTGTTTAAAAGGAGTTTTTCAAAGAAAGACCTCGGTGAAGCTGCTTGCATATTGAGCATTAAGATCTATAGAGATAGATCAAGACGCTTGATACGTTTTTCAATGAGTACATACCTTGACAAGATTTTGAAGTAGTTCAAAATGGAACAGTCAAAGAAAGAGTTCTTGCCTGTGTTACAAGGTGTGAAATTGAGTAAGACTCAAAACCCGACCACGACGTAAGATAGAAAGAGAATGAAAGTCATTCCCTATGCCTTGGCCATAGGTTCTATAAAGTATGCCATGCTGTGTACAAGATCTATTGTATACCCTACAATCGAGTTTGGCAAGGAGTACAATAGTGATCTAGGAGTAGATCACTAGACAATGGTCAAAATTATCCTTAGTGGAATAAGGATATGTTTCTCGATTATGGAAGTGACAAAGGTTAGTAAGTAAAGGGTTACGTCGATGCAAGTTTTGACACCGATCCGATGACTCTAAGTCTCGATCTAGATACATATTGAAAGTGGGAGCAATTAGCTAGAGTAGCTCCGTGCGAGCATTGTAGACATAGAATATTTGCAAAATACATACGGCTCTGAATGTGACAGATCCGTTGACTAAACTTCTCTCACGAGCAAAACATGATCATACCTTTGTACTCTTTGGGTGTTAATCACATAGCGATGTGAACTAGATTATTGACTCTAGTAAACCCTTTGGGTGTTGGTCACATGACGATGTGAACTATGGGTGTTAATCATATACGAGATATGATTATTGGTGTTCAATCACATGGCGATGTGAACTAGATTATTGACTCTAGTGCAAGTGGGAGACTGAAGGAAATATGCCCTAGAGGCAATAATAAAGTTATTATTTATTTCCTTATTTCATGATAAATGTCTATTATTCATGCTAGAATTGTATTAACCGGAAACATAATACATGTGTGAATATATAGACAAACAGTGTCACTAGTATGCCTCTACTTGACTAGCTTGTTAATCAAAGATGGTTATGTTTCCTAACCATGAACAAAGAGTTGTTATTTGATTAACGGGATCACATCATTAGTTGAATGATCGATTGACATGACCCATTCCGTTAGCTTAGCACCCGATCGCTTAGTATGTTGCTATTGCTTTCTTCATGACTTATACATGTTCCTATGACTATGAGATTATGCAACTCCGTTTGCGGAGGAACACTTTGGTACTACCAAACGTCACAACGAATCGGGTGATTATGAAGGAGTACTACAGGTGTCTCTAAAGGTAGATGTTGGGTTGGCGATTTGAGATTAGGATTTGTCACTCCAATTGTCGGAGAGGTATCTCGGGCCCTCTCGGTAATGCACATCACTTAAGCCTTGCAAGCATTACAACTAATGAGTTAGTTGCGAGATGATGTATTACGGAACGAGTAAAGAGACTTGCCATGAATTAGATTGAAGTAGGTATTGGATACCGACGATCGAATCTCGGGCAAGTAACATACCGATGACAAAGGGAACAACGATGTTGTTATGCGGTTTGACCGATAAAGATCTTCGTAGAATATGTAGGAGCCAATATGGGCATCCAGGTCCCGCTATTGGTTATTGACCAAGAATAGTTCTAGGTCATGTCTACATAGTTCTCGAACCGTAGGGTCCGCACGCTTAAGGTTTCGATGATGCTTATATTATGAGTTTATGAGTTTTGATGTACCGAAGGAGTTCGGAGTCCCGGATGAGATCGGGACATGACGAGGAGTCTTGAAATGGTCGAGACGTAAAGATCGATATATTGGACGACTATATTCGAGTTCGGAAAGGTTCCAAGTGATTCGGGTATTTTTCGGAGTACCGGGGAGTTACGGGAATACGGGGAAGAGTATTGGGCCTTAATGGGCTTTAGTGCGAAGGAGCCAGGAGGAGGCGCGCGCCCCTCCCAAGCCCAGTCCGAATTGGACAAAGGGTTTGGGGCGCGGCCCCCCTCTTCCTTCCTTCTCCACTTCCCCTCTTTCCCCCCTTGACCTAGTTGGACTAGGAAAGAAGGAATCCTACTCCCGGTGGGAATAGGACTCCCTTGGCGCGCCCTCCTCCTAGGGCCGGCCTCCTCCTCCCTCCCTCCTTTATATACGGGGGCAGGGGGCACCCCATAGACACACAAGTTGATCTACGGATCGTTCCTTAGCCGTGTGCGGTGCCCCCTTCCACCATATTCCACCTCGGTCATATCGTCGCAAAGCTTAGGCGAAGCCCTGCGCCGGTAGAACATCAAGATCGTCACCACGCCGTCGTGCTGACGGAACTCTCCCTCGACACTCGGCTGGATCAAAGTTCGAGGGACGTCATCGAGCTGGACGTGTGCTGAACTCGGAGGTGCCGTACGTTCGGTACTTGGATCGGTCGGATCATGAAGACGTACGACTACATCAACCGCGTTGTGCTAACGCTTCCGCTTACGGTCTACGAGGGTACGTGGACAACACTCTCCCCTCTCGTTGCTATGCCATCACCATGATCTTGCGTGTGCGTAGGAAATTTTTTGAAATTACTATGTTCCCCAACAGGGTATCGAGCCAGGTTTTATGCGTTGATGTTATATGCACGAGTAGAACACAAGTGAGTTGTGGACGATATAAGTCATACTTGCCTACCAAAGATGTCATATTTTGGTTCCGCGGTATTGTGAGATGAAGCGGCCGGACCGACATGACGCGTGACGCTTACGCGAGACTGGTTTCACCGTTATGAGCACTCGTGCTTAAAGGTGGCTGGCGGGTGTCTGTCTCTCTCACTTTAGTTGAACCGAGTGTGGCTACGCCCGGTCCTTGTGAAGGTTAAAACGGAGTCTATTTGACAAACTATCGTTGTGGTTTTGATGCGTAGGTAAGAACGGTTCTTGCTAAGCCCGTAGCAGCCACGTAAAATTTGCAACAACAAAGTAGAGGACGTCTAACTTGTTTTTGCAGGGCATGTTGTGATGTGATATGGTCAAGACGTGATGCTATATTTTATTGTATGAGATGATCATGTTTTGTAACCGATGTTATCGGCAACTGGCAGGAGCCATATGGTTGTCGCTTATTGTATGAAATGCAACGCATCTGTAATTGCTTTACTTTATCACTAAGCGGTAGCGATAGTCGAGAAGCAATAGATGGCGTAACGACAACGATGCTACGATGGAGATCAAGGTGTCGCGCGGTGACGATGGTGATCATGATGGTGCTTCAAGATGGAGATCACAAGCACAAGATGATGATGGCCATATCATATCACTTATATTGATTGCATGTGATGTTTATCCTTTATGCATCTTATCTTGCTTTGATTGACGGTAGCATTTTAAGATGATCTCTCACTAAAATTATCAAGTAGTGTTCTCCCGAGTATGCACCGTTGCCAAAGTTCGTCGTGCCGAGACACCACGTGATGATCGGGTGTGATAAGCTCTACGTCCATCTACAACGGGTGCAAGCCAGTTTTGCACACGCAGAATACTCAGGTTATACTTGACGAGCCTAGCATATGCAGATATGGCATCGAACACGGAGACCGAAAGGTCGAGCGTGAATCATATAGTAGATATGATCAACATAAGATGTTCACCATTGAAAACTACTCCATCTCACGTGATGATCGGTTATGGTTTAGTTGATTTGGATCACGTGATCACTTAGATGACTAGAGAGATGTCTGCTAAGTGGGAGTTCTTAAGTAATATGATTAATTGAACTTAAATTTATCATGAACTTAGTCCTGGTAGTATTTTGCAAATTATGTTGTAAGATCAATAGCTCGCGAAGTTGCTTTCATATGTTTGTTTTGATATGTACCTAGAGAAACTGTGTTGAAAGATGTTAGTAGCAATGATGCGGATAGGATCCGTGATCTGAGGTTTATCCTCATTGCTGCGCATAAGAATTATGTCCTTGATGCACCGCTAGGTGACAAACCTATTGCAGGAGGAGATGCAGACGTTATGAACGTTTGGCTAGCTCAATATGATGACTACTTGATAGTTTTGTGCACCATGCTTTATGGCTTAGAATCGGGACTTCAAAGATGTTTTGAACATCATGGACCATATGAGATATTCCAGGAATTGAAGTTAATATTTCAAGCAAATACCCGAGTTGAGAGATATGAAGTCTCCAACAAGTTCTATAGCTAAAAGATGGAGGAGAATCGCTCAACTAGTGAGCATGTACTCAGATTGTCTGGGTACTACAATTGCTTGAATCAAGTGGGAGTTAATCTTCCAGATAAGATAGTGATTGACAGAATTCTCTAGTCACCATCACCAAGTTAGTAGAACTTCGTGATGAACTATAGTATGCAAGGGATGATGAAAATGATTTCTGAGTTTTTCATGATGATGAAATCGATGAAGGTAGAAATCAAGAAAGAGCATCAAGTGTTGATGGTTGACAAGATCACTAGTTTCAAGAAAAGGGCAAAGGGAAAGAAAGGGTAACTTCAAGTAGATTGACAAGCAAGTTGTCACTCCCACGAAGAAACCCAAAGCTGAACCAAAGCCTGAAACTGAGTGCTTACACTGCAAAGGAAATGGTCACTGGAAGCGAAACTGCCCTAAATATTTGGTGGATAAGAAGGATGGCAAAGTGAAAAAGGGTATATTTGATATATAGGTGTTTTATGTGTGCTTTACTAGTGTTTATAGCAACCCCTCGGTATTTGGTACTGGTTCAGTTGCTAAGAGTAGTAACTCAAACGGAGTTGCGAGAATAAATGAAACTAGTTAAGGGTGAAGTGACGATGTGTGTTGAAAGTAGTTTCAAGATTGATATGATCATCATCGCACACTCCCTATACTTTCGGGATTAGTGTTGAACCTAAATAAATGTTATTTGGTGTTTACGTTGAGCATGAATATGATTTGATCGTGTTTATTGCAATACGGTTATTCATTTAAGTAAGAGAATAAACTGTTGTTCGTTTACATGAATAAAACCTTATATGGTTACACACCCCATGAAAATGGTTCATTGGATCTCGATCGTAGTGATACACATATTCATAATATTGAAACCAAATAATACAAAGTTAATAATGATAGTGCAACTTATTTGTGGCACTGCCGTTTAGGTCATATTGGTGTAAAGCACATGAAGAAACTCCATGTCGATGGGATTTTGGAATCACTTGATTATGAATCACTTGATGCTTATGAACCGTGCCTTTTGGGCAAGATGACTAAAACTCCGTTCTCCTAACAATGGAACAAGCTCTTGACTTATTGGAAATAATACATACCGATGTATGCGATCCAATGAGTGTTGATGCTCGTGGCAAGTATCGTTATTTTCGACCTTCACAAGATGATTTGAGCAGATATGGGTATATCTACTTGATGAAACATAAGTCCGAAATAGTTGAAAGGTTCAAAGAATTTCAGAGTGAAGTGGAAAAATCATCGTAACAAGAAAATAAAGTTTCGTGATCTGATCACGGAGACGAATATTTGAGTTACTGAGTTTGGTCTTCAATTAAAACAATGTGGAATAGTTTCACAGCTCACGCCACCGAACACCACAATGTTATGGTGTGTCCAAACATCGTAACCGCACTTTATTGGATATAGTGCAATCTATGATGTTTCTTACTGATTTACCAATATCGCTTTTGGGATCATGCATTAGAGACAGCTGCATTCACGTTAAATAGGGCACCATCTAAATCCGTTGAGACGACACTATATGAACTGTGGTTTAGCAAGAAACCAAAGTTGTCGTTTCTTAATGTTTGGGGCTGCGATGCTTATGTGAAAAAGTTTCATCTGATAAGCTCGAACCCAAATCGAGAAGTACGTCTTCATAGAATACCCAAAGGAAATTGTTGGGTACACCTTCTATCACAGATCCGAAGGCAAGATATTCGTTGCTTAAGATGGATCCTTTCTAGAGAAGGAGTTTCTCTCGAAAGAAGTGAGTGGGAGGAAAGTAGAACTTGATAAGGTAATTGTACCTTCTCCCTTATTGAAAGTAGTTCATCACGAAATCTGTTCTGTGACTACTACACCAATTAGTGAGGAAGCTAATGATGATGATCATGTAACTTCAGATCAGTTACTACCGAATCTCGTAGGTAAACCAGAGTGAGATCCGCACTGAGTGGTACGGTGATCCTGCTCGGAAGTCATGTAACTAGACCATGATGAACCTACGAACTATGAGGAAGCGATGATGAGCCCAGATTCCGCGAAATGGCTTGAGGCCATGAAATCGAGATGAGATCCATGTATGAGAACAAAGTATGGACTTTGGTGGAGTTGCTCGATGATCGGCAAGCCATATTGTATAAACGGATCTTCAAGAGGAAGACGGACGTTGATAGTAGTGTTACTATCTACAAAGCTCGACTTGTCGCAAAAAGGTTTTGACAAGTTCAAGGTGTTGACTACAATGAGATTTTCTCAAGCAGTAGCGATGCTTAAGTCTGTCCAAATCATGTTAGCAATTGCCACAATTTATGAAATTTGGCAAATGGATGTAAAACTGCATTCTGAATGGGTTTACGGAGGAAGAGTTGTATGTGATGCAACCGAAGGTTTTATCGATCCAAAGGAGCTAACAAAGTGTGCAAGCTCCAAATGATCCATCTATGGACTGGTGCAAGCATCTCGAGTTGGAATATACGCTTTGATAAGTTGATCAAAGCATATAGTTTATACTGACTTGCAAAGAAGCCTGTATTTACAAAAAGGTGAGTGGGAGCACTACAACATTTCGATAAGTATATGTGAATGACATATTGTTGATCGGAAATAATGTAGAATTATTCTCGCAAAGCATAAAGGAGTGTTTAAAAGGAGTTTTTCAAAGAAAGACCTCGGTGAAGCTGCTTGCATATTGAGCATTAAGATCTATAGAGATAGATCAAGACGCTTGATACGTTTTTCAATGAGTACATACCTTGACAAGATTTTGAAGTAGTTCAAAATGGAACAGTCAAAGAAAGAGTTCTTGCCTGTGTTACAAGGTGTGAAATTGAGTAAGACTCAAAACCCGACCACGGCAGAAGATAGAAAGAGAATGAAAGTCATTCCCTATGCCTTGGCCATAGGTTCTATAAAGTATGCCATGCTGTGTACCAGATCTATTGTATACCCTACACTCGAGTTTGGCAAGGAGTACAATAGTGATCTAGGAGTAGATCACTAGACAGCGGTCAAAATTATCCTTAGTGGAATAAGGATATGTTTCTCGATTATGGAAGTGACAAAAGGTTAAATCGTAAAGGGTTACGTCGATGCAAGTTTTGACACCGATCTGGATGACTCTAAGTCTCGATCTAGATACATATTGAAAGTGGGAGCAATTAGCTAGAGTAGCTCCGCAAGCGAGCATTGTAGACATAGAATATTTGCAAAATACATACGGCTCTCGAATGTGACAGATCCGTTGACTAAACTTCTCTCACGAGCAAAACATGATCATACCTTTGTACTCTTTGGGTGTTAATCACATAGCGATGTGAACTAGATTATTGACTCTAGTAAACCCTTTGGGTGTTGGTCACATGACGATGTGAACTATGGGTGTTAATCATATATAGATATGATTATTGGTGTTCAATCACATGGCGATGTGAACTAGATTATTGACTCTAGTGCAAGTGGGAGACTGAAGGAAATATGCCCTAGAGGCAATAATAAAGTTATTATTTATTTCCTTATTTCATGATAAATGTCTATTATTCATGCTAGAATTGTATTAACCGGAAACATAATACATGTGTGAATATATAGACAAACAGAGTGTCACTAGTATGCCTCTACTTGACTAGCTTGTCAATCAAAGATGGTTATGTTTCCTAACGATGAACAAAGAGTTGTTATTTGATTAACGGGATCACATCATTAGTTGAATGATCTGATTGACATGACCCATTCCGTTAGCTTAGCACCCGATCGTTTAGTATGTTGCTATTGCTTTCTTCATGACTTATACATGTTCCTATGACTATGAGATTATGCAACTCCGTTTGCGGAGGAACACTTTGGTACTACCAAACGTCACAACGAATCGGGTGATTATAAAGGAGTACTACAGGTGTCTCTAAAGGTAGATGTTGGGTTGGCGTATTTGAGATTAGGATTTGTCACTCCAATTGTCGGAGAGGTATCTCTGGGCCCTCTCGGTAATGCACATCACTTAAGCCTTGCAAGCATTACAACTAATGAGTTAGTTGCGAGATGATGTATTACGGACGAGTAAAGAGACTTGCGATAACGAGATTGAAGTAGGTATTGGATACCGACGATCGAATCTCGGGCAAGTAACATACCGATGACAAAGGAACAACGATGTTGTTATGCGGTTTGACCGATAAAGATCTTCGAGAATATGTAGGAGCCAATATGGGCATCCAGGTCCCGCTATTGGTTATTGACCAAGAATAGTTCTAGGTCATGTCTACATAGTTCTCGAACCCGTAGGGTCCGCACGCTTAAGGTTTCGATGATGCTTATATTATGAGTTTATGAGTTTTGATGTACCGAAGGAGTTCGAGTCCCGGATGAGATCGGGGACATGACGAGGAGTCTCGAAATGGTCGAGACGTAAAGATCGATATATTGGACGACTATATTCGGAGTTCGGAAAGGTTCCGAGTGATTCGGTATTTTTCGGAGTACCGGGGAGTTACGGGAATACGGGGAAGAGTATTGGGCCTTAATGGGCTTTAGTGGGAAGGAGCCAGGAGGAGGCGCGCGCCCCTCCCAAGCCCAGTCCAAATTGGACAAAGGGTTTGGGGCGCGGCCCCCCTCTTCCTTCCTTCTCCACTTCCCCTCTTTCCCCCCTTGACCTAGTTGGACTAGGAAAGAAGGAATCCTACTCCCGGTGGGAATAGGACTCCCTTGGCGCGCCCTCCTCCTAGGGCCGGCCTCCTCCTCCCTCCCTCCTTTATATACGGGGGCAGGGGGTACCCCATAGACACACAAGTTGATCTACGGATCGTTCCTTAGCCGTGTGCGGTGCCCCTTCCACCATATTCCACCTCGGTCATATCGTCCGCAAAGCTTAGGCGAAGCCTGCGCGATAGAACATCAAGATCGTCACCACGCCGTCAGGTGGACGGAACTCTCCCTCGACACTCGGCTGGATCGGAGTTCGAGGGACGTCATCGAGCTGGACGTGTGCTGAACTCGGAGGTGCCGTACGTTCGGTACTTGGATCGGTCGGATCGTGAAGACGTACGACTACATCAACCGCGTTGTGCTAACGCTTCCGCTTACGGTCTACGAGGGTACGTGGACAACACTCTCCCCTCTCGTTGCTATGCCATCACGATGATCTTGCGTGTGCGTAGGAAATTTTTTGAAATTACTACGTTCCCCAACAATACTCGCACAAGGAGTTTGGTCCGTCGAGATGGTAATGTGTACTAGTTTATTTTTTGAAGAAAGTTTTCATCATTAACATGGCAATGAACAACCATCATGACAAATAGATGATGCAATATCCTTCCCATTACGTATTTTAAAGCTACGTCAAAAGCATTGTACCACTCTGCGTCATCACCAATCAAACTGCTAGCCGAGGAAGCTTTCCTATAGGTCACGTACACAACAATTATAAATCGTAACATCAACATAGTATGTCACGCCTAATATGACTCAGATGTATCTAGAATTTTTAATTGTTTCATGCTACTATATTATCACTTTAATATAATTTATTTATATTATTTTTCTGGATTAACCTATTAATTTAGTGCCTAATGTCAGTTCTTGTTTTTTGTGTGCATGTTTTTGGTTCCGCAGGAAACCAATATTTAGGAGGGCCAAGACACAATGCCAATTTTTTGATGATTTTTTCTGGACGACGAAGGACCCTAGAAGCTTCGGGGAAGAACTAGACGACCCACCATGGGCGCACAGGGCCAGGTGGCGTGCCCTGGCTCCAGAGCGCTCCACCAGGCCGTGTGGGGCCCATAGTAACCGCCTTACCTCTGTTCCACCACCATAAATCCCTATAAATACTGAAACCCTTCACCGTATTTTTGGAAGGATTTTATCACTGTCGCAAGTTCCTATTTGGGAAGATCCAATCTGGATGCCTATTTCGAAGCCCCATCAGAGTCTTGTTCATGAACCTTGCTGCCTCCATGATAATGTGAGTAGTTCCATTAGGACCTTAGAGTCCATTGTAGAAGCTAGATGGATTTGTCTTTTAGATCTTCAATACAATGTTCCCGTAAGCTGCATCACATGATTGGAATCAATTCGATGTATCGGTGGTGTGTTTGTTGGGATATGATGAGTTGTCACTTTACAATCACATTGTTCATTGAAACCAATTGAATCCTTTGAGGTTTTCTTGTTGTATAATTAATTAGCTTTGCATGCTCTCCAATCTATCTGTCTTCTTTGGCCAAGTTCGATGGGTTTTTCTTCAGACGGAGTGGTGCTTTTTAGTGGGTTCAATCTTGTGGTGATCTAACCCAATGACAAAAAGGTCTAAGACACGTATTGTATTGTATTGTATTGTTTCCACTAAGGATAAAACAATGGGGTCTCGTCAAATTGATTGATGTCTTGTTGTCTACATTATGTCATCTTGCTTATTCCGATACTCTGTTTCTTGCAAATTAAATACCTTACGATGCATGTTGGACAACGGTTTTGGGATGGAGTATTAGTAGTAGATGCAGTTGGATTAACGATCTACTTATCATAGACGTAATGTGCAACTAATCCCTGGGTGGTTTTGGTAATTCTTAACAGCATATAGTTCATTGAACTAATGCTCTTTCAAGATGATCATTTCAGGAAGTTCAATGATTGGTATGCCATGGACTAGAGATGTGGACCCCTCAAAATGCTAAGGACACATATTGGCAACAAGCTCAAGACTCTACATTTTTTCATTTAAGTGATACAAGATCACATTGAGTCAATAGGAAAGCCAATACTATTAAACGGGGATGAGGTGTTGCTTAATGGCTTACTTGCTCAAAGTGCTTAGTGATATGCTCCGAAACCCTCAACCACTTTCTCATTTCCACATATGTCCTAAACCTAATAGTCAAACTCGGCCCCACTGATTTGATCTATCCGGCACCACCGAGTTTCATTTGACATAGCCACTGCCACAAACCCTAGTCACTTCGGTCTCACCGATAGGGATCTCGGTCTCACCGAGATGGGACTGCAAACTCACTATTTCCTTTTTGTAACATTTCGGTCCAACTGAAATGAGCGAATCGGTCCCACAAGTCTGCAATGCAAATTCACTGTTTCCTTTTCGTAACACTTCGGTCCCACCGAAGTGAGAATATTGGTCCCACCGAGTTTGCCTGGCCAACTCTCTTTGTACCTATTACCTAAATCGGTCCCACCGAGTTTATGTAATCGGTCACACCGAGATTATGTTATGCCCTAACCCTAGCAAATCATTCCCACCGAGATGACTGTGTCGGTCCCAGCGAAAAGCCTATCGTTCATATTTTGACCTGAATCGGTCTGACCGAGTTTTACCATTCGGTCCCACCAAGTTTGGCAATCTGTGCGTAACGGTTAGATTTTGTGTGGAGGCCATATATATCCCCTCCACGCCTTCTTCATTTGTGAGGAGAGCCATCAGAACGTGCCTACACTTCCAGCATTCATTTTCTGAGAGAGAACCACCTACTCATGTGTTGAGACCAAGATATTCCATTCCAACCACAAGAATCTTGATCTCTAGCCTTCGCCAAGTTGCTTTCCACTCAAATCATCTTTCCACCATAGCCAAATCTGTGAGAGAGAGTTGAGTGTTGGGGAGACTATCATTTGAAGCACAAGAGCAAGGAGTTCATCATCAACACACCATCTATTACCTTTTGGAGAGTGGTGTCTCCTAGATTGGTTAGGTGTCACTTGGGATCCTCCGTCAAGATTGTGGAGTTGAACGAAGGAGTTTGTAAGGGCAAGGATATTGCCTACTTTGTGAAGATCTACCCTAGTGAGGCAAGTCCTTCATCGTCGATGGCCATGGTGGGATAGACAAGGTTGCTTCTTCATGGACCCTTCATGGGTGGAGCCCTCAGTGGACTCACGCAACTGTTACGCTTTGTAGGTTGAAGTCTCCAGCAACGTGGATGTATGATAGCACCACCTATCAGAACCACGCCAAAAATCTCCGTGTCAACATTGGGTTTGCTCCCTCCAAACTCCTCCCATTTACTTTCTTGCAAGTTGCATGCTTTACTTTCCGCTGCTCATATACTCTTTGCATGCTTGCTTGAATTGTGTTGAAATTGCTTGACTTGTGCTAAGTTGCTAAAATCTGCCAAGAACTAAAATTTGGAAACGGTTAAGTTTTTATTTGGTCAAGTAGTCTAATCACCCCGCCCTCCCCTCTAGACATACTTTCGATCCTACAAGTGGTATCAAATCTTTGGTCTCCATTTTCCATAATTTCCATAGCTTTGGTGATCATAGCCTTGGTTTCACAACCTAGGAGAGTATGGCATCTAGCGAGGGAAATTATCACCGTAGAGGTCCTTACTTTGATGGTACTAATTTTGCTAGTTGGAAAGATAAAATGAAAATGCATATTCTTGGACATAACCCCGCCGTTTGGGCTATTGTGTGTATTGGTTTGCAAGGTGAATTCTTCGATGGGAGAGAACCAAATCGTGAAGCTACCGCGCAAGAATGGAAGATGTTGCAATACAATGCTCAAGCTTGCAATATCCTCTTCAATGGATTGTGCCCCGAAGAATTCATTAAAATTAGCCGTCCAGAGAATGCAAAGGAAATTTGGGATACTTTGATTGATATGCACAAAGGTACCAACTCCGTCCAGGAATCAAAGTTGGATGTGCTTCAAAGTTAACTTGACAAGTTCAAAATGAAGGATGGTGAAGGTGTCGCTGAAATGTACTTTAGGCTTGCTCTCATCACAAATGAGATTGCTAGCTTAGGAAGTGAAGAGACGACCGACAAATTCATCATGAAGAAGATCTTGAGAGCCTTGGATGGAAAATATGATACCATGTGCACTTTGATCCAAATGATGCCAAACTACAAAGATCTCAAGCCAACCGAAGTCATTGGAAGAATTGTTGCTCATGAGATGTCACTCAAGGACAAAGAAGAGCTGCACAACAAGTCTAGTGGTGCTTATAAAGCTTCATGTGATGCTCCTACATCATCAAATGAGAAACAAGCCTTCAATGAAGAATTGAGCTTAATGGTGAAGAACTTAAACAAATTCTACAAGAGTATCGGTGTACTAAAGTAGGGGCACTCCTTTGTACCCCTTACTTGTGCGTGGGCAGTCAGAGCCACGGGCCGAAGCCACACTTAGCAGGGCAAAAGGAAGGACGTGAAGCCACAAGATGATAAGCGCAATGCCAAAGACCGAGGCCACAGAGAGCAGATGGACGAAGCAGGTTTCCCCGGCAAGACCCTTGCCAGGGCAGCCTCAGCAGCCCCGGCAAGACCCTTGCCGGGGCAGCTCGCCCACACCAGCGGAGTGAGCACCCTCGAACCCACGGTCTCCAACACCATCAACTACGATTGGGCTAGGGCTCGAGAGGCACCTCCATGGTGGCATGCAGATCTTTGTGAAGACCAAGAATATTCAAGATCGAGTGAGGATTGGAAGGCAACAATCGTTGACAAGATTCTTGTCGAGGAAACCCACAAGACCCCTGGCAAGATCCTTGCCGGGGACGACAGCCCGCCACGGCAAGACCCTTGCCAAGGGCGTCAGCGGGGCCACTGCCAGGCCTGCACCAACCAAGTCTCCACCGCCGTTCACATGCAGCTGCTAGCCCAACCAGCTGGGCAGGCACCTGCATGGCAACATGCAGCTTCCAGGCCAATGTAACACCCCGGATGTATCTTTCCATATTTGTAACTCCAACTATTGCCATTTTTCGGATATGTGCTATGATATTCCCTCCCTGGTTGGGTTTTGTTTTCGTTTTGCATTTTGTCCATGTCATGCATCTCATATCATGTCATCATGTGCATCTCATTTGCATACGTGTTCGTCTCATGATTCCGAGCTTTTCCCCGTTGTCCGTTTTGCAATCCGGCACTCCTATGTTCCCCGGTGTCCCCTCTTGTTCTTTTTTCCGTGTGCGGGTGTTGAACATTCTCGGAATGGACCGAGCCTTGCCAAGTGGCCCTGGTATAGCACCGGTAGACCACCTGTCAAGTTTCGGGTCATTTGGAGTTCGTTTGGTACTCCAACGGTTAACCGCACCCTCGCAAAGGCCTCTTTTGAGTTGCAGCCCAAAAACCCTCCAAAACAGCCCAATAACCCATCTAAGTCACCTCCATGCCCTCGGTCGTTCGATCACGATCGTGTGGGCGAAAACTACACCCCATTTGGACTCTCCTAGCTCCCTCTATGCCTATATATACACCCCTCCCCCGAAATCCCGGGCAAACCCTAAAATTTTCCCTCTCCGCGCCGCCGGACACGTCCGGACGGGCAGACGCGTCACACGCCACGCGGACGAATCGAACCGAGGGCGACACGTGCGTCGGCCGCCCGCCTTGACCCGCCGCCAGAGCCAGGAGGCCCCTGCCCCGCTCCGCCGCCCTTGCACACACACACGCAGCACCACACCACCCTCCTCCGCCCGCCGCCGCCACCGCTGCCATTGCCCGCCGCCGCCACACGCCGCCACACTTCTTGCTTCTGCCCGCCCTTGCCCACCGCCGCCGCCGCTCCGCCGCCGCCAGGCCCGCCGCCAGGCAGCCACCCGGCCACCTCCCCTCCTCCGGCGCCGCTCCTCCGGCGAGCAACCGCGCCGCCGTCCTCGACCCCGGCCAGATCCGATCGAGCTCACGAACCCTAGGTTGACCTTCTTCTCCCCCCACGAATTCGTCTAAGTATTATTCCTGTGATTATTTCGTGCATTTTTCAACGCATTACATCTCCGCAACCGTGGCTCCGTTTTGGGCGTATAATATGTCAAATTGTTCGCCTTGAAGTGTACCTCATTTCATTCCATTGCATCATTTGCATTTGAGCTCATCTTGATGCCCGAAATTCTGTTGGAAGATAGCTTCAGATCGTTAGTTCCAGAATCTTATCAGTTCGAGCTCTTTTGTCATTTTTGCCATGAATTATGTGTGCACCCTATGAACTTGAGTCCTACATGTGAGTTGAACATTGCCATGCCATCTTTCCAGGGGTGTTTGCCATGTATTTTTGTGAGCTATGTGTTGACTAGAACAAGCATGCAAAGTAGGGATGATGATGTTGCTGATTTCAGGAACTTAGTGATTTCACTAAGTCATGTCCTGCTGTTAATTTTATGCCATATGTTCATGTTGTTACAGAGAGATCTATGCCCTTTTTGAGCATGATCAGTAAGGGTGTTTTGAACATATGGATGTGCTCTATCCATCCATGCCTTTGTTGGTATTTATGGAGTAGTCTAGCATGTCATTTTCGTGCTCTACTTTTGCTTGAAAATGTCTCCTGGCAGACTGTTTGCATGAGATTCAATTTTCACGAGGTCGTTGTAGTTGATCCGTGTATGCTATGATGTTGTTCTTGCCATGTATAGCTCCTATGCCATGTCTTCTTGATGGGTGTATGCTTAGTTTATCATGAGATGCTCTGTAGTGAGTGCATCGAGCTCACGAACATGCCATGTTGAATCTGTTTTTGCCATGTCCTGATATTTCACTATGTCTGAAATCTGTAATAAAACTTGCAATGTTTACATGGGTGCCATCATTTCTTAGAGTCCTTTTTGGCTTATGGTCAGTAAGGGACTATTGAAATATGCTTTGAGTAGAACCATGTCATGCCTTGCTTTGCTATTATAAGTTCCTGTAGCATGTTGTTTGCTTGCTCTAAACATGCCTTCCTGATGTTAATTCCTGGCATGTTAGTATTTTCACTAAGTCTGTGAACCTGATATTTTGAGCACTTTCGCCATGCTTGTTTGAACATGTTATGATGTGATTTAGCCGTAGCTCAGTGTTCCTCGTTTGTTAAGCATCTCCTGTAGTTCGCTTCCATATGCTTTTTTTTATGTTGGGGTGCTGTAGCATAGTTTCGTGTTGCGTGCTAAGTAGCATCGGGCTGTTAAACGCAGTTTTGCGTCATTCTTGTTTTGCTTGTCATTTGCAAACCGTGCATCCGATTCCGGTGATCTTTATATCGATTTCAACCGAAATCACTTCATCTTTCCAGCGGCATACTTGGTTTTTCCAAGTTGATGCCCGGTTCATCATTTTCCTTCCGGAGCATACATATGCATTGCATATCACATCTCGCATAGCATGTCATGTATTGCATCATATTGCTTGTGCATTGTTCCTTGTTTGATTGTGGTTCCGTTGCTTGTGTTCTTGCTTTGGGTAGAGCCGGGAGACGAGTACGTGAACGAGGAACCTGTTGAGAACGCCTACGAAGATCAAGCCTTCGACAACTCTGAGAACCTTACAGGCAAGATGACCATACCTTCGATATCACTTCTATCTTTGCTTGCTAGATGCTCGCTCTTTTGCTATGCCTATGCTGCGATACCTACCACTTGCTATATCATGCCACCCATATTGCCATGTCAACCTCTAACCATCCATGTCCTAGCAAACCGTTGTTTGGCTATGTTACCGCTTTTGCTCAGCCCCTCTTATAGCGTTGCTAGTTGCAGGTGAAGATGAAGTTTGTTCCTTGTTGGAACACGGATATTTTGGGATATCACAATATCTATTGATTTAAATTAACGCATCTATATACTTGGTAAAGGGTGGAAGGCTCGGCCTTATGCCCGGTGTTTTGTTCCACTCTTGCCACCCTAGTTTCCGTCATACCGGTGTTATGTTCCTTGATTTTATGCTCCTTACGGTCGGGTGATTTATGGGACCCCTTGACAGTTCGCTTTGAATAAAACTCCTCCAAAAGGCCCAACTTTGGTTTTACCATTTGCCACCTATACCCTTTTTCCCTTGGGTTTTCGCGAGCCCGAGGGTCATCTTTATTTTAGCCCCGGGCGGTGCTCCTTCGAGTGTTGGTCCAACTCGAGCGATGTCCGGCGCCTTTGGGCAACCAGGGTCTATGCCAACCCGACGTCTGCTCATCCGGTGTGCCACGAGAACGAGATATGTGCAGCTCCTATCGGGATTTGTCGGCACAATGGAGGTCTTGCTGGTTTAGTTTTACCATTGTCGAAATGTCTTGATGTACCGGATACCGAGTTTGATCGGAGTGTCTTGGGTGAAGGTTTATTCCTTTGTTGACCGTGAGAGCTTGTTATGGGCTAAGTTGGGATACCCTGCAGGTATTATCTTTCAAAGCCGTGCCCGCGTTATGAGGCAGATGGGAATTTGTTAATGTCCGGTTGTAGAAAACCCGTTGACCTTAATTAAAATACATCAACCGTGTATGTAACCGTGATGGTCTCTTCTCGTGAGTCCGGAAGTGAACACGGTGTTGGAGTTATGCTTGACGTAAGTAGTCGGGATCACTTCTTGATCGCTACTAGTTTCACGACCGCGCCTTGCTTCTCTTCTCGCTCTCTTTTGCGATGTAGCCACCATATATGCTAGTAAACTTGCAGCAGCTCCTCCTTTTGACACCAGCCTTTCCTTAAGCTTAAATAGTCTTGATCTCGCGGTGTGAGATTGTTGAGTCCCGTGGCTCACAGATTCTACCAAAACAGATGCAGGTACCGGTGATGCGGTAGCAGATGGCGAATCGAGCTGAAGTGGGAATATGATGAGGCCCTTGGTCGATACTATGTTTCCTTTCCGACGATTAGTAGTGGAGCCAGCTAGCGATCGGGGATCTGTGTTGCATGTGGGGTTTTCTTCTTTTATTTTGGTTCCGTAGTCGGACCTTGATTGTATCTGGATGATGTAATGCTTTATTCATGTAATTGTGTGAAGTGGCGACTGTAAGCCAACTATGTACCTTTTTCCCTTATGTATTACATGGATTGTGCGAAGATTACCTCACTTGCGACATTGCTTTCAATGTGGTTATGCCTCTAAGTCGTGCTTCGACACGTGGGAGATATAGCCGCATCGAGGCGCTACAAGTTGGTATCGAGCCATCCCGACCTTAGGAGCCCCCACCGCTGATCGCTTTTAGTGGCCGAGTTGTGTCTAGAAAAATGTTTTGAGTCATTTAGGATTATATATATCGGAGAGTTTAGGAATTCTTTTACTCCCAGTCCTTCGACCTTCCGGTGAGGTATCCCGACGAGAGTTTTGACTCTTCTCTTCTCAAATTTCACTAAATTTTTTTTAGGATCACGCTGGTATCTTAGAATCGTTCGATGGTTTTATGATGACAACATTGTCTTGGTTGCCTCGACATTTAGGGGTTGTGGCGGTGTCCCGGGAGTTGAGCTCCGAGGTGTTGTCGCCATAATTTTATCGTTGCGAGTTCTCGAATACCGAGTTTAGTACGCCGACATCGAAAATCTCTTTTATGCGCTTGTTGGTGAGATAACCCCGCTAACCCAAAGATCTTGTGGTGAGTACGGAGTATTGCCATGACTCGTATAACGGATGCTTTTCAAGGTTGAGGTACACGATTTCGAAGGTTTCTTGGTTATGTGTTGAAGGATGGATACAAATGGATGTAGGGATTGTTAGCTTGGGTGAGATATATATTGCTCCCTGTATCCCCAACACCGATTGCATAACCGAAAGTTTCGGAGTTTATAGGTGGGATTCAAGTAGCTCTAGCTTTTCTTCCGCAGATATTTGGTTTGTGATTGGGTAATCCTTACCACTTATTTGTTCCATTCATACCTTGTTTTTATTTTCATTCATCAATCTCTTATCAAGTGGCTTCTCACCTTAATGGACGTGATGTTTACTTTGGAATTCATTCGCTCATCCCTGTTCAATGTTTATTGTGAAGACTATATGTTGCAATTTCGATCCGTTGATTCAACTTTTCTATCTGCTATCAAGATGCTAACGGATGTCACCCTCTTGAGATGGCTCCGCCTCTGGCGTCGTAATCCGGACGCAGTGATGGGAGTCGGCGAACCCTCCACCTCCACCTCCGCCTCCGGAGGCATGGCAAACTTTGATGGCAACCACTAACGCCAACGCCGCTTGTTGATCCAGGTGATGCAAGAGCGTAACCAAGGCCAAGGCAACCAAGGGAATCAAGGTCAAGGGCAGTTCTTCCATCAGCCACGCTTCCTACACTCAACCAATTCCTTGCAAACCAGCCAAAGTCTTTCACCATCGTGTCGAGGCCACGACGCCGACGATTGGCTCGTGGATATCAACAAGCACTTGAATGCAGCAATGTCGGACACGAGGACTACGCCAAGTTCGCGGCTTTTCAGCTCAAGGATCGGCAGCTGATTGGTTCCAAAGAATACAAGGATTCTAGAGGTGGTCGAGTGATTACTTGGACTGATTTACCGGGACTTTAAAGCTCACCATATTCCTACCAAAGTTGTTGAGAGCAAGCGTGAGGAGTTCCGCAATCTCAAGCAAGGAAACATGTCGATGTACGAATACAACATACAGTTTTGAAACTTGCTCGATTCGCTAAACAAGACGCTCTGATGAGAAAAGTATGATCTATCGCCAGAGGTGGCCTTAGAGAGGATCTGCAGTTATCTCTTGTTCTTTCCGAGCCTACTCGGTTTGATGAATTCTACAATATGGCACTCAAGCTAGAAGGTGCTCACTCAAGTGTGAGGCTTCAAAGAAGAGAATCGGGGATGCGATTCAGTCTTCTTCTTCCTCTCAAGTGGCAACAAAGCAGCAAAGTTCTACCTTCCTCCTCCTCCGTTCCGTCGGCCTTATCGCCAGAAGAACTCGGTGGTCGTGGATCTTCCCACCCACCCAACCCAAGCTACTGTAACAAGTCTCACCTCAAGCTCCAAGGTCAAGTGCTCCTTATCATCGTCCGCTCTCAGAGGTGACTGCAACAAGTGCCAGCAGAAGGGTCACTATGCGAACAAATGCCATAACCAAAGGCGCCTTCCTCCTCCTCCCCGTGAGGTCTTCAAGCAATGCAAAGGTCAAGCATAATCCCAAGTCTGCAAAGGTGAATATGATGAATGCAGCAAGCGAGAGGAATCTTCGATGTGATAATGGGTAATCTCTCGCTTAATGATATTCTGCAAAAGTCTTATTTGATACTTGGTGCATCGCATAGTTTCATCTCAAGACCTTTTTCATCTAAGCATGAGATGTTTTTCAAGATTTGCCTAGACCGTTATCGGTTGTCTCTCGGGTAAATTCATGAACGCAAGCTCCATGGTTCGGGATGTCTCTATCAAGATGGGCGACTATAGATTTCCTTCTCCAATTGTCCTTGGTGACTCGATATTGATCTTATTCTTGGGATGGATCGCTTTCTCAAAGCACAAGGCTCAACTTGATTGTGCTGCCAGGAAATTCAATTGACACACCCTTCCGAGGATGTTATCATCTATGCCGCTCGTGATGAAACCATTCGGTTGTTTTCTCTCAATGAGAAGGGCGAGTTGAATGCTATCTCTCAGATTCTAGTCGTTTGTGAGTACCAAGATGTCTTTCCAGAAGAGCTTCCGGTATGCCTCCTCATCGCCGGTCGAATTCGTTATCGATCTTGAGCACAGGCATCGAACCCGCTTTGCAAGCGCCCTTACAAGCTTGGACCCAAGGAGCTGAAAGAATTGAAGAAGCAGCTCGATGAACAAGAGCGTCTGGTTTGATCGGACCGAGTTCATCTCCATGGGGATGTGGAGTTCTTTTGTCCGTAAGAAGGATGGCACGGACCGACTTTGTGTTGATTACCGTCCATTGAACAAGACAATCAAGAACAAGTATCCACTTCCCAACATCAATGAGCTATTCGAGCAACTCAAAGGTGCTAAAGTATTCTCCAAGCTTGACCTCCGTATGGGTTATCATCAGATTCGCATTCGTGAACAAGATATTCCCAAGACAAAGATTCGAACAAGCTTTGGTTCTTATGAATATACCGTCATGTCTTTCGCCTTGTCAATGCTCCTCCAACTTTCTCTCGCATGATGAACTTTATCTTCAACCCCTACACAAATGATTTCGTCTTGGTGTATCTCGATGATATTTTGGTCTTCTCCAAGAACAAGCAGGATCATGCCAAACATTTGCGATTGGTGCTCGACAAGCTCGAGAGAACATCAATTCTATGCGAAGTTTTCCAAATGTGAGTTACGGCTTGATGAAGTTCTTTATCTTGGTCATATCATCTCAGCCAAGGGCATCGCTGTTAATCCCGAGAAGGTGTCTTCAATTGTGAATTGGGAACCTCCTCGTAATGTCAAGCAGCTCCATGATTTTCTCGGTCTTGCAAGCTATTGTCAAGATTCGTTGAGAACTTCTCCAAGATTGCAAAGCCTCTTTCCAACCTCCTCCGTAGCATGTCAAGTATGTCCGGGCCTTTGAGTGTGATGTCGCTTTCAATACCCTCAAAGAGAAGCTAGTTACAGCTCTGTCTTGACTCCTCCCGATGAATCCAAGCCATTCAAGTTTTCGTGATGCTTCCTTGCAAGGTCTCGGTCTGTGTTAATGCAAGAGAAGAAAGTTGTGGCATATACCTCTCGTCGCTTGAAGCCCAACGAAAAGAACTACCCCACTCACGATCTTGAGTTGGCGGCGTTGTCCATGCATTGATAACATGGAGACATCTCTTGTTGGGAAGGAAAGTGGACATTTTCACCGATCACAAGAGTCTCAAGTATATCTTCACTCAACCAAACCTCAACCTCGAGACAAACTCGATGGGTCGAAATGATTCAAGAGTACAATCCAAGTATTGAATATACTCTGGCAAGGCGAATGTGATTGCAGATGCTCGAGCGAGAAGGCTTATTGCAACAGCTTAATTCTCAAGCCCTTCCAACCGGATCTTTGTGAAGCTTTCCATAAGCTGAATCTTCAAGTTGTTCCTCAAGGATTTCTTGCCAACCTCATAGTCTCTCCTACTTTGGAAGATCAAATTCGTGAGGCTCAACTTCGGATACCATGGTGAAGAAGGTGAAACGTGGTATTGACAAGGGCATTTCAAATACAAGTGCTATCGCTTGGATGACAAAGGCACTCTTTTCTTCGAGGATCGTATTGTGGTTCCTAAAGGCGATCTGAGAAAAGTCATCATGAATGAGGCACACAATTCCCTCCTATCCATTCATCCTGGAAGTACGAAGATGTACCATGACCTCAAGCAGTCATATTGGTGGACTCGAATGAAGCGAGAAATTGCTCAATTCGTGAATGAATGTGATGTCTGCAGAAGGGTGAAAGTAGAACACCAAAGACCAGCTGGTCTCCTCCAACCTCTTCCTATTCCGGAATGGAAGTTTGATCATATCGAGATGGACTTCGTGACTGGTTTTCCTAAGTCCAAGCGTGGAAATGATGCTATCTTTGTTGTCATTGACAAGCTTACTAAAGTGGCTCATTTTCTTCCTGTCAAAGAATCTATCACAGCAGCTCACCGGCAGAGCTATACACCTCGAATTGTCTCCTTGCACGGTATTCCACAATTGATCTCTTCGCACCGTGGAAGCATCTTCACTTCTAAGTTCGGGACTCTTTTCGAAGGCCATGGGCACCAACATTCGTTTCAAAGACAACTTTCCATCCTCAAACAAGTGGCCAAGTCGAGCGAGTCAATCAAATCCTTGAAGATATGCTCAGGGCTTGTGTCATTTCTTTTAGCATGAAGTGGGAAGAGTGTCTCCCATATGCCGAGTTCTCCTACAACAACAGCTTCCAAGTGAGTTCGGGCAAGGCCCCATTCGAAATTCTTTATGGCAGAAAGTGCCGTACTCCTCTCAATTGGTCCGAGACAGGTGAACGCCAACTTCTTGGCAACGACTTGATCACGAAGCAAGAAATGTGCAAAGTCATTCGTGAGAATCTCAAAGCCGCATAATCGCGCCTGTAAGGGCTATTATGATGACAAGCACCGTGATGTGGCTTTTGAAATCGGAGACCATGTCTACCTCCGCGTCTCTCAATGAAAGGCACTCGTCGCCCGGTATCAAAGGAAGCTTGCCCCTAGATACGTGGGTCCTTTCAAGATCATTGGCAAAAGAGGCGATCTCGCCTATCAACTTGAGCTTCCATCCAACTTTGCAAGCGTGCGATGTGTTTCACGTGTCACAGCTCATAAGTGCTTCAAGATTCTGAGCGCACTATCAACTTTGAAGAAATTGACCTCCAAGAAGATCTTTCTTATCATGAGCACCCCGTTGCTATTCTTGAAGAAACCGAGCGCAAGACTCGCAACAAGTCAATCAAATTCCTGAAAGTAAAGTGGTCACACCATTCCGACCGAGAAGCCACCTGGGAGCGCGAGGATCACCTCCGTTCCGAATATCCAGAGTTCTTTCAGTCCTAGATCTCGGGACGAGATCCTCTTGTAGTGGTGGAGTGTTGTAACACCCCGGATGTATCTTTCCATATTTGTAACTCCAACTATTGCCATTTTCGGATATGTGCTATGATATTCCCTCCGTGGTTGGGTTTTGTTTTCGTTTTGCATTTTGTCCATGTCATGCATCTCATATCATGTCATCATGTGCATCTCATTTGCATACGTGTTCGTCTCATGATTCCGAGCTTTTCCCCGTCTCCTTTTGCAATCCGCACTCCTATGTTCCCTGTGTCCCTCTTGTTCTTTTTTCCATGTGCGGTGTTGAACATTCTCGGAATGGACCGAGCCTTGCCAAGTGGCCTGGTATAGCACCGTAGACCACCTGTCAAGTTTCGGGTCATTTGGAGTTCGTTTGGTACTCCAACGGTTAACCGCACCCTCATAAAGGCCTCTTTTGAGTTGCAGCCCAACAACCCTCCAAAACAGCCCAATAACCCATCTAAGTCACCTCCATTCCCTCGGTCGTTCGATCACGATCGTGTGGTAAACTACACCCCATTTGGACTCTCCTAGCTCCTCTATGCCTATATATACACCCTCCCGAAATCCGGGCAAACCCTAAAATTTTCCCTCTCGCGCCGGGACACGTCCGGACGGAGCCGGACGCTGCGTCACCGCCCCCGGACGAACCGCGTGGAGGCGACACGTGCACGTCGGCCGTCTTGCCGCCGCCCGAGCCGCCCGCCAGAGCCAGGAGGGCCCCAGCATGCCCGCTCCCCACCACACCGCGCCGCCCGCACACACATCGCCCGCCTCCTCACCGCACCCCGCCACGCCACGCCAGCTGCCGCCGCCGCCGCCCGCACCCTACTTGCGCCTTGCTTCTGCCCGCCCGCCTTGCCCGCCGCCGCAGCTCCTCCCGCCGCCCGCCCCGCCAGCCGGGCAGCCGCCCGGCCACCTCCCCTCCTCCGCGCCGCTCCTCCGGCGAGCAACACGCGCGCCGTCCTCGACCCGGCCAGATCCGATCGAGCTCACGAACCCTAGGTTGACCTTCTTCTCCCCCCACGAATTCGTCTAAGTATTATTCCTGTGATTATTTCGTGCATTTTTCAACGCATTACATCTCCGCAACCGTGGCTTCGTTTTGGGCGTATAATATGTCAAATTGTTCACCTCGAAGAGTACATCATTTCATTCCATTGCATCATTTGCATTTGAGCTCATCTTGATGCCCTAAATGCTGTTGGAAGATAGCTTCAGATCGTTAGTTCCAGAGTCTTATCAGTTCGAGCTCTTTTGTCATTTTTGCCATGAATTATGTGTGCACCCTATGAACTTGAGTCCTACATGTGAGTTGAACATTGCCATGCCATCTTTCCAGGGGTGTTTGCCATGTATTTTTGTGAGCTATGTGTTGACTAGAACAAGCATGCAAAGTAGGGATGATGATGTTGCTGATTTCAGGAACTTAGTGATTTCACTAAGTCTTGTCCTGCTGTTAATTTTATGCCATATGTTCATGTTGTTACAGAGAGATCTATGCCCTTTTTGAGCATGATCAGTAAGGGTGTTTTGAACATATGGATGTGCTCTATCCATCCATGCCTTTGTTGGTATTTATGGAGTAGTCTAGCATGTCATTTTCGTGCTCTACTTTTGCTTGAAAATGTTTCCTGGCAGACTGTTTGCATGAGATTCAATTTTCACGAGGTCGTTGTAGTTGATCCGTGTATGCTATGATGTTGTTCTTGCCATGTATAGCTCCTATGCCATGTCTTCTTGATGGGTGTATGCTTAGTTTATCATGAGATGCTCTGTAGTGAGTGCATCGAGCTCACGAACATGCCATGTTGAATCTGTTTTGCCATGTCCTGATATTTCACTAAGTCTGAAATCTGTAATAAAACTTGCAATGTTTACATGGGTGCCATCATTTCTTAGAGTCCTTTTGGCTTATGGTCAGTAAGGGACTATTGAAATATGCTTTGAGTAGAATCATGTCATGCCTTGCTTTGCTATTATAAGTTCCTGTAGCATGTTGTTTGCTTGCTCTAAACATGCCTTCCTGATGTTAATTCCTGGCATGTTAGTATTTTCACTAAGTCTGTGAACCTGATATTTTGAGCACTTTCGCCATGCTTGTTTGAACATGTTATGATGTGATTTAGCCGTAGCTCAGTGTTCCTCGTTTGTTAAGCATCTCCTGTAGTTCGCTGCCATATGCTTTTTTTTATGTTGGGGTGCTGTAGCATAGTTTCGTGTTGCGTGCTAAGTAGCATCGGGCTGTTAAACGCAGTTTTGCGTCATTCTTGTTTTGCTTGTCATTTGCAAACCGTGCATCCGATTCCGGTGATCTTTATATCGATTTCAACCGAAATCACTCCATCTTTCCAGCGGCATACTTGGTTTTCCTAAGTTGATGCCCGGTTCATCATTTTCCTTCCGGAGCATACATATGCATTGCATATCACATCTCGCATAGCATGTCATGTATTGCATCATATTGCTTGTGCATTGTTCCTTGTTTGATTGTGGTTCCGTTGCTTGTGTTCTTGCTTTGGGTAGAGCCCGGAGACGAGTACGTGAACGAGGAACCTGTTGAGAACGCCTACGAAGATCAAGCCTTCGACAACTCTGAGAACCTTACAGGCAAGATGACCATACCTTCGATATCACTTCTATCTTTGCTTGCTAGATGCTCGCTCTTTTGCTATGCCTATGCTGCGATACCTACCACTTGCTATATCATGCCACCCATATTGCCATGTCAACCTCTAACCATCCATGTCCTAGCAAACCGTTGTTTGGCTATGTTACCGCTTTTGCTCAACCCCTCTTATAGCGTTGCTAGTTGCGGTGAAGATGAAGTTTGTTCCTTGTTGGAACACGGATATTTTGGGATATCACAATATCTATTGTTTTAATTAATGCATCTATATACTTGGTAAAGGGTGGAAGGCTCGGCCTTATGCCCGTGTTTTGTTCCACTCTTGCCACCCTAGTTTCCGTCATACCGTGTTATGTTCCTTGATTTTGCGTTCCTTACGGTCGGGTGATTTATGGGACCCCTTGACGTTCGCTTTGAATAAAACTCCTCCAAAGAAGGCCCAACTTTGGTTTTACCATTTGCCACCTATACCCTTTTTCCCTTGGGTTTCGCGAGCCCGAGGGTCATCTTTATTTTAGCCCCCGGCGGTGCTCCTTCGAGTGCTGGTCCAACCTGAGCGATGTCCGGCGCCTCTTGGGCAACCAGGGTCTATGCCAACCCGACGTCTGGCTCATCCGGTGTGCCCTGAGAACGAGATATGTGCAGCTCCTATCGGGATTTGTCGGCACAACGGGAGGTCTTGCTGGTTTAGTTTTACCATTGTCGAAATGTCTTGATGTACCGGATACCGAGTCGATCGGAGTGTCTTGGGTGAAGGTTTATTCCTTCGTTGACCGTGAGAGCTTGTTATGGGCTAAGTTGGGACACCCTGCAGGTATTATCTTTCAAAGCCGTGCCCATGCGTTATGAGGTAGATGGGAATTTGTTAATGTCCGTTGTAGAAAACCCGAAGTTGACCTTAATTAAAATACATCAACCGTGTATGTAACCGTGATGGTCTCTTCTCGTGGAGTCCGGAAGTGAACACGGTGTTGGAGTTATGCTTGACGTAAGTAGTCGGGATCACTTCTTGATCGCTACTAGTTTCACGACCGCGCTTGCTTCTCTTCTCGCTCTCTTTTGCGATGTAGCCACCATATATGCTAATTAAACTTGCAGCAGCTCCTCCTTTTGACACCAGCCTTCCCTTAAGCTTAAATAGTCTTGATCTCGCGGGTGTGAGATTGTTGAGTCCTCGTGGCTCACAGATTCTACCAAAACAGATGCAGTACGGTGATGCCAGCAGATGGCGAATCGAGCTGAAGTGGGAATATGATGAGGCCCTTGGTCGATACTATGTTTCCTTTCAGACGATTAGTAGTGGAGCCAGTTAGGCGATCGGGGATCTGTGTTGCATGTGGGGTTTTCTTCTTTTATTTTGGTTCCGTAGTCGGACCTTGATTGTATCTGGATGATGTAATGCTTTATTCATGTAATTGTGTGAAGTGGCGACCGTAAGCCAACTATGTACCTTTTTCCCTTATGTATTACATGGATTGTGCAAAGATTACCTCACTTGCGACATTGCTTTCAATGCGGTTATGCCTCTAAGTCGTGCTTCGACACGTGGGAGATATAGCCGCATCGAGGGCGTTACAGCCAACTCAGCACACGCCTGCGTGGCGGCATGCAGATCTTCGTGAAGGCTCCACCACCGCGCCACCTCAGCTGCTTGCCTGCCTACATGGCTCCACATGCATCGCTGACCAGGGCGCGTGTCGAAACGAGGAGGAGTGGCGACGGACGGGATGGGCCTCGCTCCCATCCCCGATAAAGCAAGAAGACACCTAAGCAACGCATTAAATGCGTCTTATCCTCATAATCTGACGATAAGCTCATAGCATCAGAGGCCTTTCCACCTCTCCCATGTGCCATGGTGGCAGCCCCTTTCGACTATAAAAGGAGGCCCATGGCGTACTAGAGGGGGATTCGGCTCTTTTGAACCACGCAGCCACCGTAGCTAGCTCAAGAGTTCAAGAGCATTCAATACACCCACCAAAGCAGGACTAGGGTTTTACGCATTCCTCGCGGCCCGAACCTTGGTGAATGATCCTTGTGCTGATTGCTAATCCTGCTCTTCTCACAACCCTGCGCCCCCGCAACTGCAGAAGGGATCCTCGTGATCCCATAGGTGTCGTTTCCCACCGCCATCTTCGGCGCACCAGTTAGGGGGCGCGCTTGTGAGAATCTGGTCTAATAGTTGGCCTAGCAGTTCTTCATCGCCATGGCTCCTAAGAAGAAGACGACCACGGTGATCGGTTCGTCCGGGACCGGACTACCAGTACCGGTGCGGACCAGTAGCGGGCCAGTCGCGGAGAGAACTCGTGGCGCGCCCGCGAACATCCACATCACCCTTGTAGTACAGGCCTGGTGAGCGGCATTGTTCGTACGCCAGGCGACGAGCCACATGTCACGAGCTCCAGAGACGGAGTCGGGCCCCCGGAAGGCGGCGCAGGGCCCTCCAGGGGCATCATCGTGCCACCAAACGGCGGCACAGCGACCTCCAAGACACCAACACCGGCGCTCATGGTGCGCTCTTCTCAGGTCGTGCACGATGAGCAGCGCCGCCCTGCTGGTAACCCTGGGCGCCGCCCTAGGAAGAGTCCCATGCGCCCGTCACATGATGAGGAGGGTCAGTATGCGCGCCGAAGTGCTGGCGGAGGTGGCGGACGGCTGCGGGGCCGTGATGGGGCTCCTTCTAACACGGTTAGAAGTCGAAGCGCATCGCGGTCCACATAGCTTTCGCCACCGCTCACGCCAGCAGAATCCCTAGCACGCGCGCAGCTACTCCTCGACTTTCCTCCCGCTGCAGAGAAGCTTGACGAATGGAGGGCCACTGTCCGGAGCCTCGTCAGCATCGCAAACAACAACGAGTTGCGGCCGGTGGGACCCGTAAGTCGTCGCTTCGTCGAGCCACCGCATGCCAGCGGAGGTCAGGCCGGAGGCGATGCGGCCATGGTGCACTCCCCACCTCCATAGCAGCCACCGCGGGTGTCGGTCCGTCGCGATGACGCTCGTGATGATATATCCATAGCGTCGTCCGACCCGCGAACCCACTGCGACCAACGTCAAGTTCTTCGGGAGCGAGCTCATGAAGCCGCTCGAACCACCATCGAACATCGGCATGACGCGCGCCACTAGTCGAACAGGCGGGCAGGGCCCACTACGGACCACCCAACACCGGGAGGCTACGGCGGCCTACCCTACGAGGTGGGTTGTCCGGCCTTCACCCGTGAGCTGCGGCAATTCCAGTGGCCCTCCCACCGCATGTTCAAGCCTGACGTTGGCGAGAAGTACAATGGCAAGACTCACCCGTCGGAGTTCCTTAGCATCTACACCATCACGATGCAAGCTGCTGGGGCACGCGACGATAAGGTGCTTGCCAATTACTTCCCGTTGGCACTCAAGCCCAATGTTATGTCATGGTTGATGCACATGTCGGTGGACTCCATTTCTTCTTAGGCGGATCTGTGTCATGAGTTTGCTGGAGCCTTTACTGGAGGCCACCAAGCTCATGGCCAGGCGAGCGACTTGCACATCATCCCCCAGAAAGAAGGAGAAAACTTACGTAAGTACATCCAAAGGTTCAGTTGAGTACAGTACAACATTCCCGATGTTCATCCTGCCGCCATGAGCAGCAGTGCATTCCATCAGAATGTGCGCAATCGCAAGATGTGTGAGGAGCTGGCGATGAACAACGTCAAGGATGTGGCCGAGCTTTATGTTCTAGCCAATCGGTGCGCTCGCGCTAAAGAGGGAAGGAAGTACCCCGATGAAGATGCCGGTGCGGAAACCGACTCCACGAATGATACCGCCACCCCGACGAAGAAGGGACGGCACCGTAACAGGAAGCGCAAGGGCAAGACCGTGCTTGCCTTCAAGGGGTCCGACGATACTGGCGCCACCAGGAAACCCAAGGCGAGTGACCCCGACAAGTAGGTTGTTGGGTGTGTTGCTTGCCGGGCCTTGGCGGCTGCTGATAAGCCAGGGGGCTCTGACAAGCAGTATTGCAAGATCTACCGCACCAAGGGCCATGACCTCCATAACTGCCGGCAAGTGGATCTGCTCGCTAAGAAGCAGAGTATGAGCGGCAGGACAACGAGAAGGGCCAAGAGGGTGCCGAGGGATCCGGCAAGAAGGGTGGCGGCCAAGGAGGCCGCCGCGGCAAAGATAATCAGCAGGAGAGGCCCGCTCGGGGCCGTGACAAGAAGTAGGAAGATGATGATCATGACGAGGATGATGAGTCCGGCGACCACGAGTTCTAGAAAGCCACGGAAGCCATTTGTGTCGATGGTGGCGCCTCGCTGCATACATCCCACCGCCAGCTCAAGCAATGGGCGCATGAGATCACAGTGGTGGAGCCGTTGTTCGATGCACGGAAGCCGCTGAAGTGGTCCAGCACGCCTATCATCTTCGACACCGAGAACCATCCTGACCGCACTACTGCGGTCGGGTGCTTGCTGTTGTTGGTTTCACCAACAAATCTGCAACCTCAAGGTGACGAAGATGCTGGTTGATGGTGGGGCCGGTCTGAACTTGATCTCGCCTGTTGTGATCAAGAGGCTGCAGATCCCTGATGGAGACCTCGAGGAGACGGGCACGTTCCAAGGGGTCAACCCGGGGAGGAGCCAGGCGAAGGGAAAGGTCACGTTGCCCATGACATTCGTAGGCGAGCTGAACTACAGGACGGAGAGGATTGTTTTTTATGTAGCCGAGATCCCCTTTCCCTAAAACGGGATCCTCGGCCGCCCGGCACTAGCCAAGTTCATGGCGGCTTCACATTATGCCTACAACACACTGAAGATGCCCGGGCCGATGAACATCATCACCATCCCCTCCGACAAGAAAGACGCGTTGACTTGCGCCGACTAACTCTATCGGGAAGCAGTTGCAGCAGCTGCCGCCAAGGCACCTGCTCCTACCGACGGAGTCCCGGGAGGGAAAAAGACCGGCGAGACCCCTCGCACCCACTCCGTCAAGCGCACTTATTCGAGGTATTGCGCTCCCATTGAGGACGTGCCAGAGAGATCCACCGGCAAGAGCAAGAAGTTTAGAGCTGCACCACCAGAGACCAAGAAGGTGCTCGTTAAGGAGGACGGCACGGGGGGAGCTTTTGCCATAAGCTCCACCCTCGACAATAAATGGGAAAGCGAGCTCGTCACTTTCCTGCGGGCGAATGTTGATGTGTTTGCATGGCAAGCCTCCGACATCCCCGGCGTTCCCAGGGAAGTGATTGAGCACCATCTTGCTGTCTGTCCTCATGCACGGCCCGTCAAGCAGAAGGTCAGGAAGCAAGCTCTGGAGAGGCAGGAGTTCATCACGGAGGAGATCAGAAAACTAGAGGTGGCAGGCTTGGTAAGGGGGCTGCTCCATCCGACGTGGTTGGCCAACCCGGTAGTGGTGCGCAAGGCAAACGGGAAGTGGAGACTGTGTATTAATTACACAGACATCAATAAGGCTTGTCCAAAGGATCCCTTCATGTTACCGCGCATTGACCAAATTGTTGACTCCACGGCTGGGTGTGACCTGTTATCATTCCTCGATGCCTACTCAGGGTACCACCAGATCTTCATGACAAAAGAAGACGAGGAGAAGACAGTGTTCATCACCCTATGTGGTACGTATTGCTTTTTACGGATGCCTTTTGGGTTGAAGAGTGCTAGCTCAACCTTTGCAAGAGCAGTCTAAATTGGTTTTCAGACCCAGCTACATATAAATATGGAAGCTTATATGGATGACATAGTGGTCAAAACCAAGGACAAAGCAACACTTGTGCAAGATCTAGAGGAAACATTTGCGAACCTGCGCAAGATCAACCTCAAGTTGAACCCTGAGAAGTGTGTCTTCGGTGTCCCGTCCGACAAGCTTCTCGGGTTCTTTGTGTCGCAGCGTGGGATTGAGGCAAACCCACATAAGATCAAGGCCATCGAGCAAGTTGAGGCACATAAATGGATCATAGACGTGTGTCAGCTCACTGGTTGCGTTGCCGCCATGAGCAGATTCACCTCCAAGTCCGCGGAGCGTGCCCTTCATTTTTTTCAAGATCTTGAAGAAGACGGGCCCAATGGAGTGGACCCCGGAGGCCGAGGCAGCGCTGCAGGATTTGAAGAAGTACCTCTCCTCTACCCCAGTGCTGGTTGTGCCCAAAGCAGAAGAACCATTGCTGCTGTACCTAGTGGCAACGAATCAGGTGGTTAGCACCGCACTAGTGGCGCAAAGAGAGGTCGACGAAGAGGCAGCGGCAGCGGCAGAGTCAACAGATGGCGAGCCGAAACCCTCGCCGGCAGGGCTCGGTCCCAGCAAGACTAAGTCCCCGGTAGAGGCTGTCGCCAGTGTGACAGGGCCCGCGCGACTGAGTGAAGTGGCACAGAAGAAGAAAATGGTGCAACACCCAGTTTACTTCGTCAGCTCCCTCTTGTAGGGGGCTAGTTCGAGGTACTCAGGTGTGCAAAAATTGCTCTTCGGCCTCCTTATGGCCTCGAGGAAGCTGCGTCATTACTTCCAAGCACACGAGATTACCGTGGTCACCCGCCTCCTGTTGCAACGGATACTGCATAACCCAGATGCAACGGGGAGGATCGTGGAATGGGCCCTGGAGCTGTCAAGTTTCGGTTTAAAGTTCGAAAGCACCTCGACGATTCAGAGCAGAGTATTGGCGGAGTTTGTTGCAGAATGGACCTCGACGCCCTACGAAGAGGCACAGGAGACCACTCTCCCCGGCAAGGAAATGAGCCGCAACTGGATCATGTACTTTGATGGGCCTTTTTCGCTGCAAGGTGCCGGTATCGGTGTGCTGCTTGTCGCACCAACCGGAGAGCACCTCAAGTATGTCATCCAAATGCACTTTCCTTGGGAGATGTCAACTAACAACTCCGCCGAGTATGAGGGCTTGATTGCCGATCTCAGGATCGCGGCGGACCTCGGAGTCAAAAAGCTCATCATTAGGGGTGATTCGCAGCTCGTCGTCAGGCAGATCAACAAAGATTACCAAAGCCCGTTGATGGAAGATTACGTGGATGAAGTGAGGAAACTAGAGGAGCGCTTTGATGGTATACGAGCAGAGCATGTCCCTCAGACGGAAAACGACATGGCCGACTACCTGTCAAAGCGTGATGCCCTCAAGCTACCTGTGGAACCATGTACTTTTGTGCTTCGGTTAACTCAACCATCCGTCGAACCATCAACCGGGTAGAACAAGCGGAGGAAGCTAGGCCCCGGCAAGTACTTTCCCACCGAGCTCCCCGGAGCTGCTGGCAAAGATGTTGCCGTGGATGTCGACCTTGCCGCGGGGCAACCGATTCCGGCAGGGCCTTAGGCCATGGCCGTAGAGACGGCTGCTCCCGTGGCATAAGAGATGCCTTTGATCCTTGTCGTCGAGCGACAGGCTCCGGCATGGGCGCAACACACCGTCCGATTCCTCCAAATGGGAGAGCTTCCTGAGGAGCAAGAAGAGGCAGAGAGAGTAGCCCGCCGGTCTGCTCTATACCAATTCATTGACAACGTCTTGTACAGAAAAAGACCGAATGGGGTGAAATTGAAGTGCATCTCCCGGGAGGAAGGACTAGAGCTGTTGGCAGAGATACATGGAGGCATATGTGGCTCCCACATAGGGTCAAGGGCCCTTGCTGGCAAGGCTTTCCGGCAAGGTTTCTTCTGGCCCACTGCCCTCCAGGATGCGATGACACTAGTAACCAAGTGTGAAGCGTGCCAGTTTCATTCGAAGAAGCTTCATCAACCAGCTCAAGCTCTTCAAACCATCCCTCTCTCCTGGCCCTTCTTGGTCTGGGGGCTCGTTATATTGGGCCCTTTCCCTCGTGCCATCAGGGGCTTTGAGTACTTGTATGTTGCAATCGACAAGTTCACAGAGAGGCCAAAGGTGGAAGCGGTGAGGAAGGTGACAGCGCAGTCAGCCATCAAGTTCTTCAAGGGGCTAGTTTGCCGTTTTGGGGTACCCAACAGGATCATCACCGACAACGGCACACAATTCACAAGCCACGCCTTCATGCAGTACATTGAGGATCTCGGCAGCAAGGTCTGTTTTGCTTCCGTGGCACACCGACGAAGAAATGGCCAAGCAGAGAGAGCAAACGCTGAAGTTCTGGGAGGCTTATGAACGAAGACTTTTGACAGGCTGCACAAGAGTGGAAGGTGCTGGATTGACGAGTTGCCGGCGGTTCTTTGGTCGATCAAAACGATGCCAAATCGAGCCACCGGCCAGACACCCTTCGCCCTGGTCGGGCAGAAGCAGTTCTCCCCACGAAACTCACATACGTGTCACCTCGAGGGCTCGCTTATGATGAGCTTGAGCAAGAGCGATTGTGGCAAGATGACGCAACGTTCCTTGAGGAAGATCGTCTCCGGGCGACTATGAGAGCAGCACGCTACCAGCAAGCCTTGCGCTGCTACCATAGCCGCAAGGTTCATGCCCGGAGCTTTGAGGAAGGCGACCTTGTTCTTCGGCACGTTCAGCTGGCCAAGAATTCCAACAAGTTGACGCCGAAGTGGGAAGGCCCTTATCGGGTAACACGAGTCATCAGGCCCGGCGCGAGTCCGCTCGAGACCAAGATGCCATTCCAAAGGAGCAACTCACGAACATCGAGCATCTTCGCAAGTTTTACCCATAAGGCGCGGCCGACGAGCCCTGATGACCCACAAGTGTAGGGGATCGCAACAGTTTTCGATAAGTAAGAGTGTCGAACCCAACGAGGAGCTAAAGGTAGAATAAATATTCCCTCAAGTTCTATCGACCACCGATACAACTCTACGCATGCTTGACGTTCGCTTTACCTAGAACAAGTTATGAAACTAGAAGTACTTTGTAGGTGTGATAGGATAGGTTTGCAAGATAATAAAGAGCATGTAAACATAAACTAGGGGCTGTTTAGATAAAGAAGCAATAAAGTAAATATTAGTAGAGAGCTTCTTGTTACGAGAAAGTTATTTGTCCAAGGCAATTGATAACTAGACCGGTAATCGCTGTTGCAATTCTATTTGAGGGAGAGGCATAAGCTAACATACTTTCTCTACTTGGATCATATACACTTATGATTGGAACTCTAGCAAGCGTCCGCAACTACTAAAGATTCATTAAGGTAAAACCCAACCATAGCTTTAAAGTATCAAGTCCCCTTTTATCCCATACGCAACAATCCCCTTACTTGGATTTGTGTTTCAGTCACTCACGCAACCCACTATAAGCGAATCATGAATGCATTGCAACACCCTACAGCGGGAATCCCTCACGCTTGCGCGACACGGAGGGCACCATAGGACAGCACCAATAATAAAACATGCAACTCAAACCAATCACGATCATCAATTAACCCATAGGACAAAACGAATCTACTCAAACATCATAAGATAGCCATACATCATTGGGAAATAATATATAGCGTTGAGCACCATGTTTAAGTAGAGATTACAGCGGGTAAGAGAGAGTTTACACCGCTGCATAGAGGGAGGAAGAGTTGGTGATGAAGGCGGTGAAGTTGTTGGTGAAGATCGCGGTGATGATGATGGCCCCCGGCAGCGCTCCGGCGCCACCGGAAGCAAGGGGAGAGGGCCCCTTCTTCTTCTTCTTCTTCCTTGACCTCCTCCCTAGATGGGAGAAGGGTTTCCTCCGGTCCTTGGCTCCCATGGCGGAGGGGCGAGAGCCCTCCGAGATTGGATCTTTCTCTCTGCTTCGCTTCGAGATTCTACCCTTCACCGCTTCTTAAATATCCGGAGATCCGTAATCTCCGATTGGGGTGAATCGTCACCAGATCTTTCTCATAAAATTAGCTTTCTTGCGCCAAAAGAAGAGCGCCAACCGCCTTTACGGGTGGCCCACGAGAGTCCAGGCGCGCCTGGGGGAGGGCGCCCTGTCTCGTGGCCACCCCGACACTGCCCGCTGATTTTACTTCCCAAAAATCATAAATATTCCAAAAATATCTCCGTCTGCTTTTATCCCGCTTGACTCCGCTTGATATTGGGTTTCGCAAACAAAAACATGCAATGCATGTGAACTGCACTGGCACCGGATCAATATGTTAGTCCCAAAATATAGTATAAAAAGTTGCCAAAAGTATATAAAAGTTGACTAATATTGGCATGGAACAATCAAAAATTATAGATACGATGGAGACGTATCAGGCCCCCCGGCAAGCCCCCCTTTTTTGTACAAGCCTTGCCGACAAGGCATGTGACCCTTTGTACAAAGCCAGGCGCAGACCCTGAGCATAAATAAACGAAGCGCTGGCGCCCTAAGTCATAGCATGCATGCTAGATTGAGTATCTCCCTCGGTTAGGGTTGATAGTGCTTAGCGGTGACTGACCCCTAGCATAGAGGTCGAGTTTGCGTCGTTTTGTTCCTGTCCATTCTCTTTGGTATGTAGGGTACATGATATGTTTCCGCCAAGCCAAGTGGGAGGAAGAAAATGAGCCAGCGCCCCTGGCCCGGCAAGCCGAGCTTGCCGAGGGCAGAAGGCATGGAGATCCACCCACAACAAGTCAAGGTTGCCGGGGGCTGTACATTCAGATAAGTTTTCCCATCCCCTGTCATGCATTCCCGTATTAAACTTGGGACATATGGAACCTCGTTTTGTTCCAAGCCTGCCATGCTCCCCTCGTTCCTATCACCCAAGAACTTGTTGGTCCGGAATATGGTCGTAGCCGCGGCGGCAAGGAAGCAAGCGTAGGACCCACCCCTACTTCGATCCTGCCTCCGCCAAAGACGTGAGTATGGACGAATGGAGTGGGGGAACGGCAAGGCCTGCTGCCGGGCAACGATGCTTATATTAAAAATAACAAGGGCTTGTTCCTTGGTACGGGCTTTTCTCACACGCACGCACAAGACCCGGCAAGCACCCTTTTTCCATTAATACGTTCCATACAGGTACAGTAAGTACGGAACATAAACATGAACAGGGACATTATAGGTTTTAGATCTAAATAAGGCCCGTAGGCTTACAAGTTGAAAAAAAGATAAGGTGCCTGTAATCCCTTTCTTGTCCCTCTCCTCAGGAAATGAAACAAGAAAGCAAAAGGGCAAAAGGGGCGCCTAGGCGAGGTATGAGCAGCATAAGGCACTAGGAGAACATCCCGGTGGCCACCCCAAAGGGAAGCTGGTGATGATGATGACGGGAGAAGAGCTGGAAGACGAGGCAGCAGGACCGGCAATACGCGACGAAGGCGTCGATGCCCGCATACTCCGGCTTGACGGCCCACCACCTGCCCTCTTCGCCTTCTCCTGCCTCCCGAGCCAGCCGCCCAAGGAGACGGCCCCGAGAAGTTCAAGGAGCCGGCGACACGGATGATGGGGTCGCCGGTGTCGCCCCGGAGCGGTGCGCCTGACGCCTAGTCGGACCCGTCGTCCTGCCGCCCATTACCCTCGTCGTCGCTGCCGCTGTCCTCCTCGTCACTCTCACTCGAGGAGGAGTCTTCATCATCAGAGGAACTCTCCATGCAGCACCTTACATGAGTCCCGAAGTGCCCAAAGACCTTGACGGAGAGGAGGCCGCTCTCCATTAACTTGAAATGGAGAGTGAGCCCCTCCATCAGGCTGTGGATACGGCAAAAGGTCTTCCACCCTCGGTGAAGATACATGATGTGAGGGGCGAGGAACTCGACGTCGGCCCATGTACCGCTGTTCCCACAGCCTCTCATACGGAGCCGCAGTGCCTGCGGTGGGTCCAGCTCCATCTCCCGTGCAAATGGGGTCGGGAGACAAAGACGACGGCGTGGCGGCTGGCTCAGCCTGAGGAAGAACTCGTAGGGGTTGTCCCTGACGTGGCCCTCCATCGGGGGAGGGGCCGCTGTCGGAGGCGAGGCCGATGCGCCGCCCCGTCCTCCTCTTCCTCGAGCACTGCGATGGCCTCGACCTCGCCCCCTCCCCCTTCCTTTAACGGCTGGCTCTGCCGCCACGAGCTCTTGGGGAGGAGCGATGCGTTGTCTAGCCGAGACCCTCGCCTCCACCGATGAAGCGTCGCCACGCCCCCTCGCCATGGCAGGAGGAAGGAGGAAGCAGGAATGGATAGAAGCGGATGACAAAGGATTGAGAGGCGTCGTTCCTCCTGCTCCCCTCTTTATAAAGGGGCGGGGGCGGGGCTCAGCCGCCCCTTTCGGCCAATCCGGCTCATTGAAGTGACAACAGGCAGGGCCGTCGACCGCCCTCCCCGCCCAATTGAAGGCGAGTGGGGAACCGACCCATGCGCGCGTGACTTCCCGTATCCCACGCACCTGTCATTCGCTCCGCGTCATGCATGCGGCAAATGTGGTGCAAGAGATGGGTGCAATGGGACGCGTGGAGCGCGGTTCCCAAGTAAGGGCAGTAAATGAGCGGTGGCCCTGCGGTCTCAAGGGGACACGCAAGCCGCCTCTTTACTATCCACTGCAAGATGACACCGGCGTGCTTCGGTCACACACACGCACACGACCCCCACGTCGCGCATTCAATGCAGGTTGTGGGGAAGCACAGTGGATGAAAAGTTTTACTACGGTAAAAACCGCCCTGCCTGCCCGCGCACCATTTTGGGCTTGGCCCAACAACGTGTTGCGCCTATGTGTGGCCCAGGCCCGGGGGCTCCTGTCGGTGTACTAAAGTAGGGGCACTCCTTTGTACCCCTTGTGCGCGGGCAGTCAGAGCCACGGGTCGAAGCCACACTTAGCAGGGCAAAAGGGAGGAGGCGAAGCCGCAAGATGATCAGCGCAACACCAAAGACCGAGACCACAGAGAGCAGATGGACGAAGCAGGTTTCCCCGGCAAGACCCTTGCCGCTACATCTCGCCCACACCAGCGGAGTGAGCCACCCTCTAACCCACGGTCTCCAACACCATCAACTATGATTGGGCCAGGGCTCGGGAGGCACCTCCATGGTGGCATGCAGATCTTTGTGAAGACCAAGAATATTCAAGATCAGATGAGGATTGGAAGGCAACGTTCCTCGACAAGATTCTTGCCGAGGAAACCCACAAGACCCCCGGCAAGATCCTTGCCGGGGACGACAGCGCGCCATGGCAAGACCCTTGCCGGGCCACCCGGCAAGGCCCTTGCCAAGGCGCGCTGGGCCACCGCCAGCCCGCACCAACCAAGTCTCCACCGCTGCTCACATGCAGCTGCTAGCCCAACCAGTCAAGGTGCACTGCAGTAGCAATATGCAGCTTCCAGGCCAACTCAGCACACGCCTGCGTGGCGGCATGCAGATCTTCGTGAAGGCTCCACCACCGCGCCACCTCAGCTGCTTGCATGCCTACATGGTGCTGCATGCATCGCTGGCGAGGGCGCGTGTCGAAGCGAGGAGGAGCGGCGACGGACGGGACGGGCCTCGCTCCCATCCCCGATAAAGCAAGAAGAAACCTAAGCAACGCATTAAATGCATCTTGTCCTGTAATATGAGCGATAAGCTCATAGCACTGTAGGCCTTTCCACCTCCTGTGTGCCATGATGGCAGCCCCTTTCAACTATAAAAGGAGGCCCATGGCGTACTGGAGGGGGATTCGGCACTTTTGAACCACGCAGCCACCATAGCTAGTTCAAGAGCTCAAGAGCATTCAATACACCCACCAAAGCAAGATTAGGGTTTTACGCATTCCTCGCGGCCCGAACCTAGGTAAGCAATCCTTGTGCTAATTGCTAATCCTGCTCTTCTCACAACCCTTCGCCCCCGCAACCGCAGAAGGGATCCTCGTGATCCCATAGGTGTCGTTTCCCACTGACAAAGAGTAGAAGCAAGGAAAGAAGTTCCAAGTCAAGGTCCTACAATGACAAAAGATCTTCCAGTCGTGAGCGAAATTGCTACAATGGTGGAAGACCCGGACACTACTCCAATGAGTGTACGGCTCCCTACTAAACAAGAGAAGACTCGCCTAAAAGGAGAAGCAAAAGGGAAGAATCACCTCCAAGAGAGAGAAGGAGTAGAGATGATCGCTATGAATGAAGAACCTCCCGAAGAAGCAAGGATTCGGAAATGAAGGACAAGTCATCAAGGAGCTACACAAGACGAACACATCAAGCTCATGTTGGTGAATGGATATCCGGCTTCGACTCCGACCACCACTCCGAGAGAAGTTATCACTCCAACTACGAATATACTCAAGATGAAGGTGTTGCCGGTCTAGCACTTGTGTCAACCAACTCCTATGACATATTTGATTCACCAAATGAAGGGATTGGGAGATGCTTCATGTCTAAAGGCCCCAAGGTAACACACCCCGAGTATGTTGATTTCAATCGTGATGAAGATGACTTGCTAGGTGATGATGATTTACTTGTTGACAACTCTAGTGATGAATACTATGATGAAAATGCTATTAATCATTCTAATCAAGATGAAACGAATGACAATGATAAGAAGGAGATTGAGCGTCTAACAAAAGAACTAAACACTCTTAAGTTAGCTCATGAAACTACTTTAGAAGATCATCGAAAACTTTTGAAAACTCATGAGAAGTTACGCTTCGAGAAGCTCAATCTTGAGCAAGAACATGGGTTCTTAAAAGCCATCAACAATGATCTTTGGAAGAAAACTTCTTCTTACATTGCCAATCGTTTACTCTTGTCTACTTACATGCCACAAGTAAAATCTAGCAACAAGAACAAGAAATATTCTTCTTCTAGTAGTAACAATAAGCATGCTAAATCCAATATTGTTGCTCCTAGTAGTTCTCTTGATTCCACTAATGATTCTATTAGCCAAGTTACACTTGAGCAAGAAAATAGCTTATTGAAGGGAATTATAGAGAAAGGTGTTTACAAGAGCCTTGCCGGAAGTAAGCAATTTGAGGAAATTGTACGCAAGCAAGGAAGGCACCGGAAGAATCAAGGTGTTGGTTTTGAACGAAAGTTCAATGCCAATAGAGTTGAGTGGGAACAAGATCAATACCCCAAGACGAAGTTTGTTCCACAACAAGAGAAGTATGATCCTACTTCCTTCAAGGGGACACAAGCTCAAGATGATCTTCCACCACAAGACCACATGCTAAAAGGCAAGGACAAGCTTCAAGAGGAGATTGATGCATTTGAAGATGCTCCAAAGGCCTTGGTCAAGTGGGTTCCCAAGCCTACATCAAGTTCTACTTCATCAAGTACATCTACAACACTAAGGATTCCCATCAAGATGATGTGGATCCCAAAGAAGAAGAACTAGAGAGTTCTTGAGGGTGACTCCGCCAACATACTTCACTCATATTCATTTTGACAAGGACAAGTGCAAACAACTTCCACATCTTGCACTAGTTCAAGGAGTCACAAACCCTCTTGTTGGAAAGACAAGGGACAAGATAGCCTAATGTTTTCATGGACATCATCATGTGTGTGCTTCACTCTATGTCTACGGATATCCTTGTTTGTTCCTTGTAGGACTAACCCATGTAGGTATTGAAAGTGCAACTCACTCCAATGGATTGCTTCAAATTATCTACATCAAAAATGAGCATCCACATCTTCAACATCTACATGAAGTCATCATCGACAAAACCCAAGGTAAGTTCATCCCTCTTAGGGGGGATATCACATCTAGGGGGAGCTTTACTCTAAGAATTGAGCTAACGCAACTCTAATGATGTGAACACAACAATGCTTTATGTAAAAGTGGTAACCCCACTTGTGCTTAAACGATGAGTATGACCTATGATCAAATGTTCTCATTTGACTCCTAAGTCAATATACTCGTATATAGATAACCTAGTCATCGCCAATTGCTTGATAGATGCTAGAGTGATTGTGCATGCTTTGCCACATATTTCATTTGCCATTTTATTGTGTGAGCATGTTGGTTGCATGCTTTTCTCATTCGAGGACATCCATTTGTTGCTTTGATTGTTTGGATTTTCTTCTTTTGCCAAATGGATAGTCAAGAATGCCTAAGAACTTCCTCTAGCTATATATACCTTTCTCTTCTCAAACTCTTTTCATGCTACATCACAAAGTTTGATCTAAGTCAAATTCAAACCCTCTAGGTGAGGAGCACTCGGAGTCCAGATTTGTCATAGACTTTAAACTTCCAAAACCACTCTGTGTATTTCGGTCTGACCGACTCCTCCATTTTGGTCACACTGAGTTCACTGGGTTGATCAAGTTTTCTACCTCGGTGCAACCGATTAGAACCTTTCAGTCTCACTGAGTTGTAGTAACCGCTTGCAATTCTGCATCTCGGTGCCACCGAGTTGTTCCAATTGATCACACCGATAGTGCAGGATATATATACCGATGGGTCAAATTTTAGAAACTTCTCCAAAACCTCTTCGCTCGCGCGTCTCCTACTCTGCGCCTCGGGTCTCCGGATCGTCTCCTCATCACGAACGACCTCCCATCACTGGTCTCCACCGCCGTCAACGGAAATCCTCCCCTCCGGTGTCGTCGTAGCGAGCTCATCGCCAAGCTAGGATATGAGCTCAACACTTCGTGCTTTCTTTTTAACTCCGATTCCTAGCACAAAGGCAATGCCATGTTTCTTTCCAAGTATGAGATCGATCTATCCACAGAAATCATCCTTTAGATAATATTTGATTTGAAAATTTAGGGTTAGATTTTCGCCGGACTCATCTTGGACCAACCAAATTGTAGAAATCGTTCCCACCGATTTGGCTTAGGCCAGTGCACATGTGATTTCGGTCTGAGCGAAAGTTGCAAATCGATGTGGCCAAGATCAGGACTTTGTGAAACCCTAGCAAACTCGGAGTCACCGAACTGTGTCTCGGTCTGACCAATTCCACATGTTTAGACTCCAAAGTTGCTTCGATGTCACCAAGTTTGACAAATCGGTAGCTCCGAAATGCTTCCTGTAGAAAACTAAAACTAAGTTTTTGACTCATTATTTTTGCAAAAACTCTGCACTTTGTGATGCTCATCTACTCTATCTCATCTACAACTATTCACAGGGTCAGCTCTCGGTTTGCTATGCATAATGTCTGATCAAAGTGGTAGTCAGAACAAGTCAGAGGAGCAGATGGACTTGAGTGAGGGCACTAGTCCCTCTGGAAGCTATGATGAAGGTAGCAGGAGCACACCAAGTAACCTGCCTAAGGCTCAGACTAGGTAGAGGAAGAAGAAAACTTCAGACTCTGAGGATGAGGACTTTGAGATTGAAGAAGTCATCTCAAATAAGAAGGTGCTAAAGAAGGAATATGCTGATGCTGCTTCTACCAAGCCAGGACAACACAAGAAGGCACCTGCCAGGAGAGTGCCAATGTCTAAGGCCAGGGGGTCAACTCAAGAGACCATGGTATTCACACCTGAGGAAAGGAAAGGTGAAGAGGGCTAGAAAAGGGTCAGGAAAACCACTACTAGAGTGCTTGGAAATCCATCTATGAGGAGAGACTCTGCTAGTGAGGAGGAAGAGGAAGAAGAGGTTGCTGCACAAGCACCTCCTGCTAAGTCACAGAAGCTGATGGGGATGCCATCAAGTCTGGGGCTGCTCCTTCAAAGCCCAAGACAGCCCCCAAAGCTCCAGCTCAAGCCTCCAAGACAGCTCCAAAGAGAAGCACCAGGAACATCCCAGCTGCAGAAAAGAACAAGGCCCTAGTGCCTGAAGTTGAGGAAGAAGATGATGAAGCCCAAGTGCCTAGGAAGCTCAAGCCAAAGATTCTAGACCATGATGGCAATCATCCAGTGGCTGAGAATATGAAGGAAAGGAAAGATGCATGTCTCGGATTGTGGAGACAACCAGATCCACATGCAGTGAGGAGAAGGACAGTTGTGGACTACAGATTCCACACCAAAGAACACCAAGATTTCTATGAAACAGTTCTGCTTGACAAGAACCCATTGTCAGTGACATGAAGAGGGTTGATTGGAAGTACATTGATGAGAATGAAGACCATTTCCTAGGAGTTCATGAGAGTTTCAAGCTCAATGGTGTTGACAAATTTGTGGGTCAAAAGTTGACCAAATGGAATGATGAGCTCATAATGCAGTTTTACTCTACAGCTCACTTCTATCCAGATGGTAAAATAGTGTGGATGACTGAAGGAACAAGGTACCAGTCTACTTTGGATGAGTGGGCAAAGCTCATCAAAGCACCCAAGGAGCATGAGAAAGACATTGATGTCTATGCTGAGAAAAAGAAAGACCACAACTCCATGGCAGACATGTACAAGGAAATACCTGACAAAGCTTTGGAGACACACAAGCTAGGGTCAGTGTACTACTTGATGTCTGGTTTGGCCACTATGAACACAATATTGAGGCACACTTTGTTGCCCAAATCAGGATATCACAGGATGATCAGAGGCCATTCCATCAATCTGCTTCAGATGTTTGATTTTCCACAGAAGTTCAAAGTCGTGAGTCTGATTGTTGAGACAATCAAGAGGACGGCTGCTGACCAGAAGAGATCATGTGGGTATGCTCCACACATTCAAATGTGGATCAACTCCAAGATGCCCAAGGGAGTGTACCTGTTGGACAAAGAGCATTTGCCTTTGCAGCCAGACTTTGAGGACAACACTGTTGTCATGACAGCTGAGCATCCAACATCCCTAGAAGCTCAAGAGAAATGACAGATAGCCAAAGCAGAGAAAGCAGCAAAGATGCCCAGTGCTAAAGAAGCTTCAGAAGTATTCCTCAAGTCAAAGCAAGACTGAGGGAGTCCTGGACTAGGGGGTGTCCGGACAGCCGGACTATCAATATCCGCCGGACTCCCAGACTACGAAGATAGAAGATTGAAGACTCCGGCTCGTGTCCCAAGGTACTTTCCTTGGCGTGGAAGGCAAGCTTGGCAATAAGGATATGTAGATCTCCTACCATTGTAACCGACTGTAACCCTAGCCTCTCCGGTGTCTATATAAACCGGAGGGCCTTAGTCCGTGGGGACTAACATTACATCTCAACAATCATACCATAGGCTAGCTTCTAGGGTTTAGCCTCCTTGATCTCGTGGTAGATCTACTCTTGTACTACCCATATCATCAATATTAATCAAGCAGACGTAGGGTATTACCTCCATCGAGAGGGCCTGAACACAGGTAAAAACATTGTGTCCTCGCTCCTGTTACTATCCGCCTAGACGCACGCTCGAACCCCCTACCCGAGATCCGCCGGTTTTGACACGACATTGGTGCTTTCATTGAGAGTTCCTCCGTGTCGCCACCGATAGGCTCGATGGCATCTTCAACCATCAACGCTGTCTAGGGTGAGACTTTCCTCCCCGGACAGATCTTCAGATTCGGCGGCTTTGCATCGCGGGCAATTCTCTTGGCCATCCGAGCAGATCGAAAGCTACGCCCGGGTCGTCGTGTCGATTTGAAGCTTGAACTTCACGGCCGATGACCGCGGAGACTTGATCTTCGACGAACTCGAGCCACATCCAAGCACGCCGCACTGTGACGATGGGCATGATCTAGCTCGTCGCGGACAAGGCTTTGGAGGTCAAGATTAACCCGCCCGGCTACTAGCCCGAGCCGATTGCCCATGACGGGGCAGGTGGATAGACGCCACAGGGGCTTCAACATCTACGGCGATGGAGCCGAATACCAATCTCGTCCCCTGCGAAACTCGTGATCCCGAGACGCCAGACTCCTCACCGGACTCCGAGCCTCCCGCGCCCCTGTCAATTAAACCGGATTGGGCACCGGTTATGGAATTCACCGCCGCGGACATCTTTCAGCACTCGCCTTTTGGCGATATCCTAAATTCTCTGAAGCATCTCTCGCTATCAGGAGAATCCTGGCCGGACTATGGCCAGGACGGTTGGAGTACGGACGATGAAGAAATTCAGAGCCCACCCACCTCCCACTTTGTAGCCACTGTCGAGGATCTAACCGACATGCTAGACTACGACTCCGATGACACCGACGCTATGGACGATGATGCCGGAGACGATCAGGACCCAGCGCCCACAGGGCACTGGAAGGCCACCTCGTCATATGACGTCTACATGGTGGATACCCCAAAAGAAGGGATGGCGAAAAGCAGCGGAGGAAGATTCTCTAAAGAAGCAATAAACGCCGGCGTCGTGGCGCCGCTCTAAATCCCGCCACAACAAGAATGAAGATTCCGGCGCTGGAGATAATAACACCGGAGAGTGCCGAAGACGATCCCTCCTCGCAAGACTCAAAGACAGAGGACGCAGGCAAGCCCTCACGAAAGGGCGGCGAAGAAAAGGTCGAGGATCACAACTATATACCTCCCTCCAAGACGAAACAAGCCCCAATGACGACGAACTCGAGGAGCCCGTCGAACAAGAGCTTTTCAAACGCAGGTCGCTGCTGACAGCAAGAAGCCCAAGAAAGAAAACGGAAGCTCAACACAGCGGAAGACGCGCTCCAATGAGATGGAGCAAAGTACTCAAAACCGCAGACAAACACGGCAACGGCCACCAATCGAAGAGCTACCCGATGCATAAGCTGCTCCCGACCGACGAGGAGGCCATAAAGCCCCCACCGTCAATGGCCCAGCCAGTCCATCTACGGACCCAAAAAGACAGCCCCAATAAGCAAAAGAACACATCAAGTGTCCGACGATAGCGGCATTACATAAGCTGAGGCGCCAGACACCCACTATGCTTCATCGACCAGTGCCGGATCATGAATTCCCAGCAGGGTTTAAACCCATAAACATAGAAGCCTATGATGGAACAATGCACTCGAGTCCGGATAGAAGACTATATATCGCATATACATATGGCCGAGGAGATGATCTCCACGCCATAAAATATCCACCCTCAAGCTCAAAGGGCCAGCCCGTCATTGGCTCAAAAGCCTCCCGAAAATACTGTTGGAAGTTGGGAAGAGCTCGAGGAAGCGCTTAGAAAATTTTCAAGGAACTTATGTCCGCCTCCGGATGCGATGACCTAAGTCACATAACTCAACAGCCCGGAGAGTCAGCATGAAATTCGGAACAGGTTCCTTACCAAAAGAACCAAATAGTCGATCGTCCGGACAAAGCCTTAGCAGCTTTTAAGCACAATGTCCGAGACGAATGGCTCGCCAGACACCTCGGTCAAGAGAAACCGAGGACAATGACCGCATTAACAAGCCTCATGACCCGCTTCAGGTAGAGAGGATAGCTGGCTGGCAAGATGCAAGACCAAATACCCGAGTACATCCGAGATAAGAGATGGAATGGAAAATCACGGCGCAGAAAAGAGCAGCGCCGAATAAAGAGAAAAGCCCAAAGAGCACGGCAGTCAACGCCGGATTTAAAAGCTCACGGCCAAATAAGAAAGCTCAGCCCTCAAGGATGACAAATGACGAACCGCCTAACCTACACAAAATTCGGTCGGATATGTCAAATCCACAAGACTTTAAAGGCCCGCAAATCACACCCACAGGGATTGTTGGGTTTTCAAACAATCCGGCCGATTAAACGCCGAACACAAGGGGCTCGACACGTCCAGCAAAGAAGATAAACCCCGCCAGCAGGGCACCGGAAAACAAAAAATTTCCCACAAGGGGTCAAGGAAGTAAACTCACTTCGCGTGAGGACAAGGAAAAACAGTGCGGCACTTTCTAAAAAGAGCTTTGCACGGTCCAGCCCAGCAAACTATAGAGATTGGATATCAAAACCAATCACTTTCGACCACCGGATTATACCGAAGCGTTCAAACGCTGGAAGGACTCCCGATTTTGAATCCGATCATAGACGGATTGCAATTCACAAACGCCCTAATGGACGGAGGCGTGACTTAAACCTGCTATATTCAAACACAATCCGTCGGATGGGGATAGACCCTACCAAAATTTGACACAGCCGCACTTCCTTCAAAGGAGGACGCCAGGCCCTTACGCCAAGTGCACAGCCCGATATTACTCGAAGTCGTGTTCGATCGCGAACAATTTTCGACGAGAAAAGTTAATTTTCCATATCGTCCCATTTAAAAGTGAATATCAAGCACTGTTGGGACGAAAGGCTTTTATCCGCTTCAACGCCATACCACATTACGCGTCTCTTACACTTAAGAAGCCCGGTCCCCATGGCGCCATCTCGGTCGAGGTCATTTACGCACCCGGACTCGGATAGACGAATCCGACTCAAAGGGTTAGGGGCTCCTAGCCGCATACCCTTTCACAAGGGGCTGAGTGCACAACTAAACACGGTTTCCTATAAACCTAGCTTTAATTATTTACACTTATTCTTTTGCATATTTTTCGCACGAACTGTTTCTAAAACTAAAACGTTCCTCTCTTTCTACAGATGAACAACGTGCGCATCTGGCCCGTGATAACGGCGCAACGGAGACACAGCGCAGACGCGAGAGGGACCCGTCGCAAGCATTCTCTTCAGATTAAGACCCTCGTAGACCTTTTTATTACCGCTCTTGTTGTTAATCTCCTCGCTTCTTCCTATAGCCAAAGCGAGCTCGACGCTTTGGCATCGGCCGCGTCGTAAGACAATGCCCGCACTCGACACAAGGGGCTTAGGCATAACTCGCCGTTATCATAAAGTCCGAACACCTTCGGAGTGTTCGGCGCCTCAAGTTAGGCATTATATGCATCAGCTCAATCATGTCTTTGGTCAAATGTTGGGTTTGCCCGCCTCGTGTTTTGCTGCTTTACGCTCCGATCACCCGCTAACGCAGCACCGGAGAACTATCGCGACAGTGCCCCGGCCTAAATGGGCGAGCACCTCAAGAGAGAAAGCCGAAACTGATTGTCATGATATAGCGAGTCCGTCACCACTTGATCGACTATCGGAATGTTTAGAATTTCGCTGACGAAGGACCGCTTCGGTCAGCACATACGCACTCCGAATCCGGAGATGTGCGGTGTCATTAGGGGTTATATCGTAGCCCCACCCTCGAGCTCCATTGGCTAAGTGAAAGAGATAAAGCATTATAGTCCGGATTGCCTCGTTCGCTACGCTACCACCTCCTTATAAAAGGACCGAGACGTCGGATTAAAGTGTGAAAACGCGCCATTTTGCGAACACCCCAAAGACCTTGTGCGAGGGGTCAAGTCAAGATCGTGCATCTTTCAGGTTATACACAAGTATACTTAAACGGCCGCAAGGAGAAGTTTTATTACTTGGAAGCACAAGTATAAAAAGCATTCATACTACAATCATTGATTTACAAGGTACTGCGTTCATTTGAACGTTACATTCTTTGAGCACTGCGCCTCTACTTTATGAGCACCGCGCATGACTTCTCCGAAGTAGTGCTCGGCAGGGAGCCGGCTTTCATCCGGACCCTGGGCAGCAACGGCGATGGCATCCATCTCCAGATAATGCGCCTTTACACGGGCCAGAGCCATCCGCGCACCCTCGATGCAGGCCGACCGTTTCATCTCCTTGATATGCGGCACCGCCCCAAGGAACTACCGCAGAGGGTCAAGTAGCTCGTCGCTTGGACCTTTCTCGCCGGACATGGGCCACGATGTCGGTCATGGCTAGTCCGGACAGTCTATTCAGTTCGCCCATTCGCCAACCTGTCCGCCGAGGAAGAGCGCGATCCGGCTGTGGAATTGAGACCAATACAACTCTTCCGCCTCGTGATCCCCTTGGCTCGGAAGTGCTAATCGGCATCACCGCACTCGCAGCCAAGTCCATGAAAGGATCCTCCGAACTCCACACCGCCAAATTGAGCGTGCTTGGCATCCATAAACCGGCGACGATAAGAAAAGGCTTGCCAGCCACGATTTCTCGGCTTGGCGCAGCTCCTCCTTCATAGCCCGCATTGCAGAGCGGGCATCCTTGGCTTCGCGGTGGCCTTCTTCAGTCTTCCCGCCCGATAGGCGCCCTTTTCAAGAGCCTCGCCACGGTCGGTAGCATCCTTTAATTTCTTGGTCGGTTCGTACACCTCCGCCTGCTTAGGCAAGGCGCAGCCTTTTCGCCTTCAACTCTTCGCCGCCCTCGCGGCAAGCCGCATCACTCCTTCGGCTTGCTCCTTAGCTTGTGCAAGCTCGCCCAAGGTTTCCACACAGCAGCAGACTGCCTATATAAACAGCATATAACTTATCGAGGAGGGCTTTAACCCACTCAATAAAGCGGCTGCGGAGAATTTATTTACCTTGCGACTCGTCAAGTCGCTGATTGACAAGTGCGATGTCAAGATCCGCCATGTCCAGCTTGTCGACTCGGCCAAGAACCGATCATCCGGCTGGCCTCGACTATCCGCCACCAGACGTAATGGCGGTATTCATTACCCGAGATATTTAGATTTTCGATCCTCGACGCGCTGTCGCCTTCGACAACCTACCGAGTCTCGGGGCTACTATCTATACAGGCGCATTTTTATATGCACAACTGTTAAAAACAAAGGTGCGCCATTTTCGATACCTCAAATCCCGCCAAAAAGCTCATGGCAGCGTTACACAATCCGCTTTCGGATGAAATCCTTCCAACCACCATACGCATTAACGCACGGTGACCTTCTCAAATGGACGCCTCTCAGCTGCACTCTTCGCCTCTCGGCCGGCTTCGCTGGTGCCGAACTCTCTCGCCCTCCGACTCGGGACGCCCTCCGTGGCGACACTTCAGGCTCGCCGCCTCATCTGTAGCGCTTGCGACGGAGGCGACGCTCTCCATCATCTCCTAAGAAGATCCCCGAGGATGAACTCATCCGAGACGGCTGCAGATCCGAATGCGATATAAATATTTCGTTACCTCTGTAAGCGCATGAAGGTATTTCCTTATTAAACTTCTTCTTTCATACTCACGGCTCATTGGAGGGCTGGTCCTTGGGCGATGATTGCGCGTCCGGACTCTCTCCGGACGCCGGACTCCCAGTGGGGATTTCTTCCCACGCTTAGGGCTGGGACCTCCGGATCTTCGGAGGCGGTCCTCTTCTCCTCTCAAGGAGGGATCCTTGGTTCCTCCTCTTCATCGCCTTTGGACGAAGTATTAGCTCCTTTATCTCCCCGTCGCCCCCTCTATGGGCGAACCTCCAACATTCTCGACCAAAGACGGGCTCTGTGCGGTCTCTGGGAGGGGGGGACACCTTATCAGCCTTGATTGCGCCACCCATTCTGTAAAGAATAAAGGGTCGAGACGATCTTTTGAAAGGCATACAAACAGAATGTCCGGCTTTGAGCTATTTACCGAGTATCCGGGCGATCGCGCTTAGTCCCGCATCCTCGGCCAAATCCGGACACGCCACCGCGGTCGAAGAACAGCTCAGACATCTCCAAGGGTGTCGCACCCATGAAATGCCGGAGGATACGAGGTCCTCCGGATTGAACTCCCATAAACGGAGAGGACGACGCTTGCGGTGGTAGGAGGTGCCTAGTTAGCATGACTCGCATCGCCTTGACCAGTCAATCTCCCTTGTTTGGAGGTCTCGAATCCGCCCTCAGTAGTGCGGGCACGCCTTTGGGCGGCCCCAGTTGAGCCCTTGATTGACCCACAACATCACCGCCGTGGAGGTCTCGGGCGAAAGAGGGCGGCGGCTTTTGCTTGTCGCCCTAGGAACAAAGTGATGTAAAACCACTCCTGCTGCCACGATCCTGTTCCTCTTGAAGGAACCTTCGAGCCACAGTGGCATCGACCTTCCTGCTTATGGTCGCCCGCCGCACTCCGCTTGGCGCCCCGATCATCTTCGCTCCACCTTAAATGTTTTCAGCCACAGTCAAGTGGGGATGACGCGGAGGAAGGCTTCGCAGACAAGATAAATGCGAGATATGGAGGATGGACTCGAGCCAAGTCGTGGAAGTCCAGCCCGTAGTAGAACAGAGCCCTCACGAAAGGATCCGCTGGAAGCCTAATCCCGACGGAGGTGAGATACTGGCGACGATTCGCCGGGCTCGGGCTGGCACGGCCTACCCCGGGCAGGCAACTGTCAGCGAAACCGTGAGGCTGTGCTTGGCCTCACGCAACTCGATATGTCCTCCTCCGTGACGGAGGAGGGCATCCACTGCCTCGGAGGTCGGAGCCGACATTGTTGCGGATCCGGCGCCAATCAAGCTCTAGGTGTTGGAACCGGAGCAGAGGAAAGATTCGATGCGAGGTTGAAAGACAAGGACAGGCCTTGGTCCTCTTATAAAGGGGAAGAAATACCAAGGGCCGCCTCGTGACCGCTTGGGATTCCCTTCGATAGAGGAGGCGTGGCGACGGAACGGTTGGGTTACCCACGCACGTATTGATGAGGATCCCGGAATAAGGGGAACACGATCTCTGCTTCGACAGGACGTGCCAAGGAAACCGCTTCGCTAAACGTGCGGAGGTGGAATAATAAAAACGAGGGCTTGGTTGCGGTGTGATGTCACGCCGCATAAATACGTTAGCAGATTGAGCTAAGTGTATTTTATTCTCTCTACGTTGGAATGTGGAATTTATTTTGCAGAGCCGGACACTATCCTGGTGTTCATTATCTTCTCCGAATTATTCAAGGAGGGGAACCCGCCTTGTAATGCCGAACATTATGCACGCCGGACTTATCGTCATTGAAGACTGGTTCAGGGCTACCGAGGAGTCCTCGACTAGGGGTGTCCGGACAGCCGACTATCAATATCCGCCGACTCCCGCACTACGAAGATAGAAGATTGAAGACTCGGCTCATGTCCCAAGGTACTTTCCTTGGCGTGGAAGGCAAGCTTGGCAATACGGATATGTAGATCTCCTACCATTGTAACCGACTGTAACCCTAGCCTCTCCGGTGTCTATATAAACCGGAGGGCCTTAGTCCGTAGGGACTAACATTACATCTCAACAATCATACCATGGGCTAGCTTCTAGGGTTTAGCCTCCTTGATCTCGTGGTAGATCTACTCTTGTACTACCCATATCATCAATATTAATCAAGCAGGACATAGGGTATTACCTCCATCGAGAGGGCCTGAACCTGGGTAAAAACATTGTGTCCCTCGTCTCCTGTTACCATCCGCCTAGACGCACAGTTCGGGACCCCCTACCCGAGATCCGCCGGTTTTGACACCGACAAAGACCATCTTGGATATCTAATTCAAGCAACCTTGAGAATTGAGAAAGGACTGGCCACCCTGACTCAGAACCAGGAGAGCTTGGAGAGGATCATTGAAACCAAATTCTATGATCTTGACTTGAAGGTGACTTACTTGATGTCTGGTCTGGCCACTATGAACACAATATTGAGGCACACTTTGTTGCCCAAATCAGGAGATCACAGGATGATCAGAGGCCATTCCATCAATCTGCTTCAGATGTTTGATTTTCCACAGAAGTTCAAAGTCATGAGTCTGATTGTTGAGACAATCAAGAGGATGGCTGCTAACCAGAAGAGATCATGTGGGCATGCTCCACACATTCAAATGTTGATCAACTCCAAGATGCCCAAGGGAGTGTACCTGTTGGACAAAGAGCATTTGCCTTTGCAGCCAGACTTTGAGGACAACACTGTTGTCATGACAACTGAGGATCCAACATCCCTAGAAGCTCAAGAGAAAAGACAGATAGCCAAAGCAGAGAAAGCAGCAAAGATGCCCAGTGCTAAAGAAGCTTCAGAAGTATTCCTCCAGTCAAAGCAAGACCAGCTTGGATATCTAATTCAAGCAACCTTGAGAATTGAGAAAGGACTGGCCGCCCTGACTCAGAACCAGGAGAGCTTGGAGAGGATCATTGAAACCAAATTCTATGATCTTGACTTGAAGGTGACTGAAATTCAGATAGCAGTTGAAGAGCTCCAGGAAGAAGCAGAAGAGAGGAAGGCAAAAGCAACTACACAGGTGTTTCACAGAGAGCCTAGAGGGCAAAGGTCTGCAGTAGTGCTAGTGCCAGATACAGTAGCAACAGCTTCAGCACCTGCAGCCATAGCTCCCACAGCTCCAGTTGGCCCTCCAGTGGTAACTCCACCAACTCCAACATCTTCCACTGATGCTTTTGTCCTTGGAGTCATCTCAACACCTCCTCATGAAGATCAAGCCTAGAGAGTTGCATAGCACTATGCATTTTTAAGCTTTTTGGTAACTTGTTGCCAAAGGGGGAGAAAGTGTATAGATCATAGGCTTCGAAGAGAGAGAGAGAGATTTGCTTCTTTTTTCTACTCATTTTCTACTTACTTGTGTGAGATACTTTATGTTTTTGTGTGTGAGATACTTTGTATGATCATGTGTTTGATCATATTATGCTTAATGCTTGTGCTTGAATGATGACATTATCTATCTCTTGTATGATCATTCACTTTGCCTTGGTGATGAGTGCTTGTTCTTATTTTCTATCATTTTGAGCGCTCCACCAAGATGTATGTGACATGGAAAAGTAACCCATAATCCTATTTAATTGTGCATTTGCATACAAAAGCAAATTTTAAATAATGCACAAATTTAGGGGGAGCTCTTGTTCACATACTTCTCAAAGCGGCAATGTATTTCATTATTATTATCATTTGTCGAAGCTTTGATCTATATGTTGTCATCAATTACCAAAAAGGGGGAGATTGAAAGTGCAACTAATCCGTGGGTGGTTTTGGTAATTCTATACAACATATAGTTCATTGAACTAATGCTCTTTCAAGATGATCATTTCAGAAAGTTCAATGATTGGCATGGCATGGACTAGAGATGTGGACCCCTCAAAATGCTAAGGACACATGTTGGCAAGAAGCTCAAGACTCTACATTTCTTTCATTTAAGTGATCCAAGATCACATTGAGTCAATAGGAAAGCCAATACTATTAAAAGGGGATGAGGTGTTCCTTAATGGCTTACTTGCTCAAAATGCTTAGTGATATGCTCCAAAACCCTCAACCACTTTCTCGTTTCCACATATGTCCTAAACCTAAAAGTCAAACTCGGCCCCACCGATTTGATCTATCCGGCGCCACCGAGTTTCATTTTACATAGCCACTGCCACAAACCCTAGTCACTTCGGTCTCACCTATAGGGATCTCGGTCTCACCAAGATGGGATTGCAAACTCACTGTTTCCTTTTTTTAACATTTCGGTCCAACCGAAATGAGCGAATCGGTCCCACCGAGTCTGTAATGCAAATTCATTGTTCCCTTTTCGTAACACTTTGGTCCCACCATGGTCAAAAAAAAAACACTTCGGTCCCACCGAAGTGAGCGGATTGGTCCCACAGAGTTTGCCTGACCAACTCTCTTTGTGCCTATTACTGAAATCGGTCCCACCGAGATGACTGTGTCGGTCCCACCGAAAAGCCTAACGTTCATATTCTGACCCGAATCGGTCTGGCCGAGTTTTACCATTCGGTCCCATCGAGTTTTTGAATTTGTGTGTAACGGTTAGATTTCATGTGAAGGCTATATATATCCCCTCCACCCTTTCTTCATTCGTGAGGAGAGCCATCAGAACGTGCCTACAGTTCCAGCATTCATTTTCTGAGAGAGAACCACCTACTCATGTGTTGAGACCAAGATATTCCATTCCAACCACAAGAATCTTGATCTCTAGCTTTCCCCAAGTTGCTTTCCACTCAAATCATCTTTCCACCATAGCCAAATCTGTGAGAGTGAGTTGAGTGTTTGGGAGACTATCATTTGAAGCACAAGAGCAAGGAGTTCATCATCACACCATCTATTACCTTTTGGAGAGTGATGTCTCCTAGATTGTTAGGTGTCACTTGGGATCCTCCGTCAAGATTGTGGACTTGAACCAAGGAGTTTGTAAGGGCAAGGAGATCGCCTACTTCGTGAAGATCTACCCTAGTGAGGCAAGTCCTTCGTGGGCGATGGCCATGGTGGGATAGACAAGGTTGCTTCTTCGTGGACCCTTCATGGGTGGAGCCCTCCATGGACTTGTGCAATCGTTACCCTTCATGGGTTGAAGTCTCCATCAACATGGATGTACGCTAGCACCACCTATCGGAACCACGCCAAAAATCTCCATGTCAACATTGTGTTTGCTCCCTCCAAACTCTTCCCATTTACTTTCTTGCAAGTTGCATGCCTTACTTTCCGCTGCTCATATACTCTTTGCATGCTTGCTTGAATTGTCTTGAGATTTCTTGACTTGTGCTAAGTTGCTAAAATCTGCCAAGAACTAAAATTGGGAAAAGGTTAAGTTTTTTTTCGTCAAGTAGTCTAATCAACCCCCCCCCCAGACTTACTTTCGATCCTACATAATGCCTATATGAGATTATGCCATGAATGATCGTAGTCATAAATATAAATATTGTCATTTAATCACCTCCCAACTGTAATTTATTTTCATGGCATTTGCCTTTTTTAGAGAGATGCCACTAGTGAACCTATGTCCCCTCGGTCTATTCTCCATTACTAATTCTTCTACACCACTGCTACTGTCATTTTGCGGTGTTACATTGCTATCAACTATCTTTATCACTTGAAGTTTAATCTTGTAACTAGCAAGACAAGGGGATTGACAACCCTCTTGCCATGTTGTGGACGTGTGTTCGTGTTTTGTGAACATGTATTGTTGAGTTTTTTGAGCTTCGGAGACTCCACTGGATTGATAACCTTGGTTCTCTAACCAAGGGAAATACTTGCTACTCTTCTACTTCACCCATCCCCTTGGGGTAAACCCAACAACTCCTACGGAAGTAGAAACGCCTTTCACAATCATCAAAAGCATCCTAAAGTGGTATAGCTCACCGCTCGATGGGTGCACGTAAAAAATGTTCTGTGCGCCAGACTGCAAGGGGCCTGTCTAGTCGGTGCCTCGTTGAACGTCATGCCGCTAGCCTTACTCGGATGAGTTTCCCACCCAGAACGACATAGGAAAAATGAAATCTGATGAACTACCCAAACATCCAAAGGGAGCATCATTAGACATCAACCCCACACACACCTAGACCAACACATGCAGAAGAGAGGGACGAGCTTCACCGTTCACAGTATAACTACCGAAGGTTTTCTCCAATCATATAGGACCAATGATAAAACTTCTCATGCCTTGTGTTGTTGTCTGTAGCCTGTTTAACCAATCATTATGTATGTCGAATGTTGTTGGCAAAAGCTTGCCGAGGGATCAAGAAGATAGTTCTAGAGGGGGGTGAAGAGACACTAACAAGGCAAATGGTGTAGATTTTAATTCTCTTGGAATTTGGGAAGATTTTGGCACAAGTTATGTGGCAACCAATACAATCCACACATGCATATCTAGAGTATAGGCAGCGGATAAGGAAAAACATGCAAGTGCAAGAAGTAAAGGGAGGTAGAGACCGAAGATCAAACGCAATGAAGACATGGTGATTTTTGGCGTGGTTCCGATAGGTGGTGTTATCGTACATCCATGTTGATGGAGACTTCAACCCACAGAGGACTGCGCGAGTCCATAGAGGGCTCCACCCATGAAAGGTCCACGCGAAAGCAACCTTGTCTATGCCATCATGGATTCCGCCCACGAAGGACTCGCCTCACTCGGGGTAGATCTTCACGAAGTAGGCGATCTCCTGGCCCTTACAAACTATTTGGTTGAACTCCACATGATTTGGAGGCTCCTACTACCTCTTGAGCACTGCGTTGGTTTTCCCTTGAAGAGGAAAGGGTGATGCAGCAAAGTAGCGTAAGTATTTCCCTCAGTTTTTGAGAACCAATGTATCAATCCAGTAGGAGGCTCCTCAAAAGTCCCACACACCTACACAAACAAACAAGAACCTCGCAACCAACGCGATAAAGGGGCTGTCAATCCCTTCACGATAACTTGCGAAAGTGAGATCTGATAGAGGTAATAAGATAAGATAAATATTTTTGGTACTTTTATAATATAGATTGGAAAGTAAAGATGCAAATAAAGTAGATGGAAAACTTATATGATAAAAGATAGACCCGGGGGCCATAGGTTTCACTAGTGGCTTCTCTCAAGATAGCATAAGTATTACGGTGGGTGAACAAATTACTGTCGAGCAATTGATAGAAAAGTACATAGTTATGAGATTATCTAGGCATGATCATGTATATAGGCATCACGTCCATAACAAGTTGATCGAAACGATTCTATATCTACTACTATTACTCCACACATCGACCGACTCCTGCCTGCATCTAGAGTATTAAGTTCATAAGAACAGAGAGCATTAAGCAAGATGACATGATGTAGAGGGATAAACTCAAGCAATATGATATAAACCCCATCTTTTTATCCTTGATGTCAACAATATAATACGTGCCTTGATGCCCATGCTGTCACTGGGAAAGGACACCGAAAGATTGAACCCAAAGCTAAGCACTTCTCCCATTGCAATAAAGATCAATCTAGTAGGCCAAACCAAACTGATAATTCAAAGAGACTTGCAAAGATAACCAATCACACATAAAAGAATTCAGAGAAGATTCAATTATTTCTCATAGATAAACTTGTTCATAAACCCACAATTCATCGGATCTCGACAAACACACCGCAAAAAGAGTTACATCGAATAGATCTCCAAGAAGATCGAGGAGAACTTGGTATTGAGATTCAAAGAGAGAGAAGAAGCCATCTAGCTAATAATTATGGACCCGAAGGTCTGTGGTAAACTACTCACAACTCATCAGAGAGGCCTTGGATATGATGTAGAGGCCCTCCGTCGTCCATTCCCCCTCCGGCGGAGCGCCGGGGAAGGCTCCAAGATGGGATCTCACGGATACAGAAGGTTGCGGCAGTGGAAATAGCTTTTTGCGGTGCTCCTGGATGTTTTTGGGGTACGTGGATATATATAGGCAAAGGAGGTAGGTCAGGGGAGCCATGAGGCCCACGAGGGTGGGGGCGCGCTTGCCCCCCTAGGGCGCGCCGGGCACCCTTGTGGCCGCCTCGATTACTTCTTGACGTCCACATCAAGTCTCCTAGATTGCGTTTGTTCCAAAAAGATCGCTCCTGAAGGTTTCATTCCGTTTGGACTCGGTTTGATATTCCTTTTCTTCAAAACACTGAAATAGGCAGAAAAACGGCAATTCGGGTTGGGCCTCCAATTAGTAGGTTAGTCCCAAAAATGATATAAAAGTGTAAAGTAAAGCCCATAAACATCCAAAACAGGTAATATAATAGCATGGAACAATCAAAAATTATAGATACGTTGGAGACGTATCAGCTCCCAAGTGACACCTAACCAATCTAGGAGACACCACTCTCCAAAAGATAATAGATGTTGTTGTTGATGATGAACTCCTTGATCTTGTCCTTCAAAAGATAGTCTCCTCAACACTCAATCACTCTCTCGCAGATTTAGCATGGTGTGGAAGTAGGACTGAAGTGGGAAGCAACTTTAGGGGGATAGAATTCAAGGATCAAATGGTTGTACTGGAATCTCTTGATCTCAACACAAGGGTAAGTGGTTCTCTCTCAGAAAATGGTATGCGAAGTGGTAGTTTCGTCCTGGTTACTCTCTTTGAGAGTAGGTGGTGTGGGTGGGGTATATATATAGCCGTCACCAAAAATCTAGCCATTACAAGCATTTATTCACAACTCGGTGGGCCCGGGTGAAACCACTCGGTGAGACAGAGCAGTGCAAAAGATTTGAACTTCACACGTTTTAATGAGACCGGATGAATCCACTCGGTGGGACCGATCGATGATGGCCTAAGCATTGTCCAAGCTTCGATGACACCGATCGATTTGACTAGGAAATTCCGAAATGAAAGCGATAGGTTACAGAAAGGTTGCGAGTGCACTTCGGTGGGAATGAATGTCATCTCAGTGAGACCGAGTTTCTAGGGTTTAGGTAGTGGCTCTATCAAGAGTGTATCTCGGTGGGACCGGATTGGAATGGTTCGATTTTGGATAGATAGGATTATGAGGGTGTGGTTGAGGATTGTTGGAGCAATATCTCTAAGCACTTTGAGCAAATGACTCGTGATCAAAATCTCATCCCCTTTTAATATTATTGGCTTTCCTATGGACTCAATGTGATCTTTGATCACTTTACCAAAAATATAGAGTCTTGAAGCTTTGTCAAATGCTACTTGTGAGCTGCGTTGGGATTTCCCCGAAGAGGAGGGGATGATGCAGTATAGTAGAGATAAATATTTCCATCAGTTAAGAACCAAGGTTATCAATCCCAGTATGACAATCACGCAACACCTTGTTAGGAGTACATGCACAGAAAATAACAAATACTTGCACCCAAGTTGTCGATCCCTTGACGATTACTTGCAAGATTAAATTTTGTAGCGATAGATAGGTAGATAGATAGATAGATAGATAGATAGATAGATAAAACACAAAATAAAATAAGTAAAGAAAAATTGCAGCAAGGCATTTTCGGATTTTAATATATGATAAAATTAGACCCGGGGGGCATAGTTTTCACTAGAGGCTTCTCTCTTGAAAATAGCATACGGCGGGTAAACAAATTACTATTGGGAAATTGATAGAAAAGCAAATAATTATGACGATATCCAAGGCAATGATCGTGTACATAGGCATCACGTCCAAGAAAAGTAGACTGACTCCCGCCTGCATCTACTACTATTACTCCACACATCGACCGCTATCCATCATGCATCTAGAGTATTAAGTTCATAAAGAATGGAGTAACACCTTAAGCAAGATGATATGATGTAGACAAAGTAAACTCACGCATGAATAAACTCCATCTTTTTATCCTTAATGGCAACGATACACATATGTGTCATGTCCCTTTCTATCACTGGGAGTGAGCACCGCAAGATCGAACCCATCACAAGGCACCTCTCCCATTGCAAGAAAAATCAATCTAGTTGGCCAAACCAAATCAATACATTAGAGAGAAATACAAAGCTATAATAATCATGAATAAAAGAGTTCAAAGAAGACTCAAATAGTATTCATGGATAATCTGCTCATAAACTCATAATTCATCGGATCCCAACAAACACACCGCAAAAAGTGATTACATCGAATAGAACTCCAAGAACATCGAGGAGAACATTGTATTGAAGGTCGGAGAGAGAGAGAGAGAGAGAGAGAGAGAGAGAGAGCCATCTAGCTACTAACCATGGACCTGTAGGTCTGTGCTAAACTATTCACACATCATCGGAACGGCAACAAGGTTGATGTAGAGCCCCTCTGCGATTAATTCCCCCTCCAGTAGAGTGCCGAAAATGGCCTCTAGATTGAACCTCGCTAGAACAGGAACATGAGGCGGTGGAAAAAGTATTTTGGGTGGCTCTCTGTTGGTTTCCCGATTTTAGATAATTTATAGAGGCAGAATTAGGTCAAACGGAGCAAAGGTGGGCGTGCGCCTACCCCACTGGGCGCGCCTTGGTGGCTCAAGGCCACCTCCTTCATCCTCTGGCCCTCTCCCAAAGCTTCTAGTGTCTACTTTATCCAGAAAAAAATCTCCAAAAAGTTTCGTGGCATTTAGACTTTGTTTGGTATCGATATTCTAAAAAACCAAAAACAGAAGAAAAAAAGCAACTGGCACTAGGCACTAAGTTAATATGTTAGTCCCAAAAATGATATATAATTTCTAGTAATTCCATATAGAACATCCAAGGTTGATACTATAATAGCATGGAACAATTAAAATTATAGATACTTTGGAGACATATCACCAAACCATTTCCTTTGTAGCTTGAGGGGTCCACATCTCCATCCATGTACTTGCCTAGGTTGAACCTTTCCTGAAATATATTTGAGAAAAACGTTATTCCAACAACATGTAGGTTGACATGAATTACCAAAACCACCAAGGGATCAAATTTGCTTTCACTCATGTGTCGCAAAATTCACCGTCAATCTTGTCTCATCTCTTGTTGCTTTAAATGTTAACAGAAAACATGTGTCATTCATGAGGAACAGAAGCACCACTATCACCCATCGAACCCCGCATGAGGAATTAACATGGATAGTTACCCACTATGACTATAATGAGTGATGACGGAATTGAATTACCGTAGATGCCGATGTGCTAGGTGCGAGTTTTACGGTCCAAGCTAGTCAAATCGTAGTGTCATTCTTTCTTAGTTCTCATTCTGCGTCCCCACTGTAGGCCCTGAAATATATCTCTGCTCGTGCACTTCCTTCTCAGACCTCCCCCCCCCCAATATCTTACCGCAACGGTTCACGTTAGAAAGCTATCAACTCAAGGCAGGACAGTTCCTTTACGATGAGGGTCTCAGCGAGGAGGCTTGCCCTCGGCATCCTTACGGAGTACCTTGGTCCAGTAACGCTTAGATATCGCATTGTCGTCATGGTTGGCATCCATGTCCTTGGGTATGTGTAGGATCGAAAGTAGGTCTAGAGGGGGGTGATTAGACTACTTGACCAAAAAAATATAACATTTTCCCAATTTTAGTTGTGGGTAGATTTTAGCAACTAGCACAAGTCGAGCGATGAACCTACACATGCAATTCTAAGAGTGTAGCAGCGGAAAGTAGAACATTGCATATGAAGGTAAAGGGAAAGGTTTGAAGAGTATAAACACAATGAAGACATGGAGATTTTTGGTGTGGTTCCGATAGGTGGTGCTATCGTGCGTTAACGTTGATGGAGACTTCAACCACGAAGGGTAATGGTTGCGCGAGTCCATGGAATGCTCCACCCATGAAGGGTCCATGAAGAAGCAACCTTGTCTATCCCACCATGGCCATCACCCACAAAGGACTTGCCTCACTTGGGTAGATCTTCACGAAGTAGGCGATCTCCTTGCCCTTACAAACTTCTTGGTTCAACTCCACAACTTAAGAGAGGCTCCCAATCGAAGGGGGTGGAGGCGTATATATAGCCTCCACACAAAATCCAACCGTTACACACATTTGACCCAACTCGGTCAGACCAAATAGATGAACTCGGTGAGACCGATTAGTTAAAAATGTGAACGTTAGGAATCTTGGTGGGGCCGAGTGGAACAAATTGGTGGGACCGATGTGCTAGGGCTTAGGGAAAACATTAACTCGCTGGCACCGATTGCATCAACTCAGTGAGACCAAAGTGAAGCAATGAGGCAACAGAGAGAATGTCAAGCCAACTCAGTCAGACCGATTGCATAACTCCATGAGACCAAAATAAATGCAACAAGTCACAGAGTGTTGGCAAGGCCATCTCGATGAGACTGAGACCCATATCCGTGAGACCGAACTGTTAGGGTTTCTGGCAGTGGCTATGTCATGTGAACTCGGTGGCACCGGATAGAGAGAATCTGTGAGGCCGAGTTGGAGTTTAGGATTTTGACATATTTGGATGGAGAAAGTGGTTGAGGGTATTTGGAGCAATATCACTAAGCATTTGAGCAAGCAAGCCATTAAGCAACACCTCATCCCCTTTTAGTAGTATTGGCTTTCCTGTGGACTCAATGTGATCTTGGATCACTAAAATAAAAATGAAGAGTCTTGAGCTTTTTGCCAATATGTATCCTTAGCATTTTGAGGGGTCCACATTTCTAGTCCATGCCATGCCATTCATTGAACTTCCTGAAATATTAATCTTGAATGGATATTAGTTCAATGAGCTATATGTTTTTTATGAATTACCAAAACCACCTGAGGATTAGTTGCACTTTTAATATCCCCCTTTTTGGTAATTGATGACAACATATAGATCAAAGCTTCGACAAATGATAAGATGAATGAATTATATCATCACTTTGAGAAGTATATGATAAGCGAGAGCTCCCCCTAAATTTTTACATTATTTAAAATTTGTGTTTGAATGCAAATGCACAATCGATTAGGATTATGGGTCACTTCCATGTCACATACATCTTTGTGGAGAGCACAAAATGATAAGAGTTAAATAACATGCACTCATCACCAAAGATAAAAGGGATTGATCATACACAAACAATCATAGAGATAGATATGCAAGCACACATTAAGCATAGTATGATCAAACACATGATCATACAAGGTATCTCACGAGCATAACACACATGTAGCATCAAGTAGCAACAACCAACCAAAGTAGCAAGGCAAATGAAAAACCAACAAAAGCAAAAGACTCTCTCTCTCTCTATCTATCTCTCTCGAAGCTTTTGATCTATACACTTTCTCCCCCTTTGGCAACAAGTTACCAACAAGTTTTAAAATATATAGTGCTATATGACACTCTAGGCATGATATCCGGGAGCTCCTGAAGGGGTCTTTTGGCTTGTAGCTTTGGCGTGCGTAGACGGCATTGAGAGAAGTCCATCGGGAAATGCTTCAGCTAATTTCTGTGGAGCTGGTGGAGTTGACACTGGAGGAGCAATTGTGGCTATGGTGGCAGGAGAAGAATGAGCAGGCCTCAAGTCTGCAACTGGCTCGGTAGAAGACCTATGTGCCCTTGGCACTGTCTAGAATCTATTTGTAGTAGGTTTGTCTGTTCTCACCATCATCTCTTAGATTCTCAACAATAGTTTGAATCTCAGTGACCTTGACATCAAGGTTGTACATTTTATCCTCAACAATCCTTTCTAAGATCTCCTGATTCTTAGTCAATTTGGCCAAACTCTTCTCAATCCTCAGGGTAGCTTCTAGCAGATATGTGAGCTGATCTTTTTTAGTCTTGAGATTCACAATAGATGCATCTGGAGCACTTGCTGCTTTTGTTGCTTTGGCAGCCTTTGCCTTCTCAATCTTCTCATGGGCCTCGGCTGAAGTAGGATGTGAAGCATCCATGACAACTTCATTGTCCTCAAAATCTGGCCGAAGAGGTAAATGCTCTTTGTCAAGTAGATATGTTCCAGTTCCAACCTTGGAACTGATCAACACCTGATATGTGGAGCATATCCACATGACCTCTTTTGGTCAGCAGTTGTCCTCTTGACTGTCTCAACTATCAAACTCCTGACCTTGAACTTTTGGGGAACATCAAACAGATGCAGCGGGTTGATGGAGTGACCACGTATCATCCTATGATCTCTAGACTTTGGAAATAGGGTATGCCTTAGTATGGTATTTGTGGTGGTCAGTCCAGCTAGCAGATAGTATATGGAGCCAAACTTGTGAGTATCCAATGCAGCTTCAGGAATGGGCTTGTACATGTGGGCCATAGAGTTGTGATCCTTCCTAGGTTTGCCATATACATCAATATCATCTTCATCTTCTTTTGGAGCATTGATGAGCTCAGCCCACTCAGAGATTGATGACTGGTACCTAGTGCCCTCACTCATCCACACTATCTTCCCATCTAGATAGAAGTGCGCAGTGGAGTAAAATTGCATCACCATCTCATCGTTCCACTTGGTGAGCTCTTGTCCAACAAAACCATCAACTCCATTCAGCCTGAAGCTCTCATGAACGTGGGGAAAGTAATCCTCATTGGCATCAATCTATTTCTAGTCAACCCACTTCATGTCACACACAATGGGCTTCTTGTCAAACAACACAGTCTCATAGAAGTTCTGTTGTTCTCTGGTGTGGAAACGGTAATCAACAGCAGTCCTCCTCCTTGTGTCATATGGATCAGTCTTCCTCCATAATCTCGAACCTGCATCCTTTCCCAGTTTCATGTTCTCAGCTACTAGATGATCATCATTGTGGTCTAGAATATTTGGCTTCAATTTCCCGAGTACTTGGGGCTCCTCATATTCTTGAACTTCTGGCACTGGGGCCTTGTTCTTCTCTGCAGCAGGAATGTTCCTGGTTGATCTCTTTGGAGCAGAAGTCTTGGGGACAGTCTTGGGCTTGGGCTTTGCTACTTCTTGAGCTTGCGTTGGTTTTTCCCTTGAAGAGGAAAGGGTGATGGAGCAAAGTAGAGACAAGTATTTCCCTCAGTTTGAGAACCAAGGTATCAATCTAGTAGGAGGTACACGCAAGTCTCCAATCTATGCACTTGCACAAACAATCAAACACTCGCACCCAACACGATAAAGGGGTTGCCAATCCCTTCACGGTCACTTGCAAGGATGAGACCTGATAGAGATAGATATAAAAGATTATTAAAACATAAAACATAATAAAAGTAAATAAATTGCAGCAAGGCATTTGGGGGGTTTTTGGTTTATAGATATAAAAATATATGATGGAAAATAGACCCGGGGGCCATAGGTTTCACTAGAGGCTTCTCTCTTGAAAGAAAACATACGGCGGGTGAACAAAATACTGTCGAGAAATTGATAGAAAAGCGCAAAGTTATGACGATATCCAAGGTAATGATTATGAATATAGGCATCACGTCTGTGTCAAGTAGACCAACTCCTGCCTGCATCTACTACTATTACTACACACATCGACCGCTCTCCAGCATGCATCTAGAGTATTAAGTTCATAAGAACGGAGTAACGCCTTAAGTAAGATGACATGATGTAGAGGGATAAATTCAATCAATATGATGAAAACCCCATATTTTTATCCTTGATGGTAACAATACAATACATGCCTCGCTACCCCTACTTTGTCACTGGGTGAGGACACCGCAAGATTGAACCCAAAACTAAGCACCACTCCCATTGCAAGAAGATTCAATCTAGTTGGCCAAACCAATCGATAATTCAAAGAGAAATAAAGATATCAAATCATGCATATAAGAATTCATAAGAGATTCAAATAATATTCATAGATAATCTGATCATAAATCCACAATTCATCGAAGCTCGACAAACACACCGCAAAAGAAGATTACATCGGATAGAACTCCAAGAACATCAAGGAGAACATTGTATTGAAGATCAAAGAGACAGAAGAAGCCATCTATCTACTAGCTATGGACCCGTAGGTCTGTGGTAAACTACTCAGCATCATCAGAAGGGCAATAGGGTTGATGTAGAAGCCCTCCGTGATCAAATCCCCCTCTGGCAGGGTGCCAGAAAAGGCCCCAAGATGGGATCCACGGGAACAGAAGGTTATGGCAGCAGAAAAGTATTTTGGTGGATTCTTCTGGTGGTTTGGGAATATTTGGGAATTTATAGAGCTGGTTTTAGGGTTAGGGGACTCCGATGGGCCCACAAGCCCTCAGGGCGCCCCCCCAGGGCACGCCCTGAGGCTTGTGGCCTCCTCGGGGATCTTCTGGCCCTCTCTCCAAGTTACGTGGGTGTCTTCTGGTCCAAGAAAATTCATCGCGAAAGTTTTATTCCGTTTGGACTCTGTTTGATATTCCATTTCTGTAAAACTCAAAAACAAGGAAAAAACAGAAACTGGCACTGGGCTCTAGGTTAATAAGTTAGTCCCAAAAATATTATAAAAATAGGATATCAATGCATATATAACATCCAAAATAGATAATATAGTAGCATGGAACAATAAAAAATTATAGATATGTTGGAGACGTATTAGGCTAGGAGGGAGCAGCACCAGTCTTAATGGCATCAGCCATTAACTTCTAAGACTTGGCAGGTGGTGCTTCTGCTTGCACTTCCTCCTCCTCATCTTCTTCCCTCATGGTAGGTTTGCCAAGAACCTTAGCAGTGGTTGTTCTGGCCCTCTTCTTCTTCTTTCCATCACCACTCTCATCATCAGATTGTTCCTTCATAGTTTCTTGAGGCATAGTTGATTGTCTTACTTTTGACATAGGAGCTCTCCTGGCAGGAGATTTCTTTTGGAGGCCAGGCTTGGTGGTAGCAGTTGCAGCAAATTCCTTCTTAAGGACATCCTTCTTTGAGGTCACTTATTCCTCAATTACAAAGTCTTCATCCTCACTGTCAGAATTTCTCTTCTTCCTCTATCTGGTAGTAGCTTTAGGCAAGTTGCTAGGTGTGCTTCTACTGCCCTCATCATAGTTGTTGCTTGTACTAGTGCCCTCACTGAGGTTGACTTGTTCCTCTGATCTGTTCTGACTGTCACTAGCTTCACACATCTCTGCAAACTGACCTTGTGAATAGATGGATATGGGTAACTGATGAGCATAAAAACAGCTTGTTTTTGCAAAAGTTGAGACAAAATCTTAATTTTAGTTTTCTGCAGAAAGCATTTCGGAGCTACCGATATGATAATTTCGGTTACACCAAAGCACTTAACAGAGTCTAAACATGCAGTATCGGTCAGACCGAGTTGCAGTTCGGTGACTCCAAGATGCTAGGGTTTCACTAAGAAATTGCTTTCGGTCTCACCGATCAGTAGGCTTCGGTCAGACCGAGTTGTACTTAGTGCAATGGCCAGGGTCAATCGGTGGGAATGAAAACTTAATTTCGGTCGGTCCGAGATGAGCTCGGCGGAAACCTAACCCTAAGATTTTGCATCAAATCTATTCTAAAGGAACTTTTGTGTGGATAGGAAGCTTTCAATCGTGGCAAGAATACAAGCAAAAAACTTTGTGCGTTGAATCAGATAATGGAATTTGCACAAAGGGTTCGAACCATACCCTAGCTTGGTGATGGCTCGCTACGGCCGCAACGGTGGAGAGGATTTCCGTTGACGGCGGCGGAGACCTGCGACGGCGGTGCACAGGTGGGGACGGCGATGATTCAGATACCAAGGGCTGGCAATAATGGAGGTGCGGGCTCGAGTGTTTGAAGGAATTTCCAAACGACGGGCCACAATATATATACCCATATGTTGTCGGTGGCGCAGAGTGGAACGTCTCGATGGCACCGAGATGCAAAACTGCTTGCAGTTGCTGCAACTTGGTGAGACCGAATCGTTCTAATCGGCGGCACTGAGGTGAAAACCGGGATCAATCTAGTGGTTTCGGTTGGATCGAATATGACTGTATTGGTCTGTCCGAAATGCACAAGAAGGTTTTGGAAGTCAGCCCTTGACGGATTGGTGACTCCGAGTGCTCCTCACCCGGAGGGTCCGAAAAGACTTGTTCAAATTTTGTGATGTAGCATGAATAGAATTTGAGAAGAGAAATGGCATAGATAGCTAGAGAAGGTTCTTAAGCATTCTTGTCCATCCATTTGGCCAATAAAAACCAAACAATCAAAACTACGAATGGATGTCCTCGAGTGGAGAAATTATGTAGCCAACATGCTCACACAATATGATAGCAAAATGAAACATGTGTCAAAGCATGCACAAACAATTCTATCATCTATCAAGCAATTGGTCATGACTAGGTCATCTATATATGAGTATATTGACTGAGGAGTCACACGAGAACATTTGATCGTAGGTCATACTCATCGTTTAAGCACAAGCGGGATTACCACTTTTACATAAAGCATTGATGTGTTCACACCATTAGAGTTGCTTTTAGCTCAATTTTAAGAGCAAGGCTACCCCCTAGATGTAATATCCCCCCTAAGAGAGATGAACTAACCTTGGGTTTTGTCGATGATGACTTCACATAGATGTTGAAGATGTGGATGCTGAATGTTGAACTAGATCTTTTGGAGCAATCCATTGGAGTGTTGCACTTTCAATACCTACATGGGTTAGTCCCACAAGGAACATACAAGGATATCCATAAACATAGAGTGAAACACACATACGATGATGTCCATGAAAGCATTAGGTTACCTTGTCCCTTGTCTTACCAACAAGAGGGTTTGTGACTCCATGAGCTAGTGCAAGATATGACATTTGATTGCACATGTCCTCGCCAAAATGAATATGAGTGAAGTATATTGGCGGAGTCACCCTCAAGAACACTCTAGTTCTTCTTCTTTGGGATCCACATCAACTTGGTGGGAATCCTTGGAGTTGTAGTCGTACTTGATGAAGTAGAACTTGACGTAGTCTTGGGAACCCACTTGACCATGTCCTTAGGAGCTTCTTCAAATGAATCAATCTCTTCTTGAAGCTTGTCCTTGCCTTTTAGCTTATGGTCTTGTGGTGGAAGATCATCTTGAGCTAGTGTTCCCTTGAAATAAGTGGGGTCATACTTCTCTTGTTGAGTGACAAACCTTGTCTTGGTATATTGAGATTCTTCCCACTCAACTCCATTGGCATTGAACTTTCGTTCAAAACCAACACCTTGATTCTTTCGGTGCCTTCCTTGCTTGCGTACAATTTCCTCAAATTTCTTACTTCCGGCAAGGCTCTTGTAAACACTTTCTCTATAATTCCCTTCAATGAGCTATTTTCTTTCTCAAGTGTAACTTGGCTAAGAGAGTCATTAGTGGAATCAAGATAACTACTAGGCGCAACAATATTGGATTTAACATGGTTATTGTTACTACTAGAGAAAGAATCTCTCTTGTTCTTGTTGCTAGTTTTTACTTGTGGCATGTAAGTCGACAAGAGGAGACGTTTGGCAAGATAAGAACAACTCTTATTTCGAAGATCATCATTGATAGCCTTTAGGAACTCATGCTCTTGCTCTAAATTTCGCTTCTCGAAGCATAGGTTCTCATGAGTCCTTAGGAGCTCTCTATGATCCTCTAGAGTTGTTTCATGAGCTAACTTAAGAGTGTTTAGTTCTTTAGTTAGACGCTCAATGTCCTTCTTATCAATGTCATTCATTTCATCTTGATTAGCATGATTATTAGCAAGTTCATCATAGTTTTCATCAGTAGTGTTGTCAACAAGTAAATCATCATCACCTAGCAAATCATCTTCATAACTATTGAAATCAACATACTTGGGGTGTGATACCTTAGGGCCTTAGCCATGAAACATCTTCCAATTCCTTCATTCGGTGAGTCAAATATGTCGTTGGAGTTGGATGACACAAGTGCAAGACCGGCAATTCCTTCATCTTGAGTACATTCGTAGTCGGAGTGATAGCTTCTCTCGGAGTCATTGTCGGAGTCGGAACCGGATACCCATTCACCAACGTAAGCTTGATGTCTTCGTCTTCTGTAGCTATTTGACGACTTTTCCTTCCTTTCCGAATCCTTGCTTTTATGAGAGGGTCTTCGTTCATAATGGTCATATATACTCCTTATCTTTCTTGGAGGTGATTCATTTCTTCTACTCCTCCTTTTTGGTGAATCTTCTCTTTTCTTGTAGGGAGTCGTACACTCGTTGGAGTAGTGTCCGGGTCTTCCACAATTATAACTATTACGATCATGACTAGAAGATCTTTTGTCATTGTAGGATCTTGACTTGGAGCTTCTATTCTTGTAGAACTTGTTGAAGTTCTTCACCATTAAGCTAAATTGTTCATTGGAGACTTGTTTCTCACTTGATGTCGCGGGAGTATCACTTGAAGCTTTGTAAGCACCACTTGACTTGTTATGGAGCTCTTCCTTATCCTTGAGTGACATCTCATGAGCAACAATTCTACCAATTACTTTAGTGGGGTTGAGATCTTTATAGTTGGGCATCATTTGGATCAAAGTGCACATGGTATCATATTTTCCATCCAAGGCTCTTAGGATCTTCTAAATGATGAATTTGTCGGTCATCTCTTCGCTTCCCAAGCCAGCAATCTCATTGGTGATGAGAGCAAGCCTAGAGTACATCTCAGCGACTCCTTCACCATCCTTCATCTTGAACTTGTCAAGTTGACTTTGAAGCACATCCAATTTGGATTCCATGACGGACTCGGTACCTTCGTGCATATCAACCAAAGTGTCCCAAATTTTCTTTGCATTCTCAAGGCGGCTAATTTTGTTGAATTCTTCGGGGCATAATCCATTGAAGAGAATATCGCAATCTTGATCATTGTATTGCAACATCTTCATTTCTTCTAATATCGCTTCACGATCCAGTTTTTTCCATCCTTGAAGAAATCACCTTGCAAGCCAATACGCACAACAGCCCGAACGGCGGGGTTATGACCAAGAATATGCATTTTATCTTATGCTTCCAACTAGCAAAATTAGTACTACCAAAGTGAGGACCTCTGCGGTGGTAATTTCCCTCGCTAGACGCCATACTCTCCTAGGTTGTGAAACCAAGGCTATGGAAGTCGAGGCAAATGGAGACCAAAGCCTTGATACCACTTGTAGGATCGAAAGTAGGTATAGAGGGGGGTGACTACACTACTTGACCAAATAAAAACCTAACCTTTTCCCAATTTTAGCTGTGGGCAGATTTTAGCAATTAGCACAAGTCAAGCGATCAACCTACACATGCAATTCTAAGAGTGTAGTTGCGGAAAGTAGAACATTGCACATGAAGGTAAAGGGAAAGGTTTAGAGAGTGCAAACACAATGAAGACACAGAGATTTTTGGCGTGGTTCTGATAGGTGGTGCTATCGTATGTTCACATTGATGGAGACTTCAACCCATGAAGGGTAAAGGTTGCGCAAGTCCATGAAGGGCTCCACCCATGAAGGGTCCACGAAGAAGCAACCTTGTCTATCCCACCATGGCCGTCGAACACAAAGGACTTGCCTCACTTGGGTAGATCTTCATGAAGTAGGCGATCTCCTTGCCCTTACAAACTTCTTGGTTCAACTCCACAACTTGACGGAGGCTCTCAAGCGACACCTAACCAATCTAGGAGACATCACTCTCCAAAAGGTAAGAGATGTTGTGTTGATGATGAACTCCTTGCTCTTGTGCTTCAAATGATAGTCTCCCCAACACTCAACTCTCTCTCACAGGTTTGGATATGGTGGAAAGATGATTTGAGTGGAAAGCAACTTGGGGAAGGCTAGAAATCAAGATTCTTGTGGTAGGATTGGTATATCTTGATCTCAACACATGAGTAGGTGGTTCTCTCTTAGAAAATGTATGATGGAAGTGTAGGCACATTCTGATGGCTCTCCCACATATGGAGAAGGGGATGGAGGGGTATATATAGCCTCCACACAAAATCCAACCAATACACACATTTGACCCAACTCGGCCAGGCCGAATAGATGAACTTGGTGAGACCGATTAGTTCAAAATGTGAACGTTAGGAATCTCGGTGGGACTGACTCAACTCGGTAGGATCGATGTGCTAGGGCTTAGGGCAAACATTAACTCGGTGGCACCAATTGCATCAACTCGGTGAGACCAAAGTGAAGCAATAAGGCAATAGAGAGAATGTCAAGCCAACCCAGTGAGACCAATTGCATAACTCGGTGAGACCGAAATAAATGCAACAAGTCACAGAGTGTTGGCAAGGCCATCTCGGTGAGACCGAGGCCCATATCCGTGAGACCGAACTATTAGGGTTTCTGGCAGTGGCTATGTCATGGGAACTCTGTGGCGCCGGATAGAAAGAATAGGTGGGGCCAAGTTGGAGTTTGGGATTTTGACATATTTGGATGGAGAAAGTGGTTGAGGTTATTTGGAGCAGTATCACTAAGCATTTGAGCAAGCAAGCCATTAAGCAACACCTCATCCCCTTTTAATAGTATTGGCTTTCCTATAGACTCAATGTGATCTCACTAAAATAGAAATGAAGAGTCTTAAGCTTTTGCCAATATGTATCCTTAGCATTTTCAGGGGTCCACATTTCTAGTCCATGTCATGCCATTCATTGAACTTCCTGAAATATTAATCTTGAATGGATATCAGTTCAATAAGCTATATTTTTTTATGAATTACTAAAACCACCTAGGGTTTAGTTGCACTTTCAGTAGGTTTTTGTAATAGCATGGTGGCGCTCTATTGTTCATCACCTGCCTCATCTTGGCCTTGAGCACTTCTTTATCCGAGAAGAGCTCGTTCCACCAATCTCCCATGTTGTCTCGCTCCTCGCGAATCAACGGTTTTTCTCCGTTATCTTGTTGGTTGTGCCAAGCAGACTCAGCCTCAACGCGCCATGGTTGGGGCTGCCAAGTGATTCATTCAACATGTCTTGGCCTTCCAAACCGAGAGTGCTATGAGGCTCGTCCGCATTGCCATCGGGATTGGTGTTGTTGTCATTGTTGTTATTATTCCCGTCGTTATTACCATTGTAACCTCCACCGTTAGGGCCATTGCCGCCCCCACTATTGTTGTTGTTGCCGCCTCCACGTTGTTGCCATTGGGGGTGCCTACCGTGCACATGTCGTAGGTGGAGGTTGTCGTCCACTTACCTATGGGTGCGGCGGCTATTGGCAGGCTATCCGAGGACTCACCGGCCTCCTCATTCATGTCATCGACCTCCTCGGAGGCGCTTGTGAGGACATTGATTAGGTCCTCAACATTGGCAACTAGATGGGTGGTGGGTGGGTCAAAAAATCTGACTTTTCCCGATGAATCCTAGATCTGATCGTACACCGAGGTCTGATCGTCCGATATTGCTAGCTTCTGAATCTGATCTAAGATCTCATTGAGGAATGATTTCTCGCGATCTTTCTTGGCCTGATTTGACGTCGCGGCAATAGGGGTATTTTTAAGATCATGCCCAACCCGGATCTTGGTTCTCGTTTTGTGGCTTGGTCTATTGCCAAGTTCTCGGGCGGCATCATCAAGTTCTGACCTGAGGTCGGTCCCAATGAGAGGTTCTTGCACTCGTCCTGAGTCATATTCGACATCAAGATCAAGGCGAGCATCTCGGGCTGCTCTTGGATCTGGTTTGATATGGAGCTCGTGAAGACCTGCTCTCTGCATGAGTTTGCGATATACTCCAGGTTGCCAAATCTTACGATCCATCCTGTAGTGAAAGTTTTGACCTGGCCAAGGTAGCCGGTCGAGTCGGGGAAGAGGGGGATGCTACCGAGAACGAAGATATGCCCGGGCACGAAGGTCATGATCGTGTCGGTCTGCTCACCGATTGTGATCCCCATCGAATCATTGCGACTTCTTAGTGGGACCTTTTTGGGCCACCAATGACGGAGCTAATCTGGCAAATCTCGGGTAGGGGGTTCCGAACTAAGGGTCTAGAGATGATAGTAACAAGGACATGAGTTTTTACCCAGGTTCGGGCTCTCTAGAGAGATAAAACCCTACGTCCTGCTTGTGTATATTGCTTTCATATGGAGTACATATGATCTACCTTGAGGTTTTTGTGTGTCTTCTAGTGCCCTACTCCTTGGTTTATATAGATACCCGGGGGGTCTAGGGTTACATCCTAGTCGGCTATGTGAAGGGAAGACGAGTTGTATACGATTCCCAACATCTTGGAGTGTACGACAAGTCTTCGGGAACCTTCCTTCTGTACCATGGGCAACTTCCGTGTGGCCCACTGGTGAACCAACACGGGGTCCTTGGCCCAGCCCATCAGGCCGGGAGACGATGTGGAGAAAGACCCCTAGTCCGGGAGGACAACGTCACACGACGTCTCAAATGGCGACGTGCACGGGAGCTCAGGCGACAATGCAGACGACAATGGAGGTCCCTCCAGCCAAGGAGACCTTGGATATGAGGTCGTCATACCTCGCCTTGTTTAGTTTAGGTTAGGTTAAAAAAATTAGTTTGAACTTGTTTAAATTTCATTCGTTTGATTGTAAATATATTGAAATTTGATAAATTTTCTTAGCATGAATTTCATCTGTATTTTTGTTCTATCCATTTCAAACGGCCCGCGTACGGTTGGATGGCTAGCGCCAGTGGCGGAGCCAAGGGGGAGCGAGCAGGGGCCTGGCCCCCCCTAATGATCGAACGGTGCTATGTAATCAGCGATGCGGACGCTCCTATTCCATAGGCTTATACGTTTCTGACCCCCCCTATGTCACAGCGTGAATATATAAAAAAGAGAAAAGGCCCATATGAAGCCCACACTAGCGCCCGTGTTTAGCTCTCCACCACATGGTCTGGGCTCTGCTTCTCGCGGGTTATCTTGTACGTGGATTAGGCTTATAAAAAATCTGTACATGGCTTAGTCGTCGCTGCCTGCGCCCTCGCCGCCCGGCCGCTTTTTTCCCTGCCCTATCGCGACAAATACGACGCAGGATTGATTTCCAACCAACGGAAACTAGCCAAGGACCCAAGGTTTAGCACATCGGCACATCAGGCCATGCATCTTTTTTTTTCGGGCATCTACTAATCTCAATTCTCATCTTATATCATTGTTGAACATATACATCAGATTTTACTAGTTCACATGTTTTGGTTGTCTGATTTGTAATGCTACGATTCCATGAAGAATTCCTATCCTGTACATGTCCTAAAAATTAGTGTGACCGTGATGCAAATTATCTTGTATGAGTAATTATTTGTGATGCAAATTTTCCCCATGTCAAATTTATCCAATATAGCTAATTGTGATATTGCAAAGCAGCTATGAAGAGAAAAGCATTGTCAAACACTATTAACATTAATTTATTTTTTAAGCCGGTTGCTTCAAGTTCTCTATCTGCAAGTCACAAATCTGGTCCAATTGACACTCATGATCAGGATATTCCGGACATTATGAAACTGGAGACTTACTAGGCTTGTGCGTGATTATAAACGTTGAATTTTTTACAACAGGTAAGTTCTCTTTTAGTGAAATTATTATTTTTTGTCATCTTATTGGCAATTGTAAAGGTAAATTTGAACTCATACAACTGCATCAATGTTTGTAGCGCGTAGCATAAATTACAGTATGATGATTGTTATTTTTTGGTATGAAATTTTTTAGGAACCTGACTTGGCCTCCCCCTATACTAAAATCCTGGCTCCGCCCCTGGCTAGCGCCAAGCCCATTGTCCAAGGACAAATTTGGATGTCCGTGAACATTTGATGCTGGTCTTTTGTTTGATGATCCGTGATTGGAGTTGCCCTTAATTAGTTATCGTGCACAAACGTTTTGCATGCCAATATATGCTCCAGATGATTGGCCAAGCAAAAGTTTCGTGAATGAATCATTCTATTGCCATGATGCGAGAAGGATGGAAAAAGAAGAAATCACATGAGTCGTGTTTGATATATCATCAACTTTGCAGTGCTCCCCCCAAGACTCCAGGACTCCAGGTGAGGTGAGTAGCGGTAGGCAGTAGCACTAGCACCACATGCGATGCAAAGCGTGCATGCTTGCTCGTGTCGTCAGCAAAGCAGCTGCGTGCTGCAGGGAGGAACAGGTTTGTCCTGAGAAGAGAAATTTAATTGCTTGTCGGAGCCTAAAGCGGATTGTTCCTATGTGATCTTTTATGCTTGATCGCATGCATGAGACAATGTATGTTTTGTCTGAATTGTGGCTCTGAAGATTGTCCGGGGGTTTTCATCACAAAAGAAAAAAAAAGGAAGATCGGCGAGGCCGGTTTCTGGTCTGGCCCCCATTTGGGCTTGCACGAACACCTTACTCGCTTCTCTCTTTTTTTTTCTCAAGAAAACTTTCTATTTATTCAATAATTGTCGAGACAGTACACAAAAGTAATTGAAATTACATTCATATCCATAGACCAAGCACCGAAACGAACCGAATACACACTGTCACCATCGCTTCTTTCACTGGAGCCGGGCAAACCTTGTTATACTGGACAGTCGATTGCCCTTGTTATACTGGACAGTCGAGAAATCGATGTGCTAAAGCCCCACAGGACTACCGCAACAGAAAATCAACCATCGTCGATGTAGAGAAACGTACATCGAAAGTCGATGTGGAGAAACATACATCGAAAAGATCCCACCTACAGTCAGACGAACAAGGACCTGGTCCAAATGGAACCATTAGAGACAAACATTGATCGAATTTCACGAGATCCACTGGAAACACACCTTCACATGGCCTTCAATTATGCTAGATGTACCGTCGGGGCAGAGACTAGGCGGGAAGAACTTTATTCCATCTTCAGAGAGCCATCACCACCTTGTCTTCCTGAGTAGGACGCAAACCCTAACCAAATTATAAAAACACATAAAAACAAAGTCCTCCCGCGACAAGGGCCAGGAGCCACCGCGCCTCCATGGGACTAAGGTTACAGGAGACTAGGTAGATCTGCAGCGGCCACAGGGGACAGGAGGTAGGACACATCAAAATTAGGACAATGCACATGTAAAATGAGTTATACGATGCATTATCTTTTCATGTCACTTTTAGCAACTAATTTTGCATGCTGCTAAAAAATTATGTGATTATTAGAATAAATTAGAAAACCTACAACTAAGAGAAGACATACACAAATATCATAATACTCTAAAAATGTAAAAATCATAATTCTGCTATTGTTTGCCAACACACATGCATAAATAAGCTGGACGAGAGTGTTTTGATTTGATAGATCGACGGTGATTGATGTAGTTACATCGCCACATTTTTTTTAATAAAGAGTGTATTTTATTAACTCATAATAAAGTATCAAGGAGGTACAAACACAGTGAACACGCATGTCCTCTGCATAATTAGGATGCACACAATCAACACCAACACACAAAAAAATCATATCGGCAAAGAGCAAAGCAAAGCCATATAAGACCGAAGCTATGCAAGGGAAGCATATATTTAGGATTAATGCTTGGGAAGAGCCTCTTGCCTGCCATCAGAGGAAATGTAAGTAAAAACTATTGCCCACTCAGCAACTCTAGCAGGTCCCTAAAAGCACATGAACTCCATAATAACGGCAATATAGATGCTACGGGGTAGAAAAGAACATTCTAGCAGATTCTCTCTATACAGGGTGCTCGAGTCCGGGCATGGGTTTTTTCTTCCAGAGAAAAAGGAAAAGGGAGTCCCAATGACGAGTGGGTCCCATGACATGACAGAATTTTAGAAGCTACCCCCTCGGTAAAGAAATACTCCCTTGTCTCATAGTATAAGAGCGTTTTTAACACTAATATGGTGTAAAAAATGTTCTTATACTATGGGACGAAGGGAGTATTTTACAATATCTAAATTTGCACGACTGCTTTTGAGCCTCCAAAATATTTCGGAGTGCACTCCAACCCGTTTTAGAGGCTGCCTTTTTTTAGAATCTGCTAGAGTTGCTTGCTCTTAGGCACACCTCTGGTCAGTAACAGCATGCACTTGCGTAATCACCACAAGGCATAACGGACGAAAAATTAGACCCAGAATAACTATGGTTCCTTCTGTTACCTAAACGTGCTTTTACAACAGCTAGAACGCAACAGAGAAACAGCAGCACCACCAACCCCCATGTTTTTCTCGCCAGAAACTGCAACCCAGGATCCCAGCTTGCCTTCAGTTTTTGCTTCTTTTTCTTGCAAGCAATCCAAAATGGGCGGCAAATAGAAGCCGGTCACCGGCTTCATTCCTTCAAATCCCTACTACAGGCCCCATCTTCTCTTTCCTGATACTACATCCTCAAAGACCTGTTAAAGGAAGCAAACAAGTGCATGCTGTTACACAGGCAAACAGGCACGAGCAGGCACGAGCAGCAATGACTGCTACACAGCCGGACATGGAATTGCAGAAGGATCAGAGGCATCCTCTTTTGTCCAACAGAACTGATGGCACTGACAACATGAGCCCCGTGCAGAAAGCAATCAGACAGGCATACCAGAGCACCGGGCACCTCGCCAAACTCCTTCCATCAGGCACCGTGCTTGCCTTCCAGCTGCTGGCTCCAACCATGGCTAAACAAGGCCACTGTGGTGACTTGGATCGGATGATGACGGGAGGGCTTGTGGTGCTCTGTGCACTCTCGTTCTTTGTTGTTACCTTCACAGATAGCTTCAGGGATGAGAACGGAAAGGTACGATACGGGTTTGCCACGTTCAAGGGATTGTGGGTCATTGATGGTGGAGTTACTCTTGATCCACACGCTGCGGTTGAATATAAGTTAACATTTCTAGACTTTTTCCATGCAACTGTCTCAGCAGTGATTTTTGTTGGAATCGCCCTATTTGACCAGAATGTGGCATCTTGCTTTTATCCAATACCATCAGAGGACACGAAGCAAGTTCTCACAACATTGCCAGTTGCTATTGGAGTTATTGGAAGCATGCTGTTTGTTAGCTTCTCAACCACCCGCCATGGCATTGGCTTCCCAGTCTCTCCACAGTAGCTGGGTCTTCAAAAGATTTGTTTGCTCTAATTCCTGTTGATCAAACACAGAGTCGAAAACCCCTTAAGTGGGATAAAGAGAAATATACAGAACCTATTTCTCTAAAATAATACTGTATTTATAAGAGTACCTATGGTGGCCTTCGACATGAACATGTTTTGTGTATTCAGAAATGAACAGTGCTGGCACCTGGCAGGATAATATATTGGATACGTCTTTGGCACATACCACAATTTTTTAAATCTTTCATATGATACAACTAAGACTTTTGGTTGAATGATTAAAGCGCCCAACTCATAATTGGTAAATTTGAGGGTTCAATTCCTACTGGATGCACGTGAACAGGAACGTTCCATAAGTCTACTGGAGGTGGCTCTCTATCGACGGAATCTCATCCATCATGTATATTTATACCATAACATAGGAACAATATGAACTCGTATTCTTATTGATACTCGAACTCAGAGCATAGGAGGGAAAGTCGATACATGGATGGAATCAAATACGCGGCAGGCACGGAAAAAAGTCTTCATTAATTGGGAAAGAAGCAATATACCAGGAGTCGATAGCTTGTTTTTGTCTTGAATCTTCATACATATATGTAGTTAAGTTTTGTATTGTAATTTGCTAGTTTTTTCCAAAATTAACATGTCTAGAAAAGAAGAGTTTAAAAATCATATCAGACAGTGTATTCTTGAAGTCATACCACGCAGCTTTTAAGTCGTCATGCAATAACCCTGAACAAACATTTTGGTCAACGAAATAAGGAAACAGAAGACACATGACAAGAATAGAAATGAACTTCAGCAGAGCGCGTGTATGTATCTCTATACATACAAAAACAAGAGATATGGAAGACAACCCCACATCGTACCTGAACACTGCCCGCATGCTTGTCACTTCAAAAATTATTCATACAATAAATATTAGTACTTCGCATATCCTGGACATGGAGGCACTGGAGTTTAAGGGGTTTGGTAGCAAAACTCTCTCACTTGTGCAACCCCATGACGGAACAAGTGTGTCGGTTCACAATTTTTGCTTGATAAGTCTTAGGCGGATCATGTACCAGCACAGTGTAGCAGGGGGACAGCCTGGTGCATGTAGCTCCCGCTTATGCAGAGTCCGGGGAAGGGTCCGACCAGCACAGTGTAGCACCACATTTATTTTTATTTTCAATCAGATAACTGCTAATTGGTTCCATATTTGCTCAGCTTCTTGTCTGACTTTCTTCTTACTCCAATACGCGCTGACAATAACATCCCATGTTTCCCTCTCAGGGATGCACCTCTCTGACAACATGTCAAGCACAACACAAGCTGCTTTCTCCAAATGGTTCTTTTTGCAGAAGAACTCAACCAGGAGATGGAAAATGCTTGGCTCGGTAGAAATGCCACGAGTCCTCATGCTCTGGTACACCTGGAAAGCCCTCCCAACTTCACCCTTAACACATAATGCTGTCACCACTGCAACATTTATCCTGACATGAAGGCTCCAAGTCACCCGGTTCGGTTGAACGCCAGCAAGAACCATCTCATCCAGGTAATTTGCAGCCTCCACAGCCCTTCCTGCATCACACAGCCCAACAATGAGCTTCCCAAACAATCCAGCATCAGGCTTCCTCCCCTGGAGACGCATCCGGTCCAAAACCTCCATTGCCTCCCTCAACAGGCCCTCCTTACAGAGGCCATTAATGACCGAACTATATATGATTGTATTTGGCAGCTTCACCTCCTTGGTCAACCTCTCCAACAAGTCAAGTGCTGATGATGCACGCCCACCCTTGCACAAACCATCAATCAGAGAACTATATGTAATAACATTGGGTGCAATACCTCTCCTTCCCATTTCGTCAAACATCTCCAGTGCATCATCCAAGCAGCCCTCCCGTGCGAGCCAATTGATGATAGTCGTGTAAGTAACCACTGTGGGCGCAACGCCATTTTCTACCATCTCGGAGAACAGCTCCTGGGCCTCGGCCCTGCGGCTGCGGCGGCAGAGCCCGTCGATGAGGGTGTTGTAGGAGCAGGCGTCAGGTTTGGGGATGTTGCGGAAAAGGCGGACCGCGTGGTCGATAGGAGCGTCGGCATCAGAGCAGTGGGCCTTGAGGAGGACGTTGTAGGTGGCGGTGGTGGGGCCGAAGCCGGCGGCGCGCATGTCGGCGAGGAGGGAGTGGGCGAGGGGGAGATGGGAGTGCGCGACGAGGCCGGCAAGGACGGCGGTGTAGGAGCGGGCGGAGTGGGGGAGAGAGAGGGCGGAGGGGGCGGAGCGGAAGAGTTGGAGGGCGTCGAGGGGGCGGTGGGTGCGGGAGAAGGCGCGGAGAAGGGTGAGGAAGGGGGGCTCGAGGTCGGCGTTGGAGGGGAAGAGCGCGCGCGAGCGGGAGAGGAGGGAGGTGGCGAGGGGGAGGAGGCCGGCGGAGGCGAGGCGGGAGGTGAGGAGGGAGACGGTGTCCGGGGAGGGGAGGATTTGTGTGGGCGCCGAAGTGGAGACGGGCGCGGCGGTGGCCGCGTCGAAGAGGGCGAGCGCGCGGCGGGGATCACGCTCGGCGCGGACAAGGCGGTGGAGGTGTTCGGCGGTGAGGTTCTTGGGCCATTTGGTCGGGGTGAGGTTCGCCGGCGGCATTGGGGGGTGGAGGGATGAGAAGCAGGTTTGCCGGCTTGCCGCTTTGGCGTCGGCGGCAGAGGTCTCTACAAAGGGAGGCGGCGGGGCCGGTTTTTGCTTCAGCTATTTCCGCCTACAAACCTTTCAACGCGCTCAGGCCAACTCCAAGGCACGGCCCACGTCCGTTTGGGGTCACAATGAGACCGTGTTCGTCCGGTTTTCTCGATGCGGCGGCCGTGCGACCAACGCGAGGTCGCATTTTGATCGCATCTTGTCCGTTCAACGAGCACAGTATGCATATCAAATGGTTCAAATCAAATATAGCAAATTGTTATACGTCTGACATAGTCTTTTACAACCCAATTAAAAGGAAAAACGATATCAAATAGTCTTACAGTCCAATTGAAATTTGTTTTGCATGAAAATAAATTAAAATGATAGATCTACTGGTTGCCAATGTGAGTGTACATGTGCTCAACCAAATCATCCTGGAGCTGGACATGAGTATGCCAATGACGCAATTCCCGATGAAGCTCGACAAACTGTTCAAAGGTTGCACATGCTCAGGCTCAACATTTTCACCCTGAAAACCAAACCCTTGGTCGTAGATGCTATCATCGCGCTCATCCTCCACCATCATGTTGTGCATGATCGCACAAGCAGTCATCACCTTCCAAAGCTTCTTCGTGCTCCATGTCAATGCAGGGTTACGAACGATAACCCACCAAGACTGAAGCACACCGAAAGCACGGTCCACATCCTTCCTAGCACTCTCCTGCATTTGGGCAAACCTTTTGTCTCTTCTTTCCTTGCGGATTGGATCTGGTCTTCACAAGAGTGGACCACTGAGGATAGATACCATCAGCTAGGTAATATCCCTTGTTGTAATGGATAGATCGGGTGACATGCTTAGTTTGCATGTCATCAGGTGTTTTGATCGAATTCAAATTTAAACATTGCGAAAAAATCTGAAAAAAAATCATGCATGTTCACAGCACATATTAAGATGACCCCTAAAAAATTCAGATCAAAATTCGAAACATACATCAAGAAACAAAAAAGAGAAATCTGTCATGAATAGTTCGCAATGCTTCTCAGTGAACATTTGAGTTTCTCTTTTTTGTTTCTCGATGTATGTTTCGAATTTTGATCTGAATTTTTAGGGGTTATATCTTAATATGTGTTGTGAACATGCATGATTTTTTTCAGATTTTTTCGCAATGTTTAAATTTGAATTCCGCCCGCAAGGCACACGCTGACATGCAAACGTGCATGTCACCTGATCTCTGTCCTGTTGTAATAGTGGCCATTGACCTCAAAGTTGACCTCCGGGGATTGGCCTTCTACAAGCCTTGCAAACATCGGAGACCGCTAAAGAACACTAATATCATTCTGAGAACCAGCCATGCCGAAGAAAGAATGCCATATCTAGAGATCTTGTGAAGCCACAGCTTCAAGTATAACAGTGGCACCTTTCACATGCCCCTTGTACTGCCCCTACCAAGCAAATGGACAGTTCTTCCACTTCCAGTGCATATAACTATAGTACCAAGCATGCCCGGAAAGCCCCTCTCGGCATTTATCGCCAACAACCTCTCTGTATCAGCGGCATTTGGCTCTCTGAGGTACTCAGGGCCGAACACGTCCACCACGGCCGTGCAAAAGCTATACAAACATACTCATCCACAAGATCACCAGGAATTCCATATGCAAGCATGCGGATAGGGGCAGTGCATTTCTGGTACGAAGAGAAACCAAGCTTACCTAGGGCATCCTCTTTGCACTCAAAGTATGGGGCATGCGCGACCACTCCCTCGCGAATACGATTGAACACATGCCTTCTCATTCGGAATCGGCGACGAAATTGATGTGGCCTGAAGAGTGCACCATCCATAAAGTAATCGGCATAGAGAAGGGTGTGGCGTTTCTCCCTATTGCGGTTCAAGGCCGAGCATGGCCGGGGATTGATCCCCTGTACCGAGGGCGCTTCCTACTAATGTGTTCATGTACGACCAACGCAGCCACTGGCTCTTCATCATCCGATGAGCAAATGAAGTTGTGAAAGAAAAACTCATCACTGTTAACGATTGTATCTTGTGAGCAATCCGGCGAATGCCTTGCGGTCGTGCTGGAGGCGCGGCCGAATAGTGCATGTCCTGCTCCCCTAGCAGGAAGGAAAGCAAGGTTTTGGGTGTCGGTGGTGCTGGAGGGTGTCGGTGGTGCTGGAGGGTGTCGGTGTCAAAACTGGCGATCTCGGGTAGGGGGTCCCGAACTGTGCGTCTAAGGCTAATGGTAACAGGAGGCAGGGGGCGCGATGTTTACCCAGGTTTGGACCCTCTCAATGGAGGTAATACCCTACTTCCTGCTTGATTGATCTTGATGATATGAGTATTACAAGAGTTGATCTACCATGAGACCATAGAGGCTAATCCCTAGAAGCTAGCCTATGATTATGATTGTTCTTGTCCTACGGACTAAACCCTCCGGTTTATATAGACACCGGAGGGGGCTAGGGTTACACAAAGTCGGTTACAGAGAAGGAAATCTACACATCCGAATATCCAAGCTTGCCTTCCACGCAAAGGAGAGTCTCATCCGGACACGGGACGAAGTCTTCAATCTTGTATCTTCATAGTCCAACAGTTCGGCCAAAATATATAGTCCTGCTGTCCGAGGACCCCATAATCTAGGACTCCCACAAAGGGCGCCCTGCGGCAACGAACGACCTGCCTAAGGACGTTTGGGACGACGGGTGACGCCGGTGGCCGTAGTATCTCTCCCACCGGCACCAAGGAGAACGCCGACCAAATTCTTTCCAGAACGCCGGTGCGGAGACAACTATGGCATGGCGTGGTGCTGGTTGGGACGACCCTTGTGGAAGACGATGCGTCCAGGGAGGGTGGTGGCGGTGGCAATGTCGGGAGGGGGCGATGGGAGGTAGAGGAAGAGAAAAGGGGGGGGGGGTCTGTCTCCCCGATGGGCGGGCCATGGCAGGACAAGAGCATGCACCGATCGCGTCCGCGCGTGTCCGGTCGGCTGCAAACTCGGCCCAAAGTTGGGTCGGGAATGGGTCGAAAGCGGATAGAAAAGGGAGGATGGTCCGTTTGCGGCCGCGCGTTGGAAGGCCTGCTTCGTCCATTTACCCCCAAACGGACACGGGCGGACCATTTGCGGTCGTGCGTTGGAGTTGGCCTCAGGGCATCTCCATCAACCCGCATGAGTCTACGGACACGGATGCGGGAGGTAGTCATCCAACGCTAGTCGCATAGATTTTCACAACAATTCAAACTAACCGGACGAAATTCGTGCAAACATGGCCGAATTACATGCAAATCAACCGGATTTCATACAAACATGACGGATTTCATACAAACCGGATGCAAACGGTATATTTTGGAAATATTTTAACTGAAAAGTTAAAACTATGTGCAAGTACGGTCGTGCGGAGCTCCACTCCCACGACACGGATACACTACAATAATCTATGGCCGGCCGCGGCGGATCCCTTCGTCACCGGACTACAGGGAGTCCCAAAGGCATATTCTTCCCCCGTATCTTCCCTATGTCCGGCTGCGCTGCTCACCGGAGTGTGGCAAAGAGGGTGCTTCAGCTGGAGGGGCACTACAAAAAAAGACACATCCGTGACATTTTGGGCCGAACGAAAAAAAAAATTGTAATGCTTATGACACTTCTATGACGATAATTGTGACAAAACCCGGTGTCGGTGTCAAAACCGGCGGATCTCGGGTAGGGGGTCCCGAACTGTGCGTCTAGGCGGATGGTAACAGGAGACAAGGGACACGATGTTTTACCCAGGTTCGGGCCCTCTTGATGGAGGTAAAATCCTACGCCCCGCTTGATTAATATTGATGATATGGGTAGTACAAGAGTGGATCTACCACGAGATCAAGGAGGCTAAACCCTAGAAGCTAGCCTATGGTATGATTGTTGTAATGTATGTTGTCCTACGGACTAAAGCCCTTCGGTTTATATAGACACCGGAGAGGGCTAGGGTTACACGTAGTCGGCCATAATGGTAGGAGATCTACATATCCAGACGCCAAGCTTGCCTTCCACGCCAAGGAAAGTCCCATCCGGACACGGACGGAGTCTTCAATCTTGTATCTTCGTGGTCTTGGAGTCCGGCCGTCCGGACACCCCTAGTCCAGACTCCTCAAGAGCCCTCGAACCAGCTTCAATGACGATAAGTCCGGCAAGATAATGTTCGGCATTGCAAGGCGGGTTCCTCCTTTGAATAATCCAGAGAAGATCATGAACACCAGATAGTGTCCGCTCGCAAAATAAATTCCGTGATTCCACCGTAGAGAGAATAAAATATACACAAGCCCAATCACGACGATTTTGCGGCATGATGTCACACCACCGCCAAGCCTTTACTTGAATCGTTTTTCATTATACCGCATCGCTAAGCGAAGCGGCGGTTCCTTGGCACGCCTTGTCGAAGCGTAGATCGTGTTCCCCTTATTCCGGGATTCTCATCAATACGGACGTGGGTAACCCAACCGCGCCCGTCGCCACGCCTCCTCTATCGAAGGTGAATTCCGAACGGTCACGGAGACGGCTCTTGGTATTTTCCCTCTTTATAAGAGGACCAAGGCTTGTTTCTTTTCTTCAATCATCCATCGAATCTTCTCCTTGCTCCAAGTTCCAACACCCAGAGCCCCAGATTCGCGCACTTCGGACCTTCAACAATGTCCGGCTCCGACCTTCAGGGCCGGTGGATGCCACGGAGGAGGACGTGTTAAAGCTGCGTGAGGCCAAGTACTGCCTTTACGAGATTTCAGACAGTCGCCGCCCAAGGGCAGGCCGCATCTACCCCGAGCCCGTGAGTACGCTATATTCAGATCCCACCTCCGCCGTGGTTTAGGCTTCGACGGACCCCTTCGTGAGAGGGCTCATGTTCTACTACGGGCTGGATTTTCACGACTTGGCTCGAGTCCATCCATATTTCCGCATTCATTATCGCTCATGGCCTTCCTCCGCGTCACCCCCACTTCGCCTGTGGTCAAGACCTTCAATGTGGAGCCAAGATGATCGGGGCATCAAGCAGAGTCGGCCGGGCGGCCATAAGGGGAGGGCCGATGCCTGCGGGCCCGAGGGCTCCTTCCAAGAGGAGCTCGGCTTGTGGCAGCAGGAGTGGTTCTATATCACCGCTCCGGCGGGCAGCAGCAAAAGCCGCCGCCTTCATTCCGCCGGACCTCCACGATGGTTGATGTCGTGGGTCAACCAAGGCTCAATTGGGGCCGTCAAGACGTGTGCCCCTATTGCAGGTGGCGGATTCGAGACCTCCAAGCGAGGGAGATCGATCCGTAGTGGTGATGCAGTCATGCTAATCAGCGCCTTCGCCTCGCAAACGCCGCCCTCTCCGGTTATGGGAGTTCAACCGAGGGACCACGAATTCTCCAACACTTCATGGGTACGACACCCGTGAAGATGTACAAGTTGTTCTTCTGACCGCAGCGACGTGTCCGAATCGACCGAGGATGCGTGCCTAAGCTGCAATCGCCTTGATACTCGTGTAAATAGCTCAAGGTCCGGATGTTCCGCTTGTTTGCTTTTCTATAATTCGCCTTCTAACCCGTTATCCTTCATCGAGGGGTAGCGTGAGCAAAGCCGATAAGGTGTCCGCCCCTCCTGAGAGACCGCACCGAGCCCGTGGCTGGTTAGAATGTTGGAGGTCATGCCTCAGAGAAGAAGGCGATGGGGAAAATAGAGGAGCTATCACCGCCTAAGGGGCGCTTGAAGAAGGGGGATCGAGAATCCTCCTTCCAAGGGGAGAAGAGGACCGCCCAAGACCCGGAGGCCAAAGCCCCTAAGCGGGGAAGAAATCTTCACCAGAGGTCTCAAGTCCGGGAGACCCCGCCGCATAATCTTCTAAAGGACCAGCCTCCAATGAGCCGTGAGTAGGAAAAGGGAGTTCATTAATAAGAAAATATCCCTATTTGTGCTTCCGAGGATAACCAAATTTTTACCTTACATTCGGATCTGTGGCCTTCTCAGATGAGTTCGTCTTCGGGGGATCTTCGTCCGGAGATGATGGAGAGCGAGACGCCTCCGTCTGCTGCGCCATCGGACAGGGCAGACGAGCCTGAAGTGTCGTCACGGAGGGTATCCCCGAGCCCGGCAGAGCCGGAGAGTTCGGCGCCGACTATTATTCGGCAGGGGGAGCTGAAGGATCTACTTGAGAGGGCGTCCATCTCAGAAGATCACCGTGCATTGATGAGCATGGTGATTGGAAGGATCTCGTCCGCCGAGAGCGGATTGCATAATGCCGCCGAGTTTGTCAAGTAGATTTGAGGTACGTAAAAATGACACACCTTTTTGACAGTTTGCACATAGAAGTGCGCCCTGTATAGATAGTAGCCCCTGAGACTCGGTAGGTTGTCGAGAACGACAGCATGCCGAGGATCAAAATCGCAGGTATTGAGTGTCGCCCTTCCTATGCAGGTGGCGGATAGTCCGGGGGCTAGCCGGACTGGTGGAGTTGTCGGGTTAATGCGGCAACTTGACGTGGCGAATGCGGACATCGCGCTTGTCAACCAGCGATTTGACGAGTCGCAAGGTAAATGAATTCTCTGCAGTCACTTATTTAAGGGAGCCAAAGCCTGCCTTTTACAATATTTATGTTGTGATGCAGATGGTGGTGCTGCTGTGGAGAGCCTTTGGGCCGAGCTTGCTCAAGCCAAGGAGCAAGCCAGAAGGAGTGATGCGGCTGCCTCGAGGGCGGCCAAGGAGTTAAAAGTCGAAGGGCGCACACCGCTTGCTAGGAAGAGATGGCCGGATTGGCCGTGAAATTGAAGGATGCTACCGACCACAATGAGGCTCTTGAAAAGGAGCGCTTATCGGAGCGAGAAGACCTAGGGAAGGCCACCGCCGAGGCCAAGGATGCCCGTTCTGCAATGCGGGCTATGAAGGAGGAGCTGCGCCAGGCCGGAGACATTGTGGCTGGCAAGCCTTTTCCGCTGCGCGCCGTTTATCGATCCGAATTATGCCCAGCTTGGCTAGTGTGGGGTCCGGCGATCCATATATGGACTTAGCGGCAAGTGCAGGGATGCCGCAGCACTTTCGAGTCGGAAGGATCACAAGACTAAGAGCTGTTTTGGTCTCAATTCCATAGTTCGGATCGCTCACTCACGACCGATCGGTCAGCCGAATGGGCTGAGCTGAACAGTTGTCCGGACTTGCCATGACGGATATCGTGGCTCATGTCTGGCCAGAGAGGCCCAAGGTGACGAGCTATTTTGGCTTATTGCAGCAATTTCTTGGAGCGGTGCCGCATATCAAGGAGATGAAGCGGTCGGCCTGCATAGAAGGTGCACGGATGGCCCTTGCCTGTGTGAAGACACATTGGACAGAGATGGATGCCACCGCTATTGCAACCCAGGGTTCGGACGAAAGCCGTTACCCCGCCGAGCACTATTTTGGGGAAGTTATGCGTGGTGCTCGTGTAATAGAGTCGCAGTGCTCGAAGAATGTCATGTTCAAATGAACGTTTTATCTTGTAAAACAATGATTATTATGTAACCGCTTTTTATACTTGTGCGTTCCAAGTATTGAAATATCTCCTATGCGGCCGCTTATGTATACGCTTGTATAACCCGAAGATGGCGCTTGGCTTCAGCCCCCACGCACAAGGTGCGGGGTGTTCGCAAAAATAGCGTGTTTTCACACTTAATCCGACGTCTCGGTCCTGTTAAGGAGGTGTTAGCGTAGCAAACGAGGCAATCCGGACTATGATGCTTTATCACTTTCACTTAGCCATTGGAGTTCGAGGGTGGGGCTACGATATAGCCCTCGGGGCACCGCGCTTCTCGCATTCGAGGCGCGTGTGTGCCCGACCGAAACGGTCCTTCGTCAAAGCGGGAATTCTAAACATTCCGTAGTCGATCGAGTGGTCGACCAGTCTCGCAGTATCATGATAGTCGGCTGACTTTCATCGAGGTGCTCGCCAAATTAACCGGGCACAACCGCAGAGTTCTCCGGTGCCGCGTTAGCCGATGATACGGAACGAAGGCAGCAAAACACGTGAGCCGCAAACCCAACATTTGACCAAAGACATGATTCGGAGCTGATGCATATAAGGCCTAATCTCGAGACGCCAACACTCCCTAAGGTGTTCGGTCTTTATAATAATGGGCGTAACAATGCCCTAAGCCCCTAGTGTCCGTGTGCACGGCAAGGTCCTCCGACGCGCCGATGCCAAAACGCCGAGCTTCACTCGTTATAATGAGAAACCAGGATTATGACAACAAGAGACAAGAAAAAAGGTTTACGCAGGTCTTAATCAAAAGAATCCTTGCGACGGGTCCCTACCGCACGCTCAAGGTCAGGTTCCATTGTGCCGTTATCCTGGACGGGTATGCACGTTGTTCGTCTGTAAAAAGAGAGGAACTTAGTTTGAAAGGAAATCGTGCGAAGAGAAAAGAAAAAAAAGGGGTATATTAATAAATAAGTAAAGCGGAGTCTATATGGGCTCATTGTTGCTTATATGCACAACCCCTTGTAAAGGGATGTGCGGCTAGGGAGCCCCTAGCTTATTTATGCCGGACTCGTCTAGCTGTGTCCGGGGTCTTTAAATGACCCTCGTAATGAAATGATGCCACGTGGACCGGGCATTTTAAGTGTAAGAGACGCGTAATGTGGTATGGCGTTGAAGCGGACAAAAGCTTCACGTTCCAATAGTGCTTGACAGCTACTTTTGAATGGGACGACATGAAAGATTAGTGTTTCGCGTCGGAAGTTGTTTGGCGACCCAAACACAACTTCTAGTGATACGGAGCCTGTGCACTTGGCGTAAGGGCCTGGTGTCACTCCTTTAAAGGAAGTGCGGCTGTGCCGAATTTTACTAAGGTCTATCCCCAACTTGCGGATTGTGTTCGGATACAGCAGGTTTAAGTCGGTGCCTCCGTCCATCAGGACTTGTGTAAATTGTAGTCCGTTGATTATAGGATCCAATATCAGGGCAGTCCATCCTGCATTTTGAACGCTTCCGGAATAATCCAGGTGGTCGAAAGTGATTGGTTTTGATATCCAATCTCTATGTTCTGCTGGGTTGGACCGTGCGAGACCCATTTTAGCGGGTGCCGCATTGTTTTTTCATATTATCACATGAAGTGAATTTACTGCTTTGACCTCTTGTGGGAAAGTCTTTTGTTTTCCGGTGCTCTGCTGGTGGGGTTTATCATCATCCTCGCTTGATGCGTCGAGCCCCTTGTGTTCGGCATTTAATCGGCCGGACTGTTTGAAAACCCAACAATCTTGGTGGGTGTGGTTTGCAGGCCTTCCGGGGGTACTGTGGATTTGACATATCCGACCCAAAATTTTGTTTGTTGATAGCTCATCACCGTTATCCTTAAGAGGCGGTGTTTTGTTATTTGGGCGCTGAAGTTGAATCCGGCGCCGACCGCCGTGTTCTTTGGGCTTTTCTCTTTATTCCGCTACCGATCTTTTCTCTACTGTGATTTTCCGCTTCCATCTCGATCTCGGATGTACTTGGGTCGATGGTGCTGCATCTTGCTAGCCACTATCCTCTCCCGCGCAAAAGCGGGTCATGAGGCTTGTTAGCGCTGACATTGTCCTCGGCTTCTCTTGGCCGAGGTGTCATGGCGAGCCATTCGCCCTGGACGTTGTGTTTAAAAGCTGCTAAGGCTTCGCGTCCTGGACAATGACTATTTGGTTCTTTTTGGTGAGGAACATGTTCCAGAATTTATGCTACCGACTCTCCGGCTGTTGAGTTATATGACTTAAATCATCTGCATCCGGAGGGCGGACATAAGTCCCTTGAAAATTTGCTCTAAACGCGTCCTCAAGCTCTTCCCAACTTCCAACAGTGTTTTCTGGGAGGCTTTTGAGCCAATACCGAGCTGGCCCTTTGATCTTGAGGGGTAGATATTTTATGGCGTGGAGGTCATCTCCTCTAGCCATATGTATGTGTAGTATGTAATCCTCTATCCAGACTCCAGGGTTTGTTGTCCCGTCGTAAGCTTCTATGTTTATGGGTTTAAACCCTGCTGGGAATTCATGATCCAACACCTCATTGGTGAAACATAGTGGGTGTGCGGCGCCCCTGTATTTGGGTGTGCCGTTGTCTTCGGACATTTGGCGTCTTGCGTTGCTTCCTGGGGCCTTCTTCTTTGGCCCGTAAATGAACCTGGCTAGGCCATCTGTTTTTCCAGAGTCATTAGTTGGCTTATGTGCGGCGCCGCTTTTAGATTTTAGCCTATCATCTGGCCGTCTATCCGACCAGGCGGCCTCTTTGTTTTTTGACTGTGGGGGCTCTATGGCCTCCTTGTCACCTCGCAGCAGCTTGCTGCGTCGGGTAGTTTCTTTGATTGATGGCCATTGCCGATTTGTTCCGCGGTTTTGAGCACTTTGCTCCACCTCATTCTCGGTATATCTTCCGCTGTTTTGAGCTTCCGCTTTCCTTCTTCAAACTTCTTGCGTGGCGACGAGTCTTTTCCGGGTTTTATTCTCCGCGTGTGTCCGCGGGGGTTGTCTCGGATGTTGTTTTCGCCAGCATGGACTGATTATCCGACTCGCCCTGCTCGGACGGTTGCTTGTCTCGCGTGTTCGCCGCCCACCGGTTTGCCCCGCTGTATTGCCGGGTCATTAGGAGTGCCGTTGTTGTCGAGGCGGATTTAGGGCGCGTCGCGCCGCCGCTTTGGTGTTTTGTTGGCGGGATTATCTTCGCCGCGCCCGCTGGTCCTCGTTATTGCTTCCTTTTGGGGTATCCACCATGTATACGCCGATGACGAGGTGGTCTTCCAGCGCCCTCGTAGGCGCTGGTTCTTGTTCATCTTCGCATCGCCGCCCATACCGCCGATGTCTTCGAGTCATAGTCTAGCATGTCGGTTAGATCGCCGACGCGGCTACAAAGTGGGAGGTGGGTGGGCTTTGAATTTTTCGCCGCCGCTTCCCAACCATCTCGCCGTAATCCGCCGAGGCTCTCCTGGATAGCGAGAGATGCTTTAGTGAATTTAGGATGTCGCCAAAGGGCGAGTGTTGGAAGATGTCCGCGCGGTGAATTCCATAACCGCGCCCAATCGATTCGACAGGAGCGCTGGAGGTCCGGAGTCCGCCGAGTCCGCACCTCGAGTCACAAGTTTCGCAAGGGACAAGGTTAGTGTTCGCCCATCGCCGTGGAAGTTGCAGCCCCGAGGCGGTGTCCAACCACCGTCCTCGATCTTAGCGATCGGCTCCGACTAAGGGTCAAGCGGATTCTGCGTACTACCAAGGCACTGCTCGGCGGCAGAGCTAGATCATGCCCATCGTGACAAAGGCGGCACGCTTGGTCGTGGCTCGAGCCCGTCAAGATCAAGTCCCCGCGATGTCGGCCGTGAAGTTTAGGTTCCGAACCTGACTCGACGGCCAGGCGAGCTTCGATCCGCTCCAGATGGCCAAGTGAATTAGCCCAGAAAGCGGTTCGCCGATCGAAGATCTGTCCGGGGAGTAAAGTCTCACCCTGGACAGCGTTGTCGATTGAAGAAGCCATCGAGCCTATTGGTGACGACACAGAGGAACTCTCAACGAGAGCACCAATGTCGGTGTCAAAACCGGCGGATCTCGGGTAGGGGGTCCCGAACTGTGCATCTAGGCGGATGGTAACAGGAGACAAGGGACACGATGTTTTACCTGTGTTCGGGCCCTCTTGATGGAGGTAAAACCCACGCCCTACTTGATTAATATTGATGATATGGGTAGTACAAGAGTGGATCTACCACGAGATCAAGGAGGCTAAACCCTAGAAACTAGCCTATGGTATGATTGTTGTAATGTATGTTGTCCTACGGACTAAAGCCCTCCGGTTTATATAGACACCGGAGAGGGCTAGGGTTACACGGAGTCGGTTACAATGGTAGGAGATCTATATATCCGTATCGCCAAGCTTGCCTTCCACGCCAAGGAAAGTCCCATCCGGACACGGGACGGAGTCTTCAATCTTGTATCTTCGTGGTCTTGGAGTCCGGCGGACGATGATAGTCCGGCTGTCCGGACACCCCCTAGTCCAGGACTCCCTCACCCGGTATCATCATAGATGTGGTGGGATCCTACTTCTATGACAAAAAATCATGACAGAAAATGGGCTTTTCGTTCTGGGCGGGCCAGAGACGCAGCTGCATGACATTCTTTGGGTCGTCCATGACGGAAAAACCGTGGTAGAAGCGAGGGCGAGGAAAACATCGGGGAGTTCCCGATTACGGTGGGTGGTCGGGGCCGAGCGATGCATGGAGGTTTGCGTGTTTCTCTCGTACACATACGCGCATGTGTGCGAGGCGTTTCGCTCTAACTGAACCCGAGCGAGGCGTTCGCCTACTGAACCCGAGCGATTGCACTGCAGACTACGTGTTACTGAACCCGAGGGATTGATCCATGGTTGTTAACTGAACCCGATCGAGCGATTCCTTCGCTACTGCTGCTAACTGAAGCCGATCGAACCTGCTGCCTCTTGATGAACAGTGAGCGTTGTTAGGGGGGTTGGATGAATAGTTCCTAGTGGGGGGTTGGATGAACAGGACCTCATGGTAGTAGAGGCCATTGTCGTTGGATGAACAGGACCCCGATCGATCGAGCCGGTTGGGGTGGATGAACAGGACCTCGTGGAGGGCTGGATGAACAGGACCCCATGGAGGGCTAGTTAAATAGTAGCCAGTGGAGGGTTGGATGAACAGTAGCCCGTGGAGGGGTGGTTGAACAGGACCCCATGGAGAGGGCTGGTTGAACAGTAGCCGGTGGAGGAGCGGTGGAGGCTGGATGAACAGGAGCCCGTGGATGAACAGTCATAGGTGGAGGCTGGAGGAGGTTGACGGTGGATGAGAAGTAGCCCGTGGAGGCTGGAGGAGGTTGACGGTGGAGATGAACAGTAGCCCATGGAGTCCCGTTTTGCGGTACGCCACACCCTCCCGGCGAACAGACCCTGCTTTCGACCGTAGCGCCCAACACAAGTCCGCTTCTCTGCTTTTGCAAGACGCCACACCCTCCCAATCAACAGACCACGCTTCGACCGTAGGAGGTCTTAGAGAAGTCCGCTTCTCCGCTTTTGCGGACGCTGCACTTCTCCCGGCGAACAGATCTCATTTCGACCGTGGCCGGTCAAACATAAGGTTGTTACCTCCGTTCTGCGGTACGTCGGGCCTCGTTTCGATCGGCTGTTCCGTCCAAGCCGGTTGCCTCCCAATGAACACGACGCATTACGTTCCGACCCAACCGGTTGGCTCCCGATGAACATGATGGCGCAGTTTCTCCGTTCCGACCCAGCCATGTACACGAGCCCTGTCTGTACCTATGCACGAGTAGGCATTCGAGACCCCACCCGTATGTACGTACGTGGCCGTATTTACTTTCTTGCACCCTAGCTGTACGCACGTGTACATGCTACGTGCGCGCCTGTACTACAACACGTGCCCTTCCTTACTCTGCCGCGTTTCATCGCTACAACCTAAAGATAGACTAATCGACCAATATGTACATACACGTTCGTGGCCAGAATGACAACGCTACGTAGGCTTTGACCGGGTGGGTCCTAGCGATCAGGGAGGAAAAGGAGGCACTTCCTTGCGTGCGAAGATATAGCTGGTCGGTCTCAGCTGTCAGAGGGAGGAATCATTTTTATTTTGTGAGTAATAAGGAGGCACTTCCTTGTGTTCGAAGATGTAGCTGGTGGGTCCAGCTGTCAGCCTCACCGCCTAAAGTCCTCTTCTGATGGTTGTCCTTCGTTGACCATGTTGACCACACCGCGCCGAGAGCACTAAGGTGGTGGACGACGGCGAGGCCTAGGAAGGGAACGACGCGGAACCGGGGAAGACGCGGCAGTGGATGCCCACGCGGAGGGGAGTACATGGGTTGACTTCTTCAGCTGCAGTGTAAGGCTGCTGTCACCGGAGAATAACAGGAGGTGTGGGTGAGTATAGAGGGATGGCACGGCCAGCGGTGGCAGCACAGCCGGACACGGGAGGCAGGAGCATGCGGCATGGTCGGCGCTGGTTTGGACGGCTGGAGCAAGAAGACCATAGGTTGAAGAAGCATGACAGTCGTTGGATGGACATCGTACGGTCACTGCAGCTAGAATCGTTTATATTGACTAAGTTGACAAAGCCCTTGGTACGCATCAACTTAGTAGGCCCACAGGTCAGCCTCCAAAACGGTGCAACCCAGATGTCAGGGGGAGGAATCATTTTTTGGGCGGCTGAACCAAGAATATCTGAGATTGAAGAAGAAGCACGACATCCGTTGGACGGACATCGAACGGCCACTGCTGCTAGAACCATGTGTTGACTATAAGTTGACAAAGCCTTGCATACGCATCAACTTAGTTTTTTTAGAAGACGCGTCAACTTAGTAGGCCCACAAGTGTGTGGCAGAGAACATATAGCCCATTTGCAATTTGTAAGAATGTACAACCCATTTTTGAATTCTAATGGAATTTACTACAACCCATTTACAGTTTGTTAAAAGTACAACCCATTTTCTAACTAGGACAACGATTAATAATTTCAACCAACCGCTCAAAATAGAATTCAATAAAATTTCCCACATTTTGATAGGATCCAAAATATTTTTATCTTGAAATTTCTAGTCAGATTAAATATAGTTTCAAAATAAATTTGTATTACGTAAAAATCCAACGAAATATTGTGCGCCCAACAAGTAATGAAATTAAAATTTTCAAAATCCAAAAAAAATATTTTTTAAAACTAATTACGTGTTTGGTTCATTTTTTTATAGTTGCTGCCCAGTTTTTATAATTACATCTTATTTATTATTTCTTAAAACTCATTTTCTCGTTAAGCATAATGCATCCCTCCTAGGGAAGATTTGCAGCCCAGCGGGGCGGAGAATAATAAGTTGACCCGGATATTGTGTACAACTGTCGGCCCAGTTGCATTGCCGATGTTCAAAAAAGGCTTGTGTAGTACTGTACAACTTTACATGGCTACTCAGCCCACATTCAACGACACCGAAAATGCCCAAACAAGGCTTCTGTACAACTTTACATGGCTACTCAGCCCACATTCAACGACACCGAAAATGCCCAAACAAGGCTTCTGTACAACTTTTTGAAGTCACTAAGCTCAATTAATAACTTAAGAAAAAAATTAGAGTACAGTGGAACCTAATTAAAAGCTGTCACAAGCGAAGAAATAATTAAACGGGTCCCATTTGTGCGTGTGTGTGCGTGTGTGTGTGTGTGTGTTTGTGTGTGTGTGTGTGTGTGTGTGTGTGTGAGAGAGAGAGAGAGAGAGAGACCGATCGGTCGATGCTCGTAAATACATCTTTCAGCCATATGCATTGCTGATGCTCAGTAAAAACTTATATAGTTGACACAATCATATAGAACATCATAGCACATTGAACTTGCATACAAAAATTTCACGCAGGCGGCACAATCAGGGTGGAAACAGTGGATTGCTACAGGTAGGGCTATGTTGAAACCAACGAACTCGTACATTGATGGGGAAATATCTTGAATGATGTGCAAAGAAAACAGATAGACAACACAATAAGTTCTGCTAGCACATTAAGTTGACGTACAACCTTTCTAAAAAAAACAGGTACAAAAATTAGAACATGTCACAATCAAATGTACTGACACATCAGTGCTTCACACCCATAGCTCGGATTTAACTAGTATCTAACAAGATTCAGTTGTTACCTCAAATTTGAGCACATCCAGGCAGCCAGTCCTGCCTCTTCTCCCAAAGAAGCAAAGGGCCTCCGTCAAGGATGGAGTAGGCCCTGTGCCATCCATCGTTCTGAGCAACACGGGGAAAGTTTGACGTTGACTCCTGTAATGGACGTCGTCTACGGACCCTGGCACCAGCGGCAGCGGCAGAACTTCGATTGATGGATTAACCACTTCTTCGACATGCACGAACACTCGATACAGGTACATCCCTAAAGTGCTCTGCGGCAGCCTTGGTGGCGAGGAATAGTACAACCCTGGTTCCTGCACCGGTATCTCAACACCAATCACCTTCGGTATGGTGGAAAACTTCTTCATCCATGCCATAACGCCAGAGCCCAGCTATCTGTAGGAACAAACATACTTACGAGCTCACCTCCAAGGTCGTTGATAAGCTCATTCATGGACTCGTTGTTCCAAGCACGTCGAGGCATGCCATGGAAGGTAAGCTTTGTTAAAAACTCAAGCTCAGAGGGCATCGAGCCCCATCCTGGGTGCCACCGATCAAAGCTCACCAGCGCGCCATCGCAGAACAAATGCCAGGAAGATTCGAACACACGACTACAGTCGAAAGTTGTCCGAAACCTGATGAATAAATCAGCCAGTGGCAGACATACTTCGACAAGCAATTCACTTATTTGGATGTCGTGCGCAATGCCAAGAGCTTTGACAAGGTCATCCGGTGAGACGGGAGGCCGGTCGCCATTGATGGTTACCATCAGCACTTTGCCGGCAAACTGTTCGTCAAGCGCCGCCATGCCACTGTTGAGCGACAGCACGCAGCGCCCGAAGGCAAGACGGACCTCAAGATCTACGGCTCAGAGATCTGCGTTGACCGGTGACATGATAGTGTGTTTGAGTACAAGGAGTACAGGAGGGGGATTTGGGGGGACTGGAGTAGGAATCGAGATTCCAGAGGTGGGGGAGGGGCGGGAGATTGGGGATGAAAAGGTAGCATGAATTTCAACACGCATTAATATGTTTCTCGGCGCTAAGCGCATTTAAAACACCGGTGGCGCCCACATGTCGGCCTAAGAGTCCTTATTCTTTCTTTTTTTGAGAACCCGGCCTTTTTTAGGATCTTTTGAGTGCCCAGCCTGAGAGTCATAATTTACCTGTTTGGCATTGCGTAACTACTCAACCCATATTCAATGACACCTCACTAGCCCAAACAAGTGTACATCATCGAAAAGACACTGAGCTCAAATTATAACTTGAAAAAAGGAGATATACTCTGAACACTGGAGAATGGTGATGCCCTCATTTAGCCCACTAGCTGTTCGCGACAATAAACAGTTCGAAACAATGATATATACAACATTCGAGCACTGACTAGTGACTACTACTGACATAAACAGCAAGACATGATAGTTCATAAGAAGTCTTCCTACACCACCAAAACGCACCCATCTGCAGTGCTCAGACTCTCGTGATCCAGACAAGAATGACATTCTAAATAGAGGCAACTATTACATAATAAGAGTGACATAGACGAGGATGACCAAATGACAAAGAATATGCATAACAAAAGAGAGAACTAGCCATCCAGAACAAGCAGCAAAGACAACAAGTCATTCGAGGAGGGATGATCCAACACCATCATAATTTGCAGCCCGCTTCAGCGACCAGTGATCCGGAGACACCAGTACTCCACCCTTTCGACGCAACAGCCCAATTACCTATCAACCTGAAGGCTTGAACCACATCACTGCCTGTCGTACTTGAGACATCCAAGGATCAAAGTTAATCCAGATGCCTTTGTCATTCTCACCTTCTTTTGGGTGCAGGCTGTATCATTGACAATCAGGGGAGTTTGCTCCCGAAGTCCTAGGGCTTGCCGTGTAGACATAGTTTTCCATAGCAAATAGAGCCTCTCTGCCATCAAGGTCCTTGCCAACGGTAATCTCCTGGTTAATCGGATAATTGAGTCCGAGAAACGGAGAGTGTGAATCAAGGCTGTTTACACGCCTCCAACTCAGAAATCCTGAAGGCCCCAACAAGCTGGTATCATGCTCATAGACGTAACAGCCACTGTCCGGATACTCACGTATTTCACGGTGCTTGTACACATGGGTTTTTGCAATATAACTTTTCCGGCTCATGGGTCCGAATGATCATCAGTCTTTTGCCGTCGTCTGATCGAGCGAGGAACTAGTTGTGCTTCCCTGTTTTTGGCAAAGGTGGCGTGATTACAAAGGGCAGTAACTGTAGGGACACTGCATCATATCAAAAAGGATAGCCATTGTTAATGTAGATCAGCATTGTTCAGAGTATGAGTAGGATAATGCAAGAAACAACATTGATATGTCCTTGTTGGAACTGGGAGGAAAATACAGGGAAATGTATACTGGGTTCGAACATATAGAAGTGCCATGCATGGTTATACTCATGTTATCTAGCAACCGATTCTTCACAGGAAACTACCATGTCATGCATGTTATGTAATCATGTTCTGTCCTCACAAACAAATTCTTCAAGGAAACTAACAGACCATGCATGTTATATACTCATGTTCTGTGGGCAAATTTTTTGTGAGGATATTATTCTAGCCATTGATTGCTGAAGGGCGAATATAGGTATGTACACATGGTAAGCATTGTAGGATTTCACTACTTCAAAATATAGAGTTCTCCATATGCACATTTACATCCCCAATGTATGATTAGATGAAACCAACAATGTGATGCATGTTTCTACATCATGAAAATGAGGAAACTAATATGGCCATTAATACACACTCATATTTAGTAGTATATAGATTACTATAAAATAAGGAGAATATCCATATCTTCCTAACCGTTTGATTATTCAGGGATACAAATTGGCTGTAATGACATGGTCACAATCGCATGAACTAACTCATTCCAAATATAGCTGGTTTACGGTGTCTCTAATACAATGCCATAGTTCTACTCAAATTCTGCTCAAACAGGGATATGTCAATCATCACAAAAAGTTCAAACAGTGTCATGACGTCATCATTAACATCAGACGAAAACAACTTACATGTGTCGTCCCATCAATACGTGGTGCCATCTGCTTTGTCGATAGCTGCTACGTCTTGAGCTTGCGTTGGTTTTCCTCAAAGAGGAGAGGGTGATGCAGCAATAGTAGCGTAAGTATTTCCTCGCTTTTGAGAACCAAGTATCAATCCAAAGAGGAGGCTCCTCAAAAGTCCCACGCACCTACACAAACAATCGAGAACTCGCAACCGACGCGATAAAGGGGTTGTCAATCCTTCACGACCACTTCATGTAAAGTGAGATCTAATAAAGATAGTATGATGAGATAAATATATTTTTGGTATTTTATAATATAGATGCAAAAAGTAAAGATGCAAATAAAAGTAGATTGGAAGCAAATATGATAAGAGATAGACCCGGGGGCCATAGGTTTCACTAGTGGCTTCTCTTAAGATAGCATAAGTATTACGGTGGGTGAACAAATTACTGTCGAGCAATTGATAGAAAAGAGAATAGTTATGAGATTATCTAGGCATGATCATGTATATAGGCATCACGTCCGTAATAAGTAGACCGACTCACCTCGCATCTACTACTATTACTCCACACATCGATCGACTCCTCAGCATCTAGAGTATTAAGTTCATAAGAACAGAGTAACGCATTAAGCAAGATGACATGATGTAGAGGGATAAACTCAAGCAATATGATATAAACCCAATCTTGTTATCCTCGATGGCAACAATACAATACGTGCCTTGCAACCCTTTCTGTCACTGGGTAAGGACACCACAAGATTGAACCCAAAGCTAAGCACTTCTCCCATGGCAAGAAAGATCAATCTAGTAGGCCAAACCAAACTGATAATTCGAAGAGACTTGCAAAGATAACTCAATCACACATAAAAGAATTCAGAGAAGATTCAAATATTATTCATAGATAAACTTGATAAAAAAACCACAATTCATCGGATCTCGACAAACACGCCACAAAAAGAGTTTACCTCGAATATATCTCCACAAGAGAGGGGGAGAACATTGTATTGAGATCCAAAAAGAGAGAAGAAGCCATCTAGCTAATAACTATGGACCCATAGGTCTGTGGTAAACTACTCACAACTCATCGGAGGGGCAAGGATGTTGATGTAGAAGCCCTCCGTGGTCGATTCCCCCTCCGGCAGAACACCGACGAAGGCTCCAAGATGGGATCTCACGGATACAGAAGGTTATGGTGGTGGAAATTGTGTTTCGTCTGCTCCCTGGATGTTTTCGGGGTACGTAGGCTTATGTAGGAGGAAGAAGTACGTCGGTGGATGCTCGAGGGGCCCACAAGACAGGGGGCACGCCCTATAGGGGGGGCGCCCTCCTATCTCGTGGGAGCCTCGGCTGCTTCTTGACTTGCACTCCAAGTCCTCTGGATCACGTTCGTTCCAAAAATCATGCTCCCGAAGGTTTCATTCCGCTTGGACTCCGCTCGATATTCCTTTTCTCTTAAATACTGAAATAGGCAAAAAACAGAATATGGGGTAGGCCTCCGGTTAGTAGGTTAGTCCCAAAAATGATATAAATGTGTAAAATAAAGCCCATAAACATCCAAAAGGGGTAATATAATAGCATGGAACAATCAAAAATTATAGATACGTTGGAGACGTATCAAGCATCCCCAAGCTTAATTCCTGCTCGTCCTCGAGTAGGTAAATGATACAAAAGAATTTTTTGATGTGGAGTGCTACCTAGCATAATTCTCAATGTAATTTTCTTTATTGTGGCATGAATGTTCAGATCCAAATGATTCGAAATAAAAGCTTATAAAACATAAAAATAATAATGCTTCAAAGCATACTAACAAATAATCATGTCCTATCAAAATAACATAGCCAAAGAAAGCTTATCCCTACAAAATCATATAGTTAGGCCATGCTTCATTTTCATTACACAAAATACTCCCATCATGCACAACCCCAATGACGAGCCGAGCAATTGTTTCATACTTTTTAACGCGCTTAAGCTTTTTCAACTCTTACGCAGTACATGAGCGCAAGCCATGGACATAGCACTATGGTGGTATATGGTGGTGGTTGTGAGGACAAAAAGGGAGAAGATAGTCTCACATCAACTAGGCGTATTAACGGGCTATATGGAGATGCCCATTAATAGATATCAATGTGAGTGAGTAGGGATTGCCATTCAACGGATGCACTAGAGCTATAAATATATGAAAGCTCAACAAAACAAACTAAGTGGGTGTGCATCCAACTCGCTTGCTCACGAAGACCTAGGTCATTTTGAGGAAGCCCATCATTGGAATATACAAGCCAAGTTCTATAATGAAAAAAAATTCCCCCTTAGTATATGAAAGTGACAACATAGGAGACTCTCTAACATGAAGATCATGGTGCTATTTTGAAGCACAAGTGTGGAAAAAGAGATAGTAGCATTGTCCCTTCTCTCTTTTTCTATCATTTTATTATTATTTTTCTTTTCTCCTTTTTTTCTTTTCTTCCTCTTTTTTCTTTTTGGCCTTTCTTTCTTTTTTTTCTTTTTTTTCTTTTTGTAAAGTCCGAAGTCTCATCCCGACTTGTGGGGGAATCATAGCCTTCATCATCCTTTCCTCACTAGGACAATGCTCTAATAATGAAGATCATCACACTTTTATGGATTTACAACTCAAGAATTACAACTCAAAGCTAGAACAAGATATGACTATATATGAATGCCTTTAGCGGTGTACTAGGATATGCAATGAATCAAGAGCGACATGTATGAAAATTATGAAGGTGGCCTTGCCACAAATACGATGTCAAGTACATGATTATGCAAAGAGCAATATGACAAAAGTAATGCGTGTCATATGAGCGAAATGGTGGAAAGTTGCATGGCAATATATCTTGGAATGGCTATGGAAATGCCATAATAGGTAGGTATGGTGGCTGTTTTTAGGAAGGTAAATAAAGGGTTCATGATACCAGCGAAAGTTGCACGGTAATAATAAAGGCTAGCAAAGTGGGAGGATGAGTGTGCATATATCCATGGACTCACATTAGTCAAAAAGAACTCATATACTTATTGCAAAAGTATACTTAGCCCTCAAAGCAAAGTACTACTACGCATGCCCCAAGAGGTATAGATTGGTAGGAAAAGACCATCGCTCGTCCCCGACTGCCACTCATAAGGAAGACAATCAAAAGAGCACCTAATGCAACAAATTTGTCACACAACTTTTACCATACGTGCATGCTACGGGACTTGCCAACTTCAACAAAAGTATTTCTCAATTTCATAATTACCCACTAGCATGACCCTAACATTACTACATTTATATCTCAAAACAATTATCAAGCATCAAATTGATCATAGCATCCAATTCTTTTTCTATGATAGTTTTTATTATACTCAACTTGGATGCTCATCATTCTAGGACCAACTTTGTAACCATAGCAAATACCATGCTGTTCTAAAAGACTCTCAAAAAGATATAAGTGAGGCATGAAAGACTAGAAATTTCTTCAAAATTAAGACACCACCGTGCTCTAAAAGATATAAGTGAAGCACTAGAGCAAAAACAATCAACCTCAAAAGATATAAGTGAAGCACATAGAGTATTCTAGCAAATTCTAATCAAATAGGCTTCTCCCAAAAGGTGTGTACATCAAGGATGATTGTGGTAAACTAAAAAGCAAATACTAATATAATACACGACGCTCCAAGCAAAACACATATCATGTGGCGAATAAAAATACAGCTCCAAGTAAAGTTACCAATGAACGAAGACGAAAAGGGGATGCCTTCCCGGGGCATCCACAAGCTTAGGATTTTGGCTATTCTTGAATATATTGGGGTGCCTTGGGCATCCCCAAGCTTAGTATCTTGCCACTCTTTATTCCATAGTCCATAAAAGCTTTACCCAAAACTTGAAAACTTCACAACACAAAACTCAACAGGAAATCTTATAAGCTCCGTTAGTGAAAGAAAACAAAACCACCACATAAGGTACTGTAATGAACTCATTATTTATTTATTTTGGTGTTAAACCTACTGTATTCCAACTTCTCTATGGTTTATAAATTATTTTATTGGCCATAGATGCATCAAAATAAGCAAACAACACACAAAAACCAGAATCTGTCAAAAACAGAACAGTCTGTAGAAATCTGTAACTAACGCAAACTTCTGGAACTTTAAAAATCCTACCAAAATAGGAAGTCCTGGACAATTTGTTTATTGATCAGCAGCAAAAAGAATCAACGTAAAATCACGTTTCTGTGATTTAAAAAAATTATATTCATGCGCGCAAAGTTTCTGTTTTTCAGCAGAATCAAATCAACCATCATCATAGGTTATCCTATAGGTTCTACTTGGCACAAACACTAATTAAAAGATGAAAACACATCTAAACAGAATATAGATGCAAGATTTATTACTAAACAGGAGCAAAAACAAAAAACATAAAGAAAATTGGGTTGCCTCCCAACTAGCGCTATCGTTTAACGCCCCTAGCTAGGCATAAAAGCGAAGATAGATCTAAGTAGTGCCATCTTTGGCACTAGATTCATAAGTAGCCCGCATGATAGATTCATAAGGTAATTTGACTTTCTTTCTTGGAAAGTGCTCCATGCCTTTCTTTAAGGGATAATTATTTATGTTTTTTTTAAATTCTTCAATTTCATTTATCATTTGACCGTTCTTTAAATTTTTAACTAATTCATTAATTTTTAAATAAGATACCAATGTTAAAATGTCATTTGCATTAATGCAACCGAAGTTTTAGTTTTAAATTAAAAATTTTACTAATTAAAATTTGGCTTGGTGGCAAGAATGAAAAATGTTTATCGTCATTGTTATCAGAATAACATTCGTAGTGCCGCCGCAAAAAACAATCAGCACTCCAAAATAGATTATTTTTTTGCCACGACTTCCATGAATGTTATTCCCTGATGAAACTTGGCAGGAACTTAAAACATTTGTCATTCTTTGCCACCAATTTTTTTTGAATTTTTTTGAACTTTTTTAGATTTTACTATTCATGGTGGTAGCATAAGAGATAAAACTTGGTTGGGCACTTTCCAACACTATTTTCATGAATGCAAATGACACTCACATATAGGTGATGTTTTTCTGAACATTTTGGTATCTTATTTGCATTTTTCTGATTTAGTATGAATTAGTTATGAAGTTTTCAAACCGACGGTCAAACGGTCAAAGGGCAAAAGCATAAGAGCAAAGAAAGTGACTTGGACAGAACCGTGACTTTTGGGAATTAGGGTAAAATGATTTAGTGGGACACAACTAGGGGCATAAATCTAATTATCCCTTTCTTTAATGGAAATTGGAATCTAATATTCCCTTCCTTCATATCAATAATCGCGCCAATCGTTCTAAGGAAAGGTCTACAGAGAATAATAGGGCAAGAAAGATTGCAATCTATATCAAGAACAATAAAATCTACGGGCACCAAATTTCTATTTGCAACAATAAGAACATCATTGATCCTTCCCATAGGTTTTTTAATGGTGGAATCCGCAAGGTGCAAATTTGAAGAGCAATCATCAAGATCATGGAAACCTAGAATATCACATAACGTTTTCGGAATCGTGGAAACACTAGCACCCAAATCACACAAAGCAAAACACTCATGATCTTTAATTCTAATATTTATAGTAGGTTCCCACTCATCATTATGTTTTCTAGTTATAGAAACTTCCAAATTAAGTTTTTCATCTTAAGATTGCATCAAGGCATCAACGATATGTTTGGTAAAAGCTTTATTTTGACTATAAGCATGAGGAGAATTAACAACGGATTGCAACAAGGAAATACAACCTTCTAAGGAACAATTATCATAATCAAATTCCTTGAAATCCAAGATAGTGGGTTCAACGCTATTTAAAGTTGAGGCCTCTCCAATCCCACTTTTACCAAATTTAGCATCAAGATCTAAAAACTCCGAATTCTTGGGACGCCTTCTAGGCAAAGTTGATTCATCATCAGTCCCATAGTTATCAAAATTCATATTGCAAAACATAGATCTAATAGGAGACGCATCAATAACTTTAAGATCCTCATCATTATTTTCATGGAAACTGGAAGAACACGCTTTTTATAAAGCTATCTTTTTTAGCACGCAATCTAGCGGTTCTTTCCTTACACTCATCAATGGAAATTCTCATTGCTTTGAGAGACTCATTGATATCATGCTTAGGAGGAGAAGATCTATGTTTAAGAGAATCAACATCAAGTGAAAGTCTATCAACGTTTCTAGCCAAATCATCAACTTTGAGTAATTTTTCTTCAAGCAAAGAATTAAAATTCTTTTGAGAAAATCATAAATTCTTTCACACTATTCTCAAAATCAGAGGAAACCTTATTAAAATTACCATAAGAATTATTGTAGGAATTTCCATAATTATTAGAGGGATTACTAGGGAACGGTCTAGCATTAAAGTTTTCTCTATAAGCATTGTTTCCAAAACTATTCCTACCAACAAAATTCACATCCATAGATTCATTATTATTCTCAATCAAGGAAGAGAAAGGCATATCATTGGGATCAAGAGGAGTATTTTTAGTAGCAAACAATTTCATAAGTTCATCCACCTTTCCACTCAAAACATTAATTTCTTCTATAGCATGCACTTCTTTAGTATAAGATATTTCGGTGTGCCATTGAGAATAATTAGCCATAATATTATCAAGAAGTTTTGTAGCATCTCTGATATGTCTCCAACATATCTATAATTTTTGATTGCTCCATGCTACTTTATCTACTGTTTTAGGCAATATTGGGCTTTATTATCCACTTTTATATTATTTTTGGGACTAACCTATTAACCGGAGGCCCAGCCCAGATTTGTCTGCTTTATGCCTATTTCAAGGTGTTCGAGGAAAAGGAATATCGATCGAGTCAAACGAACGAAATCAACTGGAGAAGTTATTTTTGGAAGGAAAGGCACCCGATGGACTTGGAGTGCACGTCAGGGAAGAAGGGAGGTGCCCACGAGGGTGGGGGGCGCGCCACCCCTAGGGCGCGCCTCCTCCTCGGGCCCCCCTTCACTCCACCCACGTACTTCTTTCACCCATATATACCTACGTACCCTAAAACAACAAGAACAGAAGATAGATCAGGAGTTCCGCTGCCGCAAGCCTTTGTAGCCACCAAAAACCTCTTGGGAGCCCGTTCCGGCACCCTACCGGAGGGGGGGATCCCATCACCGGTGGCCATCTTCATCATCCCGGCGCTCTCCATGACGAGGAGGGAGTAGTTCACCCTCGGGGCTGAGGGTATGTACCAGTAGCTAGGTGTTTGATCTCTCTCTCTCTCTCTCTCTCTCTCGTGTTCTCTCTCGTGTTCCCTCTATGACATGATCTTGATGTATCCCGAGCTTTGCTATTGTAGTTGGATCTTATGATGTTTCTCCCCCTCTACTCTCTTGTGATGAATTGAGTTTCCCCTTTGAAGTTATCTTATCGGATTGAGTCTTTTATGAGAACACTTGATGTATGTCTTGCCGTGATTATCTATGGTGACAATGGGACTATCATCTGCCACTTGATGTATGTTTTGGTGATCAACTTGCGGGTTTCGTGACATTGGGAACCTATGCATAGGGGTTGGCACACGTTCTTGACTCTCCGATAGAAACTTTGGGGCACTCTTTGAAGTACTTTGTGTTGGTTGGATGAATCTGAGATTGTGTGATGCATATTGTATAATCATGCCCACGGATACTTGAGGTGACAATGGAGTATCTAGGTGACATTAGGGTTTTGGTTGATTTGTGTCTTAAGGTGTTATTCTATTACGAACTCTTTTATAGATCGATCCAAAAGAATAACTTTGAGGTGGTTTCGTACCCTACCATAATCTCTATGTTTGTTCTCCGCTATTAGTGGCTTCGGAGTGACTCTTTGTTGCATGTTGAGGGCTTGTTATATTATCTATCTATGTTATTATTGTTGAGAGAACTTGCACTAGTGAAAGTATGAACCCTAGGCCTTGTTTCCTATCATTGCAATACCGTTTACGCTCACTTTTACCACTTGTTACCTTGCTGTTTTTATTATTTCAGATTACAAAAACCTATATCTACTATCTATTTTGCACTTGTATCACCATCTCTTCGCTGAACTAGTGCACCTATACAATTTACCATTGTATTGGGTGTGTTGGGGACACAAGAGACTCTTTGTTATTTGGTTGCAGGGTTGTTTGAGAGAGACCATCTTCATCCTACGCCTCTACGGATTGATAAACCTTAGGTCATCCACTTGAGGGAAATTTGCTACTGTCCTACAAACCTGTGCACTTGCAGGCCCAACAACGTCTACAAGAAGAAGGTTGTGTAGTAGACATCAAGCTCTTTTTTGGCGCCGTTGCCGGGGAGGTGAGTGCTTGAACGTATATCTTTAGATCTTGCAATCGAATCTTTTTGTTTCTTGTTTTAGCACTAGTTAGTCTATAAAATAAAATTACAAAAAATGGAATTGAGTTTGTCTCATATGCTTCACCTTTTTAATATCTTTCATGAGTATGATGGAAAGGAAAATTGTGCCAAAGTGCTAGAAGAAGAATTACATAGAATGCTTGGCATGGAATATGTGAATGATGAGCATGATTGCAATGTTGTTAGGATGAATTCCTTGAATATCCATGATGCTAATGATATGCAAAGCCATAAGCTTGGGGAAGCTATGTTTGGTGAAGATGATATTTTTTGTCCCCCAAGCTTTGACGAGCAAAATTACTATGATGAAAGCATCCTCCTATCTATGATGATTATTGTGATGACACGTATGCTTTAAAGAATAATGATAACCATGAAACTTGTCATCTTGATCTTAATTTTCAATCATATGATAGTTATTTTATTGAGTTTGCTCCCACTACTATTGATGAGAAGAATTTTGCTTATGTGGAGAGTAGTAAATTTTCTATGCTTGTAGGTCATGAAAAGAATGCTTTAGGTGCTGGTTATATTGTTGAATTCATTCATGATGCTACTGAAAATTATTATGAGGGTAGGAGTATTAAATATGCAGAGACATTTAGTATGCAATGTTGAATAATAATTTTAGTGATTTGTTACAGTAGAAAATGATAAGGTTTTGCATTGGTTTATACTAACCTATCTCACGAGTTCTGGTTGAGTTTGTTGTGGATGAAGCTTTTGATAAAAAGAGAAACCATGATATGTGAGGAATTAAGGAGACACAAAAGTTCAAGCTTGGGGATGCCCAAGGCACCCCAAGATAATATTGTCGGTGTTCTGGGAACGGGGGTCCCCAGACTTGCTCGCTCATGGCTCAAGGCGTGGCTCAAGGGAGGCCCGACACAGCCCATCTTCATCAACACAAACTCAAGACCTCGCGAGGGGCTGAGATTGCTGGGCGGATGACAGGAGCTTCTCGTGCACGGCCTCATCAGTGGGCTCATGAGGAGGCGGAGAGTTCAAGGCAGGGTACTCGCGAGGTGCCCATGACGCAAGCCATGACGCACCAAGGGCGCCAGCCGAGCGCCACCACCAGCAGTTGTCCTCCTTTCCTCTTTGGTGCAAAGGGAGCAAGCGCAGTGAGAGCATCAAGCAAAGGCATCCATTTCGTGCAACAAGACCAAGACCAGCCCAACGGCAGGAAGGAAGTCATTGGGAGCCCAAGCAAAGGCCACCACCAGAGCCTTTGACAAAGCGAGGACCAACTTTAGTCAAGATAAGAGTACCACTGTTCCCTTCAAATGGCCAATTGTTGGCGCCTTCCCGCTCAATATTTGGGCAGAGGCCCGGCCTTTGCCTATAAATAGGACTAGCCACCCCTGGGTAGGGCATCCGGATCCTCACCAAGAAACCAAGAGATAGAGCGATTGAACTCCTCCTAGCAGTTCGTCAGACCAGCCAAGAATGACCTCGCGAGGCGCTTCTTCCTTGTATTGTTCATCATCAGCCCAAGAGGCAATCCACCACACCACACACTGGAGTAGGGTATTACACCACAATGGTGGCCTGAACCAGTATAAATCTTGTGTCTCTTGTGTTGTTCTGTTTGGTAGTTTAGATCCTAGCGATTCGGCAAGGAGTAGGCAGGCAGAGGGTTAAATCTCCGCGCGCACCCGAGTGTTCGAACCTCAAGGGTCTGCCGGAACCCGAAATCCGACATTTGGCGCGCTAGGTAGGGGTGTGCCGGAATTTGCCTTCCGTCGCCTTGTTCTCCTCCGACCATCGCATCCATGTCCGACGCTCGTCGGGCTCGCGCCGAGCGCCAAGCCGCCCTCTCTTCCCACGTCGCCTGCCGTCAACGTCGCCTCCGGCCCGGCGGGGAACGGGCAGAGAGCATCGTCCAAGCATCCCTCCGTGGCCTCTTGGGAAGAGCCACACGGCCTCCTCCTCACCCACCATGTCACATCGGCTCCCTCGGTCATCGCAGCCCTCCTAGGCGGCTCGCAGGCGCCGCCCTCCATCCACCGCGTCAAGCCATTCGTCCGCCGGGTCGGCGCTGCCTCCACGCGGCAGGGGGCTCACCTGGTCGGTCGGTTGCCGGCCGGGCTGGCCTTCACCAGAGGACCACCCTCCAACTCGGCCGCCAGTGTGCTCCCATGCTCGCATGCCTACCATCCGCCAGTGGCTATCACCAGACTCTCATCGACGGTGGCGCTGGCCTCGCCAGCGTTTCGCTGAGGCCTTCAACCTCCTCAAGATACCCGAACGGCCGCAACCCAGCCGCCCTTCTCAAAGGCCGGAGGCGGGTCGTCCAGCTCCTTGGGACAGATCCGGCTCCCGGTAACCTTCGGCACCTACGACAATTTCCGCACAGAGCTGGTCAATTTCGACATCGCCCCCATTGGCCTCCCCTACAATGCCATCCTCGGCTATCCAGCACTGGCCCAATTCATGGCCGCAACTCACCCGACGTACAACCTCATGAAGATGCCCGGGAGTAACGGCGTACTCACCATGCCCGGGGACACCGGAGATGCGCTGCGGGTGCTCAAGCTCGTCCTCAAGACGGCGACGGCAGCACGGCCCGCCGGTGCAGACACCCCCAAGCCCAAGGGGGCTGCACCAACCAAGAGAAACAGTTGTTCACCCAAGACAAGGCAAAGACCAAGCAGATACCCGTCGACGAGGATGGGTCCACTAACGCCACTTTCACCATAGGCACCAACCTCGAGCCCGAGCAGGAGGAAGCCCTGGTCAAGTTCCTGCGCGCAAACAAGAAGGTGTTTGCCTGGGATCCCGATCAGTTGGCAGGGATCCCACGGGGCGTAATCGAGCACCACCTCAATGTGTGCCCCAACGTGCGCCCCGTGAAGCAGAAGGCGAGGCGGCAGTCCACCGAAAAGCAGGCTTTCATCGTCCAGGAGACCCGCAAGCTGGAGGCCGCGGGGGTTATTCGCGAGTTCCGATATCCAGACTGGTTGGCCAACCCCATGGTTGTGCCAAAGAAGGAGGAAGGAGCGATGTCGGCCGACTTCACCAACCTCAACAAAGCATGCCCGCAAGATCCGCTCCTGCTCCCTCGCGATCGATCGATTGTCGATTCCACCGCTGAGTGTGACCTGTTATGCTTCTTGGATGCCTTCTCCGGTATCACCAGATCAAGATGGCGGTGGAAGACGGAGAAGACGGCCTTCCGACCCGTGTGGGGTGTATCGCTATACATGCATGCTGCTCGGATCAAGCGAACGCAGGGCAACCTTTCAAATGCTCATGCACATCACCTTGGGCCCGCAGCTCGGGAAGAATGTGGAGGCTTACGTCGACGACATTGTAGTGAAGTCTCGCGAGGCCAAGACCCAGATGCAAGACCTAGAGGAAACCTTCGCGAGCCTCAACGCAGTGAGCCTGCGGCTCAACCCGGAGAAGTGTGTGTTTGGAGTCCCGTCGGGCAAGCTCTTGGGCTTCCTCGTGTCCTACCGAGGCATTGAGGCCAACCCAGAAAAGGTCAAGGCAGTCGAGGACATGAGCCCACCAAAGACCCTCAGAGAAATGCAGAAGCTCACGGGCGCATGATCGCTACTGGGCGCCCATCTCCTGTGTTAGGGAGCGAAGCGCTGCCTTTCTTTCACCGATGAAGAAGAAGGGCCCTTTGAATGGATCAAGAAGCCGACAAAGCTGCTCCAAGATCTCAAGAGATACTTAACCAGCCCTCCGGTGATGGTGGCCCCACGCCTCAAGAGCCCTTGGTACTCTATCTCGCCACATCTCCTTACTCCGCCAACAGCTCATGGCGCGAGGGAGGAGCGCCGGACCAAGGCCACGGCGGCCACCCGTGTCAAGGCAAAGCGGGACCAGGAAGGTCTCGCAGCGATCGCTACCACGGTTGAGGAGGGTCGGCCGCTGTAGGGGAGCGCACCGGGAACGGAGGAGGCCCCTCCCCCAGACAACCAGCTTCCGGATGCCCCATCGCCTCAGCAGGCGCCACGACCTCCGGAGGACGCCGCCAGCACCGACACTCCAAGCCTCGCCGAGCACCCGGTGTACTTTGTCAGCACGGTGTTACGGGATGCGAGGGCACGGCACCCCATGCCACAGAAGCTCCTCCTCGCGCTACTGGTAGCCTCGCGCAAGCTGCGGCACTACTTCCAGGGCCACCCGATCAAGGTCGTCTCAGCATACCCCTTGGAAAGGGTGATCAGGAGCCCTAACTCGGCCGGAAGGGTCGCCGAGTGGAACATTGAACTGCAAGCGTTTCAGCTCGAATTCAGCACAACAAGGGTCATCAAGGGAGCTGCGCTAGCAGATTTTGTGGCCAAATGGACAGAGGCACCGGACCTCAAGACTGGTGAGGATCGATCCCTCTCCCCGGGAAGTGAGGCGCCAGAAGGCTAGGTCATGTACTTCGATGGAGCATTCTCCAGGCATGGCGTAGGGGCCGGGGCGGTGCTCATATCTCCTACCCAGGACAAGCTTTACTACGCCGTGCAGCTCTGTTTCCAGCGGGGTGAAAAGGTCTCCAACAATATAGCAGAGTACGAAGGACTGATAGCGGGCTTGAAGGCCGCCGCTGCCCTAGGGGTGAAGCGCCTTACTATCAAGGGCGATTCGCAGCTCCTCGTCAATTTCTCCAACAAGGTATACGAGCCGAGAGATGAGCACATGGAAGTATACCTTGCGGAAGTCCGCAGGATGGAGAAACAGTTCTGGGGGTTGGAGCTACAGCATGTGCCCCGCGGCACTAATCAAGAGGCCGACGACATCGCCAAACGAGCCTCCAGGCGGTTGCCCCAGGAGCCGGGCGTCTTTGAGGAGCGGCTCTTCAAGCCCTCGGCCCTGCCCTCGTTATCAAACACGGCGCAACCTCGGGTGGAGCTTCCCCAGCCACCTACCTCGGGAGCCCCAGCCTGCGGCCCGGCCTCAGGGGCACGCCTGCTCCTGACGATGGAGCCTCAGGAGGGGAGCTGGATCACGGAGCTCCGGAGCTACTTAACACAAGGGACCCTACCGGAGAAGGAGGAGGAAGCAGAGCGTGTGGCGTGGCAAGCTACAGCGTACTGCATCAGGGATGGAGAGCTCTACCGGAAATGACCAAACGATGTGTCCTTGCGCTGCATCACCCGAGAGCAAGGGAAGGAGCTGCTGGCAGATATACACGGTGGAGATTGTGGGCATCATTCGTCGTCACGGACCCTCATCGGCAAGACGTTCCGCAGCGGTTTCTATTGGCCTACTGCGCTCAATGATGCCGTCGAGCTAGTGAAGGCTTGCGAGGCTTGCCAATTCCATGCCAAGCAGATCCATCAGCCGGCCGGGGGTCTGCAAACCATACCCCTCACGTGGCCATTCGTAGTCTGGGGGCTGGATATCCTTGGCCCGTTTCCTCGGGCGCTAGGGGGCTACCGCTACCTCTACGTCGCCATGGACAAGTTCACCAAGTGGGCTGAAGTCGAAGCCGTCCGCACCATCCCTGCTGGTTCCGCGGTCAAGTTCATCAAAGGCATCGTGAGCCGGTTCGGGGTACCAAACCGCATCATCACTAACAACGGTTCGCAGTTCACCAGTAACCTCTTCAAAACATATTGCGCTAACCTTGGAACGCAGATATGCTACGCTTCGGTGGCGCACCCCCGAGGCAACGGCCAGGCTGAGCGGGCCAACGCTGAAGTCCTGAGGGGCCTCAAGACCAGAACATTCAAGAAGAAGCTGGAGGCCTGCAGCAGAGGTTGGTACGATGAGCTTCAGTCCGTGTTGTGGTCCATCCGCACAACCGCGACCAAGCCGACTGGGGAGACCCCCTTCTTCCTGCTCTATGGAGCCGAAGCAGTCCTCCCTCACGAGGTCAGGCGTCATTCTGCACGGGTCCTGGCGATTGATGAGACGCAGCAGGACACCATGCGGGGGATGGACCTCGTGCTGGGGGAGGAGCATCGTCGAGAAGCCGCGTTGCAAGCGGCAAGGTACCAACAAGCACTGCGGCGGTACCACTGCCGCAACATCCGCCCCAGAACTCTTGAGGTAGGGGACCTCGTGCCCCGGCGGGTTCTCTCCAGGGAGGGACTGCATAAGCTCTCTCCCATGTGGGAGGGCCCGTTCAAAGTTGTTCATGTTTCCAGCCCGCCCGCTGGGCTTGAGACTTAGGAGGGGTACCTGTCCGTAACGCGTGGAACATCCAAAGACCTCGGAGGTTTTACCCTAAAAGGCCCAGAGCACGTGAAGACGGCGAATGCCCGTGAAGCTCATCTTTTGGAAAAGGCCCAGAGCCTGTGAAGAAGGCGAATGCCTGTGAAGCTCATCTTTTTGGAAAAGGCCCAGAGCCTGTGAAGAAGGCGAATGCCTGTGAAGCTCATCTTTTTGGAAAAGGCCCAAAGCCTGTGAAGAAGGCGAATGCGTGTGAAGTTCATCTTTTTGGAAAAGTCCCAGAGCCTGTGAAGAAGGCGAACGCCTGTGAAGCTGATGCATTTTGGAAAAGGCCCGGAGCCTGTGAAGAGGGCCAATGGCCGTGAAGCTTGTCTCCCTCAAGAAAGGCCCGGAGCCTGTGAAGAGGGCCAATGCCCGTGAAGCTTGTCTCCCTCAAGAAAGGCCCGGAGCCTGTGAAGAAGGCCAATGCCTATGAAGCTCTCCGCCCGTGACACTCTCATGTAATAATGAGTTGGGGCTGTACACGCCCCGGAGTCTCAGGAGCGCCGGCCTCAGGCCCTGGGGCTCCCTCCCACGCCCAGTGGCAGCACTTAGCTCCGCACTAGTGAGAAGACGTCGAAGACTAGATTAGGTGCCGGACGCGGCTTTTTCATTTGCTTTCTGCAGTTGGCTTGTTCGCTCTTATTTGAAGTTTTATTGAAGCTGTTGCCTTCGAGATGTGGCTCTTCGACTTTTCGCTCTCCTGCCACGATTTCTTTCACGCGAGGCCTCACGAGGGAGCAGCCAGGACTCCCTCGCGGGTCTCTCTCTCTCCGCCCTTATCGTTCAAGGTTTCCTCAACCCAGGCTCACTATAGGAGCACCCCTCCGGTCCGCGCCTCACGGGCACCACGACACGAGTATAGGGCCTGGGTCGGTCGCCCCCACGGCTGAGACTGGAGATTACTTGTGAATGGGCATGCAACATAAAGGAACAATACCGGAATAACAAAAACAGTACGATGATTGACGACGTTAACCCAAACACGCCCCCACGGGGCCCCACGTTGCTGTCTTTTTGCGCAGAAGAAAAGAAAGGAAAGAACAAAGCAGGCGAAGTTCGTCCAGCGCCAGCCCTCATGGAAGACTCGAGCCGCCTCCGGAGCTCAGGTGGACTCCCTCTCGCGCTTCACCGGGACGCGACGGCGGGCAGACCCGCTGCCTCCCTCCAAGCAGGCGCGACGGCGTGGAGGCTGACCGCGGCCGCTGCTAGAAGGGTCGCTACCCGAAGAAGAGCTGGTGAAGCTTGAGGAGTCACGGGCGCCGCCAACCGCTGCGTCGCTGTCCTTCCATCTCGCCGGGCTGAGTCCCCACCATGTCGCCATCTTCGTGGCAGCACTGCACGGCGCACTATCTTCCCAAACACCCTCACATAGAGGGTGGCGTCGCCGTCGAACTTGAAGTGTAGAGAGCACCGGCGGCGCAGGCCACACGCGCGAGCAAACGTCTGCCAGCCGCGGGTCAGGGCCAGGCTCCCGGCTGCGGAGACCTCCAGCGAAGCCCACGAGGCCCGGCTGCAGCAGCCATCTGCCTGGAGCCAGAGGCCACCCAAGGCGCCAGCTGGGAGCTCACCTAGGAGGAAGTGAGGGAGCTGAAGCCGGGCGCCGGTTGGCTCCACCGCCCACACAATGAACTCCGGCAGCACCTCCGCAGTATGGAGGCGCAGCCTCGGGGGTCGCACGGCCGGAACACGCCCCCCGACCATGGCCATCCGCTCATCGCTGCGCAGAGAGCCACCTCCTCAACCGCGGGGGGCCGCCGTGGAGGCCACAGGATGCTTGCGAGGGCGACCTCGACCGCGCTTGGGCGGGGGAGAGGTAGACTCGACCTGGCAAGCCTTTCCTTTCTTTGCGGTCGAGAACTTCCTTGGTGGAGCCATCAAGAAGAAGGAGAAGCAAGGGGGGATAGACTGGAAGGACGCGCGCTGTTCCGTACTTATAGCCCGCAAAGGCCAACCGTCGACCTCCACGATCGCAGGTAATCATGACCCGCTTTGCATGCAGGGACTTGTCGAATCCGTGCGGTTACCAAGGCGTCATGGGGAAGTGGAGGCGCCCACGTCCAATCAACCGCCACGCCGCACCCGAAGCCGCAGGGCTGTTAGGGCCCGTGGACGCCGCGACTTGCCCTTTCGCCTCGCCGCCAAGCTCGGGCGCGCCAGGCCCGGGCTACTGTCGGCGTTCGGGAACGGGGTCCCAGACTTGTTCCGCTGCGGCTCGCGGCGTGGCTCAAGGGAGGCCCAGCACAGCCCATCGTCATCAACACAAACTCAAGACCCTCGCGAGGGGCCAAGCCTCGCGGGGCGGACGACAGGGAGCTTCCTCAAGCACGGCCTCATCAGGTGGGCTCACGAGGAGGCGGAGAGTTCAAGGCAGGGTACCTCACGAGGTGCCCATGCGCAAGCCATGACGACCAAGCGCGCCAGTCGGGCGCCAGCCCGCACAATGTCCTCCTTTCCTCTTTGGTGCAAAGGGAGCAAGCGCAGGCGAGAGCATCAAGCAAAGGCATCCATTTCGGTGCAACAAGACCAAGACCAGCCCAACGGCAGGAAGGAGGTCATTGTGGAGCCCAAGCAGGCGTCACCACCAGAGCCTTTGACCGGCGAGGACCAACTTTAGTCAGGATAAGTGTACCCGCTGTTCCCCTTCAAAACGGCCAATTGTTGGAGCCCTTCCCGCTCAATATTTGGGAAGAGGCCCAGGGCCTTTGCCTATAAATAGGACTAGCCACCCTCAGGGTAGGGCATCTGGATCCTCACCAAGAAACCAGTAGATAGAGCGATTGAACTCCTCCTAGCAGTTCGTCGCACCAGCCAAGAAGACACTCATGAGGCGCTTCTTCCTTGTATTGTTCATCATCAGCCCAAGAGGCAATCCACCACACCACACACTGGAGTAGGGTATTACACCACAATGGTGGCCTGAACCAGTATAAATCTTGTGTCTCTTGTGTTGTTCTGTTTGGTAGTTTAGATCCTAGCGATTCGGCGAGGAGCGGGCATGCAGAGGGTTAAATCTCCGTGCGCACCCCAGTGTTCGAACGTCAAGGGTCTGCCGGAACCCAAAATCCGACAAATATTTCAAGAAGTCTCAAGCATCTAAGCTTGGGGATGCCCCGGTAGGCATCCCACCTTTCTTCTTCAACAACTATCGGTTAGTATCGGTTGAGCCTAAGTTTTTGCTTCTTCACATGAGTTGTGCTATCCTTGCATTGTCATTTTATTTTGTTTTGCTTGCTGTTTGAATAAGATACCAAGATCTGAAATTCTTTAATGAGAGGGAGTCTTCACGTAGTTACATAATTATTTAGCTATTCATTGATCTTCACTTATATCTTTCGGAGTAGTTTGTCATTTGCTCATAGTACTTCACTTATATCTTTTGAGCGTGATAATTTTTGCTCTAGTACTTCACTTAGATCTTTTAGAGCACGGTGGTGGATTTGTTTTAAAGAAACTATTGATCTCTCATGCTTCACTTAGATTATTTTGAGAGTCGTTAATAGCATGGTAATTTACTTAATGTTAATATACTTGGTATTCAAGATATGTGAAACTTTCTTTTGAGTGCGTTGAATACTAAGAAAAGTTTGATGCTTGATAATTGTTTTGAGATGTGAAGATGGTGATATTAGAGTCATGCTAGTTTAGTAGTTGTGAATTTAAAGAATACTTGTGTTGAAGTTTGTGATTCCCGTAGTATGCACGTATGGTGAACTGTTATGTGATGAACTCGGAGCATGATTTATTTATTGATTGCCTTCCTTATGAGTGGCGGTCGGGGACGAGCGATGGTCTTTTCCTACCAACCTATCCCCCAGGAGCATGCGCGTAATACTTTGCTTTGATAACTTCTAGATTTTTGCAATAAGTATATGAGTTCTTTATGACTAATGTTGAGTCCATGGATTATACGCACTTTTTCCCATCCTTCCACCATTGCTAGCCTCTCTAATACCGCACACTTTTCGCCGGTATCATACACCCACCATATATCTTCCTCAAAACAGCCATCATACCTACTTATCATGGCATTTCCATAGCCATTCCGAGATATATTTCCATAGCGAGGGAGATGGGTTTGTGATGGGTACATGGTATGTCTTGACTTGAGCGAAGACCTCCTCGGCAACGGCGCCAGAAATCCTTCTTGCTACGTCTTGAGCTTGCGTTGGTTTTCCTCGAAGAGGAGAGGGTGATGCAGCAATAGTAGCGTAAGTATTTCCCTCAGTTTTTGAGAACCATGGTATCAATCCAGTAGGAGGCTCCTCAAAAGTCCCACGCACCCACACAAACAAACTGAGAACTCGCAACCAATGCGATAAAGGGGTTGTCAATCCCTTCACGGCCACTTGTGAAAGTGAGATCTAATAAAGATAGTATGATAAGATAAATATATTTTTGGTATTTTATAATATAGATGCAAAAAGTAAAGATGCAAATAAAAGTATATTGGAAGCAAATATGATAAGAGATAGACCCGTGGGCCATAGGTTTCACTAGTGGCTTCTCTCAAGTAGCATAAGTATTACGGTGGGTGAACAAATTACTGTCGAGCAATTGATAGAAAAGCTAATAGTTATGAGATTATATAGGCATGATCATGTATATAAGCATCACGCCCGTAACAAGTAGACCGACTCCTGCCTGCATCTACTACTATTACTCCACACATCGACCGACTCCTGCCTGCATCTAGAGTATTAAGTTAATAAGAACAGAGTAACGCATTAAGCAAGATGACATGATGTAGAGGGATAAACTCAAGCAATATGATATAAACCCCATCTTGTTATCCTCGATGGCAACAATACAATACGTGCCTTGCAACCCTTTCACATCGGGTAAGGACACCGCAAGATTGAACCCAAAGCTAAGCACTTCTCCCATGGCAAGAAAGATCAATCTAGTAGGCCAAACCAAACTGGTAATTCGAAGAGACTGGCAAAGATAACTCAATCACACATAAGAGAATTCAGAGAAGATTCAAATATTATTCATAGATAAACTTGATCATAAACCCACAATTCATCGGATCTCGACAAACACGCCACAAAAAGAGTTTACATTGAATTGATCTCCACAAGAGAGGGGGAGAACATTGTATTGAGATCCAAAAGGAGAGAAGAAGCCATCTAGCTAATAACTATGGACCCGTAGGTCTGTGGTAAACTACTCACAACTCATCGGAGGGGCAAGGATGTTGATGTAGAAGCCCTCCGTGGTCGATTCCCCCTCCGGCAGAACGCTGACGAAGGCTCCAAGATGGGATCTCGTGGATACAGAAGGTTACGGTGGTGGAAATTGTGTTTCGTCTGCTCCCTGGATGTTTCCGGGGTACGTAGGCTTATATAGGAGGAAGAAGTACGTCGGTGGATGCCCAAGGGGCCCATGAGATAGGGGGCGCGCCCTATAGGGGGGGCACCCTCCTATCTCGTGGGAGCCTTGGCTGCTTCTTGACTTTCACTCCAAGTCCTCTGGATCACATTCGTTCCAAAAATCACGCTCCCGAAGGTTTCATTCCGTTTGGACTCCGTTTGATATTCCTTTTCTTCGAAATACTGAAATAGGCAAAAAAACAGCAATATGGGCCGGGCCTCCGGTTAGTATGTTAGTCCCAAAAATGATATAAATGTGTGAAATAAAGCCCATAAACATCCAAAAGGGGTAATATAATAGCATGGAACAATCAAAAATTATAGATACGTTGGAGACGTATCAATAGCGTAGATGATGCCATTGTGTTCCGTAGCATCACAGAAGTGTGTATCAGCTTTTACGGTCCACTGCGAGGTGAGCTGTCTCCAGCTAAAGAAGGCACCAGCGGAAAGATAAGTGAGTCCGCGGTTGAACAAGGAAATTAGCTTGAAGTCTGCGTAATTCGCATCTCGTGTGGGTACTTGGTAGATTACAATCTTCTGCAAAACAAGGTGCATCCAACTGACTTCTTAATCTAGATGACTTGGACCGCAATGATAAAACCCTATATAATCCAATGTAGGAAGGATAATCTCATGGGAGGTGTGGAAGTTCACGAGCACCAACTTTTTCCGGTCTTGTCTGACGGCAGCCATCCAGTGGGAGCTCATGCCGACCCAGTACATACCTGCCAAGAAGTTTCCGGCGATGGTGATTGGATCGAAGTCAAGGGAAATGATGTACGGCGACCCACTACATACCTGCAAAGAATTTTCGGCTAATGGAGGTCAGATTGAAATCGAGGGGCATCATGTACGCCTCCGTATCATGGTGAGAAAATCTCGCAAGACCAGATAGCAGCAAGTAGGGTGTCTTGAAAAGCTTAGGCCTCGCTTCGATGATGACCGTGTGCATGTCCCTTGAGCATGCAACCAGTCGCACGACGCTCAACATATCCATACACGAACAACAGAGGTCGAGGATGTCACTGGGGATACTGCTCCAATCGCGGCTCGTATGGATGCTGCACGATTCGTGTTCGGCCTTGGTGGAGTTTGGAAGGTGGGTTTTTGGGGGGCTTGATTTACGAGGGAGAAGGCTCTTGGTGCTGGAGCGGCTAGCGAGGGAATAGTGGTACTGGGGGAGGTGAGCGAGGCGAGGGTACGTGGGGGCACAGTGAGATGATGAAGAGTGACCTCAGGATCTCCGACGAGACAAAGATGGAGATGGAATGGTGCTAGGGGAGAGGGAGACGAGGCGAGGCATGCTATACATCGGTGGTGACAGTGACTGCATAGTGCGCAAGGTGAGGCTGACTTTGGTAACCCGAACACGCCGCCTAGACTAGTGTCACCTCGGGCGCAGGGTCTTGTCACTTCACTGTGAGGACCGGATGAATAATATTTTGACCATCAAGTGTACCACAGTTGTACTACTACTAGTAGGAACATACAAAGTAGTAGTGTATAGCGGAAATAGGTCTCCCATGCTAGCGTGCCTCTGGGTTCACTTCATCCTCCAGGTATCATCCATATTGCAAGCAGAACTAAATTCTCGTGCATGCGGAAGCACGAAGAAGCTTTTTCTTTTTTGAGGATAACCGCATATTCCTTAACCAGAGAATGTTGTGTCTCCCACGCATGCGCCAATATCCATCCAAACCAGCTATGACACATTTTTTATCCGTTTGCATAGGTCCCACCTGTCAGGAGGGGTGCAGAAATAAAAAAGGAATCATAAAATGTCTCGCCACGGTGATTCGAAAGAGTGACCTCAACTAGCAAGTGGCACATGTAGCACTAGAAGGATGGGTACATGCACGGACAGGTACCACTCCTCAGTCTACCCTGATAGTCTTTTCGTTTAGTCTACCTAGCCGTCTAATCAACTGCCTGCAGGCCACTTCTCCAATTTACTTCTCCACCAGGAACCGATTTTCCTCGGCTTCTTCACCTCTCCTTCATCTTCATTTGCATCCAAACCACACTGCATTCACATTGTTTTAACCTCTTCACATACTCCAGGAGTAATTCTGGAGCCCCTTTAAATAATCATCTTCTTCAGTTAGACCAGCCATCTAATCCTAATTCTCCAAACCATAGCCCTCCGGTCCAGCGGTTCCAAATGGCGAAAGAGATCGAGATGCAGGTTTTTAGAGTCCGACATGTCCTCGTCGAAGGCTCGTTGAGCATAGTTGCCACCGTCACCAACCACCCAAGGTTTGTTCGGAAGTGGATCAACAATGTATCCAACTCCCTCCAAAAGGTGGAGATGAAGGTCATCATTCTCGACGCAGAGTACACGGAGCGTGCCACTAGGAAGATCGAACGCGCCGCCTGTGGGAGTCATGGATTAAGGGGTCCTCGGACAGCCGGACTATATACTTTGGCCGGACTGTTGGACTATGAAGATACAAGATTGAAGACTTCGTCCCCTGTCCGGATGGGGCTCTCCTTTGCGTGGAAGGCAAGCTTGGATATTCGGATATGTAGATTTCCATATCTGTAACCGACGCTGTGTAACCCTAGCCCCCTCCGGTGTCTATATAAACCGGAGGGCTTAGTCCGTAGGACAAGAATAATCATAATCATAGGCTAGCTTCTAGGGTTTAGCCTCTACGATCTCGTGGTAGATCAACTCTTGTAATACTCATATCATCAAGATCAATCAAGCAGGAATTAGGGTATTACCTCCATCGAGAGGGCCCGAACCTGGGTAAAACATCGTGTCCCCTGCCTCCTGTTACCATTAGCCTTAGACGCATAGTTCGGGACCCCCTACCCGAGATCCGTCGGTTTTGACACCGACATTGGTGCTTTCATTGAGAGTTCCACTGTGAGTGCAACTATCCCTAGGTGGTTTTGGTAATTAATAACAACATATAGCTCATTGAGCTAATACTATTCCAAGACTATTATTTCAGGAAAGCTCAATGAATGGCATGTCATGGATGATGAAAGTGGATCCCTCAAAATACTAAGGACAAAGGATTGGCTCAAGCTCAGAAGCTCAAGACTCTTCATTTTACATTTTAGTGATCCAAGATCACATTGAGTCTATAGGAAAAGCCAATACTATCAAGGAGGGATGAGGTGTTGCTTAATGAGCCTCTTGCTTCAATGTGCTTAGTGATATGCTCCAAAACCCTCAACTACTTTCCCACATCCACATATGACCTAAACCCAAAGCCAAAATCGGTCACAACGAAACTTCCTATCTGGCGCCACCGATTCCAAAAGTCATAGCCACTACCACAAACCCTAAGCAAATCGGTCTTACCGATAGGGATCTTGGTCTCACCGAGATGGGGTTGCAATCTCTCTATTTCCCTTCGTAACGTTTCGGTCTAACCGAAGTGAGCGATCGGTCCCACCGAGATTGCAATGTAAACTCTCTGTTTCCTTTTTGTAACATTTCGGTCTCACCGAAAAGAGCAAATCGGTCCCACCGAGTTTACCTGACCAACTCTCTGGAAAGCTTATTACCAAATCGTCTCACCGAATTTGTGTAATCGGTCTTACCGAGATTACGTTATGCCCTAACCCTAACCGAATCGGTCTCACCGAGATGCATGTCGGTCCCACCGAAAATCACTAACGGTCACTAGGTTTACTAAATTGGTCCGACCGAGCTTAACAATTCGGTCCCACCGAGTTTGGTAAATTGTGTGTAACGGTTAGATTTTGTGTGGAGGCTATAAATACCCCTCCACCTCCTCTTCATTCGTGGAGAAAGCCATCAGAACGAACCTACACTTCCAACTTACCATTCCTGAGAGAGAGCCACCTACTCATGCGTTGAGACCAAGATATTCCATTCCTACCATATGAATCTTGATCTCTAGCCTTCCCAAGTTGCTTTCCACTCAAATCTTCTTTCCACCAGATCCAAACCCATTGAGAGAGAGTTGAGTGTTGGGGAGACTATCATTTGAAGCAAAAGAGCAAGGAGTTCATCATCAATGCACCATTTGTTACTTCTTGGAGAGTGGTGTCTCCTAGATTGGCTAGGTGTCACTTGGGAGCCTCCGACAAGATTGTGGAGTTGAACCAAGGAGTTTGTAAGGGCAAGGAGGTTGCCTACTTCGTGAAGATCTATCACTAGTGAGGCAAGTCCTTCGTGGGTGACGGCCATGGTGGGATAGACAAGGTTGCTTCTTCGTGGACCCTTCTTGGGTGGAGCCCTCCGTGGACTCATGCAGCAAGTACCCTTCGTGGGTTGAAGTCTCCATCAACGTGGATGTACGATAGCACCACCTATCGGAACCACGCCAAAAACATCCGTGTCTCCAATTGCGTTTGAATCATCCAAACCCTTCCCTTTACTTTCTTGCAAGTTGCATGCTTTAATTTCCGCTGCCTATATACTCTTAGCATGCTTGCTTGAATTGTGTGATGATTGCTTGACTTGTCCTAAAGTAGCTAAAATCTGCCAAACTCTAAAATTGGGAAAAGGTTAAGTTTTTATTGGTCAAGTAGTCTAATCACCCCCCCTCTAGACATACTTCAAGGTCCTACAAGTGGTATCAGAGCTTTGGTCTCCATTTGCTTTGATTTCCATAGCTTTTGGTGGTCATAGCCTTGGTTTCACAACCTAGGAGAGTATGGCGTCTAGCGAGGGAAATTATCACCGTAGAGGTCCTTACTTTGATGGTACTAATTTTGCTAGTTGGAAGCATAAGATGAAAATGCATATTCTTGGACATAACCCGCCGCTTGGGAAATTATTTGTATTGGCTTGCAAGGTGAATTTTTCGATGGGAGAAACCGAACCGTGAAGCTAATGCGAAGAATTGAAGATGCTGCAATACAACGCCAAGCTTGTGATATCATCTTCAACGGATTGTGCCTCAAGAATTCAACAAAATCAGCCGCCTTGAGAATGCAAAGGGAATTTGGGATACTTTGATTGATATGCATGAAGGTACCGAGTCCGTCAAGGAATCCAAGTTGGATGTGCTCCAAAGTCAGCTTGACAAGTTCAAAATGAAGGATGGTGAAGGTGTCGCTGAAATGTACTCTAGGCTTGCTCTTATCACAAATGAGATTGCCGGCTTAGGGAGTGAAGAGATGACCGACGAATTCATCATCAAGAAGATCTTAAGAGCATTGGATGGAAAGTATGATACCGTGTGCACATTGATTCAAATGATTCCAAACTACAAAGATCTCAAGCCAACAGAAGTCATCGGAAGGATTGTTGCTCACGAGATGTCACTCAAGGATAAGGAGGAACTTCACAACAAGTCAAGTGGTGCTTACAAAGTCTCAAGTGAAGCCCCCACATCATCAAGTGAGAAACCAACCTTCAATGAACAATTGAGCTTAATGGTGAAGAACTTCAACACATTCTACAAGAGTAGAAGCAAAGAAAGAAGCTCCAAATCAAGGTCTTACAATGACAAGAGATCTTCTAGTCGAGAGCGCAATTGCTACAATTGTGGGAGACCTGGACACTACTCCAATGAGTGTACGACACCCTACAAAAGAAGAGAAGATTCTCCAAGAAGAAGGAGCAAAAGAGAAGAATCACCACCAAGAGAGAGGAGGAGTAGAGATGATCGTTATGAACGAAGACCCTCACGGAGAAGCAAGGATTCGGAAAGGAAGGACAAGTCATCAAGGAGCTACACAAAATGAAGACATCAAGCTCATGTTGGTGAATGGGTATCCGGCTCCGACTCCGACAATCACTCCGAGAGAAGCTATCACTCCGACTCTGAATATACTCAAGATGAAGGTGTTGCCGGTCTAGCACTTGTATCAACCAACTCCTACGACATATTTGATTCACCAAATGAAGGTGTTGGAAGATGCTTCATGGCCAAAGGTCCAAAGGTAACACATCCCAAGTATGTTGATTTCAATAGTGATGAAGATGACTTGCTTGTGGATGATGATTTACTTGTTGACAACTCTAGTGATGAATACTATGATGAAACGTCAATTAATCATGCTAATCATGCTAAAACGAATGACAATGATAAGAAGAAGATTGAGCTTCTAACTAAAGAATTAAACTCTCTTAAGTTAGCTCATGAAACTATCTATGAAGATCATCGAGAACTTTTAAGGGCTCATGAGAAGTTACGCTTTGAAAAGCTCAATCTTGAGTAAGAGCATGAGTTCTTAAAAGCAATCAATGATGATCTTCGCAAGAAAAGTTCTTCTTACATTGCCAAGCGTTTACTCTTATCTACTTACATGCCTCAAGTCAAGTCTAGTAACAAGCACAAGAAAGATACTTCCTCTAGTAGTAACAATAATAATGTCAAATCCAATATTGTTGCTTCTAGTAGTTCTCTTGATTCCACTAATGATTCTCTTAGCCAAGTTACACTTGAGCAAGAAAATAGCTTATTGAAGGGAATTATAGAGAAAGGTGTTTACAAGAGCCTTGCCAGGAATAAGCAATTCGAGGAAATTGTACGCAAGCAAGGAAGGCACCGGAAGAATCAAGGTGTTGGTTTTGAACGAAAGTTCAATGCCAATGGAGTTGAGTGGGAAGAAGATCAATACCCCAAGACGAAGTTTGTTCCTCAACAAGAGAAGTATGACCCTACTTCCTTCAAGGGAACACATGCTCAAGATGATCTTCCACCACAAGACCACAAGAACAAAGGCAAGGACAAGCTTCAAGAAGAGATTGATGCATTTGAAGAAGCACCCAAAGCCTCGTTCAAGTGGGTCCCCAAGACTACGTCAAGTTCTACTTCATCTAGTACGACTACAACTCCAAGGATTCCCATCAAGATGATGTGGATCCCGAAGAAGAAGAACTAGAGAGTTCTTGAGGGTGACTCCGCCAACATTCTTCACTCATATCATTTTGGCAAGAACAAGTGCAATCAACTTCCATATCTTGCACTAGTTCAAGGAGTCACAAACCCTCATGTTGGTAAGACAAGGGACAAGGTAACCTAATGATTTCATGGATATCATCTTGTGTGTGCATCACTCTATGTCTATGGATATTCTTGTTTGTTCCTTGTGGGACTAACCCATGTAGGTAAGTTGAAAGTACAACTCACTCCAAAGGATTGCTCCAAATGATCTACATCAACATTGAGCATCTACATCTTCAACACCTACATGAAGTCATCATCGACAAAACCCAAGGTTAGTTCATCCCTCGAAGGGGGATCTCACATCTAGGGGGAGCTTAACTCTAAGAATTGAGTCAAAGCAACTCTAATGGTGTGAACACATTAATGCATTATGTAAAAGTGGTAACCCCACTTGAGCTTAAACGATGAGTATGACCTATGATCAAATGTTCTCATTTGACTCCTAAGTCAATATACTCATATATAGATGACCTAGTCATCGCCAATTGCTTGATAGATGCTAGAATTGGTTGTGCATGCTTTTCCACATATTTCATTTGCTACCTTATTGTGTGAGCATGTTGATGCATATTTTTCTCATTCAAGGACATCCACTTGTTGTTTTGATTGTTTGGTTTATTTTCTTTTTGCCAAGTGGATGGACAAGAATGCCTAAGAACCTTCTTTAGCTATCTATGCTTTTCTCATCTCAAACTCTATTCATGCTACATCACAAAATTTGATCAAGTCAGATTCGAACCACTCTTGTGAGGAGCACTCGGAGTCCCCGATTCGTCATAGACTTAAACTTCCAAAACCTCTTTGTGATTCTTGGTTTGACCGATTCTTCCATTTCGGTCCTACCGAGATCACCAAGTTGATCTGAGTTTTCAATCTCGGTGCAACAGATTTGAACTTTTCGGTCTCACCAATTTGCTATAACTGAACACAGTTATGCATCTCGGTGCCACCGAGTTGTTCCACTCGGTCACACCGACAGGGTCGGGCTATATATAGCCACGGGCAAATGTTTGGAAATTTCTCCGAAACCCTTCGCCTGCGCAATAGCTCGCTCTGCCATCGTGGTCTCCGGATCGTCTCCTCGCTGCCAGCAGCCTCCTGTCGCTGGTCTTCGCCGCCGTCAACGGAAATCATCCCCGCGTTGCCACTGTAGCAAGTCCACCGCCAAGTTAGGGTATGGACTTGATCTTTGTGCTATCCACGTCTGATTCCTAGCACATTGTTTTCATATTGATTCTTGCCACGATTGAGACTTTTCTATCCAGCAAAAATAGTTCGTAGATTAGATGCGATTCAAATTTTTAGGGTTAGGTTTCCGCCGAAACCATCTCGGACCCACCGAGTTGAAAAACTTGGTCTCACCGATTTGGCTTATGCCATTGCACTAGTGACTCTCGGTCTGACCGAGAATTACTAATCGGTGCGACCGATTTGAGGATTCTGTGAAACCCTAGCAGTCTCGGTGCCACCGAACTGAAACTCGGTCCAACCAAGATCATCCGTTTAGGTTCCAAAACTGCTTCGGTATCACCGGGTTTGAAAATCGGTTGATCCGAAATGCTTTCTGTGGAAAACTAAAACTAAACTTTTGAATCATTCTTTTGCATAAATCTCTGCATTTTGTGATGCTCATCTATTCTATCTCATCTATAACTCTTCACAGGGTCAGCAGTCAGCTTTTGCAAGATGTCCGATCGGAGTGACAGCCGAACAGTGTCCAAGAGCACATGGACTTGAGTGAGGGCACTAGTTCCTCAACTTCAGATGATGGGAGCAGAAGCACTCCTAGCAATTTGCCTAAGGCTGCAACTAGGCAAAGGAAGAAGAGAACCTCAGACTCAGAGGATGAGGATTACAAAGCTGAGGAGGATGAGGCCACTTCCAAAAAGGTGGTGCTCAAGAAAGAGTATGGCTCCGCACAAAGCACTAAGCCAGGTCTGAAGAAGAAAGTTCCTGCCAAGAGAACTCCAATGCCAAAGGCCAGGAAGTCCACTCAAGTGCCAGCTCAGACTCAACCCAAAGTGGCACTTGCAAGGAAAGAGCCATCATCAAAACCTCAGAAAGTCCCTGAGGGAGTCCTGGACTAGGGGGTGTCCGGATAGCCGGACTATCATCATCGGCCGGACTCCAAGACTATGAAGATACAAGATTGAAGACTTCGTCCCGTGTCCGGATGGGACTTTTCTTGGCGTGGAAGGCAAGCTTGGCAATACGGATATGTAGATCTCCTACCATTGTAACCGACTCTGTGTAACCCTAGCCCTCCCCGGTGTCTATATAAACCGGAGGGTTTTAGTCCGTAGGACAACAACCATTACAACAATCATACCATAGGCTAGCTTCTAGGGTTTAGCCTCCTTGATCTCGTGGTAGATCCACTCTTGTACTACCCATATCATCAATATCAATCAAGCAGGAGTAGGGTTTTACCTCCATCGAGAGGGCCCGAACCTGGGTAAAAACATCGTGTCCCTTGTCTCCTGTTACCATCCGCCTAGACGCACGCCGGGACCCCTACCGAGATCCGCCGGTTTTGACACCGACATTGGTGCTTTCATTGAGAGTTCCTCTGTGTCGTCACCGATAGGCTTGATGGCTTCTTCAATCAACAACAACGCCGTCCAGGGTGAGACTTTTCTCCCCGGACAGATCTTCGTATTCGGCGGCTTTGCACTGCGGGCCAATTCACTTGGCCATCTGGAGCAGATCGAAAGCTACGCCCGTGGTCATCAGGTCAGATTTGGAAGCCTAAACTTCATGGCGGATATCCGCGGAGGCTTGACCTTCGATGGATCCAAGCCGCAGCCGAGCGTGCCGCACTGTCACGATGGGTATGATCTATCTCTGCCGCCGGACAGTACCTTGGAGGCCGCACACGAATTCGCTCCGACCCATAGTTCGGAGCCGATGGCGCAGATCGAGGGCTGGTGGCTGGACACCGCCTCGGGTGCTGCAACTTCCACGGCGATGGAGCCGAACGCTGACCTCATCCCTTATAAAGCTCGTGACTCCGAGGTGCCGGACTCCCTGCCGGACTCCAAACCTCCTGCGCCCCTTCCAATCGAATCCGATTGGGCGCCAATCATGAAGTTCACCGCTGCGGACATCTTTCAGCACTCACCCTTTGGCGACATCCTAAAATCGCTAAAGCACCTCTCGCTATCCGGAGAGCCCTGGCCGGGCTACGGCCAGGATGGTTGGGATGCGGACGACGAAGAAATTCAAAGCCCACCCACCACCCACCTTGTAGCCACTGTCGACGATCTAACCGACATGCTAGACTACGACTCCGAAGATATCGACGGTATGGACGACGATGCCAGAGACGATCAAGAACCAGTGCCTACAGGGCACTGGAGGACCACCCCAACACATGACGTATATATGGTGGACACCCCGAAAGGAAGCGATAACGAGGAACAACGGGGCGCGGCAAAGGATAATCCCGCCGACAAACAACCAAAACAGCGACGCAGACGCCGCCCTAAGTCCCGCCTCGACAAAAACAACATTCCTAATGACCCAGCAATAGAGCAGGGCAAACCAGTGGACGACGAACACGCAATTCAAGCAACCGTCCTAACAGGGCCGAATCGGATAATCAATCCATGCCCGCGAAACCAATACCAGACGACCTCACGCCGGACACACCACCGGAGCATAAGAACCTTCACAAAAGACTCGTCGCCACTGCAAGAAGTCTGAAAAGGAAAAACGGAAGCTCAAAACAGCGGAAGACATACTCAGAATGAGGTGGAGCAAAGTACTCAGGACCGCAGACAAATATGGCAATGGCCACCAAACAAAGAGCTACCCGAAGCACAAGCTGCTGCCAGAATTTGACGAGGAAGCCATAGAGCCCCCACGGTCAAAGAACAAAGAGGCCGCCTGGCCGGATAGACGGCCAGATGACAGGCCAAAAGCGACAAGCGGCGCCGCACACAAGCCAACTCATGATCCTGGGAAAACAGATGGCCCAGCCAGGTCCATTTACGGGCCAATAAAGAGGGCCCCAGGAAGCAACACAACACACCAAGTGTTCGAGGACAGCGGCACACCCAAATACAGGGGTGCCGCACACCCACTATGTTTCACCGATGAGGGGCTGGATCATGAATTTCCAGCAGGGTTCAAACCCATAAACATAGAGGCATACGACGGAACAACAGACCCGGGAGTCTGGATAGAGGATTACATACTACACATACACATGGCTAGAGGAGATGATCTCCATGCCATAAAATATGTACCCCTCAAGCTCAAAGGGCCAGCTCGGCATTGGCTCAAAAGCCTCCCAGAAAACACTATTGGAAGTTGGGAAGAGCTTGAGGACGCGTTTAGAGCAAATTTTCAAGGGACTTATGTCCGCCCTCCAGATGCAGACGACCCAAGTCATATAACTCAACAGCCCGGAGAGTCAGCACGCAAATTCTGGAACAGGTTCCTTACCAACCACGTTCTTGTAACGCTTCTGCTTAGCGATCTACAAGGGTATGTAGATGCACTCTCCTTCCCCTCGTTGCTGGTTTCTCCATAGATAGATCTTGGTGGCACGTAGGAAAATTTTGAATTTCTGCTATGTTCCCCATCAGTGGCATCATGAGCTAGGTCTATTGCGTAGATTCTTTGCACGAGTAGAACACAAAGTAGTTGTGGGCGTTGTTTTTGTTCAATATGCTTACTGTTACTAGTCCAATCTTGTTTCGACGGTATTGTGGGATGAAGCGGCCGGACCGACCTTACACGTACTCTTCGTGAGACAGTTCCACCGATCGACATGCACTTGTTGCATAAGGTGGCTAGCGGGTGCCAGTCTCTCCCACTTTAGTCGGATCGGATTTGATGAAAAGGGTCCTTATGAAGGGTAAATAGCAATTGGCATATCACATTGTGGCTTTTGCGTAGGTAAGAAATGTTCTTGCTAGAAACCCATAGCAGCCACGCAAAACATGCAAACAACAATTAGAGGACGTCTAACTTGTTTTTGTAGGGTTTGCTATGTGATGTGATATGGCCAAGAAGAATGTGATGAATGATATGTGATGTATGAGATTGATCAAGTTCTTGTAATAGGAATCACGACTTGCATGTCGATGAGTATGACAACCGGCAGGAGCCATAGGAGTTGTCTTAATTTATTGTATGACCTGCGTGTCATTAAACAACGCCATGTAATTACTTTACTTTATTGCTAACCGGTAGCCATAGTAGTAGAAGTAATAGTTGGCGAGACAAGTTCATGAAGACACGATGATGGAGATCATGATGATGGATATCATGGTGTCATGCCGGTGACGATGATGATCATGGAGCCCCGAAGATGGAGATCAAAAGGAGCAAAATGATATTGGCCATATCATGTCACTATTTGATTGCATGTGATGTTTATCATGTTTATGCATCTTATTTGCTTAGAACGACGGTAGTAAATAAGATGATCCCTCATTAAAATTTTAAGAAAGTGTTCCCCTAATCGTGCACCATTGCGAAAGTTCGTGCTTTGAAGCACCACGTGATGATCGGGTGTGATAGATTCTTACGTTCACATACAACGGGTGTAAGCCAGATTTACACACGCAAAACACTTAGGTTGACTTGATGAGCCTAGCATGTACAGACATGGCCTCGAAACACAAGAGACCGAAAGGTCGAGCATGAGTCGTATAGTAGATACGATCAACATGAAGATGTTCACCGATGATGACTAGTCCGTCTCACGTGATGATCGGACACGGCCTATGTAACGCCCTCGATGCGGCTATATCTCCCACGTGTCGAAGCACGACTTAGAGGCATAACCGCATTGAAAGCAATGTCGCAAGTGAGGTAATCTTCACACAACCCAAGTAATACATAAGGGAAAATAGATACATAGTTGGCTTACAATCGCCACTTCACACAATTACATGAATAAAGCATTACATCATCCAGATACAATCAAGGTCCGACTACGGAACCAAAATAAAAGAAGAACCCCAAATGCGACAAAGGTCCCCGATCGACCCCAACTGGGCTCCACTACTGATCAACTAGAACGAAACAACACAAAGGGCAAGATCTTCATCGAGCTCCTCCTTGAGCTTGGATGTGTCACCTGCTCGGTACATAGGCACCTGCAAACTGGTTTTGGAAGTATCTGGTGAGCCACGAGGACTCAGCAATCCCATTACCATGGGTATCAAGACTAGCAAAGCTTAAAGGGAAGGAAGGGGTAAAGTGGTGAGGCTGCAGCAGCGACTAAGCATAATATGGTGGCTAACCAACGCAAACAAGAGCGAGAAGAGAACAAGCGGAACGGTCGTGAAGCTAGCAATGATCAAGAGGTGATCCTGAACACCTACTTACGTCAAACATAACACAGAAGTCGTGTTCACTTCCCGGACTCCGCCGAGAAGAGACCATCACGGCTACACACTCGGTTGATGTGTTTTAGTTCGGATCAAGTGTCAAGTTGTCTACAACCGGACATTAACAAATTCCCATCTGCCACATAACCGCGGGCACGGCTCTCGAAAGTTTATACCCTGCAGGGGTGTCCCAACTTAGCCCATGACAAGCTCTCGCGATCATCGAAGGAATAGACCTTCACCCAGAAGACCCGATCGGTCTCGGAATCCGGTACATCAAGACATTTCGACAATGGTAAAACAAGACCAGCAAAGCCTCCCGCCAGCCGACAAATCCCGATAGGAGCTGCACATATCTCGTTCTCGTGGCACACCGGATGAGCAGACGTCGGGTTGGCATAGACCACAGTTGCCAGGGGGGCCGGACATCGCTTCGGTTTGGACCAGCACTTAGACAAGCAATCGGCCCGGGGGCTAAAATAAAGATGACCCTCGAGAGAGCGACTCCCAAGGGAAAAGGTAGGTGGTGGTGAGGCAAATGGTAAAAGTCAATGTTGGGCCTTGCTGGACAAGTTTTATTCAAAGCGAACTGTCAGGGGGGTCCCATAAATCACCCGACCGCGTAAGGGACGCAAAATCCGGGAACATAACACCGGTATGACGGAAACTAGGGCGGCAAGAGTGGAACAAAACACCAGGCATAAGGCCAAGCCTTCCACCCTTTACCAAGTATATAGATGCATTAATAATATAAGAGATATTGTGATATCCCAACAAAAATCCTATCCACCATGGAGAAATCTTCAACTTCACCTGCAACTAGCAACGCTATAAGAGGGGCTGAGCAAAAGCGGTAACATAGCCAAACAACGGTTTGCATAGGAAAGGTGTCAAAGGTTAGGGGTTCATGGCAATATGGGATGGCTGGACAAACAGGTAATAGGTAGCGCAGCATAGCGAAAGAACGAGGCAACTAGCATAGCAATGATAGTAGTGAGATCCAGGGTAGCGGTCATCTTGCCTGAAATCCCGCAAGGAAGAAGAACGAGTCCATGAAGAAGACAAACAGACGAAGTCGAACGAAACCTCACAACTCCGGAACGGAAACGAAGCTAACGAGAGAAGCAAACCGGAAAGAAGCAAACAACATGGTAAACAACCATCACATAAGCATGGCATGATGCACAATCAAGTATGATGCATGTCCGGTTTAATGAGGCATGGCATGGCATGGCAAAGTGCAACAAACAACACTACAAATTAAGTGGAGCTCAATATGCAACGAGTTGCATATTGACGGAACACCACATCAATTATTTAGTTCTCTCTCGTTTAGTTACACAACAATGTTAAATGTTGTTAAACATGTCAAGGGGTGAAGCATAACAAAACTACCTAACTAGGCAAGTTTAAATGAGGCCTAAGAACAAACAACGATTCCGAAAATCCTCATAAGCATATTATGAATTTGGTACTGTTCTGCCCTAAAACATATTTTATAGTTGTTAAACAGGAAAATAAAGTGCACCATGTTAATCTAGGCATTTTTCCACCCCATTTACATATAAAGTTTATTAAATTCCGAGTTACGGTTATTTAGTTATGAAATAAATCATTTTAGCATGGCATTTATGCAAATTTAAATAAACAGCAAGTTAAACATTTTAAACATGGATGAAAGTTGGATATTATGAAACTAGATGAAAAACTAAGCATTTTACATATAAAGGTTGTTTTAATCCAATGCACCGTTGTGGAGTTATTATATGCATGAAAATGAGGGTGCAATCTGCAAAACTGTAATTCCTGGATAAATAGCAAAATTCGCAGGGCATAGAAAAAAAATACACGGGCCGAATCTGCTGGGCCAACAGTGCACAGGAAAGGGATCTGGAGGGGCGCTCACCCATGGGCTTGGCCCGTTTGGTGGAGGAGGCCAGGCAGGGGGCGCGCTGGGTCTGGGGAGGCGCTGGGCCGGAGGGGAGCTGAGCTGGGGCCCACGCGCGCACCAGGCCAGCCCGAACAGGCGCTCTCCTCCTCGATCCCCTCTGGATCGAGGGAGGCAGCGGCGGCGATGGCGGCGGTTGCCAGCGACGGCGAGCTGGAGGTGGCGATGGGGAGGCCAGAACAGGTGCGGGCGGCGGATCCGGTCTCCTCCTGCCGGATCTGGCCGGAGACGGCCGGGCCGGGGTTTGGGCGCAGGGGCGGCGAGGTCCGGCGACCCCATGCGGCGGCGCGGCAGTCGTGGCGACGAGGGGCTCCGGATGGCAGCCATGGCGGGAGCAGAGCACGACGGCCGGGCGCGGAGGCGGGACGAGGCAGCGGCGGCGCGCTGGATCCGGATCCGGAGGCGGAGGCGGCGGCCCGGGCCGCCGGCGGCGGTCGCCGGCGAGGCGCCATGGGCGCGGGCGACGCTGGGAGGCGCGCGCGCTTGGCGGCGGGCGCGCTGGAGGCGGAGGCCACGTGGCGGGAGTTGGTTGGCGGAGAGCGGCGGTGGGGTGACGTGGCGCGCCCGATTGGCGGGTGACGCGTCCGTGCGGACGTCCGGCGCGGCGACGCGTCGGCGCGCGTGAGAGGAAATTAGGGTTTCGGGAAAACATCCGGATTTGGAATGGGGGTGTATAAATAGGCATAGAGGGAGCTAGGAGTGTCCAAATGAGGAGCGGTTTTGCCACGCGATCGTGATCGAACGACCGAGAGCATGGAGGGAGTTTGGTGGGTTTTGGGCCACTTTGGAAGGGTGTTGGGCTGCAACAAAAGGCTTTGCGGTTACCGGTTAACCGTTGAGTACCAAACGACCTCCAAATGGCACGAAACTTGACAAAGCGGTCTACGGTGTTATACCAAGGCAGCTTGGCAAGCGTCGAACCATTCCGAGAAAGTTTAATACCCACACACGACAAGAGAGAAGAAGGGGACGCCGGGTGACATAGGAGCGCCGGATTGCAAAACGGACAACGGGGAAAATGCTCGGATGCATGAGACGAACACATATGCAAAACGAAATGCACATGATGACATGATATGAAATGCATATGATGACATGGCAAATGCAACACGCAAGCAAATGACATGGCAACAAAGGCGAATAACTGACGGACACCTGGCGCATCGGATCCGGGGTGTTACAACACTCCACCACTACGAGAGGATCTCGTCCCGAGATTTAGGATGGCACCGGAGGGAAAACAGAAAGGGAAGAGAAGAGGTAAAATTAAGTTGCTTCTTTGATGAACGAGTGAAACCATGAACCTTGAGAGGTTGAGCACATTGAAAGAAAGAGTACAACAGAGATGAACGAGATTGCGAACAATCCCGTTAGCAAAGAGGAAGAAGGAACATTACGAGAACTTGAAGGTTGCAAAGACATAAATTAAGAGTTTGATGGACAAGATAGAATTTGAACCCACTCCGTTAAAACAAGATGAGAGAGGAAGAATGATATAATTTGGGCAGCACTCCATTGTAAATGGAAGGAATTGAACATGAACTTGACAAATGAGAGGATACTTGATGAAATCAACAACACACTGCCTCCGGAATTGAAAGAATGGCACAAGGGGTAAGAAACATTACAAACCGCACTCCGGCTGAAAGAAGAAGGAAAACTTGATAAGATGAAAGCACTTGAATGGAGGACACGACACTCTGGTTAAATGGATAAGCAAGAAAAGAACACGATCCTCACAAAACGAGGTGATGGGTGAATAGCACAACATAACAATGCCTTCGGAAGAAAGAATAGAAGATAGATAATTGAAATAGAAGAATGGAGAAGAAAATGCCAACATCTGTCACCAACGGAAAACAAATGATTGGATTGATATCAACAAGGAGACGAGAAAACTTATTTCACCGGAAGGACAAATGAAGAACTTGGGTCATTTATAAGCACCATAAATAGCAACAATCCTTAGGGAAAGCTTTAGGTGAAATATAACCCAAGATAACTCCAATGAAGAGATTTGTGGATTTAAAATACCTCATTCTTGACAACATGTGAATCATGAAACACGAACTCAAATTGTCAAGAGTGACATAACACCATCTCAAAAGATAAGATAGAAGGAATTGCACTTTGGAATGCAAGACGAAGAATACTTGAGCTTCTCAAAACAAAACATGTGTTGAGCACCATGTTTATTTTTTTTTGAGTATAGCTTGGCGGATCATAACTTCGAGAGAAAACTTGAAGAACAATTGAAGAATGAAAAGAATCCTTGACGAAGCACCATGTAGAGCCTCCATGAAGAACTCCGGTTAGAAAAGGATGATAAAAGAAAGGGAAGTTGAAAACACAAGGTGAACCCTTGCAATGATTTAGATGGAGCCTCGCGACGAGATAATGCGGAAAACTTGGAACTCCGGAAAAAGAATAGATGAAACACCTCGGACCGAGAATGTGATATGATGAACAAACTCCGGAAAGAAGAGATGAATCACCTTGGATGACACAAGAATAAGAATTATGTTATGCATATCCTTCACCAATTTAAATTGATGACAATCAACGGATTTGGCATACTACTTATTCTCGTAGAAAGGATTAAGAGAGATTTGGTGTAAACTTGAGAAGGTCTTCAACGAACCACCGGTAGGATTGGAACAACAAATGAATTGATATGATGAACAAGGAAGATAGATCTTGAAAGAACCACCATAAGAATTGAAAATGATCGAAGTAGCAAAGGCACAATTCACCGGGAAGAATTGGAAAATGAATGAAGATATTTGAGGGGATTTAGATACATGAGAACGAAGAGATCATGAACTGATTAGAGGGTATTTGAGCGATGCACCGGAAGAATATAGAGAAGACGAGCAAAAGGCTGAGAATGAATAAACCCGAAATGATGGCCTTCGTAGGAATAAAATGGAAAGAACTCACGAAATGCTCCGGATGGGTGTAAAGAATTCCCACAATCGAAAACAGTTATGAGAGGATGGCATCAAACTAGAACCATGAATCTTGAAGAGAATATAGCAAGATTAAAGAGAAACTCTTCTTCGATCTTCAAATGATGAGAATGACAACGCGAAACACCACCAAGAATTATTGAGGCACACCGGAAGAATCAAAAACGAAGAGGTTAAGCCAACTATGAAAAAAAATTTGAAAGATCTTGGAGAAAAGCATTTGACTGATGACAACTCATTCTTACGTCAAACTTGGAGAAGAATTTAGGAATCGCTCCGGAATAATTAGAAGAGTCAGGTAAGATCCTGGGAAAAGACCTGTGGGTTAGGGCCCACTCACAAGAAAACACCGTTGAGAATGATATTAAAGAGAGATTGCACCGGTTGAATTAAATGGCTTGAATGAGATAACAATCTCGAAAGAGCTTGAACGAATGCAGAGTGGAAACACGAATCTTCGAGATATCTTGAGCACTTCGGAATAACAAATAGCGAGAAGTAGAATGATAATGAGGTGCACCGGTATGAGAAGACATTGAAATGAGGAAAAGGAATATGATGAATATCGAAAGCTTGAATGGATCCACCGGAGAAGAATACGAGAATGAAGAATGATGAACTTGAAACTGTTGAGCATCTTCATGGGAAATCACCGGATAAGAACATTGAAAGAAAAGAATGAAGAGACTTCACATGAATAAATGGATACTTGATTAAGAAATCTGTGTCCTTGAAGAAAAAAAAGGTGGGGGCGGAAAACAAAGGCAACTTGGGATGAACGAAACAAACACCGTTGATAAAACTTAGAATTGATCTTGCGGATGGGGAGAATGATGGGATCAGATCTACTTGAAGAGAAACACGCCGGTTGGAAAGGATTGACATGACAATCTCGATTGTCGAGAAGGATTAGTATTCACATCGAGTATGAGAATACCATTTCGAAAAGGTATGGAATCAACACTTGACATTGAAGCAACTCGAATACCACAACTCTAAACAAAACAAAGGACTGGCTTGCGAATAAGCGGAACAAACATATGATAGAGATTTCGTCCGAAGTTTTCGTGGTGGGGCCTACACGGCTCAATCGTACAACACCATCATGTACAAGGCAAAGTGCACATGACATACTGAGCGTCCCAGTCGGCATAGCCAAGGACTCTTTAAGACACAACGAGACCATCAGAAAACCAACCGTGAATAGGCGGACCACTAGGCGTCGAACCCCAATTTCATATCATACATCCGTCGGAAAGATATCCTAAGAGCTACTTGAATTCCCACCTATGAAACTCCGAAACTTTACGGTTATGCAATCTGGTGTTGGGGATATAGGGAGCAATATATCTCACCCAAACTAACAATCCCTACATCCATTGTATCCATCCGTCAACACATAACCAAGAAACCTTCGAAATCGTCTACCTCAACCTTGAAAAGCATCCGTTATACAAGTCATGGCAATACCCCGTACTCACCTCAAGATTTGGGTTAGCGGGTTATCTCACCAACAAGCGCATAAAAGAGATTTTCGATGTCGGCGTACTAAACTCGGTATTCGAGAACTGCAACGATAAAATTATGACGACAACACCTCGGAGCTCAACTCCCGGGACACCGCCACAACCCCTAAATGTCGAGGCACCAAGAACAATGTTCTCGTCATAAGAATATCGAACGATTCCAAGATACCCGCGTGATCCTAAAAAAAATTTAGTGAAATTTGAGAAGAGAAGAGTCAAAACTCTATGTCAGGATACCTCACCAGAAGGTCGAAGGGACTGAGGAGTAAAAAGAATTCCTAACTCTCCGATATATATAATCCTAAATGACTCAAAACATTTTTCTAGACACAACTCGGCCGCTAAAACGATCAAGCAGTGGGGATCCTAAGGTCGGGGAAGGCTCTGATTACCAACTTGTAACGCCCTCGATGCGGCTATATCTCCCACGTGTCGAAGCACGACTTAGAGGCATAACCGCATTGAAAGCAATGTCGCAAGTGAGGTAATCTTCACACAATCCAAGTAATACATAAGGGAAAATAGATACATAGTTGGCTTACAATCGCCACTTCACACAATTACATGAATAAAGCATTACATCATCCAGATACAATCAAGGTCCGACTACGGAACCAAAATAAAAGAAGAACCCCAAATGCGACAAAGGTCCCCGATCGACCCCAACTGGGCTCCACTACTGATCAACTAGAATGAAACAACACAAAGGGCAAGATCTTCATCGAGCTCCTCCTTGAGCTTGGATGTGTCACCGCTTCGATACATAGGCACCGCAAACTGGTTTTGAAGTATCCGTGAGCCACGAGGACTCAAAGAATCCCATTACCATGGGTATCAAGACTAGCAAAGCTTAAAGGGAAGGAAGGGGTAAAGTGGTGAGGCTGCAGCAGCGGCTAAGCATAATATGGTGGCTAACCAACGCAAACAAGAGCGAGAAGAGAACAAGCGGAACGGTCGTGAAGCTAGCAATGATCAAGAGGTGATCCTGAACACCTACTTACGTCAAACATAACACAGAAGTTGTGTTCACTTCCCGGACTCCGCCGAGAAGAGACCATCACGGCTACACACTCGGTTGATGCGTTTTAGTTCGGATCAAGTGTCAAGTTGTCTACAACCGGACATTAACAAATTCCCATCTGCCACATAACCGCGGCACGGCTCTCGAAAGTTTATACCCTGCAGGTGTCCCAACAGCCCATGACAAGCTCTCGCGATCATCGAAGAATAGACCTTCACCCAGAAGACCCGATCAGTCTCGGAATCCGGTACATCAAGACATTTCGACAATGGTAAAACAAGACCAGCAAAGCCTCCCGCCAGCCGACAAATCCCGATAGGAGCTGCACATATCTCGTTCTCGTGGCACACCGGATGAGCAGACGTCGGGTTGGCATAGACCTGGTTGCCAGGCGCGGACATCGCTTCGGTTTGGACCAGCACTTAGACAAGCACCGCCCGGGGCTAAAATAAAGATGACCCTCGAGAGAGCGACTCCCAAGGGAAAAGGTAGGTGGTGGTGAGGCAAATGGTAAAAGTCAATGTTGGGCCTTGCTGGACAAGTTTTATTCAAAGCGAACTGTCAGGGGGGTCCCATAAATCACCCGACCGCGTAAGGGACGCAAAATCCGGGAACATAACATCGGTATGACGGAAACTAGGGCGGCAAGAGTGGAACAAAACACCAGGCATAAGGCCGAGCCTTCCACCCTTTACCAAGTATATAGATGCATTAATAATATAAGAGATATTGTGATATCCCAACAAAAATCCTATCCACCGTGGAGAAATCTTCAACTTCACCTGCAACTAGCAACGCTATAAGAGGGGCTGAGCAAAAGCGGTAACATAGCCAAACAGCGGTTTGCATAGGAAAGGTGTCAAAGGTTAGGGGTTCATGGCAATATGGGATGGCTGGACAAACAGGTAATAGGTAGCGCAGCATAGCGAAAGAACGAGGCAACTAGCATAGCAATGATAGTAGTGAGATCCAGGGTAGCGGTCATCTTGCCTGAAATCCCGCAAGGAAGAAGAATGAGTCCATGAAGAAGACAAACGGACGAAGTCGAACGAAACCTCACAACTCCGGAACGGAACCGAAGCTAACGAGAGAAGCAAACCGGAAAGAAGCAAACAACATGGTAAACAACCATCACATAAGCATGGCATGATGCACAATCAAGTATGATGCATGTCCGGTTTAATGAGGCATGGCATGGCATGGCAAAGTGCAACAAACAACACTACAAATTAAGTGGAGCTCAATATGCAACGAGTTGCATATTGACGGAACACCACATCAATTATTTAGTTCTCTCTCGTTTAGGTACACAACAATGTTAAATGTTGTTAAACATGTCAAGGGGTGAAGCATAACAAAACTACCTAACTAGGCAAGTTTAAATGAGGCCGGAAGAACAAACAACGATTCCGGAAAATCCTCATAAGCATATTATGAATTTGGTACTGTTCTGCCCTAAAACATATTTTATAGTTGTTAAACAGGAAAATAAAGTGCACCATGTTAATCTAGGCATTTTTCCACCCCATTTACATATAAAGTTTATTAAATTCCGAGTTACGGTTATTTAGTTATGAAATAAATCATTTTAGCATGGCATTTATGCAAATTTAAATAAACAGCAAGTTAAACATTTTAAACATGGATGAAAGTT